>OY987276.1:21882810-23082810 GCA_963920785.1 Sphagnum contortum | reverse complement strand
CCTAAGATTTTGGACATTGTTACATTCACAAATCCATTAGATACAATGAATTTTCAATTACCTTCCAATTTCTTTTTGATCATCTTACTAAGCCCTAACCATTTCAAATCACAAATTTAGCATGTGATGAATTAATAATGAAAATCATGTGAAGTTCGTTCATTCATAGGTTCATACATTTTATAGAATATCCTACGTTGAAAACACATTTGACATTATGAACCTATGAATGAACAAATGTCATTCAAATTTTGTATCTTTCTATAAATTTGTGTGTCAAATGTGTTTTTAATGCATGATATCAGTGCGTAAAACATACAAATTGTGAATGAACGAATTTTGCATGCTTTCCATTACAAAGTCATGAAATGCTAAGTTTGTGATAAGTTGAGTTCATCATTTCCATGTTATTTTCTATTGCTTTATTAATTTATTAGTATTACATACATGTGCCATTGTAATTCACAAAAGGCTTGTGCAATCAAATAACAAGAGTTTTTTTCCCATAACTACAATCTATAATACATGTTTAAAAAACACCAACAACATGAGGATATAGGAAATTCTCCCTTGAGGTCCCACTATCCTTGAAAGCTTTGTAGTTAACCTTTTATTTGAAAAACTTATCATTGCGCAATCCACCACCACACACATGTAAATTGGATGCTTAAGAACCTCCTAAATTTTATAGCTATTTTATGTGCAATACACTTCCTTTGCAATAAAATGCCACAAGCAAAAGCATGCACATTACAAAACCTCACATGTTTAGAAAAAAACCTAAAACCACAAAAAATGTTCACCTCCTTGGGCATTTTTCCATGTTTGGTTTAACTTGTGGAATCTTATGCTTCATCACATGTGGCCTTTCCTCTATTCAAAAAATTGACAACTTGCAAACATAAACAACGCATGCCACAAGCAATATTAACATACAATCTCCATAGCTTCACAATCTTGCAAAATAAACAAAAGCAAAGAGAAGCTCTTTTGGGCAATTTTTCGTTCTTTGTTTTTTCTTTTGGCATTGGATGAAAGCACAATCAAATAGACCACAAAAGTAGTCTTCTCTGGTTCAAAAGTAGTGATTTCCAAATTTAAGCATGAAAATAGCTCAAGAACTCCTCCTATCACAATGCAAAAGCATGGATCCTCAATTGACATCATAAAACTGTAGATTTCATAAGAATGGAAAGCAATTGCATCATAAAAGTGTGTAAATAATGTGTTTGAAAATAAAAAATAAAATGTCTTAAACTTATTTCATTTCCAAAAACCAAATATAACATTTTTAAATTACATGTTTTCACAAAACCTATGGTATACTTTAAGGTTCCCATTTTTTTAATAAATTTTGGATATTTTTAAAATTTAATTGCACCTATTTTTATGAAATAGGACATTTACCTACACCTACTTTCATTCACAATAATCTTACTTAACTCTTGATTTTAAAAAGTTCATCATATTGTTTCACATAAAATCAAAAACCATATTAATTTCAATACCTCTACCCAACCAAATTACGTGTTTGATAATTTCATCATATATTTTAAAGTACTTGTAATTCAATGCAAAAAAATACATTAATTGGTCTACTTGATTATGCTTTTAGCCCATTATAAAAAATATTAGGTTTTTTTCTTAGAAAAATCAATCAAAATGACCCCCCCACCCCCCCTTTAGTGTTTTGTCCCATTTATTCAATTTAACCAAAATGCTAGTTTGGACAAATTGGTTTGACATGTTGTAAATAATCCTTTTTTCAAGCCTTGGTAATTATGTCCAAAATGACAATAAAGTGAAAACACAATCAAAGGCATTAAAGGCATTGAGGTAAAGTCATTTTCTAAGGACTACACATGACATGTGTCATTTTTGTGTTGATTTATAACTTTAAAATTGTATTTCGAGTGCCCACTTTAACACTTGATTTTAGATATAAATACATTTTGATTACAAATTGATTTTATATCATGTATATTATGCATTCATGCCTTCTATCACATAAACATGAACAATTTTTGTCAAAGACACATTTTCAAAATCTATAATTTTTAGGGTCAAACACTTTTGAACCAAATGTGCTCAAATGTGTTATAAGAACAATTTTGATCAGTTCAAATACTTTTGCCTTTCTAACCATTGATGTTAAAATCTTCTTTAATTTAAAAAAGGAATGGTGCACATTTGGTTTAAAAAAAAGATGTTTGAAAACTAACCCATGTCCATTCACTTGGGTGCCTTGAACATGAAAAAACATTAAATTGATATTTATTTAGCTTTGAGCATGTAAATTTTTCAATTAAGATTTGAAAAAAATTATGATAATCCCAATTATTATGTTTCCTTTACGATCTTTCAAACATACAGAAATGTAATTTTAAGGAATGTCCACTCACTTGGCTACCTCCTTTGATTGTGTTTTTACTTGGTAGTACTAGGGAAGGTAAGTTCATTAGCTCTTAAACACCTAATTAACCTCCTTACTTTATTACAACTATCCACATAATAATAACAAAACTCTATATGAAATAGATAATATTCATCCATTGTACAATACTTTACCTTATCACCAGTAGTTTTACCCCCTAACAATATATAATGAAATAGAACATAATAGTTAGGAAAACAAGGTGACAACACCAAAAATATAAGTATGGTAGTGACATGACTATAATTATGCCCTATAACAAAATTACTACCATGAGGCAACAAAAGATACCTTGCTTCCAAGAGGGTTAAAAACCTCAAAACCTAATACCTGCGTTTATTATATCCCCCCTATATTTTCCTTATTGTTTGCACCATGCTCCTAACATCCTAACATAGTTGAAGAACATAAAACAAATCACATTAAAAATTTCCAAAAGACATGCACCTCTTTTATTGCCATAATAGGGGGACAAACTACCTTGTTCTCCCCCCTATTTTCTACCAACATGTGGGAGTAAAATCATTTAAAAAATAAATTAAGTGGACTAGGCAGGGGAAGAAGTGGAAAAGAAGGAGAAAGCAAAAAAAAGCTGGGTAGACCATAATGTCTACCACCTTCGGAAAGTAAAAGTAGTCCCCAAAAGAGTGTAAAATCAAAAAGAAGAAAAAGGGATGAAAGAAAGAACTTAACAAAGACATGGAAGGTCATAGAAAGAAAGAGAAGAGAGAGGAAGAAGACAACTTGAACCTTCTTTTGACCATAAGAAAATAACACCCAAGAAGATTCCCCACAAGAGAGTAGGGGTTGTTTTGTTCCCCTCCACCAAGGGTCATTTAACCATTAACTAGTAGTCCTTCGAAGGTCATCAAAAAAAGTCTCCCATTAATTTAGCTAGGGTAGATACCTCCTAAAATTACTCCTACTTTTTAAGTAGATGATTTACCAAACCCCACCTTCTAGAAGGTGTGGATTGATATTTCTACCTACCAACTTAAATCCTAGCTAACTAGTAGGCATCACCTCCCAAGGAAGACAATAATAAAATGTACTATTGATAAAAGCTTTTAGTAGGTTGCCCTTCTAATTAGACTAACACCTAGGCTAAGGCAAAAACAAACCCTAGGTTAATAGACATGTCCATTTTGCCTAATGTCTTTTGGACCATCATTTTGATAATAGTCAATATGTCCAATTTTTTTGTCAATTTCCACTAGTGATTTTTGGGCAATTAAAAAAATTGATAGCCTATAAATTTTTTATTATAATTTTAATTTAATGTTAATAGGTAAATAGGTAATAAATAGATAGATAGGTTGAACATAGGTTATTAAATACCCTATGTATCTACCTACATACTTACAATATTTTACTTTAAAATTTTAACTTATCTTAGGTTAGCTTGGGTAGTTTATTTGGGATAGGCTAAGCATAGGAATAGGTTGCAAGTATGACGAATTGAACTCTCTACAAAAATAACTAATGGACCACCAGCCACTATATGGTAATGAATTTTGTCAATTTATTCATTTAATGTGTTTTTCCAAATCTTGATATATCACTAGGTATGAAAGTAGGTAATAGGTAACTAGGTTTGAGGTAGGTGGGTAGGTAAGTTATAGGTAGGTATATTGACTATCTAGCTCCCTATCACACCTACCTACTTACTTAGCCCAAGCCTAACCTACCCATTTATTTACCTACCTAATAATGTCATAGTAATGTCAAAAAAACAAAAGGCCACCATCAAATGAGAAATTTAAAATTAAAATGCATTGAAACTTTCCCAGTACAAGGAATTTTCATTTAATGTTTTAAAACGTTTTGATTTTAATCATTTTTTTGCATTGAAGTATCCAAGCTTTCACATGTATTTTTGGACCAATCACATGTTTAGGATATCAACAAGGTGGTCTACCAATATTTGTGACTAAAAACATAAGGGTTCATTATAAGATTTATAGTTTGATAATTATTATAATTGCAAAAATTTGTAATGTAAGATGTGGAATTTTCAAAATGTCAAAGGTGAGCCACTGAACCATGCTTTTACCCTTAGTTAGCCTACTTGTTAGGCTTAAAATATCTATTTATCCTAATGTAAATAACTTGGGTGCAAATACAAACAAAGGGTGGTTACAAGTGAAGGAAAATAATAAAATGGAAAAAAACTTTGAAAACCAATGTTAAGTGGGGATCATGCACAATGATTAATGAAGGAACAAAGGTTAGATGAACAAGAACCCAATGAGATAGTGTTTTGACATATATGTTTCGAAAAGTAAAGTCAATCCAACAAAAATGATTGAAATAAAGAATTTTCAAAATAAAGTCTAAATTTTAAAAGTCCACAACTATTTGTGAGTTCAAATTAAATTTTCATTGTAAAAAAATAGTCTCTTTCTGATAGGTAGAACCAAATTAGCAAAGGTTGATTTGATTAAACCCTAGTCATTTTGATGTACATTTTTATTGTGGCCCTTTTTTACTAGATGTCTAAATTGATTCATGGTAAAAAAATGTCATTTCAATCAATTTATGCACAAGTAAAAAATAATGTCTTTCATGTCTTAGGCCTTCATTCAAAATGAATATCCCCTTTGGTCAATGTAGATATTTGAGTCAAGTTGAACAATTTGAAAAAAAATGATTTCTTGTAGTGTGGAATCCAAACCATCATCGCACATGAACTTTCTTTTGTGGCAAAATATGCTTGCAATTTGCAAACATAAAGAACACATGCCACAAGCAATAACATACATATTTGCAAGTGCACAACCTCACATTTTTGTAAAAAACATAATCATAATGGATAGAGGTCAAGATGAACCCTTTCAAACATTAAATTGTTTCTTTCTTTAATTTGGCTTTTGAATTATACATCTTCAATGTTCATGACTCAAAGCCTTTCCATTGCACAATAAATGGTAGCAAACATAAAAATTATATATGAATAGGAAGACCTCATAGTTCTACCATCACATTACAAATTACAATGTGTGCAACCATAAGGAAAAAATTGAATGATTCTAGAAGGGACAAAAATCTAGTTTATATATCAACAAAAAGTCACATAAAAAGTTGTGGCACAACACCAATTCTTTAACTAATTTCCACCCCACTTTTCATTTTGCAACATGCAAAACCCCAAAGAGTCTTGTTGTCATCTATGGATATGTGCAATCGACCTTTGTCTTCCCATAAGGCAATCTTGGTTATAACAAATACTTTGCAAAGTAAAAAACCATTGCTTGTAGAATCTAATACATAGATCTAAATGTGTGTTGAGTTGATTTTACAATCTATTCTTCATGAAAGTGATTATGTTCAATGATCTTTCATCTTTAGTAGAACCCAAAACTTGGAAGACATCAATCGTAGTAACCTTGATATACTTCAAAATTTTATGGCTAAAAATGGCAAATGTAAAAAGCTTGCATCAAACCCTTGTAACCATTTTAATGAGTTCACAAAACAATCTAGCAACATTAATTGTGCACCATGGTTAACTTGAATAACAAAGACTACAAATCAAAGGGTGCGAATAGAAAGCAACGTAGGTACAAAGTGGCCAGATTCACCCACCTTATAGTGAAGGAAATTGAAACCTAACTGGAGGTTTTGGAGGTTTTTGAACGTTTTTAAAAATTTCAAAACCGTACCCAGAAAGTTAATCAAAATTTTATAAAAATATACAATAACCGAGAGACTGCATATTCACTTTAAACCAATATCCGCACAACACTGGTCCTGACCTATCAAAGCAGCGAATACCTGCCCAACACTGGTCCGAATGTCCAGGCCTCCACCAAGGGTAGTTAGGGGGAAACCTTGCAAAAGTACAGGAATTGACTCTGGAATCCATCCAGACAAACGTTGGAATTTAGGAGCTTGGTTGATGGCAGCCTAGCATCATATTGATGACTACAGGGATGATGTCTGTTGTTAGGCCCCCCTGGGTGGTGGTGGTGGTGGATGCATGCACTGCTGGGTTCATATTTTGCCCGATTCATCCCCCCCTACCCTTCCCCTCCTTCCTCCCTCAAAATGCATCTCTACCTCCATTTGGTCAATTCTAACTGATTGGGCGTGCTCCAGGCATATGCCAATCTATCTGAAGACATTTCCACAGAAATTCTGAGGAGCAGACAACAGATGATAGCTAGGCAGCTTCTTAAAAAATTGTTCACAATTTTGATATTGAGCAGTGAGCACATTCCATCACTTCTTTCACTTCTTTGTTGTTGCGCTTCCTATTATAATGAAACCCTGCTGATTGTAAATAAACCAAAGCACCCAAAAAATGGGAAAACAAGGGAAAAAAATGGAAGAACCCCATGTCCATGAAGACAAAAGAACCACCTTCGAGGGCAATCCACAAGGGGAACATCAATTTCCTGAACCCCCTCTTGTCATGAGAAGCATATCAAATTGGAATACCTTCTGAAAGGAAGCCTTGACTGTTATGCTTGCAAAAGAAAAACTGTCCAAGCTTTAGAAAACTGGTGAAATATTGCCCCAAAACTAAAACCTGTGTCCAAATGTGAGGAAATTTCTTCAAAAATAAAAATTTGTCACAAGTTTCACAAATCTTAGAAAATATGCAATTTGTGACAGAATATTCCATTTTGATTTTTTAGATTAAAATTTTTGAGGACATTAGCCTCACAGATTGTGTAGGTTTCGCTCAAGAGCGTGGAGGGTATCACTTCTGAATGTCACATGGGGAATAGGCTACTTTGGCCAATGTTGTTTGGATCATAGATGAAACCAGAATTCCCTCTGACCTATAACTTAACCAAAGTCCTTTTGAAGTTGGGAATACCCCAAGAAACAGTTTTCTGGTGGTTAAAAAATACATACATGTGATATCAGCCAGAATTGTTTTTTTTCAAGTTCTTTTTCACTTGGCGACAAGGAAAAAAATCCAGTCTGAGTCATGCAATGGATTTTTGTGAAAAAAAAGGAGCCAAAGTTGCCAGACTTTGAGGAGTTTATTTTATTTTTGTTGAAATCATCATATTTAGACAATCAAGTTCAATCAAGTCGCTGAAATATAGCTGGATTCTTTAGTCTTTCCTACTTTCCTCTTGTGGATGATCGACAGTGTGGTTACATGGAAAAATTGAAGGAAAAAACCCTGACACCAGAACAATATATTTCCTCTGGGTGGTTTCCATAAGTTCCTTACCCATATGAACAATGGTATGCCAATGCTTGTATTAGTCAAATTTGAACCTGGATCTTGGTATAAATGTTGTGAATTTTGATTGTCTACATTTCTTTCTTCAAGTATAACAAGTTATTAAGCAGAATTATAAGCAACAAACAATCATACACTCAACATCATAGACAAGCATTAATTATCAAGTTTGAAGAAATACAAAAACCCATTCTACCGCCTATTAACACTCCAGACCTCCAATTGCTACTTTTTTGTTATATTCCTTGGGGACGTTGGAGTTATCAGTAAAGTAACCCTGTCTTTGAGCCTCCTTTCACCCCCTATCCCCTTTTTCAGTGGTATTTGCAAAGTAAAGACATTTTATTAAATCTCAGTATGAAACGCTGAAGCTCAGCATTTAATGCACGAGATTCGAGACTAATTATAGTAGTTGCACAGTTAAGAGCAGTGAAAATATATGTAACAGCAGTGGAGGTGCTCAGGAAAAGGGAAAGACATGATGAAACTCAGTTTACCACCAAAATTGATGGTTTTCTGAGTTTCATCCCCCATTAAATGCTAATGTACTTTTTTGCCCGTTATAAAACATGTCAACCTGTTTATGACCAAACCCAGCGTTTTGCTGCTGTGTTTTTCTTACTTTACACTTGAATCTTAGCCAAAAGGCCAAGAATAGTATTTTTCTTACTTTACGGATAACGCCTAGTGTGTGCACTGGTCTAGTACTATCAAGGAGCTGTGAATACAGTCCCAACCTCTTTTGAATATACAAATGGGCTCTAAAACTCCAGTATGGTATGCTGAGTGTGAAGGAAATAAAAGCTTGTGTTTGAAACAATTGAACATTTGAATCTCTGTTTTGGTATGTTCATTACAGACATTATTTTCATAATGTTTGGGTTGAGAAGATTAATGGTCATAACTTTCACATATGGAAGATCAAGATGGGGTTTGTCCTGTGTGAAAAGCTTTTCATGAGAGTATTCCAACAAAGCTTATTGCAATTGTGGTGGAAGTTCAAAAAGGAAACGCTTGTTCAAAAAGGAGAAAAAATGTTTTGGCATGAAGCCTATACAAAAGACAGACAAATTGGTTTGTGGGATGCTGTTATTGATGTTGCAGACATTTTGCTTCATCATGTTGCACAAGCCAAGATTAGAAATAATGTATGCATTGGAACAATTTGGGTGCCAATTTGTGAGATGAAATAGGTAATATTTTTTTGCATTTGGTAGATGAGTTCTAGAATGTTAAGCTTACAAGAAAGGGGATTTGTTCAAATCCATGTTAATAGTGTTTGTTCATCAACTATCCAATATTGATCACCATCCATTCTGGATTGTAAACCAAATAGCCAATAAATATTGTGACATTTCCAAAGAGTGCATCCCTAGACATTAGGATATGATGAAAGGGCTTACACATCATGTTTGCACATGCATAAGATGATTAAGAACAAGGTATTATGTGTTAAAATAGATTTCCATGGAAAAATCACATTTTATACAAGGTTCCATGTTGCGCTCAGGGCTTTATTGTGGATTCTAGATTCATATTTCACACATTAACTTGTCTTGTAGGGTCCAGAAAAAAAAGTAAAAAATTATCTAACTCTCCATGTGTTGCTTTTGGATCTTCAAATTTCATGATGACACACACATTATACACATACATTATATGTGTATATTCCTTGGTTTTAATTGAAATTATGTATTAATGACAATTTCATAAGGGACTACCACAAGGGAACCAATTGTAATTTCATCAAAATAATGTTAGGTGGTAGTTGGTTTAATTGTGAACATGTTAGAAAAAATGAAATGGACCACCACTGATTTGGTAATTGCCTCACCTAGATACAATGATTCAAATTTCAAATTCATGCCTTCAACCACAAAGCACTTATGGTCCAAATACTTTTATATTTTTATATTTTTTGACATTTGGAATTAAAGAAATTATAAAATTAAATTAAATGTAAGGTTGAAATTAATTGGATGTAAGTAGTAAGTTTTATTTCAATTTGTGACCCTAATTTTTCAAAAACTTTACTTTAAATTAATGGAATACCATTTTTACATTTTGAAATTAAAAGACATTACAAATTTCAATGTAATTATGAAACTAAATAATGAATTTGAAATAAATATAAATTAATTAAAACACATGTAATGAATTTCATTAGGAAAAAGAAAAACATAATAAGGGCATATAATGCATGAAATTCAAAATATGTGTGTGCTTATATTTTTTGATAACATTGATTGTTATCACAATGGGAAGTGATGGTTGAATGATAATGGCCTTGGATTGTGATTGAGGAGGTGAAGGTTCAAAATTCAAATTGAACTATTATGCTAGTGATTAACATGACTGGAAAAAGTTGTGACAATGTGGCAAAAGTTAATAATATTGATAATTACTTATATAAATATCACAAGTTTCAACAATATGTCAATAGTCAGCCCAAAAGAAAAACATTTTTTGGGGTGTTGGAATCATGAGTCCAAGGTGATGATTTGGACTCATCAATAATTTAGTTATTATTATGAAATTAAACCGACAATAATATTATTTTTAAAATTAGAAATGAATTACTCTTGCTAGGTCAATTAGCAGTATCGTCATCTCAATCATTTTAATGAAGATGGATTCAATTAAGTTTGTGTCAAAAATAATCAATCTACTATCATTATAATCATTTTGGTCCAATATCCATTATTTGAAGATAGGATTAAAGTTAATAAAATAAACCAACATACATAACAATGTTGAGTGATTCTCACTTTTTTTTTATAAAATTACTAGTTCCAATTCTTAGATTGAATTTAAAGAATCGTGTTAGTTCTCTTTTTAAAATAATTTCCTTAGTTCGTAAAGACTTGACTAATTTTCAAAAATCTAATTAAAGGCAACCAAAACTAGTTTTCACTTGGGTTTAACCCCATATCAGCATTTTTATCATTAGGTTACATTCCTATGTTTGGGAAGGAAGATATAATTTTTTAAGTTTAAAAATACATGTGTGCCACTGCCTTTGCGCATTCAAATTTTAAATAAAACTATCACATAGTACTTTTCCCAAGGAAATGTGTAGTGTAGTGGTAAATGAAAACTTTGACCCCAAGGAGGTCTCGAGTTGAATTTTCGATTTTGCTTATTAGTCATTTTTTAACCTACAAGAATTTTTATCCTTAATAGGGCGAGAACTCACTTGTCAAGAACCAAACTTGATGGTCCATCCCATAATTGTCTAGATATTAGAAGTGGGGCTAGATGATACCTTGAGCAATTCTAAAGGGGCTAGTATTCACATTGTTGATTCTCATTAAGAGAATTGGCTTGAAAACTAGCCTAAAAAACGAGCCTTGTTAACTGCCCAACACTGATACAAACCTTGATTTGTAATAATGAAGAAATGAACCAAACCCACTTTTAGTTGCACTCATGTGTCACAAGTGAGTCGCAAAAACAATTCCAAGGTCAAACAAAACAATTCACACCTGCATGTTTGATAGTTATCTTGCACAAATTCAATCATGCATATCATTTAGCTTTTATGTCATTCCTTTGTCATATTAAGTTGTAGTTTCTTGATCCACCACTCCACATCTTCTCATGATTTGAGAATAAACAAGTTTTGGTGCATTGATAAGAGCTATTAACACCTTGAGAATTATCCTTTGCATTCCCAAGAACATAAAATTCAGGTCTTAATTATAGAATCAAAAATATGTAAACCAATACTGCTTTTATGGACCGATTTTATGTAATTTCTTACATAATCATGAAGTTCTAGGTTCATATGCAACAAACTAATGATTCATCAAATATCTTGAGTGATGTCATTCATCAAGTTTTATTATGTTTTTCGTTATCTTATGTTTTGTTGAGGATGACTCACCAATTATCATGAGTCATTGAGTCTCATGACAAATTAAAATTGTCCCACTTCTAGAATTAACCAAAGACATTGTTTAAGTTACAATCCCAAGTCCATCTATTCAATTTACACATTCAAGTTATAAACATGGGTAAGTTGGAATCATCTCAAAAGAGCTATCATCTAAATGTTCAATCCTAGTTACCATCCAAATAGGCTCCACATAGGAGTGGAACAATTTGTACACTAGAGACAATTCCATTTATAACTTTCTAGATAGAGACAAATTTAGATGACAAATTCTCATGCTCAAAAAATATTCTCTCCCTCAATTTCAGGGTTCACACAATTCACACTCAATCTAGTTGTGGGTTTAGTCAAACAATCTATGCAATGAAGTTCCCAAGCATAAAATAATTGTCAGGTTATGATGGTAGGTGCTCATGACAGGGCTCTGCCCAACACAAATTACCTAAACAAAAGGTTGGGAAGAGGTGAATATTTTTTTTACTTTGATGGTACAAGGGGTAACTTTTAAAGGTGAGGACTATATGTGTTATGGATTACATTGATACATGATGGCATGACATTGGCATTATATCTTGCAACATATACTAATGCCTCATATGGCACAGGGTAATGGTGTTGATGTGACCATGATCATGTTGGTGTTTTATTTTGTAAAATTTGTGTTGGGATCAAAGTGACAATGATACATAATGTTACATAGAAAAAATTAGCCAAAATTTGATTACAAGCTAAATACAAAAGTATATATTAAAAATAAAATTTTTAAACTGCATGCTTGAACCATGTACAGAAACCTTGGAAATGGTCTTAAATTTTGATTGAATTATGGCTGAAAACAATAAAAACACACTTTTGATTTTAATTTAAACTTTTGGTTATATTTAATATTTTAAAAATTGACATCAGTATTATTGATTTTTGGCAAAACACTGTCATTTAGTGACCCAAAAAAATGAGATTTAGCCATGGGGTTTAAAAAATATATATGTAAGTGCGATTAATTATTGAAAAAAAGGGGGGGGAAAATGGCACGATGCCAGTTAGGGTTTAAGGTGGCGACGGATCTCTACATTTCAAGGCTTATGGGTTCGCTTAGCCGTTTCTCTGTGCCTCACTTGTGGTTGAACGCAAGAAGCGTCGTATCAATGTACCAGAGGGTTTAGAGAAAAGGGATGCTCATGCGAGGAAGGTTTATGGAGGTGCAAGCACGGGAGGAGGATAGGTGCTCAGGAGGTCGCGCATGCTCAGGAAGTCGGTGTGCTCAGGAGGCATCGCATGCGATGATGAGTTCTGGAGGTCAGCGGGGTCAGGTGTTAGTGAATCAGTGACTCAAAAGGAAGAAAGGAGGAGGGGTGTAGTGTGCCCAAACTTCGCATGCTTAGGCATCAAGTGGAAGTCAACAATACCAATCAATAGTTTGCAAGCAAAGGGAGGGACTTAGACGGGATGGTGCTCAGCTTCTAAGATCTCCTTCCTTCCCATCACTTCTGAGATCCCCTGAAGACTTCTGATCCCTGTCAGATATCCCTAACTGAGATCTTAGTCAAGGATACCTGAACACCATCAGGCTGCTGTGCCATCCCTATCACTCTAGGTATAAGAGAAGGGAAGAGACTTTTGATCCCTGTCACTTCTGAAATCTCCTAAAGACGATGTGCTTCTGTTGTCAGTTATTGTTTATGTGTCATAATTCTGAGAGGGTGTGTGTGAGTAGTATGCTGGGCATGGCCTCAAATGAAGTGATTTATTCCATCGGTTATATACTTGTCTTACCTTCAGATTGATATTGTCTCAAAGTGGGAGCTCAGTGACATCTTGGTAGTGGCATGCAGGCACTTACATTGACAAGAAATGTCCATTCACAAGCAAATCGTATCCTAACTAGAACAGTTAATCGCACCAAGATCACACGCAGCATCACTGTCAAACAAGATTACCTCCATTTTGTCCCAAAGTACCAGCGGTGAACTGCACCAATGTTTCACATAGGTTAGGTTCTACATGATGATGTCAGTGGGCAGTCAAAGGAGAAGGGGAAAATTTTGATGTTGTTTGGTGTTTGGTGTCAAATGATCATTGTATTCACATCTTTGTGAGTAACTCTCATAAGGTTCTACTTCTTTACTGAGGTTTTGAGGAACAATACCAAAGTCCATTTACCCAAAGGAGGTCAATCCCCAAGAAACATGCAGGTTTCAAAGAAAATGTATGTGAAGTTTAATAAGTTGTTATCTGTGTTGTGCTGTGAAGGCTTCACATTGGGCTGCAATAGTGGGAGGGTGGGACTTTCTAGACTGCATTGTTCTCATGTCATATATGCAAACAAACAATTCCTGAGAATTTAATCCTTTGACGTTCTTGTTCTACTTTGCATAGTCCTTGTGATGGAAAAAACTTTAGACATTTACATTAACTCAAACCCATGTTATTATATGAAATGAGAAAGTAATAGGTTTCTATGGTTTGCCTTTTCATTGTATGACATGGTGTTTGTCCTTTTGCTCCTGTTATTTCTTTTAATGTTGGTTTCACAGGTTCCATGTTCCATTTGCATAAAACTACATATGAATGTATCAAACTAATGTAACTTTCAAATGTATCTTCACATGTCCCCAAGGGAAGGATCATTTGGACCATCTTCATGTCCTCCTTCTTCCTTCCCAACCTCCCACATCTGCATTTCCCCCTCCATCTTTAGCTTTTATTCCACCTCTTCTTGCATCTTTAGTTAATCTTATTCTACCTCCTCCATCTTCAACTGATCTTATTCCACCTCCTCTTCCATCTTCATCTCCTATTCCACCTCCTCCTGCATCTTCAAACCTTATTCCACCTCCCCCACCTCCAATTGTGATTGGAGTGCAAAAGAAATTTGTCACATTTGCAGAAGATGTAGTTCTAACTCTGCTATTAACACCTACACCTCTCATGGCTTCCCTTCAGCTAATAGGTGGGATAAATTGTGGCCCTTCTCATCAGCCCCAACTTGCACAACCTTCACCAACGAAAAAAAGATGAGCTTGCCCAAGGGAATTCTATTAAATGCAAAGAAGGTTTTGGACAAGGACAAAAGGAAGTTAAAGCTGGTTGAAGAACAAGATGTGCTCCACAAAGCCACAATCAAAGTTGTTGAACTTGAAAAAAATATGCCAAGACCAATCAAATCGCAAGCACATCCTACACTTGACTTATGGTAAGTCTTAAAAGATGGGATGGGGCTTGTCAATCGGGAATGGAAAATCCAAAATCCATCCAAATATGTTGACACCTTTTGACATTTTGTAGTCATTGATACATTCACAACAACCCTTCAAGCTGCAATTGGCCATTGGTATTGCATTGGGGTGGTATGAATAACTTCACTTGTTTTATTACTTGTAATTTTATTTATATCATACACTAGTATATTATACCAATGTATTATGTTAAATGTTGATATTAGTATATCAAGTTACATGTATGTATCAATGTATCAAGTTAATTATATGTATTAGTGGATTAGGTTACATTGTATGTATCATGGTATGAACCCCACAATATGTATCATGAATGTGAAGTATTTTTCGATTTATTTGTGTGTTTTTCCTTGCAATGTGGATGTTGTGGAATAGTTTCAAAATTCTTATGAATTTGTGCACGACCTTATTAGCAATGCTTTACACAATTTACGTTGAAATCGGTGAGATGCAACCCAATCTAACGAAGTCAAGATGTTGATGTCTTATGTTTCATATCAACATGCATTGATAACGTTCAAGGTCGAATTATCTAAGTGGGAGATGGAGATGGCTCTAATGGGCATTGAAACTTTGCATACCATAATAGTTTGATGGGGGAAAAAAAATGGTCAACAGATCAAAGAAGCATCTTGAGACTAGGATCCAATATGGCAAATATTTGCATGTAATCAACACATCATGAAGAAGATGCCAGAGTTCCCTTGGTGCCATGATTGCAAGTAAATTATTTATGTTTGCATAAGTTTGGTTAGAGATTAATTCCATCCCCTAATACTAACCATGTTATCTTGCTTGTGTAGTTGCAAAGGTACAAATCGTACAACAATTACTAATTGGGCTTCAAACTCCAAAGATCCCACCACTTATGTTTATGCAATTATTGAAGTTCTATATTTTTTTTCATTGTGGGAGGGGAAGAAGTCTCCTTATATGCCCCTTTAGTGGTTTGGAGGAGGAAAATTTATAGAAATGGATGTAGTCTCTACCCCATGCACGTAACTAAATCTTACACCTTTTACTATCAATGTATCATTGTGTGAATGTTTTAGTGTATCATAGTGTCAATGTATCAGTGTATTAAGTAGTTGATGTTATCAATGTTTCAATGTATTAACTAGTTAATGTTTAAATGTATCAGGTAGTTAATGTTTCCATGTATTAGGTAGTTATTGTTTTAATGTGTTAATGTTTAAATGTATCATTGTGTCAATGTTTAAGTGTATCATTGTGTTAATGTTTTAGTGTATCAAAATGTCAATGTATCAATGTATTAGGTAGCTAATGTTTCAATGTGGCAACATTTTACTATGTCATTGTTTTAATGTTACAATGTGTCAATGTATTAATGTTGCATTGTGTGAATGTTATTAGTGTTACAATGGATTAATGTTGTAATATGTTAGTGTGGTGATGTATTGATGTATTAGAATTATTTGTCCATGCATCCACGATGGTTAAAAATTACCTTGTATGCCTTTCAAAGGTGAGGTCATTATGTTTTTGGGCAATCCATTATCGATCAAGATATCCATCACCTACAACGACAATTATCTAATCTTGTGAATGGGAAAGGCGAGGCATAAAAAATGAAATTTATAATTGGTTACTAACTTGTCAAAATGCATGCTTTGAAAGATGTGGCCTTGTTTGGTCCAAATCTTTTCTATGGTTTATGGCAGACTCAAACCATTAATAGATGGGAAGAACACAAGGACAATGCCTTTTATCAATTCTTACATTGTTGTGTAGCGTTGGACATCCAATGGGTTCCTTTAGATATTGGTGAGTCTTTTCCAATGTGCATATGTAAAGAAAATTGTTTGATACATTACATCTATGATCTTTAAAAATATTAACAATGGTTTGTGACTTTACAGGTTGTTTAACCATTTTTCTAGATGTTGATATGTTGCATGATAACATCCTTGGAACTATTGAAAAAATGCGATCTATGGTGGATATTGAAGACAATAAAGAACAACATAATGCATTTGAAAAGGTGTTTGGGCTTTAGATTCTAATGCATTTGGATGACAATACTATGGTTGTTCACATAGGGTCAAACTTGTTGATTTTTAAACATAAAAAAGGTGGTACACAATTGTGCCAAAATCAAACACCTTTGAGTGATTTACAATCACGAAACCTAACAAAGGAGTTTGATGTTAGTGACTTATTAACCTTTGCCATTTCCCACAAGTATAATTTATTTTTCAATCATATTATTTTTTTAATGTTTCAACCTTAGTGCATCATATGATATGTTGAGTGGGTTAATGTATTAGATAGTATTTATGAGGCATGTCAATGTGTCATCTTTAGTTATTATTAACTTTATTTTCCTTGGAAAATGCAAAGTACTAGAAATGATTTAGTCCATCAAGTACAATTTCTTCCTTCAAAACACATTCAATATTATTTTTTTCATGTGCATTTTGACCTTAATCATGTGTATTAGTGTATCAACAAAGGTCTTACATTGATATTTTATGTTTCATATGTTCTTCGGAGATTGGGGCAACAAATCTCAATGTTGTTTTTCTTGGAGGATAACCACATTTTGAGTTGAGCATTGCAATTTCAAAATTTTCCAAGTTTTGGAAACCTTAGGCTTGGTTGGGGGGTTCCATGATGGATTTCTTGAATTTTAGCCACTATTTCAATAACCCTCCAGACATTCAAAAGGCAATATTTGTGGCAAGTGCTTTGATCACCCCATCTTTGAAAAAGTTATGTTTTGGTACATGGGGTGGTATTGGAGTTGGAGGCCATCATGGGATGGGCCAAGTCTCACCTATCATTAGGTGGAGGTGAGACTAAATATGACACTATGGTAATACCTTATCATGGTGAGGCACATTGGAATTTACTCATGTTGGAGCTTTCCCACACCTTTCATTTTGATTCCAAGATTGGGGTACATGATTATTCAACATGTGACATTTTTAGTTAGCGGATTTGTGGGGCCTTGTTGTTACGAGGTGTCCATCCTGGTGATCCTACATTTAATGAATTGGTTGAAAAGCTAATGTTGAATGTCCCCATCTTTACACATGTTGGGAGTTGGGAGTGTGGATATGTTATTTCACATAACCTTTGCCAACATCACAAACATACCTTCTCATGATTTGATAATGGAAAATCATGCAGAATTAGTTATTTCATGAATTCATGTTTTTTGCACATGGATTTCATGCCTTTAAAACACGTATGATGCACATATAAACAAAATGGAATATTTTCATGCCACATGAAAATATTCCACTTTGTTTATACATGCATCATACGTGTTTTAGAGGCACAAAATCTATGTGCAAAAAACAAAAACCCATGAAATAACTAATTTTGTGTGAATATGGAACGAACCTATGAAGCCTATAAATTTGTGATGAATACTTGGCTTATAGGGTAAGTTTAAAGAATCAAACAATTGAAGAACCCAAGGTTGGTTTTCAACACCAATGTTAATTTTGTAATACATTCAAAACATAGTAATTAGAATGTCAATATATATTAATAGTCAATGTAATGTGTTTAAAAAAAAATGTAACATTATACCATTGGATGTATAATTTATCACTTTATGTGTTGGTGTAGATCTTGAGTTAGTCTTGGAGTGCACCATTTGATTTTTCGGGGTATCAAAAGTAGACCATCATGAAGCTTGTGGAGGAACTTGAAGTTAAAGACACGAGTCATGGCTATTTGTCACACATACAAACCCCGATAATGATTGTACTTTGTTGGATTTGATTGTAGGTGTGTAGAATTCACAAGGCCCTCATAATGTAGGTGAGGTGGCCTTCAAATGGCAAGCGGATTGCATGTATCATAAGTAAGTAGTAGGGAGGCCAACTTTTGTGCATAGGGGGAGCCCAAATGGGGATATAGGATAGATTAGAAATTTTTTTGGACTTTTTATGAACTGAAGGGTTCTATTAAACCCCATTTTGGTGCTCATGGTTGGGTGGTAACATGCATGTATATATGATTTTTGTGAATTATTAGTCCATTCTATTGTAATGTTATGGAAAAATGGTGTTTCACATTAATCAAAGTTTGTAGTCATGAATCCGTTTGTTAATGTATTAATGTGACAGTGTATTAGTGTGTAGGTGTAGTAATGTTTGTTTACCATTATGTAATATGAGTGTATCATTGTA
Organism: Sphagnum contortum; assembly: GCA_963920785.1. Taxonomy (NCBI): domain Eukaryota; kingdom Viridiplantae; phylum Streptophyta; class Sphagnopsida; order Sphagnales; family Sphagnaceae; genus Sphagnum; species Sphagnum contortum. The sequence continues at coordinate 23,063,876 of OY987276.1, read as the reverse complement.
CTAATATGTCACTAGATTAGTTTGTCTTTCACTAAGTTAATATGTGAATGTATTATTATAATAATGTATAATTGTACTAGTGTGTCTTTATTTTAATGCATGATTGTATGATTGTATATGTATTAGTGCGTCAATGTGCCAATGTGTTTATGAATTAATGTGTTAATCATCTAGTGTGTGAATGTATCATTGTAATAATATATCTATTTGTTATTCTAATGTATTAGTGAATTAATTCCTTAAATGATTCAAAATTTTAAACTTTGTTGGATGCAAACAATTTTATCAAAAGGATTCAAGCTTTTAAAAAATATGGTTAGCTTGAACCCATTTGATAATATCCAAGTCCATCACCCTTGGAATAAAATTCATTTAAACAAAACTTGTGATAAGGTTATGAAAATTGATAAATATGATTAATGTTAGACACAATAAAATTGCAAAGGTTAAAATTGAAATATTAGCTACACATTGTTTTAATACTATTGAACTATGTATTTGAATAATCAATCCATACCATGTCATTGAAAATTGGTGTATTAATTTACCAATGTACCAATGTTTTAATGTTTTGCCTATTGAAGTGGTACTAATGATAATTGTTTTTTTGCAATTGGCTTGTGCCCATGAGCCAAAAAGTCCAAGTGTTGTTTGAGGCTAAACACTTGTCCATCTTCAATTGGTAGAAGAATAGGGTTTGTGCCTATGGGGTTATGTAACCCACTTTGTAATTATGCCACAACCGTTGCTTCATTGCCTTGTGCATGGCAAAAATCTACCATCGAATGTTCAAGGAGAACTTGATTCCCACTAGTTGCATCCACCGTATCCAATGCCATGCTTTGAAGTTGTTCCTCTAAATTGATTTGTATTGGGGTGGTCAACTTTCAAATTGATGTAGGTGGAGTTGTCATTATGTGGGGGATGTACCCACTTGATGATTAAGTAAGTTTTTCAACCCACCTTGAGAAGTCCCTTTCAATGATCCACAAAACCAAGCAATTGTGCCCTTTGCAAGGTTAGGATGAAGAAGCATTAAAACCTTGAGTTGATGCTTGCAAATGTTTCCACATTATGCATTGACACAATTACAACATGCCCACTTTGATGTTGGGTTGTGGATGTTGTATCGCATATGGGTTTTTCTAATGACATGACATGTGTTGGATCACCATCATAGGAAGGCAATGTCACATTTGTGTTAAGAATTAATCGTGCCCCCAACAAGGCCCCAACCACAAACAATTGTTGGCGTTTGTTGTTAATGAACCCAAAGTTCTTGCATAGACTTTGATACCAGTATAGAGTGAGGATATCTCTGACTAACTCATGGATGCACCAATCCACATGACTACTAACCAATCTACTTTTCCCTAATTTTAATTGGGCCTTCAATGTCCCATCGTAACTTTCAATTGTAACATTGGTGTCTTGCCCAACATATGGTAGATTTCGAAATTCAACCACCCACATGTGAGTTTTATGTCACCAATTTTCATCCATGTATTTCCAAAAGACATTAGTTGTAGGGTATTTACTAGTGATATATTGTAACATATTCATTGCCCACATTTCACCACTTGCTCTAGATGGACCATCCTTGTCATACATGATGTTCTTTAGTTCTTACAATACATTACTACGCAATGTTGGGTCTTTTATCTTGATACATGTTTGTTTTTTGCCATGTTCTTTTCACATGTCGCAAACATAAAAAATGGCAATGTTTGGCCATATAGTTCTACAAAAAAAGAAAATGCATTATATACGAAACTTGGTGGAATTAAATATAATCAATTTTGACGCATGTTACATCCATTGGGGCAAGTGACATGTATAATAAATAGCTAGCAATTTGTTGGATAGAAAGGGGGAAGGGATAAGGATTTTACTTTATGCAGTTGATTTCCCCTTGGGCACAATCAACCATGAAAACATTTGGATGCCATGATGGGCATGCATCCATGGTGTCAAATCCTCTTGTCAACATCGTGATGTGATGCAATATGCTACATGAATGCCATTGTGCCATTGGTCAAAGACCATCACGGTACAAAGGGGGAACTGTCACAATTCACAATAAAAATATGTCAGTTGAACATTGACAAGAAATGTAATGAATGATCTATTAACAATTTCAAATTTTTACATGTATTCTTTTTATGTCTGTTGATTTGTCCTATTAATGTTTCAATGACATTAGACTACATATATAATAGTGTATTAGATCACATGCGCATGTATTATGTACCAAACATAATGTATCACCTTTTTTTCATTTGTCCCAAAGGTTGCATCAACTATAACACCTCCTTGGTGCCCATGTTCAATCATCATTTCCTTTTGCCATGGTGTTTGGATACTCATAATGAAAAACATGTTTTGCCTAGTGAAACCACCATCCACGTCTACCCTAGTTTCTTGATAGTAAAACATTGAATTGATGTTTTGTTGAACCCACATATGCACACTTTTCACATCATTCTTATGTAGTTGGTACTTTTTTGAGTCAATTTCCTAAACAAGACCTTGACATCTTGTTCAGTCAGGAACACATCTTTATTTAACTCACATGTCCCTATCATGATGTTCTTCACATGTTGCCTATGTTTTGCCATAATTTGAGACATTGTGAGTCCAAGTCTTAGACGTTGTTCCATTAGAAAATCCTTGATTTGTTCTAATAAATGGGCAATAAATGCAAATCTATCACCCATCTTTAAATCCCCATGGACATGTAAACCATCTTGTATCATGATTTTGTTGAATGAAACATAATTGTGATACATGGTTGAGCAAATACAATGTCTTAATGGTGAATTCAGCTCTACATCCTCTTTTTATAGAACCACCCCATTTCTTGTTAGAATCTTGTGTACCCTTGTAACCTATCCTTGATGGGATTCCTTTTCCATTGATGTCTAATTTTTTTGGAGTTGCATTGTGGTTTTGCATAATATCCTTCACAACATTTGTGAGATCATTGGGACCATATTGACATTGGTACCTTCAAACAACCAACCAACCAATTTTGTGCTACTTATGAACATACATTGCATTACAAAACAAACAATTAGTCACATATTTCATGTTTACATAATAGTAAAAATAATTCATCAAATGGTGAACATGTATAATATGTATGCAAATATTGGTGTAGAAATGTAAAAGAGGTTCAAATTTCAACCTTGAAAACTCAGAAGCACTATCTATTTGTTGTTGTTGTAATTCATTATAAAGGTGGATGATGCGTTTTTTGCAAAGAAAGTGACATTGTCCACCATTTTTACCATTTTCACCATTTTCACCAACTATGAAATTAAACACTCGAGTTATGGGATGAATGCAACCTTAACAAGGTGAGGGCTTTGTTGCATCCCAAAGCGTTGAATGACGACTTCCCACAACAAATCTTCATGATCAAAGGCCCATTTGGTAGTGTTTGAACTACATTTTCTAATACTTGATGGCCATGTTCATACAAGGGCAATTTCCCCTCCATGCTTGCAAAAACCATTGTAAAAGATATTAATTTCTATGTATTTTACATTCAAATTGTGATAATCAACATACAATGAGTTAAAAACATGGTAAATCTTTGGTTTACATAGAGTTCAATCACAATGACATGTGAAAAATTTGTAAAAATTTCCAAAGTGTGCTCCAAAACACCATTGGAATAACACAAAAAAATCATGTGAAGAGGAAGTTCATGTCAAGTTTGATATGCAAAAACTTGAAAAATGTGACCCCAAACCCTAATTTGCAAAATAATCCTCATTGGAAGTTCAACATATATTTATAATAAATTAACAAATGAAAATATCAACTATTTAAAGTTGAAAAGTAGTTGGAAATGTGTAACATTGTCAATTTTTCCCATATGCAAAAATTTCTTTTTCAAGTGTCAAATACTAGTAATATAATCAATGTATTACTCAAGCGATGTGTTAGAAGCATAGTGGTGCATTTTGGTTAAATTAATTTACTTTTTACTTTACCCATACACTTTGAAACATGACAACCTCTTGTCCATTTATTTTGAAAAAATTCCTACTCTTTTTTATTTTGGACCAGTTGGGAAATCTTTAGTGTATCAATAGATCATTAACGTATTAATAAATCTTTAGTGTATCAGTGACATATGCTTAATAATAATTAATTATAATTGAAAAATGATTGTAAATGTATATTAGGTTTCAAAATTTCACATGTAAAGTTTATTTTTTAGGTGTGAAAATATTTTTATGATACACTTGCTTTACAACAAGGGTGGTAAAAACCCGATTTTTTCCGCCCGACAAATTGGGTTTAAGGTTTAAATGAATAAAAACTGATTTGTATTAAAACCATGGTTTTATTCCGGGTAACATTAATTGAGGCCGACATGATCTAACAACTGTACAACGCACCCATGTTGCCGTCTTTTGTAGTCCGCACCCTATTAAAACTCGATTTTCAGAATAAAACCCGATTTTGTGCGATCTCAGACAATCAGGTTTTATATTAAAACCTTAAATAACCTGATTGCAAAAAACCAGGGTCTGCCACCCTTGCTTTACACATCACATCTTGATCGCATATTAACGGTTTTTAACAAAATTAACAATTGTTTTACCTTACTTATAAACTTTAAAATGTGGTAACCTTTTGTCCATTTATTTTAATTTATTTTTATAATGTTTATAAGGGTTGAAGAAGTCTTAGTGTATCAAAAGATCATTAGTGTATTAGTGACATATGGTTAATAATAATTAATTATTATTGAAAAATGAGTAAATGTATTCTAAATGTCAAATTTTCATATGTAAGGTTTATTTTTCAAGTGTGAAAATTTGTTTATAATACATTCAATGTATTGCTCACATCACATCTTGATAGTAGACTATGGGTTTTTTACTAAATTCATAGTTGTTTTACCTGACTTATAAACTTGGAAATGTGGTCACCTCTTGTCCATTTATTTTGAATTTTTTTTTTCTCTTTCTATTCCTCAATGTATCAATAAATCCTTGGTGTATCAAAAACATATGGTAAATTATAGTTAGTTATGATAAAAAAAGTGGTGTTAAATTATGCTAGGTGTCAAGTTTTCATATGTAACCGTTTATTTCTCAAGTGTGAAATATTAGTAATACATTCAATGTATTGTTCACACATGTGTCAACAATAAATTCGTGGTTTGGTACTAAATTAACAACTACTTTACCTTACCTAGAAACTTGGAAATATGATAATATCTTATCCATGTATTTTCAAATTTAATGTACTAATTTTTTTGATACATTAACAATTGTAGTATAGTAAACAAACATTTAAACGTTCATCTATAAAGTTTTTTACGCATGTAGTCATTTTGAAAATTTCTCCACCCTTCCTTACACAATACATATGTACCATAGGATTTATGTTGATGATATAACATGATGCATGATGACATAATGCATGATGGAATATGATACGTTGATACATTGCCATTTCAATACACAACAAAGTAAAATGTTTTTATCAGTACTCCATGGAATAGTTACACCTAGGTTAAAAAAATGATTTTATTAACAATTACTCTGTTTTCACTCACATGCACACATTCTCACTCTTGGGCAGGATGCCCCTGACTTCAAAAAGGTACTAATGTAGGCACCTAGTAGGTGCCTGCCATCAAAACCTGGCGATCATTTTATGCTGGGGAATGAAGTTGGACCAGACAATTGTGGGATGTAGGCAGGCAAATAAAGGATGTTCAAGTTGGTATGACAATTGCTATAATCTTTCAGCGTAAGTCTTTGAATTTGTTAAAGACCACCAGCTCTGGTTCTTTTAATATTTCAGAATGAGAGAACCACCAGTTCCAGCTCTTTGGAAAGAAAAATCAAATGAAAAGAACCTCCGGAATCTAGCTATTTCAAACACCCAAGGAACTGGCAGTTTCCAAGAAAGAGCCAGTAAAGAATGGGTAATCACAAAATTGATTATTTGAATTTTTCTTTTCAATTTTTTTGAGAGCTCTGCTTGAATTGTAGCACCAATTCTTTGAATTTTTTATAATCCCAGTTATGAACCATAAAAACAGCACTGTTAACTGCCACAGGTCTCCTCATATTTTCTGTTACAGCCTAGGAATGGTATGTACATAGGTTGATAAGGGATGGTGATGAGTAGCAAATAAACAGGCTGAGCTTTGGGACAGAATGTCACACATAATGTATGCCACCTTATCAGCCATAGTGCAGGTGGGAGGAGCAAACACCCTTTCGGGAAATAGTGAAGTTCCTAGCACAGAAACAGCTATTACAGTAACAGGAGAACTTCATACTTTGTGGGTTTGGCACATACCACCCCTGCTTGCCAAAACGGGCCATAGCAATGTAAGCTACCTCATGAGGCTGCAGAATGATATCAACATAGTATAGGAAATAGAGCTCCAGGCAGGCAGTCCTGGCCAGTAAAGTTTGCTGTAGAATCATCTCCCTTCATGTGCAAATCTTATTTTAAATACAAACAAGTTCACAAACTGAAGACATCTGGCTGACTCTGACTCTGATCAGATGTCAGGCTGACCACTAAAAGTCAACCAAAACTTTTGGTGAGAAGTAAAATGCTAAACTTTTACAGGAATACCTCTAAAATTGTCTCAACAATTGCCCACAGCAGCAGCACCTACAAGATGAACAGGCTTGATGGGCTCATCAACCTGTAAAGAACTAACCTCATACTATTGCCAACCAACAAGTGATTTTGTTTATTAGATACTGTGATTCAGGTTGTAGTCTTGAAGGGGCTCCAGTTAAGTCAGCAATCAAAGTTTGTACTGAGATTCAGAGAATATCCAGCCTGCCTAATAGATTTCGAAGTATGTTGAATACCTTTCATCTTGGTATGCACTAAGGGGTGCCAGAAGAAAATTGCGTGATCCACCCCTTGCCACAAAGCTTACTGGATGGTAGGATGCAAACCCTTCCTCAATAGTGAATGTGCTCATAGTGTCAAACCCGGTGTCATTTTCTGTTAGTTTGCATCTTAGAATCACATGAATGCCTTCTGATTCTCCATCATTCCTTGATGAAAGGAAGCAGCCAGGTTTACTCACAGCCTCAAATGAAACCGTATCTTTTTCCTCTGTGAGCCCTGGACACATGATGAATACAGCATTGGCAGCTTGGAAGTCTGACATCCCTTCATCAACTGTCTCAGGCTGAGATGTATGAACTCCAGATGTGAATCTTTGGTCTGGTGTCTGAGAATGACTTAACTGGTTGACCACCATCACAATGCTGTTTTCTCCATTGTGAGCCAGATATTGACCAGGCTCATTAAAAAGCTCAAAAGAAACAACCTTCTTGTCAATTTCAAAGGAGCTGTTACCTTTATATCTTATATTTGATGATTCTTGTAGTCTGTCATTGACCAGTGGAGTTGCCAACCGGAATGTGGAGAACCCTGCTTCATCCGTCCCCTCCAAAGGAACAGGACCCATGATTGCAGACCCATTCATGTTACAAATGCAAAGCAGGGAGCTCTCTTGTCCACTTACATGGGTTTGCCTGAAAGAGTACAGTTGTGTGCGATATTCTGATGGAATGGGTGTAATCCACTTTGACAACATAACAATATCGTCAACTGGCCCCAGCCTCAAATCGCCACTGCTCAATCCAGCCATCACAAAGGGACCAAAAAGTATGGCATGTAACGTCGAGTATTTATCCCGATTGTCTGTATGTACACAAGGGAAAAATTATTCAAATTGTCCATGCATGACACTAGGGATCCCCATGACTCATCTAAGAGGGCCAGTGAGGACAGATTGAAATTTGAACCTGTGGTGGGTTCTGAAGTAACCAAGGAAGATCTATCCCACCATTCAGGCATATCATCATTCAAGAAAACTGCAATTATTTCATTGACACTGCAACCACTTTGGACAACCATGGGAATACAGGTGAGAACTATAGAACAACCCCCTCAATAAGTATGGGATCAAGAGCACAGGGTGTGGGGTCTGGGTCTAAAGTTTGAAATTAAAACGTTGAGGTTTAGAGAATGTAGTTCCCAACCCACAGAAGGCCCAATATGCTACACATGTGCCTTGGTCAAATTCACAGACCATGCAGGTTTTTCTACACCTCACAGACTGATTCCTACAAATGAAGTGGATTACATCTTGAGCTTTGCAATAGATAGTAGTATGTCTCATGTTTACAAGAAAAATACCTTGAATCCTCTCCAACTTCAGCGTCATAGGAAGCACCAACAAAATTATGTCACCCAGGGCCCACTTTCGCACAACAGTCAGAAAGCTCCCTTCAAAAGAACCAAATATAGAGAACATAACAGTTACAGCTGCTAACTTGAGATTCTTAGGCATGGAAAATGGTGGCTATTGCTTAGTGCTTGGTTCCTCAAAGCAGATGCTTATGACAATCACCATTTTGTAAAATGTGGCTTAATTTAAAATTTCTATGCTCTAGTCATGACAACTGAAACCCATTGATCAATTTTGAAGTCACCATATTGCAAAATATGTGCAAAATATGTTACACTTTTAAGAATCAGAGGTATTTACCTGGAGGTGGAATTTGCAACTGCTTGCCATTGAGTGATGCACTCCCATGTGAAGCAGTTGTCCATGAAGGAATTCGTATATGTACCACTGCTTCCTTGCTGGTAGCTTCATGAGCCAAAATTTCAAACTTGACATGAATACTAGGGTCTTCTGATCTGATGGGTCCAACTGACTGTGCAAGTAAGATACCTGCCTCATCCCAGGAAAACTCACTGCTCACAAATTGAGTCACATAAAGTGCCAGCATGTTGTCTTCTTCAAAGTAGATGGAGTCGCCCAGTTTTGCAAAGGATTCAATCCCTGAATACAAACTAAAAACAGATAAATAACACTCATGAGTATCAAGATATCTAAGGGAAGATCTAGTTCAAATTAACTATAAAACTAGCAATATGAATAGCAGTGAGAGTCTCTCACTTGTTCATGGACAATCAACAGTAATATGTACTTTTCTGTCACAACTTATGCACTGACTTCATCAGCTACCTACAGTGAGTACAGGCCAGCATAACTACTGGCTTGTATACTGAGCTTGTGTCACAAGTCAGAAACATACTCAGCCAAAGAAGGGAAAACACAGAGAGAAAAGGGAAATAAAAAGAGGTGCATGAGGAAGAAACAACAGAACAAAGCAGACAAAAGGGAGAAGATGAACAAATACCAAGTGGGCCTTAAAAAGCTCTTGACTTAGAAGACTCCATACATAATCATTCAGAAATCTCAAGAAATTGAAATTCCAAAAATAATTTTCTCTTCATTCAGCAAACCTCTGGTCCGATTTAAGAGAGCCTTTACAGGGTACCCTTTAGCCAGAAACAGATAAACTTTAGAAGTGTTACTACAGACATCTCTAGAGAGTTGAATTGCAGACAATGTCTAAAGGTCCACAGATGTCAATTCTAGAGTGACCCATTTCATATATTCAATGGTTGAATTTGCAGGAGCACAAAACTTAACAGGCAAGAAAAGTGAGAATACAGAAGAAATTGAAGTGTCACCTGATCCATAACAGCACCAGAATGAGTCAAATTTGGTACCCCATCCATGGAAACTTTTTGCCTTCGATGTTCCTGGGCCCAATGGAAGCATATATATCATCACTCCCGCCTGTTGACCACGCTGCAGCCCCATAACTCCATTCAATACCATCCTCTCATAATAGTCTGCATATGGCACTGCTTTTGTCCATCGGAACAAATTTCTGGTAATCTGCATCCAACCATTCATGGCACATTGAAAATCTCAAGAATTCTTGATCTGTCCAAAAAGCAACAAATTGATCAATGACGGTACTCAAAGAGGATCCTGGTACATGATATCCAAGGTTTCTGCACGGGTGTCTACCAACTCTGTATGACCAAAAGGAAGACGAATAGAATTACCTTGAGCATGTTGTAGGTGGTACAGAATTCCTGATTTTCTGTGTGTAAAGTATCACCCTGCCTCATTGGATCTGTCCTGCTCACTTCCCCAGTCCCGACTTGTTTTTAATTTCTACACACTGCACCAAACACCTCTTCAAACATCTCTTGAATTTTTATTATTTCCCTGATTCTGGTAGTCACCAAAAACTGATATATATGAGACCTCTTTCCTAAGTTCAAACAGGGGAACCTGATGAGGAGATGTCAGGAACTCTATACAGGCCATATATAAAAGAAGAAGCAAGAGAGTGAGAGTTAGTAATGGCAGATATCCAAAAAACATCCTTAAAATTTGAGAAGTACAATATAAAACTGAAGCATCCATGCTCTATCTGAGGCCTTCAATTTCAAGAACCAAATCGAAACCCACCAAAATTCGCTTACAGATGTGCCCCCAGTAACATAGCTGTGCGAGGAATTGACAATTTTCAAAAAATACTCTGCTATAGTCTGCCAAAAACACCATGTTAATTGAAATTTTAACCAAATTATTGCACACAATTTAGGTGCACTGTAACAAAATCTCCAGAGTTTGCAAGCAGAATTCTGTGTAAAATAGAGGAACAAATATTGGAAGACCAATATACATTGTGATGTATTGGTACCTTGTAAAGCTCGTCGCCTGTCACTTCATAGCGCATTTGAGCACCAACAACAACAGGAATATGTGTATTTGAGTGGAATCCTGAAAGATTGTCTGTCTGCACCCATCCATATGCACTGTTTAATTTGCTCCTAACCTACCAACTACAGCTTTCAAATGGAAGGCAATCACTAGTTGCTTAGAATTGATCTAAGGGTATTGCAAGCAGTAAATTTTTGCCAGCGCACCAGAATGGAGTGCACATACCTGCAAGATTAAACAACATAAACAATCATTTAGATCTGCAGTAGATTATAAGGACCTCATGGGGGAAGAAAGCCTAGGCCTCCATGGATTAGGAAGACTTATCTTAACTGCCAAGTGCTACTGGCTCCAGTTAACTAAAAGAAATTTTGCTAGTATCTTCTACTTAAAGAATTTTCATGCTTCTTAATCTGATAAACTTTTTGACATCAAGGCAATCTAACTAGAGTGCAGCAGAATCCGAGGTCTGGCAATTACATCCCATGAATGGAAAAATAAATGAAGAGGCCGATTCGATCCTCTAAGGAATAGGTTTCTGGTTTAATAATGATTGCGACAATACAAATACATGTGCAGTAGGACCCTGGAGGCTACAAAACTTATGATCCCTGTGCAGTCTCCCCACCATCTGCAACAGAACTTGCTTAAGAAATCACTGGTGGAATTACATGGAACCCTTGAAGCCTAGTGTATTCTCAAATCAACCTTTTATCCAGCATAATTCAAAAGACTAAACCATGTCTAACGACTCTCTCCAAAACCCTCATAGCAGACCTGAACACAAGTAGAATATCAGTGTTGAATTCTGAATTTTGACAGCTTATTTTGGCTTTTGAAACTCAAACTTCCTTATAGGAAAAGGTGCTAATGGAATACCTGAAGAGCTAGTGGCCCAAGGAAGCATGGTTTGTCAAAAAGATGAGCCAGCTTCAAATGATCTTTGTCCCCCTGCATACAGAGTAAGGTGGTTCCAAATTGAGAGCCAGAACTTGCACAGACAATTTGTGACCTTGGATGGTTCATAAGAACAGCTTGCTTTATAGTCTCAGACACATCCAAGTAAAAAAATGACACATCTTTGGACATGGTTGTTTTCCAAATAGAAACGGGAATTCAATCTCCAAACTGCAGTGTTAACTGGTTTTCACTGTTAGATAGACAAGCATCCTCGAGAACTTGATGTCTGAAGTCTACAACAAATAAGGTAAACAACCCTTTGTGCAACTCCAGGACCTGTTACCTATCACAAGGCAGCTACAACTAATCAGTAGTGCCATATGCAGCTTAATATAAGGTGATACTATAAAAATGTGACATGGTCTCTGCAGCTCGTTAGACATATGAATCCACCACTACTTTGAATTTCTGTGAATGCATGTAGAAGTATAGAAGGCTCTGATGACTGAAACTTGGAAAAAAGTTCTTCAAGCCAGACTACCAGGCCTTGAAATTTGATGGTTCTTTTCAACACTCCTTGACTCTGAGACACTTTGCAAACAGAAGCTTCAAAGCTTTTTGCTGAAGAAAAAGTAGAGGACAAGTATGGGGGCTTACCGTGATACGATAAAGGCGGTAGAGAACATCATTCATGCCCCCAGTTTCTTCATTTAGAGATCTCCAGTGCCTCTCTATTGTAAACTGATTGATGACAGCCTCCACTCTTTTGTTGAAATATTTTGTCATGGCCATTAGCATATCCAGTGCATGCACATTCCCTATGAGTGTATACTGATCTAATAACCCTGCCATGATCTTTCAAGCCAGGAGACACTGCGACTGGTCAATCACTCTCAGTTTCACTAATAGGTCTCAGCCAATGTTGATTAACATAGTATGGAAGGGGAGCAAACAACATCCAAAACATGCATATTGGGCAAGACAAGACCTTGTGGATGGTGTAGTAAGGGGCCCACACAGTTCGAATTGATTCAAAGCGATCAAAAAACTCAGACGGAAATGCTGACAAATAGCCTGTCCCCAATTTTGTCTGGCATTCTTCCAAAGCTTTCACCAGGGTGTTCAACTTTACCAGAAGCGCCATGTTATGCGTACTAGCCCACATCAATGCTGCTGCACTGAGATAATGCCCTGAAGTTTGACGGAAGAACAAAACCAAATTTCAAGAAAATAGAGTAAGTGCATTTGTTCCAATGTGCACCATCAAGTCTACTGGATTCAAACCCAATGGTAGCTTAACATTCCAGACACATCAAAAAACCCCTTGTGCTCTACAGTAGTTTAGGGTTTAAGCTTTTCTTACATTGAGCAGCAATTTATGGATTGTATACATAGCCGCATTCAAAAACTCATCATCATGACCGCATGTAGCCAAATCAGCAGGATGTTTTGCACCAAATGGCACATCCTAGAAATTAGCCATTGACTATCTCAACTATGATGGTTCACTGTTTCAAACAATTATCCAGATTGCAGGAACATAGAGTGTATTATCTTTCCAAGGTATCATGGGAAGCGCTGGGAGCATCGTTACCAATGATACTGTGAGTAGGATGACTGTAGGCCCCGGGTAAAGAAATGCTCGCTAACCTCAACAGTAAAGAGGCATTCACTCACACTTGGCATGATTCTTTTCCATCACAGGAACAAGGAACATCACAATTGTGCACGAAGGAATTCCTCACACAGAGACTCAAACAATCAATAAAAGGCAGAGAAGAGCCACTGTGAACGAATATGATTCTTTTCCATCACAGGAACAACGAACTCACAATGTGCATAATGGAATTCCTTACACAGACACTTCAACAAATGATTAAAGGCAGATAACAGTCACTGTGAACGGATGTGAAGCTAGGAGCAATGTTGGGGTTAGGGTTGAAGATTGACCTACGAAGTGTCCACGAAGCTCGGATGTAGGGGATTCCCAACCTCCATAAGGCGTACCAGGAGCTTCCAGTCCCGCAGTCTTGCGAAAATTCCATACCATGCGGTCCACATCTAGCATTAACAAGTACTGAAGGTTTGTTTCCTGAGCTACTGCCTGTGGCGAACCCGGTGTGAGTCTCACATTGTGCAATGAAACTTCTTTCAAAAGTCCCTTAACCGCTCCATTCTGTGATCTAGATCTGCCAAACTTCACGTCCTGATTTTGTCCTACCGAGAAATCCCCTTGGAGAGGCTTCTCCGAAAATGATCTTCTCAGTTGCGGCAAAAGTTTCTCCGCACTGCTCTGCTCAAGTTCTTGAAAACATGAAAGAGCCGCCTCGTGGAGAGATGACTCCACTGATGTGACCACATCTGTTTTTCCTAGGTTATCCAAACTCGCAGAAACGTAATGAAGCTGCTGCTGTGGAATGCTACGTGCACGTAGGGAATGAGAGAAGTATTCTGTTGGAATGTTGGTACACTCTTTGGCATGCAAAAAAATTATGCGAGGTAGCCATAGCCACAAAATCAGGAAGCAGACGACTGAAGCTGGGAACTGTGCCATCTCTGTGTGTCTCTGTATCTCTCTGTATCTCTCTGTCTCTCAATCCTGGGAGCCAAAACCTCAATGAAAGACGAAAATTATACCGAGAATTCCGAACCCGATGCAGCCGATATGTTCCACATTTCTCCTAAACCTTGGATCGCAGTAAGTCAGCAGAAACAAAACTGAAACACACAAGAAGAACATGCGCGTCGCATTCCGTCGCTCACGTGGGCGTAGCTTGGCGCATACAAGAGCTTTAACATCCCTCTTTACTCACAAAACACGCAAAGCTTCAAAATGCACGCAAGGCTTACGTACATTTTAGGGTGATGTGAAGTTCATTATAGAAAACATTTTCTGGTACAAGGAGACTATAATTCACTTGGGCTTCTCCCATGCTGACGTCCATATGTTTTTCAATTTAGTGTTGTTACATTTAGACGCAAACACCTTAATTTAGTCCAAGGAGTCAAGAGAAGATAATTTATATGAATGTTTTAAAAACAACCCCAAAAAGCTTTGGGATTACCATGATACTAAGTGTACTAAGTGTTTGTTTGGTTCACCCAAGGTAGATGCCCCTCCAAATACGCCAAAAAATAAAATAAAATTTTATACTGGCTCCTTTACACTTGGGGAACCAGCAATTTGCAATGAATTGATTACTTTGCTTGCACCTTTTTGGCTTTTCTTTAAGGATCACACCCCCACACAAATCCCAAGGCTTTCCATTCCACAACTTCAAGCACATTTTCATTCAAATAATCTTAAATATACTATGAATGTCCTTATTGCAATATGCAACTTCAAAAATGTGATGTAGAATATTAAAAGCTAATTGAAAGGAGTTTGGAATAGAAGGTATCCTTCATCTTCATATTATGTTTACTTATGTTTATTTAAATTATGTTTGTCATTTTTGGGTTTATACAAATATATTGATTCTCTTAACCCTTTTTTGACATTTGACCAAATAATCCCAATCCCAAAGTGGACCTACTTGTAGAAACATGCCTAAACATCATGCAAAATGTTGGGACTAGCTTGGTTGAGTTGTAAAGGACTTCAAGCTGAATATTTCAATTTTTTGATAAAATAAAATTTGGATGAGAAATTGAAAATTGTGCCTATTGAAAGTTAACATCTTTTTAATTTTAAGTAATTTTCAAAATTGCAAGTTTTTGGAGACTTGGGTAGAGATGTTATACTTCATTTCTATTTGTAAAAACTTAGTGGTGGATAGAAAGCATGTAGGAGTCATGTGAAAAAAAATTGTCCAATTTTTTTTGAAATATGAATGCGTAATGAATTGTCAAAGTCGACCATCCAAAAAAAGTCTTACAAAAAACATTAATTTTCATCCTTTTTGGGGCAAACAAAAATCTTGGACAATTTGAGATTGTGAGAAGGATAGCACTTCATCATTTTATTCAGCTCCAAGTTTCAAAATGATGAAAACATAGGGCAACACAAACAAAACTTCTTATGACTTTCACAATAATGTTGCACAAAGCTGCCCAAAGCTTCCTACCTATCATGCTAAGGAGCTCACAAAATTATTATAACGAGCAATTAGAAATTTAAAAAACTCTCATTGCAAAGCTGAACCCTATTCAATTCAATGACTCAGCAACTACAAACCCATGTATGCTAAATTTTGAAACCATTGCCCCCTCCTAAGAATATTAGGGTTTGGAAGACCAAATTGGTCTTCTCTAATGTTTAAAGGTTAAGCCATGTTTCTCATAAAACCTAATGATTTTGGAAAACACCTAATTAGTTACATTATGGGAATTTTTAAAAAACTTACACCAAAACTAGGTGTGACATTACAATATTTTCATGGCCAACTTAAATATGGTTTTACATTGTCCAACATGGTGTTTCATTTTGCAATTGTTAAAAACATCTTGAACATCTCATCTTTTGAACAATCATTGTTAACTTGGCATTAACCACAAATATGACTTTTGTGAATATTAATTAATTAGTTAATAGTTACATTCTTAATTACAATTAGTGATACATATTAATCATGTATTAAAATACATATTTGATCTTTGTATGTGTTAAATCAAAATTTTGTTAAATATTAATTAACTAATTATTAGTTCAAATGTTTCACAAACTAACAACATGTAGCACTTTCACAACTTTTTTTTATAGTTTACAATTTCAATGGCCATGCAAATGATAACCATCATATAAAATTTAGTTGTGTTCAAATGTCTATTTGTTTTAAACAACATGTCATACTTAAAAACTAGTTATTACAATAATACAAGTCTATAGAACCCAACTTTGAAAGGCTTACCATATTCTTTCCTTTTTGCTATGAAAAAGTTTTAACTACATGTATATATTTGTTGAATATGTGTTCCTATTTGTGAAGGGATGAACATGAAGGATAACATTGAATTCATTGCAAAATTAAATGGGGGTCTTGATGATTTTGAGTTCATGATAATTTTTATATTGGAAAAACATGAAAGACGTACAATGGGTTGTTCTATTTGTAAATTATTTTTCACGTATCTTAGAAGAGCTTAGAATCTAGTGTAAGAGTAGATATCCTTTGATATATTGTGAGTATTCACTAGTTGTGTATTGTTAGGAATATTAATATCCTACATATAAAAGCTACAATGGTGTCTGTGTGTCACAAGACGTTCTGCATTTTAACACTATGGCGGAACCGGCGGCAATTAGGAATCCCATAACCAAAAAAAAAAATCCCAACAGGGGGGGGCAGCACGGGTGGGGGGGGCCAGCACGGGTGGCCAGCACGGGGGCCAACACGGGTGGGGGACGGGCGGGGAAAGACCGGGCGAGGGAATGAAGGGAGGTGTTTTTTTTTCTTTTTCTTTTTTTTCGTTTTTTTTTGGGTCCTCCCTCCTTTTCTTGGGGGTGACTGGAGTGGCGTAGCCACAGGTTACCAACACTCGTATTATTAATACCCACTATTCATTCCCTCTCTTTACTAGTGTTTTGTACATGTAAAAAAAAATAGTGTTATGGTTTTTTAAGGTTTGTTTGAGTAACCTTTTGAGACTTTTTATAGATAGAACCATTATTTTATTATGTGTTTATACAAATTTTAAAAGAATTACATAGTCTTTTGAAATGATTGTGTGGCTTTGACCCCAAAAAGTTTCAAATATTTTATGATAATATATATATATTTAATAGTTGTGAGCATCATCTTTTGGTCAATTTCCTCCTTTAACTTCTTTTTCATTTTCCATTTTGTTGTTTTATGACAACATGTTGTGTTCCCTTGGGTGTTGCAAGTTGTTTTACATGGTTTGTTCTCCTAATTTGGTGGCCGCCATAATGTTGTCTAGCTTGTTTGATGTCACCATGAGGTAAACTTGTCTTTCTTGTGAGGTCCCCTTGAATTAAAGTTGCATTGGGTAACATATTTAACAAAAATATTTAAATACCTTCGAGGCTTGTCTTTTTGCACCTTACATGGTTTTTGTTGTGCTTGTTTTGGTAGTAAAACCAAAAAAATTGATTTTTTTTGTTGGTAGGTATTCTACATTTTACACGCTTTGTAATATCCCACACCAATTTCAAACCTTCCACGTTTAAAAAAAAGATGAAGATCTTATCATCAACATATTTTTTAACATTGAATAAACCAATCAATCCTTAGGGCAAACTAGTGTAGCCCATGCACTAAACATAACTCATTAAGGGTTATTTAACAATAGGTGAATGCAAGCTAAAGTGGTTCATTCATTGTTTCACAATGGCAATTTTTGCAAGACTCTTGTAATGGATAATATAATTCTGAATTTATTCATTAACAATTGGTTCGAAACTAACAACTTGATTATGAACACAAATTGCAACTATGTTTTGAAAATGATATATTCATTGTTAGTATTGGATTTCTAAAGTTCAAAAATATGGATTGGTCAATGACCTAGATTGTTAAGAAATTGAAGAATTCATATTGAATTCCTTTCAAAATTAATTATATAATGATTAAGCATGTGTTGAGGATTGAAATAATAAAGTTAGGTGTGAATTTTTTTTCTTTAAAACCTTGACAAAATGGTAGTTAAATGAATTTTGAAGGGTCAAAATTGAACTTTAACTTCAAAAGTCCATCAAAATGATTATTTTTTTGTTTTCCAAAAAATATTGTGTCTATTGAATATGTTTTAAAAATCTCTAGTTCGGCTTTCATTCATGTGGACTTTCCTTTTGGGGTTTGCAAATTGCATCCACCATAATAAATGACATCAACATCTTCTTATATAAGCTTTGACCTAGGTTTAAAATGTTCATTCACGGGTGAGAATTTTGTAGTCAAATATTACAATAATAAAAGTTTATTAAATATCAATCATGTCCATTTTGACACTTAAAAAAAACTTGTTCATGATTGGTATAGAGTGTTGTATCTACTAAAGATGAACCATTATATAGTACATACACCCTTGTTTTGCACATTTTTATATCCAATTAAACTAAACTTAGTGTTGTCATGTTGTGAATCTTTTGTGAACATATTGGTTCATTAACTTCAAATGTTTTATGGTAGAGATGACATGATCTCTCATTTTTAAAACAAAACAAAGGGTATGGGAACATGGATGGTTCATTGGCTTGGTCAAAAAAAGGCACTTGCTAAATATTGATGAAGTATTTCAAAGGTCCCACCATGAATGCTTGGATATAATTCTATTTTTTCAAAATTCGAATTGGTATGAAATCAAGTTGACAACTTTCATAAACCAATGTGATTTTTTTGACTAAAATTTGATCATGGGTGAAATGACATTGTGTGTCAATATTTTTACTTCTAGAATGAAATTTAAGGTTTGTTACGAAGGTTAAAAAACTTTGATTATCAAAGTAAATAGTTGTAGATGCAAATTGAGGAAAACAAAATTCATAAAGTGACATGTAGATCCAAATGACTTTAATAATTATTTTCTCAATATAACTATATATTTGGATTTTGTGGTAGATAAAACAATTGAAGTTTTTTTTTTTGGACCATGTCACAATACCGCCTACTAACATGAAAAATATTTATTGCTAACCCAATCAACATTTTAAAATTACACAAAATGTGACCATTGTTTTGATGTGATGTCTAATTCCAACATTTGGAATGGCTTTAATATATCTTAGGGTATGTTTCAATGTTTACCAATACGTTGATCTAGGATTCAATAAAAATTGAGCCCAAGAATTGATTATGTAAAAACAATCCAGTTATGTGTTGACACTATTATGCACTAAGTTGTTAATAACTTGAACATATGGAATGATTTTCATTTGTGGTTTGTTTTTTGGGTTTTGAGGTTTATCTCTTTTGATCATTTTGTACATACCTTAAAAGGTGTGAAAACAAGGTTATACTTGAACATATCAAATATTTTTCATAAGTCATGTAAAAATTTTAAATTTCAATAATTGTCTTTAATTCATGTGTTAAGATGAGGTTGGGAACCATCACAATGCCAATATAAACATAGATAGTCAAAATGATGAAGTTCACAATTTCATAAAACTTGAATGTAAACATTTAGATCAACTTCCATTTGTTTGAAGTTGATGTGATGGAGAAAAGTGTCAAATCTTTCACATCATGCTCAAGAAGATTATCTTAACTCATAAATATGTTTCAATGATTTTCATACCAAATTGTGCTAAAATGTCATGGTTAACCATTTGGATCAACTTCCATTCGTTTGAAGTTGATGTGATGAAGAAAAGTGTCAAATCTTTCACACCATGCTCAAGAAGATTATCTTAGCTCCTAAATATGTTTCAATAATTTTCATACCAAATTGTGCTAAATGTCATGGTTAACCTTCTAATATCTTTGTATAAATATGTTTTAAATTCCTAATTACAACTTAAGAAAATGCAAACTATGGAATGAGAATCAAGATTTTGTCTATTTTTTTTTGGGATTAACACATAAGCTCAAGAGGCAAATACTTTTAAGTGTGTTAATGTAAGTTTGATTCTTAACCATACTTCGAAAGGTGTCTTATCATTTAAAGTTTTAATTGGAGTCATGTTTTGTAAATAATTGGTAATAATTAAAGCTTCACCTCAATATGACTTTTAGGAATATTAATATGGAAAAACATTACTAAAACAACCCCTACCAATGTTCTATTTTTCCTTTCACTTATTTCAAAGGTTATATGAAATACTAAATTGCCTTTTTATTTCATGTTCCTAACAAAGGATATTAAAATCATCTGACTTATATTCACCTCCATCATAGGACCTTAAGATTTTGATTTTTTTTTAATCGGTTTCCACTTCTACTTGTTTTTTGAAATGTTGAATTTTTTCAAAAAAAAAATTGATTCATGTTTCAGCAAATAGATTTGTAATGTATCTTGATTTATCATCAATGAAAACTATAAAATAAGTGTGCCACCCCATATGTGTGTTTGTAAAGAATCACAAAATGTCATGATGAATGAATTCCAATATTTTTTTTGACCTTGTTCTGCTTTCTTTTAGACTATATAAACAAGAGTGTACCATTATTAGACATTGAATTGATGCTTTTCATTATTTAAAAAAAATACTAAATATATTATTAGTGATTGTAATGTAAGATTAGATTGCTTTGTCATTGAATTTAAGAGATTTTGAAAATTAAAGGGCATATTTTTCATTAGGGGAAAAATAGTCTCATTGTTAGAAATCAATGCTTGTATTGTAACAACTTGTTCAAGTAGGGATTTGAAGGTATGTATGTGTTTTGTTATGCTATGATCTTCTCTTACTTTAAGTGTTAGCATTTTATCTTTTAAAACAAATCTTATGACTGAAACAATTTACTTAAATTCTGGACATGCTTCATCGGTTGTTGTCTTAGATTGCACATGTGAGACCATTTTATTGTCTAAACAATTATTAATGATTGAGAGTGTTTTTCACTCCTCCCTATTATCAATATTATCTACCCATATGATAGGAATTGCAATAGCCCTTATTTTTATTTGTGCAAATGTGGGTGTCATTGGTTTGGTTTTAGCTCCATTAGCTATTGATCAAACACACAAAGCTTTTTATGTTTTGAACAATAATGCTAGTCTATGTTTCCAAACATGGAAATATGTTCCACCAATTTTTGGAATGTGGCTAATTTCAACTGAGACATTTTGGTGTTTTACTCTATTTGATTATTGATAAATCACTTCATGCATTTTAGTGAAACAACTAACTTGACCAAGGAATGAAGAATTGTTTTGATAATTCCAATTCTTTCATTATTCATTATAAGAATATATCTTTATGTTTCACAACCTATTACAGAAAATTTCAAATCTCTTACCATATTGGAAAAGCATGAAAGATGTAACAATGGGTTGTTCTACTGAATATCTGCAAAACTGTTTTTCACATATCTCAGAATCAGAGTCTTTATACTAGTGTATACCAAAGGATTCATCCTTTGGTATTCTGTGAGCATTCACTAGTTGTAACTTGTTAGGAATACTAGTGAACTCCTAATGTTTAGTATCCCTAACACTTTGGCTTGCGCTTTATGATTTATGATGGGTGAGCAGATAAGTTTGTTAAATATGAGGGCCTTTAAGGGCATGCCCCCACCCTGCAGCTTTACCTTACACTTAAAATCGACCTAGGAATGATCTTAGGAACATAATCACCTCTATCAATTATATCTACAAAATTGCAGAAAAATCTCTACAACAATAATTTGAAGGTAACGTAACAATGAGTGCAATCATAACCATATGAAAATCAACCACAAAGTCAGACCATCACCTTCATCACAAATAGCAGTGACAAGCTGCAATGACTACCCACTGACTTCATCAGCTCCCGATGTCAGGTCACCTGTTGGAAGGTCACTAGGTGCTGATGAAAGGAAGGGTGTTATGTGTAAGATCTGAAGTCTTGAGTCATCTCCTGGTCAAGGCAACGAAAACTACACAAGAAAACCACAACTGCTCATATACACAATTGCATTTAATTGCCAAGAATTTTCTGGCCTGACCACAAATTTCAAGGCATAAGCTAGACATAATGGCCAGTGCTCTTTGCACAATGTCAAAGAGAGTTAACTACAGATAGAAGATCCTCCCCCTCTTGGAAACAGAGGCTCCTCAAAACTCATGGTGCAGGAATAAAAATGGCTCCATGGATTTTTTGAGAGAATGACTATGACAACACATCATCAAGGTTAAGGATAGATTCTGACAAACATTTTCAACCAAACTTGAGAGAGCTTTCAAGCACCTCTTCTCACAGTTTGCCAAATTTCCAATTAGGCAACTGTTTATAGGGATAAGATGGATGAACTCTGCAAAAACAACACAACCTTAGGACACACAGATGTAAAAAGTGATCAGTGAGAAGCAGAGGGCATGTTGATCACAAGAGGGTAATATGTGACAGACTCAATGATTGCAACAATTATAGTTATTAGCATCAAGCAGATTAAAGAGATCAGTTGTACATCCTCAATACAAATCTACATAACACGGACTAGAAGGTAGACAAGTAAACTCTCTTTGTCTATAACAACAATGCACTGAATGATTTGCATATTCAGTAACAGTTTACAAGAAGCTGCTTTGCTGGAACTAATTCTGCACTAATCACACTTTGCTTGGCAGACAACCTGTCCAGAAGGAAAATGCAATATGCTTGTGCATAAGACCTTGTGGCATGTATCTCATTGTCACCATATCCCTGCCTAAATCATATCCACACATCTCCTGCTGATTAAGCACTGAATGTGAAGTTGTCAATAGCATTAGCACTCACCACAAAACCCATCAGCTGCATTTCATTGCAATGTGCAGAATTTGCCACTTGATCTCTTTAATGATCTTGGAGCTGCCGGTTGTTGCGACCCTTTTGGTGTAGATTTCCACATTCTCCAGTACAGTAAACAGCTTCATCTCATGCTTGTGATACCTCAGATTTTTCCACTGTTCTCCAAGGCTGTGAAGTCTCCTCAATGTGTTTCCAACACCGTTTGTTAGCACCACCTATCTTCTGCAGCTTGCCTGCCTCTACACCTGTTCATAACACATTTCTTTGCAAACTCAGAATTCAATTGAGTAATGTTACTCTTTCAGCTGGAGCTTCAATACTTAGGAAACAAACACCACTCTGTGCTGCTGATCTGCAACTGATAGTTTGTAATTAGAAACAGACAACAACATACGGTGAAAGGGGCTTGCCTGCCTCATGATAGATTCCCCACGCAGCTCCATGGCCTGGATCCTGCACGCGAAAGAACCAAGCTCTCAACATCTTCTCAATGCAACAAAACCTAGAATCCCACCGTGCAAAATTGTGTGCTTAGTGACTGCAGACTCCATGTCTGGAGTTTGATGATAACGACCGTCAACAAAAGATTGTTGATGAACGAAAAACGAACTTAGAGTGATCCTGCTTGGAGTCCCCTAACAGCGTTGTAACTTCTTGCTGCAATCTCACATTTCTACGTGACCAAGAGGCCTGCTAATTGCATACCTTATACAGTTTGATCTCTGTGATTTTGTAGAATGTCTCTGGACGCCAATGCGATTTGGCAACCTTGCTACCTACACCCCAGTTAGGCAGCACCTTCACCACATCAAACAAGTTTTTCCTTTTAGGATGTCCTTCCCCTGGTTTCTTCAACGGAACCTTGACGGCGGCTTCCGTTGCCGTTGCCATCGCTCGCCGCAGGAGCTTCATAGTCGTATGCGCACTTGCCATTTTCCCCTACACTCAGATGTCAATCCTTCACTTCCCCACTTCATTTCCTGTCTGTGGCGACAGAACCCTTAGAACGCATGTTTAGGGTTTGAAGCTCAATAAACTCTACTGACGAGCGCAAGACGAAAGTTTTCTCTAAATTTCTGTATCAGTGTGTTGCAGAACGATACCGAAGGCAAAGTTCAAGGAAATAGCATTACAGCTGCTGTGGGATTTGGTGCCGTCGTTGATAGGATTTGTGACAAAGATATTTACAGACAATGATATTTGCTTGTGAGCTTGCTGCCTGCAACTGGTCTACTCACTTTTGGTATTTGTTCATCTGCCAGTAGCGATTCTAACAGCTTTATCAAGTCGCGCAATTGTTGGGCCTGATGCCGAGACTGTTCAAGCAGTGCCTTTATTGACTGATGCACACGGGTGCGACATACGTGTGTTGTGTTTCTGCTTCTTCCAGAGCTCTTCTGCCAAATTTCTGCTCTTGATAATTGAGTATGATGCGCAGTTCTGTTGGGGGATGTCCCAATAGAATTGGTAGAATTCTGGTTTGTGCTGTTCTGCTAGAAATGCCAGCGCGTCGCTGCTATTTGTGATGAAGGTGATGGTCTTACACTTTGTGAGCGACTCTCAATAAGACTATGACATTATGACTGCATGCGTTGTCATGTTACCTTCAAATTGTTCTTGTGGAGATTTCTCTGCTATATAGATATATGCTGTTCTGCTAGAAGTTGGCTGATAGTTACCAACGTCTGTAAGCTTATTTACAAAAGATTGTGGTGTGAGAAGGGTGGTGATCAATCAAATAATCATTACTACAGACACCACCACCATGGCTTCTCAGGATGATGAAGGCGCTGTCAAGGTACTTCAGTACGCAAAACAAATCAGAGAAAAAACCTTTTGATTTCTTTGATGCTTTGATCTTATAAACTTAGCCTGCAGCATGATAGTTTCGGTCTTCACAAGACTCGTGTCTGCCCCCACCCACCCCCTCCCCTCCATCTGCAGCCATCTCTAGCCACCATCCATGGAGCCCCAACAAAGCCTATCAAAGTTGCTTTCTCCTCCACTTCCTGTCACAGTGATGACAATATTTCATGACTGGTCTGGGTCATTCATAGTCCTGCAACCATGAGCAGAAATTTGTGAAAAAATTGCCTTGATGAGTGCAACAACAAGCAAGTTTTGGGAGTTAATGATCAGTCAACTGATTGAAAAACAGGAAACTGCCACTTCTCTCCCAGGAAAATGTGTAACCAATCACAAGGATTTGTCATCAGCAAAGGATGACAACAGTAATTCAAAATTACTGGCAGTTGTTGTCGGCTTGCAGCCTGCAAATAGGTGAAGGAATGCAAGGACACTTCACATCAACCTCAATCCTGAGTGCTGGAAGTGGAGTTAGGATGTCTGAAAGCATGATCAGTCCATCTGTTTGAAATGCTATCCATGGCTGCAGTGGGAGCTCAATGGCAATGTCTGGCATGTCTCTGACATTTGCCTAATTGAAAAACTTATCTAAAAACCTGTAGCAGTGAGCTCTGACTAGTTGAAAAATGTGCAAAGTATGCCTTGTTTTGCATAGTAGATGACCACATCTGCCATCCGGAATAAATTGCGGACACAACAAGATGTGAAATGTCATTTCACAATGATGCAAATGAGCCTTACTTGTGAAAGTCTGCCATACACTGGCCC
Organism: Sphagnum contortum; assembly: GCA_963920785.1. Classification (NCBI taxonomy): domain Eukaryota; kingdom Viridiplantae; phylum Streptophyta; class Sphagnopsida; order Sphagnales; family Sphagnaceae; genus Sphagnum; species Sphagnum contortum. Next base: position 23,038,395 of record OY987276.1, on the reverse strand, counting down.
ACTTGTTGCACAAGCCCCACTGGAATTCTCTGTCTGTCTGCAAGCTCACTAGAACCACCATAATCCCCTCTCTTCTCTCCTTGTAAAAAAAAAACGAAACAAAGGGAGATGAAAAACAAATCCCAGCATTTCGCTCAAAGACAGGTCTTTCCTTGCCCTTTAGGAAATGACAAGTTCTGTACCTGGCAGAAAGCCTCAACCACATTGTCAATACTTGCTGCACATTCAATTCTTGGTGACATAGTTGTCTCCATTGAAAGGTTTGAGAATTTCAAACTCTCCAACAAGATTTCGTATGCAAGCAAAGTTTGTGACTTCTGAAGAAGTCATACTGACACCACAACTGTGTGTGATCAACATGTTTGAGACCATAACAAAGAAATAAAACCACCTCTCTAACAAAACCTTGAAATTCGTCTTAAGAGAATGTTCAAGCTCAAAGAATTTCTCAAAGCAAAAGCCTACAGACCAATTGGAAATTGCCAAACTGAAGACATCACACACGCAGATGGAAAGTCCTTATCTTTTGGATAGGGTTCCGGATTACACTAGCTTGTAAGTTATCCCAGAAGGCACATATGGCAGAAGACCTTCATGACTTCAACTCCAGACATTTACGGTTTGGGTCCACGAGTCCCCCTCTTCGCCGGTTCTCGATGTTGCGTGAGTAGGCACAAATCTAAAGGGGTATGATGTTTTCACAGAAGATTTCCGACATGCTTTTGTCCAAGATCCAAATCCGCCGATGCATCACGCCCGCGACTTCGGCAGCCACCTTAGCGGAGAAGAAATCAAAGATTTGTGCAGGTGTGAGAAGCACAAGCTGGTCCCCAAATCTTCTCCGCCCCCCCCCCCCCCCCAAAACTGGTTTTGCATGCTAGGAGGTAGAGTGGAGCTTGAATGTTGGTCTGCACTTTTGGAAAAGAATATGCTTGGGCAGAAAACATGATCTTATGAGGGGAAAGAAGTGGTGAAGGACTGTAACTGGGTGTTCATATGAGCAACCGCAGATAATTCTCACATGATCAATTGCAGATATAAGCTAACTCAATGGTTTGAAGCTGAAAATCATAGTGAGTGAGTGGGCATGCCATCTCCAAGTGTGAATGTAGCTGGTGCTGTGGTAAATCCCAACTGTCCGCTCCCCTCTTCTCCCTTTTCACGTCCCTCACCCCAACTCTGCCATTGTGCATACTCCTCCCCACTAAACACCCATTTGCCAACAATTTGTGGGACGGGAGTGGTAATTATAGAATTCTGGTTTCTCGCAAGAGACTTTGGGTTTTTTTTCATTGCCCGTCTCAAGTTAGAGAAGCAGGCACGAATTGAATTTGTGCGGAGATTCACGTAATCGAAAGACGAACGAAGTGGAGAGAAGATGAGTTCTCGGAAAGCACCGTTTGCCACATTACACGATAAGACCAGCTCTGAGCCAAGGCGGGAGGGGACATCGGCAGCACCGCCATGGATGAAAGATCAAGTGTCGCCCAACATTGGCCGTGCGACTACTATCGGATCTTCCTACATTGCTTCTAATTCGCAGACAGCTCCTTATGCGACTTTCCACAACCAGCCTCTCCGTCGACAGGTGACACAGACCACGAATTCCGATCCTAAAACTTTCAAATTGTAGCATGCATGACGAGCATTGTGTACAGCAATGTTCAAGGCATCATCATCCTTCTTGCGGTTTGGTAGACTTTGTGCACATAATCTGACAAAGGATTTAGCATGAGATTTTCTGAGAGGTCGAGTTTATGCGGGGATCGTGGCGGAGTATCCAAGATTAGGCAAGCATCTATGACGAGCATTGTGTGAAGCAATGTTCAAGGTATCATCATCCTTCTTGCGATCTGGTAGTTGCGCACAGAATCCGACACGCGATTTAAAATGAATTTTCTAAGAGGTCGGGTTTCTGCGGGATCGTGGCAGACTATCCAAGATTAGGAAGCATGTATAACGAACATTATGTAAAGCGAAGTCCAAGGTATCATCATCCTGCACAGGATTTAACAAGAAATTTTGTGAGAGGTCCAAGCTTCTGCGGTTGTATCCACGATTAGCAAGAAATGTGGTCAAGTTTCTGCGGGGATCGTGGGTGGCGGAGTGTCCAGGGTTAGCAAGAAATGCAAATTCTGGACATTCATATAGATTTAAAAGGCTCTCTCTCTATTTGAATTTTGGCTTGGTCAGTTTCTACGCTTCAGACATAGAACTACTTGAGGTGCACAAGATTCGCGTTCAGTCTACAGAAGAAAATCCATGAGGTTTCTCTCTCTCTCTCTCTCTCTCTCTCTCTACTTCAATGGCATGAACTTACAAAATGACAGGCTGCTGAAATGCGGCTGGATGCTCCATGGGAGAAAGGTCCAGAGCCACCAGCTCTGCGCTCAAGATATATTGAGCCTTACTATGAAGATGGAGATTCTGGAAAACAAACACCAGAAGAGGTACCCAACTTATACTAAGTGCATTCATACCTAAGTTGTTTATGCAAAACTCTTTGTCATTTACCTCACTTTTTTGTGCCTTTAAGGCATTGACGAAAAGTCCATATCTCACTTACGATCTAGTGATGCATGATCAAGTAATCCATTCTTTGTTGTATCCATTTGCTTTTGTGAATTTTGTATTTGCCACAAATGTACATAGCCCTTTTATGGGTACAAATTGTGTGCATCCTCCTGTGATGCTTTATTGAAGCGGCAAAAGTCTTGGAAGCAGAAGCAATTAGTGTCCAATTGCCTAGCCACACCTGAGCAATCTGGATTGCCTTCCTTGCAGACCATTCCTTTTGGAACTGCAGAAAATATTGAGCAACAGAAGCAGGCTAGCCCTCTATCTCTCTTTGAATGCATGCATCATCAAAGTGCTTTGATCCTTCATAGAATACATTTTCATCAGAAAACCTGGGCATAATTTAGAAGTATATTTGGAGCACTCTTTACATGAAAGAATAGTTCATCTGGCATTTATTGCCCTAGCACTTTTTGGTTAAGATTTATTGCCCTTAAGGCCTTTTGGGTAAGGCCTATCATAGATGATTGCCTCAGTTTCTGCAATGGGTCTATTTTGTGTAAGACATTGTTAAAAATGATGGCCTCAGTTTTTTCTGAAGTTCAGGTCAGGCTTTGGGAGTGGGATATTTTCAAAATTTTGGCCTGAGCTTGGTTCTTGCCTTCCATAGGCCCTATTTATGGAATGCCTCACTCCTAGGGCCTCAACCCACACATTCACCACCTCTGTACACACTACACACCCTGCAACTCATAAAGCATGGATGCTGTATTGGAATCAGGAAAAACTTGAGCTGGTGAGGTGATGTACAAATCAATGTCAACTTGAGTTCATTGCAATCTCCTGAACATAACATGATGGGCATATGGCAGGATAGTGATGGAACAAAGGATGATGCTCCATGGGACAAGGATCAGAGACAAGTCCACGTCACAGGACCTGCATCCCAAGAGTACACCAAAAATATGCCCTATGGAACTTCTGAAAATATCGAAGACCAACGCCAGGTATGCTATTTTATTTTGTGTGTCCTGCAAATCTTTGACATTCCCATTGATGAGTGTGTATAGAACCTGAATTCTAGCAGAGATACAAAAGAAGCTCAAGGTATAGCAGAGTTAATCTATTTGGTGATTAGAGAAATCCAAGGGGGTATAGAAGCCCTGTTTTGGCATGCTGGTGTAAGGGCTCTACATACCTTTAGATACTCTCTCTGCAGATTTGATGGCTGTTTGATTTATGGCTTTAATTCTTGGAGCCATTGTTACTGTATGTATATGTCTCTAGTAAAATCTTGTTCAGACTTCATAAGCACAGGTCATGGCCTCATTTTAACCAACTCATTAGACACCCAGAACCTGTGGGAGTAGAAATACGACATGAAATAGAGTTGTGATTTTTTATGGTAGCAGGCAAATGTGGAGCTGGGTACTCCTTGGGACAAGGACCAGCAAGTGCCACAGTCAAACAGGATAAACAGTTATACCATGGATCCTATTTTTTGTGCTGCATCCTCACATACTGCTCCATTTGCAACCTTTGATAATGATATCCCTCCTCAGGTCCTTCACCCCACCCTCAAATCATACCAAAGACCCCATTCACTTTGACAATTTGCAGCCCTTGATTGGTAAATCAAGCTTGTGGTCAAACCAATTCTTTCATAATTAATTTAAGCAGGCACGACAACTCTAAACCCTAGAGCTCAATTTTGTTCATAAACCATTATAAGCCATTGTGATGTGGCATTACACAGGTGCAGATTTCCAGGTGTTGATTGCCCAGGTCTCCTCCCCTAAGTGAAAATTGGACCATGGGCCTGCATATTCTAACATTGAACTTAAATGGGTTATTCTTTCACTTGGGTGCTGGTTGTAGCCAAACAGGACAACATTTCATCAAGCACCTTGGGATCGTGATGAAGTGCACTACAATAGGGTAACCAAGGCCCATGGCTCCTGAAACCTCAGGGATTTTCCTTATATTCCATCATTTGATTTTGTCTTCAATATGTTTCTGCCATTCATTGTTCAATTCTCTTGGTATTGGGTAGGTACACCAAAGAAACTCCAGCCCACACACTCCTGTTACAGCTCCATTTGCAACTGATTGCAGTTAACAAAGTTACAGGTATTTCACCATTCTCAACATCTCGTTCCTGTCACCTGTTTGAGCCAAAACTTCTAAACTAGTGAGGTGGGTCACCAGTCACCACCAGTGTTGGGCAATTATCTGATTTATATTTTATAATAACCTCCAGTTCTGGTTTTTGAAAATTTTCAGAATCAAAGAACCTTTGGTAGTTTTCATGAAATAAGTGAAAAAGAACTGGCAAATTTGTAGAGGGTTATTGGACTGGTTCTTGGCCTTTTGAAATATACCAAAATCGGTTCTTAGATTTTTTTTGAGAAGCACAGTTATGTATCAGAACTGGTTCTCTGATGTTTTAGAAGTGCCATGAGAACCATCCATTACTTGGTGCCACTTCTAATAACTGCCCAATACTGATCATCAACTGCATGAAGACATTGAGATATTACAGGAAGGAGATTCTTTATTCTAAACTTTGAGCTATTAAACCCATATGGAGTAAGGTGTGAGCCTCTGGCTTTGACTATTGAACAGCCGCTGCTAAAATCCATTGAACAGTAAGAATGGGTGTGGTTGCAGTGGTTGCAGCACTTACAAACAACTGTTACTTACTCATCAGCCATATTATATGTTTGTGAAATCTGCAACTTCTTCAATGTACTGATGAATCAAGAGAGAAAATGCCATCAATATCTCAACATATAGTACACAGTTTGGAAAACAAACTCCAAGTCGCTTACAGCAAGGTCATGCAGTAAGCATTTTTGGCTCTAATGACCAATGAATCTTTTGACAAATCGTTACAAACTATCAGAGCTGAGACTATGTCTTCCATCAAGAGAGGGTGAACCATGTTTGCAAATAAATATTATGTTGAGGCATGCTCAGGAGTTGGAGGTTTCAACAGAGGCTTTTGGGTTGCGTCAACTTTTGGACAGTGTTCATGAACTAATTGAACTTCTTGACTCTAATGTGGTTTTGGACATGTGAGTGTGACACAACTTTGGGCAGATGCTTTTGTGGTTATATTCAACTTGCATGACTTAAGCAAAAGTTCACCTAGCTTTCTCTCTCCTTCACTTCTTTGACAACGCTCATGCTTCCCTACTGTTGCAGCGTTTAGACGTTTGCTGAACATGGCTCCTAGTTTGTTTTTTTGTTATTTTTCATTATTTCATCACTTCATCATTGCTTGGCTCACTATTTCATTGTTTCAATTGTTATATTAATTCATTGTTTCATGGACTCGTTGCTTCATTTCTTTGCTTTGCTATGTCATTTGATCGTCTTGTTGTTTTATCGTTCTTATTTCCTTCATTTGGTATTTCTTTTTTTAATTGAATATTTGGAAAGAGGATGCATGACTTGTAATATTTGTGGTTTTGTTGATTTAAACAATTTTGGACAAGGAGAGTTTTACAACGAATTTCAATAAGCAAACAATGAACTACATTCTGTTGTGGAATACATTGATCCTCGATCACTTTAGAGTAGCATGCAATCATGGCTTCCTAAAGATTAGAATTTACCACATTGGATACAACCATGATTTGTTACATGGTTTTTCTCTTTTTTTGGTATTTACAAAAGCAAAGTGTGAATTGATCACTCCAAGATGATAAGTGTACAGTTTTTATTATTGCAAATCTAATCTTTTTTTCGAAATAAAACAAAAAATATCAATTAGTTGTACTAGTTTAGATTAAAGTTGTTCACACAATCTACATGTTAGTTGAAAAATTGAATTATTTCATGAACATAATGAATTGTTTGCTATAAGCCGTTTCATTATTTTTCTTATTCTTTGTGAATTCATTCAAACAACTAACATAATGTTTGGCCCAATTCATTATACATTTCGGTCAATTTTGCTTATAATTGGTAAAAAAATCTATTTTTTTGAATATTTTTGAAGAAATTTGATAACATGGCCAACTAACAAAATGTTAATTATCATGATGGAATTTAAAGACTATTATGGTTTATTCAACATCTATGGTGCTATTGATGGGACACATATCATGATCATTACATCTTACAGAACCTTTGTATGATCTCGTTATTGTTAAAAAAGTGGTACCCATATAATATTGATACATAAATTATGGTGGATTGTAATAAGTAGTTTCTTAACCTATTTATAAGCCCCTTTGAAAATAGTTAAGCTAGTCTTTGTGTACTTTTAAAGTGTGGTCTTCATTTATTTTCAAACCAGTGTAAGATAGCTTCCATTAATAATTGGCATTTTTTTATTGAATTGATTCAATATTAATTTGAAAAAATAAATTTGATAATCCCAATTTTGACAATTGAGAAAAATTATATAACTTCCAACTTATATTTTGTATGTATAGTGATAACCCAATGGGAAGAATTTTGTTTGGATTCTAAAAAAATTGAATGCCATTCCCAAAGGGGACACTAAATGTTTAAAATTAAACAAGGTATTGTTTGGGGGGCATTGTGTAATGGAATTTTTTTCTCATCTTATTGTTACTTATTTTTTAATATGTACATATTTAAACCACCCTAAACTTCATTATAATTTTTTGTTTGCATCAGATTTTGATAACCTGCATTTATTTAATTTTTCAAATTTTAGTATTTGAAGTTGTGAAGAATGATGAGAATGAAACTAAACATGGTAAGATCATGTAAATAAATTTTCTCACATACCATATGTACTTAACATATCCTCCAAGTATGTAATTGGGAGGTGACAAAGCAAAATATCCATCTAAGTGTAAGTTTTTCTCAAAATGATTCAACTATCAATGGTGTGGAGGGATTGAAAAGCAACAAGGCTAACACTTCTATTGGTCACATTGGCTTCTTTGGACATAAGCAAGGGTGGCAAAAATGAATTTGGGCAAACCTTAAAGGTACAACAAAATGTGATGGATGAAAAAAAACTTCAAATGATTAAACATGCTAAAGTATGCAAATTTTCCAAGATTGATGTTATATTGTGAATCAAAATTTTATAATTTTATAAGAAAATGGCTCCTTCCTAGCATATAGGTTGCGTAGAATGTGCAAAATCCCCCTACCCTTAAAAAAAAGTGAAGATGGTCTATAGAAAATGAGTTTACCCTTCTACAATTTGAACCACATTGCTCATGTTTTTACATGGCACCATACACTTCAAAGTAAACATGGTATAGTAATGTTGAAATATAATATGAAAATAAGGTCTACTCTTTGATTTGATGGTGATGGTGTAACCTTCACATTTTCCTACACTATAACAAATGTTAACATTTCTTAAAATATGTGAATTTGCTATTAGTTTAAAAAATTGGGATATTCACAACATGTGCCATTAGGTGTATGGTTAACAATTCAAAAAGACAAAAGACAAAACAAAATATTAATAAGTTAGAATTTTGATTTGGTTCATACAAAAAATGGACCTTAATAACAAAAGAACACATGGACCCACTAGAAATCTTTCATAAGAATTCATTGTACTTTGAAATGAAACATCAAGTTCTTTCCAACTATAACTACAAATGGCACAAAACATAAATATTAACAAACAAAAGTTTCATGTGGAACAATGTTTGAAAAATGGTTTGTTGCAACCTTAGCAAGCCATCAATTGCGAGTCCAAAAAAAAACCTAATAAGTAACATCATTTCACATTCCTCCATGTTTGATTATTAAAATTCATTTATTACTATGAATACACTTACTAAGTCATTAATTGAACCTACTAACAATTAATAGTTTACATATTTAGTGGATATGTTACATTTTTTTCCCTTATTTATAATCCTAAAGGTTAATGCATAACTTGTAGTAATTATATTTTGGTTTTCAAAATAAACATATTTTTATAGAACTAATTAAATTGTATTTTAAATTCATAAACCAATAATATATGATACCTTATATTTTTACTCATGTATTTTTTTAATTCAAAAAAGATTGTCCTTCCTTGGGGTGGGCATTAGGAATGTAGTTATTTCTAGAACATGTATCAAATATGCAAGGTTTTTTTCTTTGATTTAAGCAGGTAGTTAGTATAGTTGGTCAATTTTTATTGGTTGTACAATGCTAATAATTCAAAATCTTTTAATTTTGGACTATGGATAGGTAAGTAAAATTAGATCTAATTTGGAACCATACTTGCTAAGAAAGTTTTTAGAACTGAAAACCAAGAATCTTGAAATGTGAATAGATGAGTCTAAAATTCGATTGGAAGTTTTGTCAAATCAAAAAAATCCTTGAGTTGGAATTAGGGATTCTTTCAAATTTTGAAAAAAGTTGGAACCAAAACCAAATGTTCTTTTGAAAAAATTAGAAATGCTAGTCAATACCTTTATCAAATTTTTGGGCAAAAGGACGGTGTGCTACACCGAAATGGACATCACAAACATTGTTCTTTCAAGCAACGAAATTTAATAGAAGGCTACATAATAATTGCATTGAATATTATATGGTTTGGACTCAAAAAGAATTAAAATTTTAATTTTAATTATATAATGAAATGCACAAAACATTTTTGCAATTAAAATTGGTTGCATAGTATTTTTGGACTTTTAAAGCAAAAAAAAGTGTCCTATAACAAATTATGTGGACTTTGCTTTCAATGAAAAAAAATTGATAAATTTCAATCACATGAGTTGATCAAACATATTATATATGACATGTAGAAACTAAAATTCAAGAAAAAAAATATTTTATTTTATTTTCATGTCCGCTTTGAATTAAAATATCCTTAAAACTTCAGAATGGACATAAAAATGAAGAATTGGGGAAAAAATATTAGGGAAAAAATGTTTGTATTATGAATGTGAAAAACGGGGTGAAACCAATAGTGATATTCAATATGGCCCAAGGCATGATGAACATCTAACAAATTTCCTATTCATACATACCTATGATTGGAAAAATAAATTAAAAAATAAATGTAAGAAAAAGTTCACATTGATATTAACCATTCTAATATACTCATATAGGGGAAAAAAAAGGTATAGATCAAGGTGATTGAACCATTTTTTAAAAGTTATGAAATTTCAAAAATGAGTATATGTGAAGGTTGGAATTGTGAAAGGGCTAACAAAGGGATTGAAAAAAATGTGCACTCTTGTGTAGACTTTGCATGTGTCACTTTTGGTCCATCACACAATGCTTTCACCCTTTTAGTGACCCTTCAAAATTGGTCACCATCCAAAATCTCCTATTTTCAACCTTATAAAATTATTTTGTAACTTGTTAAATCCATAATCAATCAATACCAATTTTCTACCTATAACAATTCCAATCATTAGTTTCAAACTATGGTAATTACTTGTAATCCATATGTAAGTAACATGCAATCCACATCAATTTCAAAATTCCATGATGAAAAACAATTTAACATTTTGAAATTCTATTGAAAGTTTTTTTGTCTTAAGAAATATCATGTTCAAGTATGATAGGAGGTTGATGGCCATTACTTGTTGGACACTATTGAAATATCACATGATCTATTTCACATTATTGCAATAATTTTTTTGCGTATCACTCAAGGTTTTCCTAAATAATGATTGGTTTTGAATTTTAATTTTGTAGATTATGGTGTAGATTTTCTATATATTGTCAATTGATTTGACATGTTAATTTTTTTGAATTTTAAGTGTAATAGCATTTTCACTACAAATTGGTAATTTTGCCTTACAAAATCAAAACTTGCAAAAACTTTATTAGATTTGACCCAATTAAACCAATTGTGCCCCATTCCATGTAATATAACCTTATTACACAACTCTTGCCCAAAATAAACATAGTTCCTCCATCAAAAGAACCCAAAAAAATCCAGCTCAAAGGTGTTGCCTCCAAAATAGTAAAGGAGAACATAGAACGTTCATGAATTTGGTGTATACATTTTGAATAAACAATAAACATTTTAAGAAAGAAAAGACAAAACAAGCTTATTTTTAAACAAAATTTTAAAAGCTACCATTTATGGTGAATGCATTAGAACGAACCTTGCTCCTTGTGCTTGACCTCCCTCCTCCCCACATGATAGTGCAAATGCATAAATACATGAAACAACAAACTTGACTTCATAATTAATCTCATTCTTTCACATGTAGTGGTCATGGAGTTGTTCCTTTTGTGATATGACACAAATATGTTATTTATAAGAACCTACACAAAAAAAAAGATACAAATCAATGTTGGAGGTCTCCACCTTCAAAAGAAACAAAACAACAAAATGATTGGAGCTCGAAAAACCTCCATAAAATGACAAAGGAAAAAAAGCCAAAGCATTAAATGCAAAGAAAACTTTGCAAAAAGACAAAAAAATGAAACATCATAAAAAATCAAAACATCAAAGGATTTTGAGGTGGAGAAAACTTTGCAAAAGCACAAAACAACACATCAAAAGTTTACATAAACAATATACCAAGATTACTTTTGACCACAACATGTTACACATCATTGTCGAAGTAAGGCTCTAAAAATCTTAGGGCTTGTGTTCTCTTGGTGATACAAGTGTTGCAATGGGGACAAAAATCAGTTTTTGCTCCCCTCTAATAGTTTGTTGTTGAAGGTGCCTTTATAGTTGTGTGTAGATATTCTAAAGCATTGATTATAAGATTTTAATAGAATACATTGTTTAACGAATAAGAAACATTCAATTTCACTTAATTTAACATAACAATTTTTCTATTACAACATATCAAACAATAAAAAAAATTGAAATGATTTTGAATATGAATTCTAATATATGTATAAAATTTGAAAAGTTCCTTGCTTTATTATTTATAATAAATTTGTTAAAGTAAAAAAAAATTGGTCAATTTTGATGCTATTGGTAATTTCAATTGAATAAAAAATATATATTATAATTTTTATTGAAATAATTTTTAATGTCTTTGAAATGAAAGGAAGTGAGAACAATAGGAACATTTTGAAGCCTTAACTTTTATTTTCATAATAAGGATAACCCTATTATGAAATTAATTAAATTATAAATTTATCCAAAAACCAATATATGACACCCCTATATTTTTACTTATATATTTTGTAAACTCAAAAATATATAATCCCTGTAGTTTGAAACTATTGAGCCGGTCTTAAAATGTAAGGTACTCCTCCTCTCATTGTATAGGGAAAATAATGTCATAATGTTTTCCTCCATCGACACCCAAAATTTGCTAGGCATATTGACATGTAAGGCAAAGCCTAAGGCCCCAGGCTTTACAGAAATAAAGGTCCATGTGAGGTGGTGGAGCCGAGCATGGGCATAATTCTGGGAAAGCCCAATGCTGAAGGCTAAGCCAAGTGCAAAGACCTACACCAAATGTTTTTTTATAGAGTCCTTGATGGGTATTGGTGGAAAAAAGAAAAATAAAATTGTGAGGCATTTTAAAAGACAGAAGAAGCGTTCCATATTTTGAAACATCTCACAAAATGCAAAAAAGAGAAAGTGGCCACAGTGAACCAGCACCCACCTGTGCACCATCAAGGATGGATGATATGTGATCAGGAAACAGTTTTCTGTTGGGTTTCAGTTCCCTAGCTAACCATGGTGGTTAGCTCAGTTGCTTTATTTACTACCTACCTACTTAGGTAGGTAATAAAATAGCTCCTACCTACTATGTGTAAACTATCTGCTTACCTAGTGGTCCCCTATTTTGTTACCTACCTGTCTATATGTTAGACCTACTTAGACCTAGCATGAGTTACCTAGATGAAATCGGGTAGTAACTCAGTTGAGGATCATCCACAACTGAGTCATAACAGGCATCCAGTCGATTGTGCACTGGTGGTGGGTGATCACAAACAATGAAGGCTCTCAGTCATAGTAATGAAAGCCCACTGAAGAGATGAATGTTGAGTAAATTGTAGTAGTGTCATCCACGAAGGAGTGAGTGTGGAGATTATAATGTGAATATTGTACGAGGTCAGTTGTGGAGCGCGTTTTGCCATTGCCGCATTTGTGAGTTTGTTTTGAGTGCTCGTTGTTCGCGAGGGAGCAGCGATGGAGGCCGAACCAGCAGCAGCGGTGCCTTCGCTGCGCGAGCAAGGGAATGCGCTCTTCAAGGAGAAAAACTACCTCAAAGCTGCAGCAGTCTACACGCAAGCCATCAAAGCGGATCCTGAAAATGCGGCGCTCTACAGGTGCATTTTCTTTGTGGTCTGGTCGAAAAACCCTTTTTTCCTCCTTCTTCTTGGTTTGTTGTATGGTGTACAATTAGGTTTTCTTCCGTCACCACATGCTGTTGCTCAGGGTCCGGATTGGAATTCTTCTTTTCGTTTTTTTTTTTTTTCTTTCCTTTGCTTTGCTTAAGAGGCTAGGTTACGATTATTCCAGCAAGTGAACAAACAGGCTGTGAGTTTGTGTTGGCTCGGATGATCAAGTGTTGTTTACTCTCAGGTCGGCATCTTTTACAATCTTAGGGATCGACCAAATATTCGGGTGAGAGAGTTTATCGATTTCTGTTGAGTGTTGATTGATTCAAATCCCGCAAATGCCATGCGAGACGTTGCCTCTTGTAGCCGATCCAGCTGCAATGGAAGCAAGTACGTCAATCAGTCACCAAAAGTGCAGAGACTCAGGGCCTTCTTCCCAATTTTGGTTTCCTGGGGGCTGGCATATACAGGGACATGCTAAAATGAAATTAAAGCTCTTTCCTTCAGAAGCTTGTTGCAGCTTAAATGAGGATACTGTTGACTTCTTTTTATTAGCAATGTCTCTTGAGTGCTAGCCAACATCACGTCAGAGTCTTCCCATTGCTTCTGGAAAGGCAACAGAAACTCAGGAGGCAGATTGTGTATAATGGTTCGCCCAAGTTTTTGGGAAGATTATTATATGCTTATCTACACCCACTGTTGGGAGTTGATGAACTCAGTGGTTAGTCATGGCAGCTCGTCCCTGCTGTTCGTGATGAAGTGATGGTCTGTCACTTTGTGAGCGACTCTCATGAGGTTATGACTGCACTCATTGTCGTGTTATCTTTAATTGTTGTTGTGGAGATTTCTCTGCAAACTTCATCGATCTTTTCTGGGAGCTGGCAGGTAGAAAGACTAGGGCAACCAAATTATCCTGGTGACAGCTGTTAGAAATTAGTCACCTCTCCCATGAAAGCATCAGCTCTAGAGACTATCGGACTAGCAGTCTCTGTAAGGGCTACTAAATAGCCATCACCACCTGCATAGAGGAATTAGCCATTAAGCTGAACAGACAGTAACTTACTCTTGACAGTGTATATTTTTGGTCTGCTTCTTTTCCTTCTGCACCAAAGTTGGTTCTTTGCATGCCTTTAATGGTTGAAGCTTGACAATTTATAGTTGACAAGAAAATATTGTCTGGAAAGTCTAAAATAGAATAGCCATTCTCATCATGTGGATATGTGAAGTCTGTCTGTCGCTTGCTATTACTTTTGTCTTTTGGACCTGTGGTTCTCAGATTAATTTAGTTAGTGTAGCTTTTGGATTGCATCATTGCAGGAGCTGCATCTGAATCAGTCCATCGGTTCTTACCATCCTTTTGTCCCTCACATTTTTGAAGTTTACATGTAATCTCTTTAGAGTGGCAAAAATAAAGCAAGCAAGTAAAGCAGTTCTACCTGGAGTACAATTAGGTTATGAAGAAAGACACATTTGGATCTCAATTTAGTAATGGAGCTAACACAGATCTATGTGTGTGATGTTGTGTTTCTCTGCAGCAACCGATCTGCTGCTTTCTTAAACTTAGTTAAGTTGACAAAATCACTTGCAGACGCTGAAATGACAATCAAACTCAGACCTACATGGGAGAAGGTGCTGTCTATTTTCCACTCATACAGTCCTATTTCCTGCCCACTTGTTAATTTTGCAACCCCCCACCCCTGCTCAAGCGTTTCGGATTGTTATTTGAGGATAAGGTCTCATGCTTTGGTAGGAGGATTGTACACTGGACTAATAGAAGCAGAGTGAATGGTGTTCTGTGTTAGGGCTATTTCAGGAAAGGATGTGTATTGGAAGCGATGGAACGTTTTGAAGAGGTAATCTACCAGTAGCAAAGTGATGGTGACAATCAATACTTCCTGAACTCTTTATTGCAGTTGTCATAGTTTGTAAATCCATGTCTTATATTTAAACACCTCAAGCAGGGTGGGTGTTTTCAACGCACCAAGTTTATCTGCTAACAATCAGTGGTAAAACATGTGAACTTGGGTGTAGGCACTGGCAACATATCATGAAGCCTTGAAGCAGAACCCTCAGAGTTCTGAAGTTGCCGGAAAAATAAAGAGGTTGACACAACTGGTGAGAGAAAAAAAGCGATCCAAATCAGCAGCAGTATCTGACAAGCATCCAGAGAAAGTAAATGGATCCCAATCTGCAACAACACACGAACACCAGGAGTTGGATGTGGTACTTTTTGATTTCCCTGCAGATTGCTGGTTGAATCACTACCAATCAGGGAGGTTGCAGTTTGTGACTCTCTACTTGCTTTATCTTGTAGAGCATCTTGACCCACTCTATGGGGTACACTGATGTACATAGAGAGCTTGGATGTTACATTAGAGGTTATATTACTTTTTTGACAAATCAAAAGGTATCTTGGTTTTGTTGAACAACTGGAAATATGAGGTTGTCAATTTGATCCTTGTGATACAGGTGCTGCAGGGAGCTATTCCTCCAGGAACCAGTGAGGAAGTCCGGAATTTTGTGAAGGAAGTAATTGAGTCCTCCATGAAGGAATGGAATGACAGTAATGGAAAGGTGGATGCTGGGGTACGCTTTTGTGTGGGAAAGGATACTTCAAAAGAGTTTCTTCCACTTGTTGGTGTTGACAAGGTAGTCTACCCTTAGGCTTTGTTTTGGGTTCCCTCAATCCTATATAATTGCTCTTGGACTGGTTTCTGTGCTGCAATCATTGCAATGACCTGATCAAACTGAATTTGCTTTTTTAGTATTTCTTTAATAGCTGATATGTCCCATTGCATCAACAATTGCTCCTTTGTGCTTCAGGGCCCTACCAGATTTCTCACACTGAAGTTTTTTTGCAGGCCTTTGAGTCTCCAGATACAGTGAACAGTTGTGCAGACTTTCTGCGACGATATGCAGTTGAATCTTCATCAATGGCTGCTGTCCTTGTTGTTCCCAAAAAAGCCATCGCATTTCCTCAGGTATGCTAAAGCTAATGTCTGTGGTGAGCTGACTGTTTAAGTTGGAATATTGCTATACTGGATAGGCCCCACAACACATGCTTCAACAAGAGACATTGTGTGGGTAGGTGTGGAAAGGTCAAGGATCAAGGAAGTGGAAGGCAAGCAACAGCAATGGGTTTTTCATACAGATGGAAACATCAGCACTACGGCGCTTGTGGTTTGTGGCCAGCTCATTAGAACAAGGCCACAATGTCTGCAGGTACACTTTGTTATCCTTCAAAGGTATCCTATTTCAGCATATTATTTGGGCACTCTGTTATGGAACTCTACACACAAACACCACCCCTTGAAAATAGACAATGCCAAACTTATCTTAATTTATCTTTTCCTTCTCTTCATGAGGAATTATTGACAATTGCATGGTATATGCTTTGACAATTGGAATTGGCTCATCTGCAATAAGTATCAAATGATGAGTTTAAACTGCATGCCTGCAGAACTTTGGAGCAGCTGGACATTGACTCACATGCAGTGTTGCCACCCTTGTTCCGATAGTATAATATCTGTTGAATGTGCGCATTAGGCTGTTCTATGACAACAGTGCTAGGATATATCCTTTTTGTAAAAGATAGTTTCACAGGTCCAAATGTGCTATGAGACAATTGTTCCACTGCGGAAAAAAAAGGAAAAAAAAAGAGAAGTGAAGTGGCAGGTCAAATGAGTCCAGTATATCAGAAACCCTGATGCTTTTAGTCTTTTGATGACTTCCAAGATTGGATGTCTGCAGTTTATCCTGATTGTCAGCCTTTCCTTTGGTTGTTGATGAGCTAGGAATTGAAGTATGAATCACTATGCTACATTGTCTATCTAGCAGATGAAGTTTCTTGCTTTCAGCCATTCAGGTTGCTACCATAGATTCAACGACCAAGGGGATCATTTGACAATGTACACTTCAGGTACTAAAAGGGCGTATTTGCTTCTGACTCTTCACTTTTTTGTTCAAATTGTTGGAAACAAGATGTGGGAGTATCATATAAGTTTCATTTTATTAATATTAGGATGCTTTCCCTTAGTTTGTGTCCAAGAACATGGAGGTGGCCAAGTTTTACTGGACAGATGCATCTGTACTTCCAATACTGAGTTGTTGCTTGATCAATGTAACCCACTGCTTGAGTTCAGGGTAGGTAAAGTAGATTGGGAAGAAACTATTGTGGTAAATACACATGGTTGATCATCTCTAACTTAATGTGCATTGCCACTATTGCCTAGCAAAAGGTGTGAAGATCAGAGTTGTTGCCTTGAGTAATGAAGTTTGAAAATCCAACAATGTTTTGCTGGGGCACAGAATGATGTAACATATATATGTTTTTAAAGACATGGGTGACGGTGAAGGAAAGCTATATGCTTGCCTATTCCCCTAGCAATGATGTAAAATATCAGAATTTTTTACACCTTTGATACCTTGTTTACATACAATAGTTTATTAAGAACATGTAATGGTGTTTTAGGTGAATTCCAGTGACGATGACTGATGGTGACTGATTGAAACTAGTTCAGGTGTAACAACTTGAGGTTCCATAAGTTGTACTCGCCAGTTCAATGATTCTAAACTGGACTCTATTTAGCACATTCTTAAGTAAATAAGCATGAGAGGACATTTTTTCGAATCTATGTCTTTTTAAAGGTTTTCTAATCATCTTTGAGGATATTTTCAATATGTTGTTGTGCATTCCTACACTGGCATTTACAACCACCATAATCATCTCATATACAAAACATAATATGAAAATACTTTGAATGATACATCATGTTCAAACCGAAATAGTCATTCACTTGCAATGAAAATAGGAATCCAAGTTTAACAAATCTACATGTCAAAAATGTAAAAACTAACATTGTGCACAAAACACATAGAAACTTGCATACAACAATGAAGTGTGTTGGAATGTTAAGTCACCAAAACTGATTTGAAATCATAAAAACTCAGATTTTATCCCATCCCACAAAATATCTTAACCCTTATTCACACTTAAGGCAATTCAAAATAAAAACTCAAACAATCAAGTTAACATGATTTATCCTTAACTAATTGGGATTTAACCAAGCAATTAAACTAACATAGTTGATAGTCGGTATGTGATCCTATGTTAACATTTACAACTATCATTATCATCCTACATACAAAACACAACATGAAAATACTCTAAATGGTACACCATGTCCAAATTGTCCCATTATTTGGGGCTAAAGTTTTCTTAAGCTAGATAACAACGTTGAACTACTTCATGGAAATCCATGATGGATGAACACTTTGGTTTTGAAGTGAAAAGATCAATAAGTGAAGTGCAAATATGAACCCATCATTAATCGCCTAGTTACAACCCCTCAAATTCCCAACCAAATATGAATCACCATGAAAAAAAACATTGAGGTTAGTTTTCTATCCAACCTTAAAAACTTAAATCTACTTGGTGCACCAAGGGCAAAACCATTTGCCAATTAACACTTCCTCCAAGGGTGGCATAAGACATCCCATATGCTAGCCTTGGAAACATTAATTGCAAATCAACATAGTGACAATTCCTAAAGATCGTTTGCATAACATACATTGTAGGCCAACAAGAATCATCATTAAAGGTGGGTCAATTTGACCATTCAAATTGGGAAAATACCATGATGCACAATTACACACGTGGTCCTTCCATGTTTGACCATCTCAACCCTCCAACAATAACACTCTAGAAGGTAGAACCTTACACACACAAAGAATAACACGTCCTATAATCACATCCAAAGTACACATAGGTACACATAATCTCTTCGTTTGAATTTATGAATTCAAAATTAATAACCACCTTGACGAATAATGGCATAATGCAATGTATCTAATGTTAAGTAATTACCGAATTCTCCATAACCATGGGCATAACACATCGAAACAAAGCAACTTGTTCTATATATGTTTAAATCCACACATTAGGATCATCCAAGTTGACTACCACGATTGCATCTTGTTGGATTAAGGCTAATAACTCAAGCCCACAACCAAATTGCTAGGCTATAGCCCGCCACATTAAGTCAAATGATTAATCATGATGGACATGCCACATTGTCACATTCAATCATAGCCTTAGTCATAATGAACATGCCACATCATCACACTCAATCAAAAATAATCAAGTTGTCATGCCATGTCAACACATTTAATCATATAATTATCACAATGCCATTGCCATATCAACTCCATTAATCATACTTTATATCATAATGGATTGCCATGTCATCATAGTCAATAATCTAACTAATGATAGATGAGTAACTTCACAATGGACAAACCATAATGACACAATCACACATCAATCAAATTTTGGTCAAAGTGCCACATCATCACGTTCAACAAGCAAAAGCCCTTATCCAAAAATTGACAACAAGCTCTTTTTTGAAAAAATTAGAGTTTTTTTTTCCAACTTAATTCATTCATATTCCAAGTTTGAAGGACTTATGTTATAATCCTTGGCAATAAATATTGTTGTCATCATTTTAAATCCAAGCATAAAATGGAAAGTACAGAACTCTAATCAACAATGAACCAACTAAATAATAGAAGTTCTTAATTGGAAACCTTGCGCTGTTCATGATTAGTTCTTAACAATAATAAAATTAAACATTGAACAATGAACCAAATAAATAATAGAAGTCCTTAATTGAAGACCTTGCGCTGTTCCCATTAGTTTTTATTCATATTATTAACTAGCAAATATTTGACGGAATCTAGTCACATTCTACCTGCCACTTGGTAGATAACAGTCATAGTATTGACTACAATTAATCAAGTTCTGCCAAATGGCAAGTGTGAATTGGCTGACTCTCAATATATTTAATCAAAAATGTCAAATCCGCATCCATGTCAACTTATTGACTAAACTAAATCAATGGTGCCAAATGGCAAATGTGAGTCTATATATGTTGATTACAATTAGTCAATACATGCCAAATCTTTAGGAGGAATTTTAACGATCACTAAATGAATACACAACCATTGCTAGATATTGAAGAAGTCATTTTATATGCTCGAATGAGAATGAAATGAAAAAGTTTTTGGGAAAAGTTCCTCCCTATATAGTCCCTATGAGCCTCTATGTGTAGAGGCTAAATCATTCCCTCCTACATAATCTACACGTAAAAGCCACACTTGGGGCTGATCTTTTACTTATCCACCTTACTTACACTCTAACACAAACTCCAAAAAATATTTTTCAATAACACATTCATCTTTAACATGCATATTAATTATGACCTTTAAAATTTTACTTTAAACCCCACCTTTAAACTTAAAAACTAGACTCTATAAACCCATAGCCTATAGTTTGAAACGATAACCTATAGCCTCTATATAGTTATAGCCTATTAAAACCTATAGCCTATATATAGTTATAGCCTATAATAACCTATAACCTCTATATAGTTAGAGCCTATAAAACCTTTAGCTGATATAACCCCGATAGCCGTTATATGAACCTATATTAACTTTTAGCCTATATAACCCATAGAGCCCATTAGCTTGTATATAGCTTGTATATGGCCCCCATAGCCCCATAGCTATAGCCTCAAGCCTTAAACTTTATAACCCTACAAGTTAAAAACACTATATAGCATAGACTAAAGGTGGGCAGCCCGTAATTGAAAAAACATTGTTCTTTGTACCCCTTTTGAGGATGCCATGTTAAGTTTTTGAATCTATTCCTTATTTTCAATTTTGGAGACTCCACAAATTACATACAAATACACATGAAGAGACAACCAAGGTGTAAAAATGGGGCCCCAACAAAGGAATCATTTTCTGGAAAACTGTATTCTATTACTTCTACTTACTTTATTTCATCTTGAGATTTCATGACTTTTGTGAATGCATTGACTTCCATCCCATTAGGATGGCTTCAAATCCACACCATTCACAAAAATGGATTAAAAAAACATGAAATTTGAAAGCCAAACATTTCAATTTTTTTTAATATGTTCAAAAGTATCGGAATTTGCTCTCAAATTTGAAGTCCAAACATATCAATGTGGACTTTGCAATTTGTCAAGTGAAGTTGGCAAATAGGAAATGTGAACTCAACAAAATACCAGCGAATTTGGTATTCCATATAGGAGCAGAGAGATCAATGCACAGCTAAATGGAACAGCAATCCAGGGGTTCCACTGGTCTGAATTTTCCAACAATCTGAGCAGATTCATGAAGACCCTTCTCTCCTTTTTTGAAAACTAGAAATGGCCTTTATTCAAAAGAAATGGGCTGAACATTGGCCACAGGGTGAATATCCTCTTTTGTTTCAAACAATTGTGCCAAAAGGCACAACAAACTTTCACTCCATGAGATCCAAAAGTGGGCTCTGAACAGAACTTTTCAAACTGTAGAGATTTGGGTTGCAAATCAGTAACAACCTGACTCCTCTCCACTTCAAAGTTGGAACTTTCTTACTCCAGCAAAAGTGTTCCACAAATTTAGTCCCATCACTTTCCCTTTTGACTGGCTCCTCTATCTGGCCTTTTTCAGACACTCATGTGATTTTGACCCCTAAGCCCCAGACATTCCCACTCTTGGAGAGGAGCTAAAGCCCTCTCCCCTTGGCCCTAATGACACTATTCCATCAATGAATATACTATGTAGTAACATTATTCCTGGATACTTGAACCAAAGCTGTATTGTGAATTCAAAGCTGTATCATTCACCTCCAGAAGAATTACAGATCCTTGTCAATGCTACCACATTAGTTTTCTGTTTCTTGGCATCCCTCCCTTTGACATATATTTTCTTCTTGCAGACTTTCTCCTTGTTACAAATTGCCCAGTGTTGCCTAATGGATTGCACCTGCACAGCTGCAATGTCAAGACCACTATTGACACACAAGGCAGTATTATTCTGCAAAGACATGAATGGGTGGTCCTATTCATTGCAGATTTGAAACTTGGCAAGTTGGTAAGAGCACACAACATGCAACAACATCATCTTCATGGGTCAGGACTCAACTGTTTCATCATATTGTGCAACCCTAACAACTACATACACCTGTCTATGAGCAAGCCCTACAACAATACAACCTGTTGAACATAAATCTCACAATCCTATGAATTAACTACAAAACCTTTTCTGCAAAGCAAGAAAGCACAAAACATGTAGTAGACAAATTTTTAAATTCAATTCACCTCAGATCCGTTGAGCCCACCAAAACTTGCAATGTCTTTCTGCAGCAGCACCATCTGAGTGATGAAGGAAGGATGCACACGAGGCCCAATGTTTTGCACCACTATCTGAGACAGAAGAAACAAGCCAGATGGTAAGCTTCTGCACATTATTATCTTGCCCTGAAGTCCCAAAACAGAAAGGGGACAAGCAACATTGTGGGGAAAGCTACATGGGAAACAAATGGACAAATCCTTCATGCCTTCTGAATCAGAAACATAACCAAATCATGGTAGATGAAGTAAATGAACTGCAGACACTAACTAAGCACAATTTCATTTATCCTGTTAAATCCTAAGATTCCAGCAAGTGATGAAAAAATTGCCCCGAACAAGGTCCTACCTGACTGCAACACTTTTGAAATGACTATCAGGGATTTACAAAAAACTCCTCCAATCATCCAGCTCAAAAAATGGCCAAAACCTGACAGTATGTGCAAAATATCTTGACATATTTTATGAGTCTGTCCTCAAGTGCCACCAACAGACTTGATTTCCTGCTGATTTGATTCCCTACTATTGCAACCTGCAGAGAAAGAGTTCCACACTAGCTCTTAGTACCTTCAAAGATAATGTTGTGTTTGAGACCTGTGAGGTTCCACAAAACTTCTCCTTTCTATAGTCATACAATGGCAGACAAACAGCGGAAGCATGAACCTGCTGAACATGAAGCTAAGAGAGTGCAATGTACATTGTTGAATAATGAAAGCCAAACTAGCATGTATAACAGATACAGCTTGGCTAGTACCACAGGACTTCAACCTTCTCTTTTTCAATAGAAAAAATTGAACAAACCTAAATGCAGCAGGCAATTTCTCCACTCAATATATTCACACTCACATCAATTATCCAAGTGGATGATCCTCAGGGTAAGTAGCAAAGAGAAGGAGACCCACTGACCTCCAGTATATTGATCATCAATGTGCTCCCCATCATGGACATAATGCCCTGAAGCCTATTACATGAAGACAAACTGATGCAGGAAAAAGAGGTACACTGGCTAGCAATGCTTGAGACTGGGGATGACACCATAATGATTTCACTTGACCACATTGTTTGCTTTCAGTTCTCAGGCTGTTTTTGTCCATATTTCACCTCCGGCAATTGCACAGCAATTCCTTCCTGCCTTCTTGCCTCCTTGAATTGTTCTGTTACGTTATAGTACCTGCTCAGCTTACTTCTCCTCCCCGCTCTCTAACATATTCATTGGGTCCTTACCAAGGAACTGTCCCCCTTTGGATTCTTCAATTTTAGATGCCGATGCTGCAAATCTATGCCCTCTTCTGACCACCATTCAAGTAGAGCTCTCAGCAAGTGCCAGATCATCAGTACAGATTGTCCCCCTCAACTCAGATATGCTGAGCTCCCTGGAGACAACTGCTTTCTGGGTTGTGAGTAATTCACAACATCTGTGTTGAGTCAGTTACATCCCCTGAATTCTCCAATGCAATTCTGTTGGCATCCTGCAAAATTGTTCAGTTTTTCAGTGGCAAGAAAATTTACTAGTAATCAGAACAGATATGCTCATACACCTAAACTGCTGTTGTAAACTTGCTAGTCAAGTCTCCAATGAAGCGGTACAAAGATCAAAGGTTGACACAATCACGTTCAAAGTTTTGAGAAAAAGCAAACTCTAGCACGGACAATGGGTGGCAAAAGACCGCCTGACAAAACTCACATGTTGCTTGAAACTGTCCAACTGCTCAGTGAGCTCCAATTTCTCCTCTCTTAGTTCATCTTCTGACTGCACAAGTGTGCTGCAAAGGTGGTCATTATCCATCTCTAGCTCTTGTGGGTGCTCCTCCCATGCAATGATGTTTGGAGACAAAACCTCGCCCCCCTCTTGGATCACATCTTGGATCTGTTCCTGTACCACCCTCGCATCAGACAACACATTTTCTTTTTCCTCTACCAGCACAAAGACATGAGATTTCAAGGCACTAATTTGCCCCCCAAGGTCCTGCACTAGGCTACTAGATTTCTCAAGGCTTGCCCTCTCCTCTTCCAGCTGCTGCAGCTGGAGATGTGATTCTTGAAGCTCAGAATTGGACCTCTTCATCTCATCATCCAGGCTCTGAACCTGAAGACTCAGTTTCCTATTCTCTTCTGTCCTCTTTGCTCCCTCTTGCTCAAGCTTGTGAACCTTCCCAACCAGCTGGAAGTTGCCCACATGCAATATCTGCAGCAACTGTGTCACTTCATCCAACTTCGTTGCCAGTCTCAAGTTTCCCTTCTCCTGCACCAACATGAACACATAAGCTTTCAAGGTACTAATCTCTGCCCCCAGTTCCTGGACCAGACTACTAGATTTCACAAGACCTGCCATCTCCATTTCCAGCTGCTGCATGTGCAGGAGATATGATTCTTCATGCTCAGAAATCAAGCTGCTTCTTTCTTCCTTCAGCCTATGAACCCCAAGCTTCAGCATTTCATTCTCTTTCTTTGTTGTTTCCATTTCTTGTTCAAGCTTCTCAAGCTTACTGACCAGCTGAGAATTGTCCACTTGCAACCTGTGCAGCATCTGCATCACTTCATCCAGCTTGGTGACCAGCTGCCTCTTCTCAGCAGCAGGCCTGTGAAGCCACTGATTCAGTTCTTCGATCTCAGATGCCAGTTTAGTTTTATCCCTCTCAACATTCTGTACCTGAAGCTTCAGTGCCTGTGTCTCCCCCATGAGCTGCAACCGTTCTGTATCAATAATAACCTTCTCTTGTTCCAGCTTAACAACCTCAATAGCTAGCCGTGAGTTCGTTTCCTGCAATTCCTGCAGAGAGATAGAAACAAATTCCATCAACAGCATTCTCATCTTACACCTTCATTGGCTGGCTCTTCAAGTGTGCGTCAACTGCAAAATAAAACCTAAACTCATAACTTCACACCCACAGTTCACAAACTAAGATAATGTAGACTACGTCTCCTGTATCCCATCCTTACACCCCAACCCAAAAGTACCTTTGCATCACGTAGCATCTCCAGTGTTTGTGTCAACTCCTGCACCCTGGTAAGCAACTGGCCTTTGTCTTCTTGTACTTGATGTAACTGACATTCAAGATCCTGTACCTCTGCAGCAGACTTGAGCCTTTCTGTCTCTCTCTCCTCTCTAAGTATTTGAAGCTCTGATGTCAGATGAGTTTCAGAATCACGTACTTCAGACAATTGGTTCCACGCCACTTGAAGCTTAGCTGCCAGTTCCAGTCTCTCCCCTTCCTGTTGTTCTTTTACCTCCTCCAGCTTGTCAAGTTCACCCACTAACTGTGCCTTTTCTTCCTGTAGCTCCTCAAGCATCTTGCTAAGTTCAGCAGACCTCATACCCAATTGCCTGATCTCCTCTCCTGACCTCTGTAGCTGTTCATTCAAATCTTCGCTTATAGACTTGAGGTTCTCACTTTCTGACTGAAGTTTTGATTTCTCAGCTTCCAACTGTTCCTTCCATGTCACCTTCTCCTTAGCAATCTCCTCTTCCCTTGATTCTCTCTCAAGCACAAGTTCAGAAACCTTTTTTCCTAATTGGACCTTGTCCATCTGCAATTCATCCAGCATTCGAGAAGTTTCAAGAGATTGGGTGACCACAAAATCATATTTTTCTGTCAGTTCTTGCAGCTGTTGCTGAAGCTCCTGTATTTTGGCAACAAAACCAGTCAATTCTGCATCTCTGCATCCTTGAAGCCCTGTCAGCTCTTTCGTAAGAAATGTTTCACGCTCATTAGCTGCCTGTAATTTCTCCCACACTGTCTGCAGCCCTGCCACCAGTTCCAATCTCTCACCTTCCTGTCGATCTTTCTCTGCTTCCAGTTTGCCAATTTCCTTCTTCAATCTAGCATTCTCCCCCCACAACTTCTGCAGTGATTGGTTGGATTCATTTATGAGTTTCTTCTTGTCATCTCCAAGCCTCCATATCTGTTGATTCAAAGCCTCAGCTGAAGACAAAAACTCCAGCTTCTCAGACTCCAAGTTCCGAACATGTTCCTTCCATGTACCCAGCTCCTCTGCAACCTCCACATCCCTTCTTTGTCTATCTTGAACAAGTTGGTCAACCTGACTAGCAAGCCCTCTCTTTTCACTTGCCACAGCTTCCAGTTTCTGATCCAATCGCCTCACTTCTGCAGCCACATGGACATTGTCCGCACTCAAGTCCTGCACCTGCATCTGCATCTCTCGTACCTTGAATTGAAGCTCAGCCCTCTCTGCATCCAACTCTTTCAGTTCTGACACAAGACAAACATCACGTTCAGAAGCAGCCTGTAATTGTTCTTGAGCTTTCTGAAGTGCTGCTGCCTGCTGTAATGTCCTTCCCATCTGTAAGTCCTTTTCTTGCTCCAGCTTGGCTAACTCGTTGGCCAGCAGCATAATCTCTTGCAACACATCCTTCAGTGATTGACCACATTCATCATTGCTGGTTACTAGCCGCTTGTTCTCCTCTTCCAACCTCTGCAGACGTTCATGTGATTTCTCTATCACAGAGAGATACTTAAGCGTCTCAACCTCCAAACTGTGGGCATGCTCCTTCCATGTCCCAAGCTCACCAGACATCTCTTCCTCCCTCTTCTCTCTCTGTTGCAACTGCATACTTAACTGGTCATTCTCATTGTTGCATTCCTTCAGCAGCTGTTCTACTGCTTGGAATCTGCTGGCTAATTTTTCATTTTCTTGGTCCAGTGTTTTTAGCTGCTGCTGAAGCTCCATCAACTGGCTTGAAGAGTTAGTTGCTTCCTCATTGTCCTTCTCCTCCTGAGATGCTGCCTCTTCTGGAATTCCAATTTTTCCATCTGCCTGTAATTGCTCTTGCACCATCTGGGACTCTGCTCCCAGTTCCGACCTCTGCACCTCCTGTTGCTCTGTTTCTTTCATGCCAGTCACATCTGCCAGTAAACCTTCTGCTACTGATGTGTTTTGCCATGAGTGCCCAGATTCATTAGATGCAGTAACCCACTGTCTATTCTCCTCCTCTTCTAGCCTTTGGACCCATTTGCCTAAATCATCCATCATAGACAAAGTCTTAAGCTTCTCAAGATCCAAGCTTTTAGCATGCTCCTTGCCTTGAGTTGTAATCTGCTCGTCATCCCTTCTACATCCATCTAGTATAGCTTTGTCAACCTTATTGGCCACCCTTACCTCTTTGATCTGAAACTGTGATGATTGAGTTACACCATTCATGAGGCAAATACTCTCTTTCCCTAAGCCTTGCTGCACCAACTTCCACACCTCTGCAGCAAATGAAGCCTTTTCATGATGTCTTTCCTCTTGAAGTCCTCTCAGTTCAGATGCAGAAAGGGCCTCACTTTCAGCAGCTGCTTGTATCTGCTCGAGAGCTGTTTGAAGCTGAGAAGTCACCAACTTTGATCTGTCCTCAAGAATGCTTTCAATCTGGTCTTTTGACTGCACAGCAAAAGGGAAAGACATTATACCCATTAGGATGAAGTATGAGCTCTCCTTCCACAAAGTTTGAGCACCCCAGCAAAAAACAATTGAACATGACTGTGAATGAGTTCATATCAATGACCACCCACCCAAGATCTATTGTAGCAATACCTCTGATTTTGTGCAAAGTTGAACAAAGTGGGTTCATATGAGATGGGTCTCTTATCTGTGTACATGGAACATTGGCACAATTTCCCTTACTCGATGCATTCTACAAGTTTCAATTTTTTTCCTATATGAAGAAGATCCAGTGTGGCACTCTGAGGCACCTGCATTTGGTGTCTTTCCATTTCTGTTGTGAGTCAATCAACCTCATTTTAGCACTAAGACCACATTACAAAAATGAGAACAACATCATCAATAAAAGTAGTGAAACAGGTGCAAGCTAAGGATTGAGCAGGAATCAAAACACCAGCAGGAATGGCTGACAAGATTTTGGGGAGCTATTTCTAGACTACCTCCATGCCCAAGCAGTTGCATTGTATCTCCTCAAGCCCAGCCTTCGTACCATCTATTGCAGGTGATCCATCCCTGCTGTCAGTATCTTCACTCCAAGAGCAGCTCAAATCCTCCTCCACTCCATCATGTATGTGATTGTACTGATGCATATTGCTATCAATTTTTCCAACCCTATCAACCATGCTCCCTTGCCATTGTGCACCCAACTGAGTGGGTTTGCCCGAAAGTGTTAGGGACACTTCCCCTCTAAGATTCCACCCATGCCTCTCATGCTCTGACTCATATAATACCAGTGTTTGAGGCTCTTCATGAGAGCCTGCAGCATCTGAAGTGATATCATTCCTTGATCTTTCTTGCTCGTCTTCAGAGAATGAAAAAGATCGATGGAAGTCACCATTGCTGCCAATAGACTCCCTCGTCAGTTGCAAAGAAGATAATTGAAGATTGCCAACTTCTAGTGCAAAGTCTGTGGTCAGGGTACTATTGTCTTCCTCAGTTGAGACAATTCCAGCTGAAGCAGCTTCATCACCATCTGGATCTGAAATTGAGTCACTTGTTTGATGATCTATGCTTTGTTCATCTTCAGCAGAAGCCTTTGCACAGTTGTTGGGGCTCTCTTTTTGTTGACGCTTTTGCCGATATTCCTGTAGCTGAAGAATGCAAGAAGAGAGCAAGTCCACTTAGTAAATCCAGAAAATGTCCAGAGTTTGGTAATCAACTGATTTCTTCTATGAATCCTCCTGCTTTAGCAAGTTGACAAACAATTCCACAAGAAATTCCTAGAAATTTGGGCAGAGTAGGGCTAAAACTGACCACTGCTAAACTTTTGAACATTGAATAGAATAGACACAAGAGATGCATAGGGGTTTAGATGCAACATACCCGTTTCTTGCCTGCAGCTCGAAGGTTGTCTTTATTCTTTGTCTTTTCCATTGTGAAGTCAAACTATGAAGCCTTTCTTTCAGGGATTGAAATTTGATGCAAAGCTGTAACACTCGGATGCTATTTAAAAGCACTGTTCATCGAACTCTGGCTTCAGAGCATCATGACACCACCACCAAGCAAAAATGTCAGACAACTATAATCTATTCCTGCAAATGGGAACACCCAAAAGTGGTGTATGTAGTTGAGCAATGGAACATAAGGTACTCGCCAACAATTTGTGAGATTTATACCAATCACCCTTTTGCCCAACAGACTGTTTGACCCCTTAGATCACAGAACAATACCAAAGAAAACTCTCAGTTTTTCACTTCAAGATTGCCTATCCCCCACATTAATGTAGAACTACTAGTAAGAAGTCCCTCAAGGACTCTTCAGACATTTTGGCAACACAAATGACAAAAAACATGCTTAGTTCCAATACAAGATTGTCAATGCGCTTCACATTTTATTGGCATTTGCACATGTGCAAAGTCTCTTGCCACAAACTCAGCAGCAGCAAAAGGATTTGTTCCAAACACAGCTAGAATGCCCCAATAGCTCAAGGAAGCACCTAAATCACCATGCATACCAAACCCTAATTTTTTCCTCACCTCAGACTCAGAAGCAACAAGAAAGTCCGTTAGTGCAACATATATCCTCCCCAAATATGTGAGAAACAGCATAACTGAGTACAGAGCTTCTTCTTGGCTCAAACTACAGTAGTCCAGCAGATAGGCACCAAGATGTTATCTTCAGACACCACTGGAAAACAGTCCAGATAGTAGGTCAGCTTCAATGAAACAAACCCTATAATGCATAAGCATTCCCTATACTATTTCAGGTTACCACAGTCTGTTACAATCACAAAGATCAGCTTTAGAAGAAAAACAAACACATGAAAAAATTGTGTTCTAATATGGCTCTAGATGTTCCTTTGCCCACCCAAAGAAAGCCTAATCTCAAAACATGAAATTGGAACTCCAATCATCCCCATCATGTTAGCACAGATCTATCTGTTGTCATATACCCCTCACCAGAAACTCCCTTGAATAGCCTACATCATCCCACCCATGGAAAAAAAAGAGATGCAACGAAATAAAAAAAAACCACATGAACAATAATAGGACAACAAACAAATCTTTCCAATCACCGCCTAAAAGCAAGTGGTACATTAGAAACAACTTCCAAAAGACTCTTCCAAAGTGTCAAGATCTGATAGACAAAAAAAATTGACACCCAAAAAATTTACACAACGCCAGGCAACACAAGATTGCATACAAGAATCTCACACCCACAAAATGGAGAACAATCTCACAGCATCACGAAGTATGAGGTTCCCCCAATCCCCTTATGGACTTGTCACAAAAACCAACAAGGCAAAATTCCTAAACAACAGGGAAAAAAAAGAAAAGTGTTCCACAAGCCCAGCAAAACTAAGAACATGGGCCAGAAGATTTCACGCCCTAAAACTTTGTAACGTATCTATCATCACGACAGCAACAAAATCCTGTCAGCTCAAAGACGCCCCCCGCCCTTTTCGACAGGTACCACCCAATGCACAACGTTTCAGAACAAGGTGATTGCAAACGAGAGATCATCACCACTCTGTCTGCGTAGCAAAATCGGAGAAACAACTGTTGAATAATACTCAAGAAAATTTCTCGCAATAATAATAAAAGAAGAAGCAACACTTGCACGACACATAAGATCATCGCTTGAACAACGGAGAGCGTGACAAAAAGACGGCCACCAGAACCTCACGCAACAAATGTACGTATATCAATCTCTCAGACACCCAAAACCATTTTATTTTTCTTTTGAAAAACAACACAAGGCAAATGTCTCCTAAAACTACTAGAGAGATCGGAGTAGCTAGTGCCAAGTGGACAAAGATCATATCTTTATGTAGGTATGTATGTAAGTGTCTCCATGATAATAAAACATGACAAAAATGCATAATCGTACCCAAACCAAGACCGTGGTCGATGGATGGATCGATCGATCTCACAGCCCTTGGAGGTTGATATCAGTCCCGCCGTCGTCGTCGTCGTCGTCGTCGTTGTCGTCGTGGTGGAGTGCAATCACAGCCGGCGACTTCGTTGGCAACAAGAAAAGAAAATTGGACCAAATTATATAAGTGTATGTATGTTGGGTGAAGAAGAAGAGAGAGAGGCAACAAGAGACAGAGACACAAGAGTTGGCAAAAAAGAAAAAGAAGCTCAAATACTACAACAACAACAAGGCCCAATGAAAGCTCTGCACAACATTCTTCTTTCTTCTTCTTCTTCTTCTTCTTCTTACACACTTGGGTTTGGGTTTGTTTGTTTGTTTGTTTGTTGTCTATGCGTGCGATGTAAGTGTGGTGTGGAGTCTTGGGCAGCAAGCAGGGGGTCCACTCCAGTCCTCTTCCTCCTCCTCCTCCTCAATCGCAATTGCGACAATTTGGGATTGAGGATTTCTAGGAGCTTACATTACATATGTCCTCTCATTGACAGGAAATTTCCTCATTTCCTAAATTAGGTAGTTATTTTCATAACCTCCAGTGCCCAGAGTCCAGAGCCCACAGTTTTCTTTTTTTGAATATTTCTTTATTTTATTTTTATTTATTTATTTTCCCCGACAAGTTTTTTGGGTCTTTTTCTTGTTGACAAAATTTTGTGATTTTCATGATTTTATTTATTTTCTTAAAATTATTTTCGAGTAATTTTTGTATCGGGCGGGGATTGGGGGGGGGGGGGGGAGGAAATCGCCCATTTTTAATATCAAATTTTTAAAACCAAAAAATAAAACAAACAAGAGCATGAGTTAGAACTTAGGTAGTCATTCCCCCACTAGGTGGACGGTTTAAGTACCTGTCGCCACTTGCTCCCATAGTGGGTCCCTTTGTCAGGGGGGGGGGGGGGGGGATGGAAGAAGAGTCATGAGGTGTTGGGGGAGTGTGGTTCCGTCCGTCATCATAGCTTAAAAGGTGTGAGTATTGTTTGAATTGTGTATCATTATTTTGTCGACATTTGTCAAAGTCGACATCTTCTTCATTATACCATGTATGTGGCTTTCTCACTTGCTCGGGTGGGGTTCTATCGCTTATGTTGTATGTTGTTTTTTTTTTTTTTTTTTTTTCAAATGATCGACCAACTTATGTGCTATACGTGTTCCCTCCTCTTTCTTTCTTCTTGAAGAAGTGGGCTCAACTTAGTTGCAATGCAGTGTATCTTGTTTCTTCCTCTTTGGAAATGGCGTCTACATGGTTGCAATGTTCATCTCTTGATCATTCACAAATAATAACCGGTTCCTCCCTAGATATCACCGATGTGACGTCACCCCATTTGTGGAGAGGTCTCAGGTTACAACCTGTATCTGCAGCATACTGGATTGGCCGGATGTGTGCAGGGGGTTGTGTGTGGACACCAACAACAGCATTCATCCCAGACATCTGAGTAGCCATCCATTATGGGCGAGTGAAATCCTATCCGTCAAGTCACCAATTATGTCTAGTAACTTGGCTCAAGTGGCTCGATTATTTTTTTGATAATCGGGCTGCTCTTGCCTGTTACATAGTCCAAATAACTCTTATCTTTTATTTTCTGTTTCTAAATCAAAGTGCTTTGAATAACAATCTGTCCTCCATGATCTACCTTTCGTCTGGACTCTCTGGTCCCAAACGGACGTAAAATCGTTGACAATAAACAGAATATACAAGAAAACATTATTACAAAATGTGAGTGCAGTTCACTAGTTCCCAGTGTTCAATCGACCAATGACTGCATTAGGTCTCCACTAGATCTCATTCAGTGAAATCAATGAATTCACTAGAAATCCAATGAAAGCACTCAATGAACAAGGACTCATTTTGTTGCAATGGAAGAAAAAAAATGATAAGTCTATTATGAAAAATATATATATATTTGAATCTTAAGTTGTTAATAATGGCAAAATCAACACAAGAATTTCCCTCTAGTAGATATTCATTGGTGGTTGAAATATTTGATGAATTACAACTTACAAAACAAACACGTCAAGATAATTGCCATGAGGTGATATCAAACATCAAATGTGCAAGTTCATTGTTATCAATAGACATTTGGGCCAAACTTCCCTCTTAGAAATCCGATACATGATTGACTTACAAGCGGTTGTTGGTTCAATTTGCCCCTAGGTTTTGGCTCATCACAACCGAGTCTAGCCAAGTTAGTTGTTCACCATGGGTTGTGGTCACCACAACCTAGTATAGCCACATGGTTTTTTTGGTTCAATTCACCTTGAGGTTGTGCTTGACACGACCAACTATAACTAACATAGATTCAATGTACCACGGACATAAGAAGGATTACACCAAACCATGTGAGTCCCTTGGTGTCAAACCCTTTGGGAAGGGTAAGCAACTATGTTGCCCCTATTTGTGGGGTAGAAAATGACCACCGCATACAACTAAACAAATACCCCTAATTCGAATGGGTCAATTAAACCATTCAATTACCCCTTAGCAAGTTACAATTTTTTAAGTAATTGAATCAAATGGAAAAACCCCTCCCCTTAACATTTGGCTTTATTGCCTTTATGAAGGATGTATTTAATTAATTCTAAATTTTAATTATTTAATTTGGCTTTATGCCTTTATAAAGAATGTCTTTACACTTTCAGGTTTACTACGCTTCAATGTATTTCCCCAAAAAAATGGGCTTTGGACTCATGTTGTCCGGTTCTTAATTTTTGGTTCTGGTCTGGTCTAGTTGCGGACCATGGTTCTTCACATTTCAAGACCTCCTGGTCCTTCCACCAATAAATAAATAAATAAATTGAAATATAAATTTTAAAAATCCTAGACAAATTCAGTTCTAGCTACCTACACTAGCCCAAAAGTGATTTTTATTTTTTATTACTAGCACTTACAACCAATAAAAACTGACAACCTATATCGATTTGGGCTCCGTGTTGTTGTTGTGCACTACCAGTGACTATCAACTAATTTATTTTTATTTTTTATGTTTTCATATGGTTTTCAATAAATTTGTCATTATTTATGTCAATGTTAAATTTTATTTAAATTAATATAAACTTCATAGAAAATCAAAAAATTGTATGTTAATTTATTTTTTTATCATATTCATGTTGATGGCTAGGAAAAAGGAGTGAGATAATTATAAAAAATGAAAATAATTACTAGGAAAGGAGGGAGGTAGTTATTAGGAAAGAAGGTAAGTATTAAGAGGGAAAAAAAAAAGGAGGTTGTTAAACTTGGAAATGAGGTAATTGTTTCTCAAATGGTTTTTGGAATTGTCTCTAGAAATGTCTTCCAATTTTATATCATATTATTTTCAGAAATGTTGAAATTTTCAAAAAGAAAATTCTCAAATAACAAAAAGAATTTAAAGGAAAATATTGAATCTTCACAGAATACTTTATTTATTGAAACCAAATCTCAAAATCAATTAATTATTCTACAAACATGTGTCAAAGCTCCCAAGCTACTTTGGTGGTCACCCACCCACAACCCTGGGTCACCACACTCTACAATTGGCATGCTAATATTGCAATATTTGTTGTGAAGGCATGAATCACATATATCTAACCTATTGACGGTGGTCGGGTGACCAATGAAAACCTTAACTTGAGGATTGGCCACACAAATTTGTGTGTTAACTTTAGACTTAAGGAATCCACGCTGAAATTAGTCTAGTGGGGAGGGTGATTAGTGATTACCAAAATGAGGGCACATCAAAGTCACATACCTTAGAGGCCATATTCTGAGCTTAACCCATTGCAAAAATGTGAAAATATCACTCCTGTGAGAGCTTCAGCTAGTATGCGAAAAGAAGCCTTGGGTTTTCTCTAATGGAGCATAGTTAACAGTAAAACTAACAAGGGGTGGTGTGTCACAATGTGGCCTTGCCATTTACACTAAAAAGTATCTTAAGGCAAAAGAAGAATTATGGAAACTCGAATATTTCACCATGCAAAAATATAATCTTCAAAAAAATCCTCTAAAAGAAACCCAAATCCTTCAAGATATTATTATAACTCTATAAAAACTAATCTCAAGTTTCAACACAAGCCAAAATATCATCTTTTTAAAATCCTTATTATAAAAATAGACCTGTTACCTAGAAGCCAAAATCCCTTAAGCTACTATACTCTATAATGAATCTAAACACAACAAAACCCACATGAGATCCACAAATTCATGGTGATTGAATCCTTCCACCATGATAATACTACAACGGATCATAGTTCCACCAGACAGCCAGCATTGGCCGCATTCCTAATTGGCCAAAGTTCTGATAATAGCGTAATTCCTTGACAACTTCTTCAACACATGTTTGTTGAATAATTAATTAACTTTGAAATTTTCAATTCCAAAACTAAAATATTCCTGAAGATTCAATATTTTCCTTCACCAAAAAAAAAAAAAAAAAAGAATCTTTGAAGAAAAAGCAAATGTTTGAAATTTTCAACATTTCTGCAAATAATATAATCAGTATCAAAGCTGCCAACATATAGACAAGACAAAGTAACACAAGGAA
Source organism: Sphagnum contortum (assembly GCA_963920785.1). Classification (NCBI taxonomy): domain Eukaryota; kingdom Viridiplantae; phylum Streptophyta; class Sphagnopsida; order Sphagnales; family Sphagnaceae; genus Sphagnum; species Sphagnum contortum. The sequence goes on along the minus strand of OY987276.1, from coordinate 23,003,129 downwards.
AGTAGTATTGCATGAAGGATTGCATGTTATTATACTGGAAATTTGAGTATTGGCTTATTCTATAATTTAAAAAATTGGACAATTTTATTTGCAGAGTTGAATATTTCAAATTCCCTGCACTGGAGTTGAATACTTCAAGTTCCACTCAATATAGTTGGGAGGTACCCAAGGTTGAACTAATGCTAACATGAGTAGTACCAAATACACATTTGTGTGGTTTGGTGTTTTTATCTCCAATTTTTGATCTCACGAAAGTGACAAATTTTTGTTGAAAACACACATTCACTTACATCGAAACACACACATTTTACATTGAAAACATGTATGTTCTAACAAAAGAAACCCTTCACAAATTAGCTAAAAATCCACCACCAAATCAACTATTCAATTTTCCGACTAATAATTTACCACTCTCTCACCACCAACCAACAGGAGGTGCCTGCAGCAGCTGTTTGGGTTGAAATTCTTTCATGGTTTAACCCCCCAAAAAGAACGAAATATCTAGTTCACTGACTCGCCCAGATATTTATCTACATACAAGAAAATACCCAAGCCCTGTAAAGTTGTACACCCCCCTATAAATGAATTTTTAAAAGGAATTTTTTATCATATAGTGAGACTTTTGGGAAAAAAAAAAAAATTTCCCCAAAAAAAAAAATTCATGAAAAAAATCCACAAGATATTGAAAATATTTTGCAATACTTCAATTTTGCAATATTAAAATATTGAAAAAAGACAGTGCCCCACAGCAGATGACACCTTGTACCACCAGCCCATGAGCCAGCAAGGTCCTGAATCTTAAGGTGAAATAGTTGGCTCCCATATATGGCCCTGTCAAAATTCAAGTATAGACAAATGACACAATTGTTGGTGAGTACCTATATAGGAATATATGCAATCAAAGCTAGCAATTCTGAAAATATTTTGGATAAACTTTTATGGGCTGATACAAATGCAGTTTAAACTTTTAAATCTGTCATGTCCTATTATGACCTTACAGCTCCCTTCTACTGAACATCCTGAAACAACTCCATAGATGCCTCTTTTTCTGTTCAATGATGCACTTCTTAAAACACATCAGAAAGACCCAGTTTGGATCATATTCGTGGCATGTGGGGAATCCCTTGACTCAGGACTCCCAGGGAGCTCAGAGGGAGCTTGCTGAAAGTATTTAGATTGCAATCACTGTATCAGATAAATAGCGGGTTGTGGGTTGTGGGTTGTAAACCTAGTTCCAAATGGTGTTGCTGAAGCTTCAATCCATGGGTATTGCCTAGAATGAAAGTGGTTGGTGGCAATGGTTTGGTGTGAAATATTGCTGGATTTCTTCACTAGTAAGTACACTCTTGCAAAGTTATCATGAAATGCCAATTTCAACATCACACCAACTGCCAACTACCTACGAAAGAACTTCAGGGTAAAGATATATCACTTCTAGAATGTTTGGGTCTCATGTCCTTCAAAATACAGCACACAAAGACTTTGTCAACTGCTTTGAAAGTTGGCACAACCCATATGGATGGTGCCAAGATTATAACTGTCTTCAGCTCAGCCCACACCATAAGACCCAGGATGCATTCAACCACTTTTCCCATGCATACAATAATAAGGCAATTTTTGACCCATCAAATTGACACTCTACCTAGTTAGGTAGCACCACTGAAAGGCAAAGCAACTACTACCGGAGCCCAACTATGTTTCATCAATTGTGTAGTTTTAGCTCTGCATGATACATTGGTTTCTAGATTCAATGGCATCTTTTGTTATGGCTTGTGGCATTTCAATGGGCAAGAATGTACTGGAAAGATGGAGAATTGTTTTCAGTTGAATTGCTTGTTGAAGGATGACTTGAACTTTCAATGAAGGATGACTCTCCTGGGTATGCATGTTTTGAAAGCCTAGAATTTGTGGTTTAAGCCACTCTCTATGAAACAAACATGTCATTATGAAAGAACATACCAATATTGATATTGGCCGGGTATCAAACTTTGTAAATCACAACTATTGTTAAGTACTAGTAAGTCTCATGCCAATAGACAGATTATTTATTGCAGCCCAGCAATTTGAAATTTTCAGTACATAAGTTTCCGGTACTTGACAAATCATAGATCTTTCAAGGTTTTAAGTATAAGACCCAGACTACTCTCTTTGAAATGTTGGTACCTACTCACCGGTGGTTACTATGAATTATGAGCTGTTGGATGCGTATCACTAAGGGATTAGTTTTCAGGCCAGTTCTCCACATTAAAAGGAATCGAAGGTTCTCACCTTAGGTGATAACCATCTCCTTGAGAATTGGCAAGATAACACACACGAACTTCGTACCCGGGGAGGGAGGTTACAAAGGGATCCCAATTTCAGTTCTCAAGCTAGTAGAGAGGCTATAACAAGGTTAGAAAGTAGGTGCTTGAACTCAAAAGCTCTTTGATCCCAAATAATGTCTTTATTAGTAGGCAACAATCCCTCATTTTGAAAAGAAGTTGGAAGAATCTTTTGATTTAAAGTTTACACATTCCAATGGCTCCACCTTTAAACCCATTGGGATAAAGAAACTTTAAATAAAAATAATCATCTACATCGTTGTACATGAAAATTTATGTCTTGTTGTTCAAAAATTGGTTGCCCTTCAGGGGGGTTCTTAGGTTCAAATTTCAAATGTTTTGAAAATTGGTTTTCCAACAGTTCATTTTTGAGGGACAATCGAAGGACTGGATTTCATCACTCTTACAAGAACTAGATCAACAATTTTCTTTAAAAAGTGAAAACTACACAACCCTTAAAAATTTTGCTAGATGTGCTTTCAAAAGCGAGATCATGACAAGACTGATTATTGCACCAATTTTGTGTTCCTAAACACACAAAATATGATAATGCAAATACTATGATGCCACTATATTGAAGAGTTTAAAAGAATCAAAATTACAAAACCATAGGGTGAAAGTTGATAAAGAACAATTTTAATCCTTGTCACAAAAAATTGCAAGTAACAATTTTTTTTTAATGTATTGAAAGTAATTAAAATATTATTTTATTTAATTATTTCAATAGATTTAAATAAAATATTTTTAAATGCATTTATTTTTTATCTTACGAAATGGGTTGCAAGTAGATGGAATATTAAATTTTTAAATTTTTAAATGAAAGGAAGTTTAGAAAATATTTAGGTATTCTCAAATTGAACATATTATATTAAACTTATAAAAATAATTTTGAACACCATGTGGACTAGTCAATTTCAAATCTATTTGTAATCTACTTTTATCATATTAAAGTTCTTCAAGTTTTTTATTTAGCTCACCATAAATTCAACGTAGGGGTTAATTGTTTCATATTTTTACTTACAAATTAATTTTTTTAATTTATGTCAAAACATGTTTCATTTTAAATTAAATTTTGGGTAGACTTTTTTTTTTTGGTTTACTTTACCATGCTTGCACCCCACAACTAATAGGGGTGAAAGGGAAAAAAAAACATGTGCAATAACTGAAGTTGAACACCATTTAGGCCACTTAACTTAGTAAGATGCAAAACACCATTGAGAACTTGTCAAATGCATTTCCTTTGAGGTTCATGGTTCCTTAATAATGCACACCATGCCATTTTCCAAATTATGGCCTTTTCAAAAACATCAAAGTCCTTTTGTGTAATCATGTTAAAGCATTTATAATAACAACATAAAAATGGTTGACTTGCCACTTCTTGGATGAAACTTGTGCCACTATGATGTGAAAACAATTTGCTTTGCTTAAAATATGTTGCATGGTGTGGATTTCAAAAGCCTTGCCAAAAAGAATTATTGTTGTTGTGTGTTTGGCTAAATTCATTAACCACAAGTTGATTGTTCTTGATTGGCCAATTGTTATGATTGATCCCATTATAACTTTCAAGCTCTACTTAAGAATAGACATTTCAATTTTGATTGTTTATGGGTGGGGGAAGGGCAAGCATTTCTATCAAACATTAAATGTGGAAATTAACAACAACACTCCATTTTATTTAAATGATGATTTTCGGGATATTAAATCCTTGCACATACATTAAGATTAGTATGGGGGTTTCCATCCATCATTTTCATTTTCAAATAAAAAAGAAAATTTATTGTGCATGTGTGTTGATGTTAAAATACATGTATGGATCCAGGTTGAAAACTTCCAAATTTAAGCCCATTTGTTGTAACCCTAACTTTGGGCTGATGATCAAAGTTAAGGCATGAAAATGAATGCAAGCCAAATGAGTGTATTGGAACTCAAACATGTTCCCACAAGTATGGGAAAATGAATCCCAACTCCAATCCTAAATGATTTTTTCACATTCATGGCAATTGACATTTCACAAATTTTGAATCTATGGGACAAAATGCTAGTAATAAACATAGTCCAAATTGAGCCTTCAATATACCATTGGAAAGGACTTGAAGTGTGCATATCAAAAATGGTTCACATCTTACAATTTGGAGTTGTGAACTATGAACTATGAACAAAAGAAAAGCCAAGAATCAAATTGACAACTTGACTCACAATGATTAAAACCTAGGATATAAATGTCAAATGACCTTCAAATTGAACATGTGATATGATATTGAAAATTTCTCTTTTAGGGGATACAATTGTTTCCTCGAAATTTTTTTACTCAACATTGGCATTGAAACGTGCATGTGGGAGTTATGAACCCATAAATTTGCAAAATTCATAACTTAAGCAAAATTGAAATTATTCAAAAGTATTTACCAAGAGATTTTAGAGTTTTTTCCACTTTAACGCAACCCCCACTATTGGTCACATAATATATTATAAGAAAAGAAGTGGTGGCTCCTTTCTAAACCATGTCATGGTGTGTCTTTTTTTTAGGCTTTTGAAAATTGATCTCACTTTGAATTCTTATTTGTGAGCTCATATCATGTCCCATCTCAAAGCTCTCACCCGCATTTCTTTCTTAGGAATAAGGAATGTGCCCTAAGTTTGACAAATTTGGGAATCAAGATTTTTTTTACCCCCAATACCAATTGACAAACCTAGGGATGGGTCACCATTGAATTTCTTCCTTGCAAATTAAGGTTGATAATTGTGGTTGAAAGTTAACACATTATGGCCACCATGTAGTTCATTGTAAAAATAAAGGTATAATCACCTAGCTTATGAACCTCAAATATTAATGTTTAATTGGTCGATTGCCACACATTGTAAGTTCTAATTGTGCACATAATTCATATCAATATTTAAAACAAAGTTCAATTATCACAAGATAAAATAATTTTGTTACATTATATAAATAATTTGATGTAGGAATATAATAGAAACTTGAGTTGGTTTTTACTTAGAAAGTGTCACAATGTTTTATCTAATTTAGTTAAAGTTCATGTGAGAAATCCCATTATTCATGTTGGTAATGCCATGTATCTAGAACAATTGTTGATCCTTTAAAAGGGTAGTTCACAAAATGTAAGTCCAAGGTACCAAGGGAAAAAAGTATTGTAAACTTAATAGAAGCAACTTATTAAAAAAACAAGAGTCAAAAGAAGAAGCAATGTGTGTGTGTTGACTTAGAATTTAAAATCGAAAGAAAAATATTTTTTAATTGGAAAACTATATGAAAAAAATATATGGTCCCAATATTGGGTAAAAATTAATAGGTTTATAATAGAAGTATGCTTATTTTATTTCAATTTTTTGGGTAATAAGGAATTCTTCATTACAAAAAATATTATCATGTTGAAATCAAGGGCAATCACCTCAAGGGACCCAAGGCAAAAAATACCATCACCTATATATGGGTTATGGAAAAATAACATGTCTTGGCACTTGGGCAATTACGTTTTGGTCAATTCCACTTCTATACAACCTTTAATATTTGGAATTACATTGTGTAAACATGTAGATGTTCTAGTTGTGTTAATGGTTACTAAAATGATGTTCATGAGCTCTCTCCCCTGGTTTAAGTTATTTGAATAGAAAGCTCATGGTTCATGGCCATGATTACAATTTCACAATCTTTAAGCCACATCACTATGAAAAAATTGTGTCTGCAAATATCACATTAATTTACAACTACATGTCCATACTACCTACATTACAACTAGGTTGCAACATTGGAAAATGACTCATTACACATGAGTTCTAAGGAAGTTCCAAGGGTTTTGAGTATTTTGAACATATATGGTTAAGTATACAATTTTGGTCAATGTGCATTGACTTTGTGTTTTAGTAGTTTTATAATTGTAATATGCATCTTAGGCACCCAAATGTAATGATGTGGATTGCATGGTCCTTCCCAATACAAACACATCCACTGTGGCAAATGCCAATTGGCATGGACATTGCCATGCCATATGTATGGTATTTGTGATAACCCCATGTGCAATTGCCTTGGAACTTTAGTGGGACTACATTGCAATTAAACATAAAATTTAATTTCTAACTAACTAGTTTTTGACTCACACCACCAAGTAGCATGGCTACAATCCTTGATTCCAACATGACTAAATGCCAACTATAATTCATCAATGTTTCATCCATTAACCACCTACACAATAACTTGGTGGCATAATGGAATTTAGACATGAATCTAAATTGTCAATGGATCTTAAGTAAATAATTTAAAATGCTTTTAATCTACATCAATGTCTTCTACTCGTCTTTGAATTGCTTCGTCCATAAGAGTTGATTCCTTTATTAATAATTCCTTGGCCCATACAAGATTTAAACTTTGGGTTTGTGTGGCATTGTCAAGGAGTTATTCAATTTTGGTGCATCATCATCCATGCAAACATTGCCACAACATTGATGTGGTCTTTACAATGACCCCATGTGCACTACCTTACAACTATAACAAAATTACTTTGCCATTAAAAATGAACTAGTTTGTGATGGGTTTTGATTTTTAAATTTAATCTCAAGGCAATTATAGGTTGAACATCATCGTGAAGATTCGTCCAATTTCTATTTGCTCTTAAACCTTTCGTAGCTTCAAGAACATCAATCCAATTACAAGTGGATGAATCTTGACATGCAATGGAATATGAAATTTGTGCCAGTACAAGTTTTAAGCATGAAAAAATGAGAAGCTTTTATGATAAGTTTACATTAGAAGCTTCCAGTAAAGGTTTCCATTTATTGCATCAAATTTTTTTTGAAGTTTTTTTTTCTTTTCAATGAAATAGATGTTGAAATCATAGTGGAAGAACACACTCATCTATTATAATTTTTGGATCTTAACTTTTGTTTTGCCTTTTAGTTTGGTCTTTTTTCTCATGGGAAAATAACAACCTTCAAAACATTAAAATCTTAAATGAAAAGGAGTGTTGTTGTCAACCCTAAACGTACAATATATGTGGCATCCATTGTTGACAAAGCAAATAAAACCTTAAAGGATGATCAAAATATTTGTCATTTATCACAATTATCAACAAATTGTTGTGTAAAAAATATTATTTATATGAAAGATCATTATTTTTGATTTTTATTTTTAGGTTTTGCTATCATTGTTATTTTTTCTTGTTATTGTTACATGTGGGATGTTCTGGAAACTAGTATGTATCCTTCTAATGGTTAGTTTCATTTTAATGGAGTTTATTAGGAAATGATTAAAAGTTAATTTATTGTTGAACTTGTGTGGGTGGAGGAAAAGTAATGGTCACTTTAATTGGTAGGCATGGCCTTCAATGTGTTGATTGACTTGAATGTGGTGAGTAACCTCCTTACTTGTCACGTACTTTCATTTAATCGCTGCATGTTAAGTTTCATTATTATGCACAAAAGGTATGTTAGTTGCATAGTGGGGCAACTAGTTGCTTTTTAATTGACAAATACAAACATTGTAAATTCTGAAGTGCATAATGTGATAAAATTGCAATTGTGGCATGTAATGCATGTTGGCACCCATTTGTGATGTGCTAGTTAAATATTACTTACACCAAAACATGTGTGAATTGAATTTTTATTGATTAATACAAGTGAACAATTCCATGTTTTGTTAGTTTTAATTAAGTTGCATTTGCTAATGGTAGTACGGCTTTAGAAAAAAGATGAACAATAGGCAGGTGCAAACTTCATGTGCAATAGGATAAGGGCATTGGAAACCATATGTGACACAATGTCTTTGGGCATTAAGATAATAATTTGGTGTACGTCTTTAATGATGATTTAATTATAAGATAGTTACAATGTAATTTGTGTTAGTTGCAACATGGGATCATTTATTTGCAACATAGTTGCAAGCATGTTCCATGACCATTTTTGTTAGTTGTAAATTAGCACTCCATCCCTTGGTTGTAAACCAACACCATGTAATGAATTCCAACAATTACAATTGAAAAATGTGTTAAATGCAATCAATTACACCTTAGTATTAAGCATATTGAATTGACAATTGCAATATGATGACATTACTACGCCTTATAATCATAAAATCAAATTTATATATTCATTTAATTGAGTAAAACCACTAGAAAATAACTCATGTAATGGTAAATTAATGGCATTATTATCAATTTTTTCAAAATGATATCACAAATCTTTTATAATTGCACAACAAAAAGATTGTCACAACATAGTCCCACATGTGAGGCCTTCCAAGATCACAAAACAATGTTTACACCAAGCTATTAATACTTGCACCATAATATTCAAATCAATTATCATATGATTGTTTTAGACTTGATAACCAAACTTTTAGTTGCAAGAGAATATCTAATTATGAAAATGTAGTTATGGAAAAATATTTTAAAAAAAACATGTCATGTACCAATGAGTTGCCAATGAAATATTTTTTAATTGCTAGAATCCCTAGATTAGTTATAAGGTAGTTCCATTTTAGTCGAATTATTTTTATCCATATTAGATGAATGAAAATAGAAAACTTACCATGTGCCACAATATTTGTTTTCCTATTTAACCCAAATCAAATTTTATTAATTTGTGCGATTCCTTTGACAAAGATGGGAAATGTTTTGTTGAAGTTAACATGTTTAAAATATCAATGCTACTCCCTTCTTATGCACATTACTCAACTAATGGCATTCTAGGGACATTTGTTTCACATGAATCCATTGTCCACAACATCGTCATCTCCTAATGGTGATGTTTTTGACCTCACACATGCCACCAACAAACTAAAGTCTTTGGAATATAACAAAATGAGAATTGAAACGGTGAATTTTTTCCTTGTTAGGTTTGATGCGGACATTTTGTTTGACTTTCCCCCAAGTCCACAAGCCAATGGGGCTTTCCAAATAGATCTAAGGCACGAACAGAAAGTACAATGGGCACATTTGGTGCAAGGTGAAAACAACCAACATTAAAAATTCATTTGGTTTGGGATTTAAAATACTAAACATTTGGGCCATCTCTAGTGTCAAAATGATAATTGTTTTGTGTTTAATCATTTGAATGTTCGTAACAAAGTTGATTGGAATGGTGACTTGTTTCAAGTTCTTATTGTTGGCCAGATTATCCCAATTCCTCTTGCATGCACCATTGCTTGTAAGGTTTGTGGTTCTTCCCCCTTTTGTGTGTACATGTGCATCTATCGCACATATTATGTGGTCCATTTTTGCCCAATCTTTTTGTAGCAACCATCCACCTTGTCAAACATGCATATCATGTTTTTAATGGTGAGTGTAAGGAGTCATTTGAGGAGATGAAGAACATGGTTGTAAAAAAGGTTTTGTGCACGCCTAATGCTACGTCCTTCATAATATCCTTGGTTGTGAATAAAACATTTTTGTCTGATCACCTTTTCAATGAAGATGGGCAAGGTACTATTGAGCTTCTAAAAGGTGATAAACTTAATCAAACCATGTTAGTTCACTCCCCTATGTTCCCTTATCATTTGCAACTTCATTTTAATGGTTAAGCATCACCCAAGGAAGATGGGCTCTATTGATTCCATCTTGACACTTAAGGCCCTTAGTACTTATGACTACATTTTAAATAGTTATTTTCCTAAACAACAAACTAGGGAAAAGGTTTATCTTTTCAAAATGTTAGTTGAAGGGGACAACTATGGGGTTCATTTAGTGAAACAAACACAACCTAGGGGTGACTTGGAAAATTCTTGGATGATGTTTGATCATATCAAACGAGTTCAAGGTTAGATGAGTATGGCTTGCCATGTCTATGACCCAATATATTACAAAGTAATGTCGATTATTATATCTACAATATGCAATTTGAAGACACGGAAACCCAATCACTATGAAAAATCACATTCCTTGAAACCACATTACGTTACAACTAAAATTTTAAAAAAAACTCATATACACCTATTGTGCAACTATCCCTTGGGTATTACAACTACTATGTAATTATCCCCTTAAAAATATTGTGTATTAATAAATAAATTGTCACATAAAACTTAGTTACTTGTAATGTAGTTGTAAGTGAGTTGAAAATGAATATTTTATACAATAATTTATACACGTTGTACATACATATGTAGTCAACCATGTTTGACATTTTCAGGAGTTGCATTGTAGTTACGTTTCATAACTACTTTAAAACTATTGTAAATGTGCCATTAAAACAACAACTATGTTACAATTAATGTACAATGTACATACATGTGATCATGCCATGTGTACAGATTTCCACCACCCATTATGGGATACATTTGCGATTAATTTTTAACTATGATCCCCATTGATATAATTAGTACATCCATTAATGCACCACTATTAAAGTACTACCATTCAACTATGTTATGATTACAATATAATTATTTATAAATTAATAAATATACATTTATATTTTCATCATATGTGTTTCATTTTAAGTGATTTAAAATGTCATGGAAGCATTATTTCAAGCTATAAAAAATCATTTTTGAAATGTAAACACTACACTAAGATGCATCCTAGTCCACTATGGATTCTACTAAATTTTGAATGAATTTGGACACTTTTACCATGTTGAAATTGGTCAACCCCCAATGAATGGGACTCGTTGCTATAAACAATGAATTGATCCATTAGTATTTAATGAAACAATGTTACTTTCAAATGAAAAACAAATTTACCAAACCATTTCACTTATTAATTCACTAACTAGACAACATGGAAATTAATTAAATTTAAACTATTTAATATTTATTTTAATATTTAATATTATTAATAATTTCATTTTTTCAGCCTATGAATTATTCACGCATGTCACTACTTATGTTAAGTTAAAAATTTAACCTAAAGACATAGTCCATGTAATCAACATAAGTACACACTTGCTTTAGGGAATTACATAAAAGAATATTCAATCAATTTATCATTATTGACCACAAACACACCATTTGTGAAGTTTGATCATTTGACCTTTAGGATGGAGGCAAACCACCTTACCATCAAGCCACCACACTTGTTATGATAGTGTGCTACATTGCATCTTATTTATCAAATATTTCATTTTAAACATTATAAAAACATAAAAATTAAAAATTCATATCTTATTGAAAATTTGTCCAAATGAAACGATTAAAATTTTAATTAATTTTTTTTTCAATAATGTACACAACTAAATTTTATTCCTTTTGAAAGTGTATAAACACTTGAACAAATGTTTTTTTGAAAATCACTATTTAATAACATTTCAATGACCATTATTCTGAATATTTAAAATAATAAATGGATATTTGTTTTGTTAATGTAATAATATTACCTATGTTAGATTATATTAAGTTATTATAGGGCTATTTTTCATTATTTTAGGTTATTTCACCATGCATTATTGATGGTTATTTTAGGTTATTTCAACTTAGGTTATTTTATACTATTGTAAGTTTTTTTTGGCTATTTTATTGTATTTTTTACTATTGTAAATATTTCACTTTAAACTATTTGCAACTATTACAAATTTTAAGTTATTTCATTTTAGGCTATTTTTGGTTATGTGAGGTTATTGTTGGTTATTTTTTGTTATTGAAAGTTAACTCACCTTATGTTATTATTGGTTATTATAGGTTATATTACCATAAATTATTTATGGTTATTCTATTAATGACTATTAGTGGCTATTAATGGCTAATTTATTAATAGTTATTAGTGGTTATTCTATTAATGATTATTAATGGTTACACTACTACAAAATGTGGGTGTAGTTCATTAGTTCTCGTTCACTAGATCAATGAATTCACTGTTTCTTCATTAGTCCCCGTTCATTAGATCAATGAATTCACTATTTTTTCATTAGTCCCTCGTTCACTAAATCAATGAATTCACTGTTTCTTCATTAGTCCCCGTTCATTAGATCAATGAATTCACTATTTTTTCATTAGTCCCTCGTTCACTAAATCAATGAATTCACTACTTTTTCATTAGTCCCCATTCATTACAACTAGTGAATTCACTCAAAATATAATGAAATCATTTGACATACAAGGACACATTTTGTTATATTATTATTATATTAATGGTTATTGGTGACTATTTTATTAATGGATATTATGGTTATTATATTAATGGCTATTGGTGGCTATTATATTAATGATTATTGGTGACTATTTTATTAATGATTATTTTATTAATGCCTGTTGGTGGCTATTTTATTTATGACTATTGGTGACTATTTTATTAATTCCTATTGGTGGTTATTCTATTTATGACTATTGGTGACTATTTTATTAATTCCTATTGGTGGTTATTCTATTTATGACTATTGGTGACTATTTTATTAATTCCTATTGGTGGTTATTCTATTTATGACTATTGGTGGTTATTCTATTAGTGGCTATTAATGGTTGTTCTATTAATGGTTATTGGTGGTTATTGTATTAATGACTATTTTATTAATTGTTATTGATGGTTATTCTATTAATGGCTTTTGTTGGTTATTCTGTTGTAGGCCATTGGTGGTATTTTATTGCTAACTAGTGGTGGTTTTTCCATTAATTATTATTTTTGGTTATTTTAGATTATACTATGATTATTGATGGCTATTCTATTATAAGTTATATTGTTGGATATTTTACGTTATATTATCATATGCTATTAATAGTTATTTTATTATAAGTTATTATAAATTATTTTTCATAAGATATTATTGGCTATTATAGGTTATTTTATCTTAGGTCATTATGTTTTATTTTAGATTATTTTAAGTTGTTATACTTAAAATAAAATAATTTATAATAACATAAAATAAAATTACTTTGAATAACTTAAGGTATAACCTTAGATTAGATGAATACTTTAATTTGAAATAACTTAAAATAGAAAACTTATTGTAAGATAGCTAAAATATTTTAAGGTAAAATAATGTATAATAATTAACAATATAATAATTTATAATAGTTTATGATATAAGTCAAAATAATTGAAGTAGACTAAAATAATATAGGGTATGTCATAAAGTAACACAAGGTATTCTTTAAAAAAACATAGAAATAATTTTATTTACCATAATAGATTATAATAGTGATTTATGTCAATTAATACTAAAACACGATGTTTACATGTTTATATTATAATGAAATAACTTTAACCAGTGTGAAATCACTAAAGTGTAATGAACTTATTTCATTTTTAAGGTCCTACAGTGATTTAAGTTAATGAACTACACCCCACTTTTATACTAGTGAAAGGAAAAGGAATAATGAAAAAATAACAAGGGAAAAAACTTTTCAACTTATAAAACACATTTTTTTTGTTTTTTTCTCCTTTTTGGACCCCTCATACTTTCAAACTTCACAACTTTCTTTTTTATTATTCATTTTAAATGATTTAAATTGTTATAAGAACACCACCTAAAGTTCCATAAATCATGTTTGACTTTGATAACAATAGAGCAACATATAAATAATTTTTTGGGTGTTTGGGTATAACATTTGATGATTTGTTTTTTTGAGTTTTTGACCCCTTTTACTTTAGGGGCATAACCTTTTCAATTTTATTATGTTTTTGATGATCTTTTGTCTGTTAAATATATTAATAGCAAGCTTCAAGATTTGTTTAGACAACAAAAACAATGGAGCCCCCCCTTGGATCTAACTTACCAGGAACATTTAAGTGTTTTATCACTGATCAATTTACCCTATAATTGTAACTTAGGCCTTTTTCATGGATCGGGAGTTGAACTTAATCCGTATGATGTTTCAATATTTCCTTCCAAGGTTCACCACCAGGGGATACTCCTCTCACTAGTAATTTGGCAAAAAAAGGCTTTTGACTGAGCTTTGGGGTCAATAATTCCTAAGGCCTTGCTTATGGAGGGAAACATGAGGGAGTCCCATTTTACCTTTGCTTGAGTTTTAATCGTTTTTCCTCCCAAAATGAAGTTTTACAATTGTATCACCCCCCTAATTTGATTGCACATTTTGGGATTAGGGTTTTAGCAAGCTACCATGTACCAACTGGAAGAGAGTAGGACCTGATTGGCTATGAGTATTTTGCATGCAAGGGAAAGGTTACAATTTCCCCACGCTATCATTTTACCCTTTAGTGGGATCATAGGTTTATCGAAGTTTGCCTTTACGGGGAGTCGAAATCCAACTTGGATGCCCATGTAGCGAACCCCTTCACTCTTAGGGACCCACTTTAGTCCTACCTTTTGACCCCATTCCCAAGTTCGCTTCTTTTTGTTGGCCCAAATAGTGGCAAACTTCCCCCAATTGATTTTCGCCTCGGATGCGAGACAAAAGAGATCTAGTATTGATCGCATTCTGTCCATGTTGTTTTTGTTCCCTTGAGATAGAGGGCGGTATCATCAACAAACATTTGGTCCCGAACACAACCTCCTTTGGGCAGGGTCAGCCTTGCACATTGTATTTAGAATCGTCCAGCATATGTCCAAGAATATTCGTCGCTAATATAAATAAGTAAGGAGCCAATGGGCAGCCCTGTCTGATCGATCTTGATAAGTTAAAATCTTTTCCAGATTCTCTGTTAACCTTGACTGATGATGAGGCTAGCCAATATAATGAGGAGACCCATTTAATCCATTTGGGGCTAAGCCCTAATTTGGATAGGGCTGTAAAAAATAAACCTAAGTCTATTCTATCAAAGGTTTTTTCAAAGTTGAAGAGAAGTAAAACTAGGTCCTGTTCATTCTCTATTGCCCACTCTAGTGATTCCTCCACAAAGAAGTTATTATCTAGAATGTTCCTCCCCATCACAAAGTCGGTCTCGATGGGTCTAATAAAAAATGGTAGGTAAGATCCTTCGAGCTAGGATTTTAACAAGTATTTTGTAGATATACTTCCAAGGAGAGTGACGGGTCTCCAATTCCTTAACTTGGAAGTGGTCTCTAGATTTTGAGATAAAGGTGATCGTCCTTTTGTTAATGAAGTCCGAGGTTAGTCCCAATGCGAACATTGCTCAAAAGGCTAGGAGAAGCGTGGGGGCAATTTCTTCCATGTTTTCTTGAAAGAATTTAGTCGACAAATTGTCGTGGCCTGGTGCTTTGCCTTTAGGCAGGGAGGTGATGGCTTCCACCACCTCTTCCAAGGTCAGCTCTGGGGTCATTTTGGCATTCATATCCTCCATGACTTGGGAGGGCACGCTCTCCCAACACTTCCTTTGGGCTTTTAAATGTTCGAGGAATGAAGTTCAGATGTGTATAGGTTGGAGCTCCAACACTCCTTTGAATCCTTAGGGATTTTCCTACCAAAAAGAACAAAACAATGCAAAATGAAGATTTGGCATGTCCTCACGAGAGAAAAAAGCTCATTGGCGGAGATCATGGTTCACTCAAAAGACAAAGTTGTGCCAAACCTCCCAATTGGAATAAGGGTAGAAGGAGAGGAGGATTGGTCCTCCCAATCAGCTATGGAAAGGTTGATTAAGCATGTGGGAGCTGGTTTGGAAGATAATGTCTTAAGGCATCAACTACCAATGGAAGAAGCACTCAATCTAGTGTGGAGTTGAAAGGAAGAACCAAATAGAGGAGGTTTCGAATGCACCATCCTAACTCACATTCCTGCCGTAGTTAATCCTGTCAACATCCAAAGTAAGAAAAAATTATACTAGAAGATGTTTGATGTAATCTCAACCATGAACAATGAGGTGGAGTTTGCACCTCCAGCACATAATCTCTTTTTGAAAAAAGCTACGGAGGGAGAAGATTGTCAATTATACAAGAACATGATCTTAAGTGTCCAAGTCTCTCCTTAGGTAGCAAGGAAGAAGCGCTTCACATCCTTAGACTTTGAGTGTTCTCGGGCATCCAACGGAACTACCCCTAGTGACACTTCAATTCTTCAGGAACTAGAGATGGATTGGAGTGAAGACAATAATCAGGAGCCAATTTCGGAGTAAGTATCGATTCACAACACTACCACCCTAAAACAACCTACTCATGAATAAAAGGGCCATCGCCATCGCTTCATTAAATGTGAAAAGTCTAGGGAAGAATTCCGCAAAAAAAAAGGAGATTAAGGCATGGGTCACCTCCTTGGCCATGCCTCCACAACTTTTGCTCCTGCAAGAGCATCACCCAGGGGAAGCGGATTGCTTTACTTCAACCAAGGGGGTAGAGTTTTGGAAAGGAGCCTCTTTTTGGAATCATGATATTCGAATGGGGCGATCGCAAAGGATGAATGTAGGTACTTGAATTCTAGTGGACAGATCTCTTATTCCCTAAATCGCCTCCAATGGCATTTTCCTTGAAGGCAGAACACAACATATAACCTTCTAGCTCTTGGATAATGAAAACCTTACAATTGTGAACATTTACGATGCTCGCACCTCCAATGAACGGGCACTAATGTGGAAGCGGCTAAACGAAGCCAATTTTGACAACTCCCACGTCATCATAGGAGGAAATTTTAATCATTTACAAGAAATTGATCGAAGAGGGAAAGCAAGGGATGTCGCAACCCTAGCCTTGGGCTCGCGACCAAAGCAAGGGGTTGCAAGGTTGCAAGCCAAAAGGGAGACCTGGGAGTCACATCACATGCTCCTAGGAGTGCAAAGAGTCTGAGGGAATGAACCCTCACCCTCCCAAGTGAGCTCCCATTGTGGGAGTTGGAGTCCCAAATGGATTCTTGAATTTTCAGGCCGCGATTATAAGGGTCAAAATCCATCGGTTGGAAAAGTTCTTCATATCATTGAAAAGCTATTGAAACGTACATGTCTAAAATGGTCTCGCATCACCTATTAATTTCAATCATTTACAAAAGATTGACCGAAGAAGGAAAACGGGGGATGTCGCAACCTTAACCTTGGGTTTCTGACCAAGGGAAGGGGTTGCAAGGTTGCGAGCCAAGAGGGAGACCTGTGAGTCACATCACATGCTCCTAGGAGTGCAAAGATTGTGAGGGAATGAACCCTCACCCTCCCAAGTGATCTCCCATTGTGGGAGTTGGAGTCTCAAATGGACTCTTGAATCTTCAGACTGCAATTACAGGGGTCAAAACCCATTGGTTGGAAAAGTTCTTTATATCATTGGAAAGCTATTGAAACATAAATGTCTAAAATGGTCTTGTATTGCCCATTTAAACATTTGGAACACAAGTTATGATCAAAAGAAAGGCCAGGAGTCAAATTGGCAATTTGACTCTCAGCCATTAAAAGTTGGGAATCAACCCGATTTCCTCATGTGCAGGTGGCGTGTGACATATTGTTGGAAAGCTTTTGATGAAGGCTACAACTTTGCTTGAAACCTCATTGTAATTGGAGGTATGCATGTGAAGTTATGGGCTTGCAAAGTCGTGGGAGTCCTAAGACAAAAAGCCATTTGGATGTCACCCCCGTGGAGAGGTGCAAAATATACTATAAGGGGGAAGGTGGTGGCTTCCACTAAGTCCAGGCCGTGGTGAGTCTTGTGAGTCCGAGTTGCCCATGGTTCGTCCTAACACCAAAAGTGCTCCAACTATGCACTAACCACCTTGTGTTGCTTTTGTGCAAGTTCGTGTGAGTAGTTGAAGCTTGTCAATTTGTCCTACTCTCATCCCAGAGTTCTAGCATGCCCTTCTACCCCTCCAAACTGCTATGAGCCAAGGAGTGCGCCCTGATTCCTTACTCTTCCGTTGTTTTCAGTTTAGATTCACATTTGAATCCCTCAAGGAGTTGGGAACGCATTAGGCTTCTTAACATCATATGACATTTCAATATGAGTGGCGGATGCTTGGAAGCTGGACAACTTTCGATAAATGTCCAAGGAGTATACTTTTGATAATGGTAGATTTGGAACACATTTAGTTGTTTCACACATCAATAAATTCATTGTCTCTCAAGATTTGGATATGAGGGGGGTGAATCAAGGTAATTATGTTAGTACACAAGTTCTCGAATCACTCCCTTCTAATTCTAACTATTTGGGGACAATTGACCGAATCTTCAAATTGGAACTAATATTTCAACTCCTTTTTGCTAGGAATTGAAATGTGCAAGGTGATGATGCTTAAGGCATGGGTAGGAAAGACGCCCAAGCCCACAAGAAAGGCAGGATGGGCACCCTAGATAGAGATAACCACCCAAAGAGTTATGACATGCAATGCCTCATTAATTAAAGAACATAATCGTCTTAAAGGTATGTAAGTCAAGGCCCACTTTGGGAAAATTCAGCTAGGAAATGCAGCTACAATCTGACCCAACAAACGAGCACATACGTGTAATTCTCTTGGAATCACAAGACAAGTTAGCTGAATTATTCTAGACCTCAATAAAGTGCTTCAACCACCACTCAACGATAAGATGGTTTAAATATGGCGACACTTACTCCAAGTTATTCTTTGACTTCCACCACGTTGACAAAAAGAGGACCCTCTTGAAGGAATTGGAGGTTGATGGGATGACAATATACAAACAAGTGGACCTCTCCCATTATATCTCCTAGTTTAAATGAGAAGGTTGAAGCTTTAAGCTTTCTCAAGAAAACCCCGGAAACATTGGAGGAAGGCTGGACTTTCCAAGGAAAGAAGAAGCATAAGGTCAAAATAGCAATAACACGCAATGCAACTGGCTATCCTTCCCAACTTCATGCCTTGCTAGCAAAAATCCTAGGGGAAATGCCCATTTCCTTTAGACTTCCCATCGCTCCTTTGCGTGAGGTTGAAAATTAGTTTCTTCTTTGGTGTGTTGAATCCATCCTCCCCTTCTTCTAGTCCTTTGTTTCCTAGTTGAATCGCGATTAGGTTCTCAACTGATGAATGGATCAAAAATTCCTCCGATTCTCCCATCACCTGATCCTCTTCATTGTTGATAAGGACTTTTTGTCTACATTGCTCCAAGGTAGGATTCTTCTTTATGTTTTTGGTTGTGGGGTTTTCTGAGAGAGGTTGTGGCACATGGCCTATTTTTGCTTCTATAGCAAAAATATTTGTATCCGTTGTTTTTTTGTGGTTTTTGCTCTGATCTCATGATTCCTCCAACATTTTTGATGGTAGAGATGATTTTGCTAAGAGGCATAGAATTAGAGCCCCTCGCCACTCTTTCATTCCAGGTTGGGAGCTTACCCGTAGGAATGTTCCCATCCCAAATTGGCATTTTGGAGGGAGTGCAGGCATCGGTGAAGTGACCAAATTGATGACATTTCCTACATTGATTAGGTAGACTTGAGTACATGATTTTTTGCAAGATTGTGTCATTTGGAGTTGCGCACTCCACCATTGAAGGAATGCAAATGCGACCGTAAGTCTGCTGATGTCTTAGATCTCCACCGTTATCATCGGCTTGGTAGGTTTTTTCACATATGATTCCACTGGCTCTATTTCCACGACCTTTCCAATTTTACTTGCCATTATTGTGAAGGCTTTGTTGTTCCTAAATTGTTCATGGAGTTCTAGGAATTTGACCTTCCTTGCGTGCGTGAGGCCTCCGCCCCTTGAACATTTAGTTTGTCCAATGACCATCCCGCGTGCCTTTTTGGTAGTGCCTTTTTGCATTATCGCAACCATGTCTAGTGAAAAATCCACATCAAGCTCGAGGTTGTTATCCATTAGTGATGGGCCTTGGGGTTCTTTTCTTGAAGAAGAAACGAGTCTTGACCTGTTGGCTAGAGGCATATTCAATGGAGAAATGGTTGTAGCAGGTGTGAAGGTTGTTGTCCTTCTTTTCTGTGTGTGCTTGGAGCTTTTGCCTTAGCAATCATGAGGTCTTCACAAGTGACTTGATCTGCAACAATACCTTCCAAGCCCCCAAACCCAAAGCCCGGACTTGCATCCATAGAGATAAATTCAGGAGTACGAGGAGAGGGATGGAGTTGAGGAGGTACTTCGACATTGGGGATCTGATTTTTTGTGCGACCACTTCCACCGCGTCTTATGCCATTGCAAGGGAGGAGCTTGAGGCGTTGGAGGTCGAAGAACATCACCATCACTATGACTGCCATCGCTCAAGAGTTGAGTTACATTCTTAGCTTTTCCGTGCTGCAATCATAACGCAAAACCTCCAAAAGCCGTTGAGTCTGCAAGCGCATTACTCTTGTGTTAAAGGTCCTTCAGAGATGAACTTTTTGTTGATAAATCATTCGCCACATATCTAATAACACAATCATTTTGCGCTAGTGGACTAGCAAACCGAGCAGCAAGAGCAAGACCTTTGAGATTAATCAATGGAGAAAGACTTTAGGTGTTGCTGCCGTCGTTAGGGTTAGGAGTTGGTTTCGTAACAAACCACTGTCTTGGCCGTTAGACATGAGCGCGCTCTGGCTAGCTTTTTAGATCCGATCAGCCACCAGAATGTGCTCATTCAATCGCAAGATTTGTTGCGCTTCTAAATCTGATGCCAAAATTGTCTTTACCATAAAAAAAAACAACAACAAACAGAAAGAAACTATTCATAAACCTTAAAGAAAAAAACGTTTTGCTAATATGCCTCTAGAGAGCGGAGAGCGCATATTGTGGAGCTACATGGCCAAGTGAAGTGCATGTGGTGAGCAAAATTTTGCCACTCCCAAAATAGGTAGGTAGACATAATGTAATTTTTTCTTTTGGGTGTCGTATATAGTTTACAAGAGGAATACTTTGGGCAAAACAGAAGAGATAAAGTGACATGTTATTGGGAATCTATTGGTTGGGAACTATTGATAACATATTGAATATTCATTGGGCATTTGTGGAGACATGACGGCACTCTATGGAATACATTTGGGAACACCAAATTTCAAAAAAATCCCATCCCCATCCACCCCTTTTGCCTCCAAAGAAAGGAAATTGGGCCTCTTGGGTGCAAGTTGCCTCAACTCATTCATTGGCTCACAAGGGTTTCTATTTCTGATTGTCAGGGTCACCATTTTTGGCTATTAATTTTGAGGACATAGTCAAGAACTTTTGTGCAACTCCAGCCCACGCCCCCCCCCATCCCAGAAGCAAACATTCCAAAATCATTGATCAGATACATGTTTTGAATGTAGTGTTTTGAATACATACTACATCTAGATTACCCAAACTATGAATACTTTTGATTTCCCAGGACCCACTCTCCCTAATGTGCCCTAAGCAAAGGTGAATGAGTTGGACACAAGCTTCAAGAATGTCAAGGTGCCTACTTCCCTAGGCAGAAGAACCTTCAGCAGGCTGGGAGGTACCTAATGTGATCTCCAAGGTCCTTTGAGTAGGTTCCTTTTGGTTTGCTAAAAAAATTAGGTCAATCTTTAACCTAGGAGAAGGGCAGTGCTGTACAGATGCGTCTCTACACAGTGATGGCCTCTGTCGTCATCCATATCCCTATACACATAAGTCACTCCAAGGTTTCTTTCCTTTGTATTTGGAAGCATCTGATGCCATAAAAGCTTCTTTGGTCAATTGAAGGTACCTTTGGGCCTTCAAATGAAAACCATTTGCAACTTAAGCTGGGGAAGGCCTGGTCCCACTCCACAGAGTTTTGGGCTTGTGCTCTTGGCCTACAGCCTAGGAGGTTGACCCTTGAATTAGAGGCCACTTTAGAAGGGGACCTTCACATATATCTTAAACCTCAGTAGACATATTTTAGTGTTAAGGACAGGCATGTTCTAAAGTGAAATATACCCTCCTCAAACAGGGGGATAGGCTATTTCATAGTACTGTTGGATCTTCTGTTTTTATGCAGGTTCGTTCATCTTTGAAGGTGGGCTCTTCTGCCATTTAGTTATGTTGATGCATCTCATCCATGAACTTGCTCAATCACGTTCATTTGAGACGGAAACAATGTTTTTGCCAATATCTCTAGGTGGGATATTAAGCTGGGTAACACCCCAGGACAAGGGCATTACTGGAATTGGGCCAGCACTCGCCTTGGTTATGATGGCTTCAAGATGGCCCTCCTTGCGGTGTTGCCCTTGTCTGGAGGAAGTGTTACCGGACACATAAAAGCACACCCCCCAATTGCTTGCAGTCATGCAGGAGTGTACTACCTATTATTGTAATAGGATAGTGTGGGCCCCCAAAGGAGGAGGAGCTGCCAATGTCAAGCTCCACAAGAAATGAAGACAAGACAAAAAATGGCCCCCAAACTATGATGAGAGTCAAGACTCAAGACGCACACTGATTAAAAAGCATGTCTCGTTGTTCCATGGGACATAGTCCGAAGGCCAAAGGGAATGACATTAAAAAAAAGGGAGAGCGGGGGAGGCAGAGGGGCGCCAGAACCGGTCATTAAATGTAAATTTGGGGGATACATTAATATACTTATCCATAAAGTCATCCCCTGTCGGGCCCGAGTTGCACCCCTCATTTGATGCTTCATCCCCTCCTGGCTGTTCTCCGCAAAGTCATGAAATTTTATTAAATCAGGGTACGAAATACTGAGACTCAGGATTAAATGCACGAGGCGCGAGAACATTTATAGCTACAGTACACAAAGCAGCAGCAGTGATTGGGTTTAGGCGTTGAGGAAAAGCGAGGACAAGGCAAACTCGGTTTAGCACCAAATTTGCTGCTAAACTGAGTTTCATGCCCCGTTGAAGCCCAGTGTAGTTTTTCCCTCTGTTTTTTGAAATCTCATCCCCTATGTGACCAAACAGGGGGTTCTGGTGCCGTCTTTTCCTGACTTCACGGATAACTTTATTTCACCTAAATTTAGGCCCCAGTTGGATTGTGTGGGCGGCCAAAAGGGTGCAGGGAGGAAGAATTACGAGAAATGGCCTAAAGAATCACAACCCCAGTTGCTACGTAATTTACTTAATTGGGTCACACTCCATGTGGTCCTCCCTCTCAATGCGCCCACCAAAAATATTTATAAGAAAAAAATTCTGAACAAAAGATGGGCTTTTAATATTTCTAGAACCGGTGGCAAAAAAGAATTCTTTTCCCTAGGTTGGAGTAGTTGCTAGTGAGAATAATGCCATGGGGGCAAAGAATGAGTGAGTGACAGAGAGCTTCAAGAGAGTGTGGAAAGCTGAATAATTAAACTTGAAACAGTCCAAGGTGGCCGACCAAACTTGCATCCAGTCCTGAGAAAGTATTTAAAGGAACAGGGAAGGGAAGAAATTGTGGTAATCGTGTAAATATGCGTCCAAAAGGCATGTATGTACCAGTTGATCATTTAAGCACGAAAAATGATTGACGATGTTGGATGTACAAGTTGCTGGAATGAAAAATCATGCGCCAATATGTGCACTTATTTGGTGGTCTGAAAGTGAGAAAATCTCCAAACTTCCAAGACTCAATGAAACAGTTGTATACAACCCCTTTTATGTACCTCAAGGGGCTGGTCCCATAATAAATAAAACCAAAGTTTGGCGGGCTCTCCAGAAAGAGATACCTAGGCTAAAAGAGAGGCCTATTTATGCGGAGTAGAATTTTATTATCCAGTGGTGTAACCAGAATATCTTTACTTTGAAACAAGATTTCATTTGTGCCTACCTGGGGTTGGTTCTCCTTCCGGGCTTGGCTTGCAATTCCCTCCCCCCTCCCTCAAGTAACCAAAGTTGTATATTTCAGTGGTTTAAAGATAGCCAGGTGAAATGACAATCATGCTAAGAAGTTACTTGGACAGAAGATGGTGGATGATATTCATTAAGCATTTTGAGTTTGCTTTGTTCCCCAAGAGCATTTTGGGTTCACTAGGTTCCCAATGGTTTGTTCCCCCCAGCTGATTAACAGTATATATATTCTTCTGTTACATATTGTTGCCCGATGTGGGGGAGTATAGGAGCTAGTATGGTGCCCTTGTGCTATGTTATGTAACATTTTTGGTCATGGTGCACCCTAGGAAATGGGTATTGCAACACTGGTGCAACAGGTATTGCAAAATTCTTCATCCAAAAACATTCTAAGGCATGGGAACAGAGAATCAATCCCATCCACTGTCTTCTGTTCAAGTAACTTTTCAACTATGTACCTATTTGCCTTGGTTAGAACAAAGTGCACAAGTAATGTGCAAGAACCCTATCTGTAAATAGCAACGGTTAGTTCACTTAAGATAAGTAAGCAAGAAAGTTCAGATCACCAAATCCAACAATTTTTTTTGGCCGTGACATTTTTTCTGCTCACCCACACACAAGCCTATTCAACACCCTATATAATAAAATAAGTACCCCCAGTTTATAATGGGGGTATTAGCCCAGGCCAAAATGGTGATGAACAGCTTTGGAAGTAGAAATTCCATGCAGCCATTGGGAAGGCTCAGCATGTGCTTAAAGTGCCTTGATTTTTTTTTCCTTTTAAGTTTTGGGGGGAAGGGGGGAAGACTTTTTTTCATTTTTCCTTTGTTCCCAATATGTTCCCTCCAAGTTCCCAATGGGTTCTCATCAGGTTCTCCAAGGGTGTTCCCTTGCTTTAATCCCATATGTTTTGCACAAAGTCCTCCCCTTCTCACCTATATAGGTGGGCCAAATGGAGAGGGCCCTGCACAATTCCATAGAATCTTCTATTTTGGGGGCCCTCCATAGTTTCAACTTTTTTTTTTTGGCGATGGGCCAATCAAATTGGCTCATTGCAAAAAAAGAAAAGTTGGACTTGTGAGGCACTCCCAACTAATTAATATGAAACAGAATAATAAGTACCCCCAGATTTTATTAGTACACTAAATAGTATATAACCCTTGTCTGTAAACAGACATGGTTATATAATGAGTATAAAAAAAGAAAATTTCCAAACCAACGAATTTCCTGGATCTCCAGCAATAATAATATCATTACGTGGCCATAGTAAAAAAATAAAATACTAATAAATAAATGTAGTATGTTCAGAACCTGGAAGAAAATAAAATGCAATTACCGAAACCTATAATAATCTTGAGAAATATTTTTTTCCCCTATATAAAACACCACACTCAGATTTGAGAGCCTGTGCCCAACACTGTGAACCCAACTCTTTGGTCTGGTACTCCGGTTCCATGAGCATAGGTTAGCATCAAAAGGAAAATATAAGTTAGTGGGTTCTTCTTCTCCTTCGGATACGATAGTTTCTGGAAATTTCAGAAATTAATAGAACTAATAGAAATGGTGGCAAGTCCCATTTAACTGGGGGTACTTATTCATGCTTCCAGTAATTATTTTAGTGAAGGGGTGTGTGCACAATAGTTTTTTTTTGGGTTTTTTTTGGCCTTCCAAGAAGGAGCCATTTGATTGGCCTATTACCAATATTTTTGCAACATGGGGCACTCCACGACATACAAGCCTAAATATGCTTCCCTCCCCCAAATAGAAGCATGGTTTCTCATACTCCCCCCCCCCCCAAACCCAAAACCCTAAACTGCAATATGAAAGCTAGTTTAGTCTCTCCCTCTCCTGTATCTATCTTAGTGAGCTCCACCATACGAAGAAATGGAATGTCAAAGATCATTTGGTCAATTTGGGGCCAACAAAGGGGTGTGTCACACTGTGGCCTTGCCATTTACATTAAAAAGTATCTTAAATCAAAAGAAGAATTATGGAAATTCAAATATTTCACCATGCAAAAAATATAATTTTCAAAAAAGTCCTCTTAAAGAAATCAAAATCCTTTAAGATATCATAACTCTATAACTAATCTCATGTTTCAACACAAGTCGAAATATCATCTTTCAAAACTCCTCACATAAAAATAGACCCATTATTACCTAGGGGCCAAAATCCCTTAAGCTACTATACACTATAATGGATCTAAACACAATATCCTTGCCCTTGGTAGGCAAGGCCAACAAAACACATCAACTAGCTGAAAGATCAAGGATCAGGACATCACTCAGAAGATCAGCTATTTCCTCGAGCTTGGTCTGGTTGTTTGATTTTCAGTTTTAAAAGTAGGAAATGGGAAAATTTGTTGGTTACCTGCAATTTGGAAGTATGGACCATGGCTGAAGGTTAGACATGTCCTCCTGTTAGTTCTGACATCTTTAAAAGTTTTTGGAAATCCAATGTAGCAATTCATGTACAAATGGTTCACCACCGCAACTACATATTTCTATTTACTTCCCCTTTCCCATCATTCCCAGCAATTCAAAGATCCCCCACCATAGCATTAGCCCTTGGTAGGCAGAGAGCACAGCATGCATGGGACCATAAAGTCCAATTCAATACCAAACAAAAAGTTAACAAAAAAATCCAGAATGCATAGATATTATATAAACAACACAAAATGATGCCACTCCCTCAAATGGGACAACAAACAAGCATCCAAATTACTACCAAAGTTTGCAGTTCTCATGTGCATAGAGTCCATCAATTGCCAAAATGTGCTCAAATTATAGTCTGCAAATACAGTAGCTGGTATCGAAGAGGTTAAAAGGAAATTTGACATAAGATATCCTTTTTTCAACAACAAAACCAAACTCTCACCTTGTGCTAATTACTCAAGACACCATGTTATACACATTCTCACGCGGACCCAACGGGCAACATGCCAACCTGATGACCTTGCTGGGATTTGGCAGAGTATTAGGAGAGCA
Source organism: Sphagnum contortum (assembly GCA_963920785.1). Lineage (NCBI taxonomy): Eukaryota > Viridiplantae > Streptophyta > Sphagnopsida > Sphagnales > Sphagnaceae > Sphagnum > Sphagnum contortum. The sequence goes on along the minus strand of OY987276.1, from coordinate 22,976,422 downwards.
CCTTAAATCCACAAGATCACATCTTGACAAGAGGAGGTCGTTTTACAACTGTGGGCAAGCTCTTCTTACATTTTCATAAGGGCCTGTCTATTTTCCGTTGCATGTCAGCCATGAGGCTGAGTGATCATTAAGACACCTTATTCTGGTAACACCCCTGTCCACGAGCATTACATAACACAGAGAAAACCTATCTTGGAAACCATGACAATGCATCAGTCATGCATGCAAATGAGGTGAATCTAAGATTTATTTCTTGACAAATGACCAACTAATCACCAATTTGATCAATACCCCCAATTTTCATTCTGTTGGCCTTGAACTGATTTACAGGTTGGGATTTGGTTCATCCCCAGAGTGTATAACTATTACCAATGTGCATTTGAGGATGTGTCACATGTCAGGAATTTTTTATTAAGTGGTTAATTGTGTTGTGGTTAAGTTAGCCTAAATAAGTTTAGCTTAATAAATTGTGCTTAGTGGTAGATTAGCTCAGAAGAATTGTGTGAATGAAGTTTCACACCTTTCATGGATTGAGTATTAAACTTATTCAAAACTTGTTTTTGTGTTGATACAATTTTTTATGATGTGTTTATGTAAGTTTTGTTGCAAGGTTTGGCACATGGGTTTGTGTGGTTTTTGTTTTGCAGAGTGTTTGGTTTTGAATTTTTGTCTATTGCAAATGAGTACCATTTTTTTGAATCATTAATTAATTAATTTTTTACATTGCTATTCTGGCTTAGAAATACCTTAGTTTCATATAGGGGCTGGTTTGGATGCGATGTCTTGTTAAGGATACTTGTGTGTTATTTGGTTTTTGTGTTTGTGGACAACAATAAGTGTGGGTGTCAATGTGTTGGTGCATGACATGTGAATATGTGCATTGTTTTTTGTGCGAGAATACCACAAAACCTAGGTATGAAAAATCAATACTTTTGTGCAATAGAAAAAGTCTCAGAAGCAATATTAACCTCTGTAGTTTGACTTGAAACCAATGATTCTTTTCAACAGATTTTTTTTTTCCTTTTTTCTTCGGGGGACCAAAAAAATTGTTTTTTCTATTGTAAATGTGGCTAGATTTTCTAAGTTTTTTGGAAAATTTTGCCAAAATTTAGACTCATCACAAAACAAAATTGAGGGGGGGAAAAGAAAACCGCCTCTTGAGCCTTGGAACTCACCCATTTTTTTTCTTGGTTATTGAAGATTGACTTTCAAGTGAATACAACGATTAATTTGCAACTTTTGGAAGCTCGAGGGTTGAGAATGGTCTAATGCAGGTGAAAGCGTAGGCACTTATGTGTAGGTAGTAGGGGGCGGGGGGGGGGGAACACCAACACTAGTTCTTGGAAACCAGCGAAAAGGAGATGAGCAATGAAAGAAGTGCGCGTTGATTTCAAACAGTGTTCTCATTTGTGGTGTTTTTGTGCATCGAGATTTTGGGTACCTATCTTCGAACTCAAAGCTTCTTCTTGGTAGACGCTGGATTCTGTGTACTATGTAGGCAGCCTTTGTTTTAAGGTTGGGTATAAAGAAAGATGTGGGAGAAATTTGTGCGACACGAAGGTTGTTTTGTTTTGTTTTTTAACACTAGTTTGTTTCCTCCTAGATTTCTTCCAATTTTGTGCTTTCATGACGTGGTTTTGGGTTGGTGAGTTGCAGATTGGGCTAGTTTATATCGGTGTCTGGTCTGTTGAAATCATGTTTTTGTTAGACTGACTGAGATTACATTGAGTATTGATGTTTTGTTTGCTTGGTGGGTAGGGGCCGGATTGTTGTTTTGTTGTGTTTGGGGGGGGCGGAGAAAAGGGGGGGAGGGTGGGTTTTCTCTCTTACGAAACTTTATTGCTTGCAATAATAATCAGCAGAAGTTGAGGCTCAGGAGAACTTGGAGACGCTACATGAGCAGTGTCGAGCAACTGGGTAACAGTTGTGGCTCTCTCGGCAGGAGCTAGAAGATGGGTGGCATCCGCACTTGAGCTTTGAGGGGAAGAAGAAGCAAGGAGGGAGAAGGGACCGGGAGAGGTTGTTTCGATATGGGTTGTTGTGTATCATCTCCAGCAGTACTAGTGGATGGCGACGACGCGGGAAGACAGACTAATAAGAAAGTAATGAAGAAAGAGTCGCTGGACGCGTTGTCAACAGAGACGAAGAATGATGCGCTTTTGGCTTTAATCCCCGGTAGAATGTTTGCCAATGGTGCAAGTAACACAGCGTGTGTATTCACGCAACAGGGAAGGAAAGGAACCAACCAGGATGCCATGGTCGTGTGGGAGGTGACTCCTCCTCCTCCTCCTCCTCCTCCTCCTCTCTAAACGAACCACACCATACGCACGTCCCTTCCCTCCCTCCCTCCCCTCCCTGCCTCCCTCCCTCCTTCCATGCTTTTCCGACAAAGAAACAAACCCCACTTATAGTGAAGGAACGTACCGGTAGCTGATGTAAATTTAGACATTCGTCTCTGAAGCAGTCACGAATGTATTTAGTAATAGACTGTGGCAACAAAGCCACTCTGATTGCTTCATCTCAAAGACCAAATTCCGGATGGGACGCAGCCATACAAGTGATGTGTGAGGCATGTATCACATGGAAAATACATGGAGTCATGACAAGCGAATGAGAGAGTTTTCAGGCTCTCTTGATCTGCTTTCATTAGTCTGTCAGTAATAATAGACTCTAGCTATCTATCTTACACTGATTTCGTGCCATGCAGGGTTTTGCAACTATGGAGGACACTGTTTTTTGTGGGGTTTTTGATGGGCATGGTCCTTATGGACACCTTGTTGCCAGGAGGGTTAGAGACTCTTTGCCCTCAAAGCTTGTCCATTACTGGCAGGAAGGATTGGCTGCAAGAAAGGAAAGCAAAGAAGCTCAGAGACAGGAAGGGCAGAACACTGCAGGAGTAGAACTGAAACACAATGGTGCAATTGCTAGCCATGAGACCACAAACAATCAGCCTTTGATGGGAAATCCACAATGTGTGCAATCAAAGTCTATGCCAAATGGGCTGCTAACACAGCAAGAGAATTTCCCAACTGGTGCAGCAGACGACATGGTGGCCTTGGGAAGTGAGCATGGAAGAGAGCCTGCAATATTTGGAGCTTGGAAAGAGTCACATTTGATGGCATACAGAGTAATGGACAAGGAACTGTTTTCACATCCGAGTGTTGACTGCTTTTGCAGTGGAACCACAACTGTCACGGTCTTGAAGCAGGTGGGCAATGTTCCTTCACCATTGCTGGTCCATGTCTCAAAATGGGCATCATCCTTTGACATTTGTGCATATTGCTTACATCAGATGAGCTACAGAATTCAACCCTAATGAATCAGTGCAATCTTTTGAAGGAAGTCTTCACTTGCCTGTAATGTGTCTCTTCTCAGGGCCAACATCTTGTGATTGCAAATGTGGGAGATTCTAGAGCAATTCTGGCAACAAAGGATGAAAATGAGGTGTTGAAAGCCATCCAGCTGACTGTAGATCTGAAGCCCAACTTGCCAAGTAAGCAAACCCACTCACAGGTTCACCTTTTGCTGAGCTGATCAGTTGCTTGTCACATTAACAAGTTGCTTCTGGTTAGTCTTTGCCTTTGTTTTCTTCAAAACTTTTTCTAAAGTTTCTTCTGGTGCCATGACATCACAGAGGAGGCAGAACGCATCAGACAATGCAGGGGCCGAGTATTTGCCTTACATGATGAGCCAGAGGTTCCTCGGGTGTGGTTGCCGTTTGATGATTCACCAGGTTTAGCAATGGCCAGGGCTTTTGGTGATTTCTGCCTGAAAGATTATGGAGTTATTGCTGTCCCAGAGCTGTCTTACCGCCTATTGACTGACAAAGACCAGTTCATTGTTCTGGCAACTGATGGGGCAAGTCTCTTAGAACCATCATTCCTGCCTTTTGAAAATTGCTATCACTGTTCCACACTGGTCAAAGTCTGGCACAGTTAGTTAAAGTATTCCTGAATGCTGCAATATGCTTTGCTGAATATGAGTTGCTCAATTATTTGAGTGCAGATATGGGATGTGCTGAGCAATGAGGAAGTAGTCCATGTCATAGCATCAGCGCCCACACGTGCCACAGCAGCCCGAGCCTTGGTGGAGTCAGCTGTTCGTGTTTGGAGGCTCAAATACCCAACCTCCAAAGTGGATGACTGTGCTGTTGTTTGCCTTTACTTGGATCACACAGTGTCAACCTCTGGCCAACTCAAGATAGTAGACCACTCTTCTCCACCATGCCAACCCACCCATCTCAAACACCAGCCTCTAGCTGAAGCACCACAGATGCTGCCTCTGAATGCGAGTGGCACAAAGAATAGCCCTGTTGTGGGAATTTCTAAAGAAACCACAAGTTCAACACAGAGCATTGCATCTGCCTCAACTGCAGGTAGAGACTCACAAACTTCTGGGTCAGGAATGGGAGAAATCACCATTGGTGAGGCTGCTGAGAAGAGTAAACTACACCAGCAACGCAGTTTAGCAGAATGGCTGGGTGGAGATGAGGATGAAGAGTGGTCTGCCCTAGAGGGTGTGACACGTGTCAACTCTCTCCTCAATCTTCCAAGGTTTTCAGCAGGAGACAGGAGATTGGATGGAACTCCAAACGACCTACACAAATAGACATGTGTTCATGCAGAGATAACACTCTTGGCAAGCCCAAGGATAGGAGTGGAAGAGCAAAGCCAATTTTGACACAAATTCTACCAGCCTCAAACCTGAGGGAGCCAGATATAGGGCAATGAACTATGGTTTTGTATTATGTAAATCTGTGCTGTAATTTGTGCCTTCATTTTAAACTTTTGAATAGGGTCCACTGTGGTTTGGCTGGTGGTTCACTCTCTTGCAGTCTACTCTAGCCTTCCCTGCTGAACAGCTGTTTGGTTGCAGATGTGGCAGCCTTCCATTTGTACATACAACCCAGAGCTAGGCAATGAGACCTCGGTTTCAACAAGGAATGAGCTGAGGTGATTATTTTGTGTTTTCCATACTGCTAGAAAACCCTCAATACTGAGCAGAACTCATTATCTCAATTTAAACTTCACATAATCTGCAGCAGTTGAAGCTGTGATGTGGGGACTGATATCAATGTCATTGTCCATCTGCTTGATATGGTCAAAAAGACACTTTCTTTGGCTACCTAGCCCCTGGGCTTTGTAATAGCTGGAAACTTAGAGGACTTGGACAATTTTTCCAGACATGAAAAGGTATGGTTTCTCCAGGACAATCAATAGTTTCATATTTCATTCATGGGCTTCAAGATTCACTGGACTTTTGATCTGTGAGCAATATATACACAGCAAAGTGCAGTTTAGAAGTTGCAGCTTTTGAGAATCAGCTTCACATGCTTAGCTGTAACTTTAAATCCATTGCTTCATCTAAAGACAAGTACACTCCTTGTGCTTGTTAGACTTCTTGAATATAGGACACTGTTTCAATGATTGACTGAGCAACCAAGAGTTGTTGTGTGCTTGAAGTGTTGATTTTCTATTCAAAGTGATCAACACACTTAAAGTGTTTGATCACTTGAGGTGTTGCTGTTCTATTACACCTTGACATTGTGGGGACATGGAGGACACTTTGAGAGTGTTCAATCAGGATGCGCATTGAACATCTCAAGATATATTCTGCTTGGCAACAAACTCTTTGAAGAAAAAGAATGTCATGAAGCCTCCTGACTTACACTTCACCCTTGGAGCTATTGTCTCCTCTTGAAGGTGTGGTTTCATGTCATTTAACCTTAAAGACTATTGTGTTGCTTTCCAAGGTGGAGAATTTCTACGAGGCATAATAATTGCACATGTCTGATTTTCACACTTCAAGGAGTTCACCTAATGACCCCAATAGTAGTAGTACATAACATAAATGTAAAGCACTAGAGAAATTTCCTAATGCATTGGAAAGGCATATTATATCCGTGAATATTGCTCCTAGTAACGAGGAGAGATATTATGCCTACTCCTTAAGAGTTAGTTGCATCTTATGGCTATATATGCAGATGAAGGATCCCTCCCACTCTCATGGCGTAGGTGTAAGAACGCTCTCTCCCTCCTCCTACAACTTGTGATCTGTACATGTAGATTCATGATAGCCTTTGTCTAATGCTTTATGATCAGTAAAACCCACTGGTGGGGACAGTTACAAAATGTGGGGCTGGATGGACTTGGCTACTGCCTCGTCCTAGGCCCCTTATTTGGGGCTTTACCTATGCATGGCACATCATGTATTCAAAATGATTGTACTCATGCATAACCCATACTCTGAGGGTTGGATACAAGAGATTGCGTGGGCACATTCTTCACACTCTTTTTTTTGCAGCCTCTCCGGCCCCATCTTTGACATGCATATCTATTGTGCAGAAAATCCATGATGCCAAAGTAGGAAGTGCAAGATTCTGAATAGTACATCTTTGCCTTCTTTAAATGCCGTGACAGTAACACATGAAATTAACAATGTGTGAATGTGACAAAGGATGGCCTCCTATTGCAATTGGAGCTTGGGATGTACAATAAATAAAAAAAAAATATCTCACTCAGTGGTGTTTTGCTTGTTGAAAAAGATCCAACAAAAAGTGCACAATAGGACCCGCCTCTTCAATTCTTTCTGCTGATGAAAGTGTAAAACTACCAAATTTACCAAGAGGCTAACTCTATTAGCCTATTCTATCTTTACTAACCTAAGATTTTGTCAAAATTAAGGTCCATTCACACTTGGTATTAAAGACTAGTGTTGAGTCCCTTAATGCCATACTAGTCATTTAAGACTTAAACTTATTTATCATGAAGATTTTATGTTAAACTAACATTCACTTAACATTAAGCTATTGCCCATTTAACATTGGGTGCCACCTAGATCTTCATTTAACATTGATTTAACATCAAGTGTGAATGCACCATTAGGAACATAGATATCAATGCCCACCATTCCCAATTAAGTTGTACATATCTCTTATAAGCAACTCAACTGCACAAACTATTTCTTCCCATGGCTTGTTTCCACTTTGTTATTGGGTACTTTTGCGCTCCTCTGATGCCTCCCAAGTTTTTGGGTTCACAGTAAGGGTTAATAAGGATATTAACCCTCTCTTGATTTTGGGGTTAACATGATTAAATATTGTTGATGAATGTTCAGCAATAATTAGTTCCTAAGACGGCTAGTTAAACCCCGAAAAAAACAAAAAAACCTAAGATCAGAATTGAACCTAGTTCAAAACACAAGATAGCTTTGAAACTTCCTAATGCACTTAGCATGCTTAGAGATTCTTAGAGACTTGTTGAAATTCTGAAATATTCAGACTGGGACTGTCAGACCCCTTTTTAAAAAATTATATATTTTTGGCAAAATTTGCCCACCATGAGTTGTATGTACATTATAGGGAGTAAAGTAATCTTTATGCTGTTCACACAAAAGGGATTGATAAAATAGTTCGATGGGGTTAATTTCACCCTATATTCAAATGGTTCACATTAGTTTTTCAAACTCCACAAAAGTTTGTGCAGCTTGGGGAAACTTAGGAATTTTAAAATTTTCCTGGGGGGGGGGGTTGGGAAGTATTTTAACCTTTTGAAATCAAGAGGTCAAACTAACCTCCTTAATCCATGCTAACTTGATCCAAAATCTAGAAAAAATGAAGATATTTATTTCTAGGTTAAGGCATCTCAACAAAAATTTCCCCTAAACCCTCCAATACCATGTCATTTGGCAAGTTAGTTCTTCCTTGTTTAGTGTGAATAACAGAACATTAGAGTCAGTTTTTTCTTTTAGTTAAAATCATTTAACATCTCAGGGTGAATCCAACAATAGTGGTAGTAGATATATATAAAATAGCATGTCAAAAAATTTCAAACCATTATCCAACAACATTCAAAAACTTGTAAATAATTTCAAATAATTTAATGATTTGTTTATAGGAAGGATGATAGTTCTAGAAGGATAGTATGTGCCATAACATTATTGAATTACAATTTATGAATGATAATGTTTAGTAAATGTAGGTGAATGGGTTGATAATTTTATTCCTTTCTTCCTTCAAGTATGTAAGGGGTTGTGAGTGAAGCTTCACGTTCATATTTTTCTTCTCGTAACTTCATGTCGATACTTTGTGTTAAGCTTGGGATAAGTTTTTTGTGTAAAAATAAACATATTTGTCATTTTGATCATGCAAGTATTCACAAGAACAAACATATCCAGTTTTGGTGTATGAAGGTTTTTAAATGCATGTGGTGAGCTTTTCATTGGGTGCAACCTGCACAAAAACCAAGTTTTAGGTGGGTGGTCCTACTTTAAAAAATGTAAGTTTCATCTCTTGCATTTTTCAAGTGGTTTGTAGGTAGTGTTGTTGTTGGCAAAATTTCACAACTTGGTATTAAAAAAATAAAAATTAATAGTGATTTTATGGATTTTTTTTATCATTTTAAATATTTAAACATAATCAAATTAACAACATTTAAACCTACGCATTTCCTAGGTTATCACCTATAGCAACACTTTTGTAAAAATGTTATAGCCCACTTAGGATAGTTGCTATTTAATGTTAATTAATAATGGGGATTCTTACCAGTGGACCTACTTTAAGAATTTGAAGAAAAAGAAAATCATGTTGGTACAATGTGTGAGTGTTGTGTGAGAATTCAATTGTAAAACTTACTTATGTGCTAGTGAGGATTTAATTAAAAAATCAACCTTCACATGTCTAGACCTTTCCCAACCCATAGTTCCATTTCATGTCGAAAGAAACTTTTCACCCAAATACATAATTTCATTTTCACTCAATTGGCTCATAAATTATGAGTTATATCATCTTGATATTTCACAAATTAAAAAATGAACACATGTTGGCAAAAACGTTCATGATTGCATTGCCTCCAACCAAAATAATTTATTGATAAACTAATGATAACATCAATAGCAAATGGTAGGAATGATAAATGAGACAAATGAGAAAAAATAGTTTTAAGGTTTTAGTCAAAATCCTAAAATCATAACCTTTTATATACTTGAAGGGAAAAAATTGGGTTCCACATTTGGACATATCTATACATTTATATCTATACATAAAAATTCCACAAAAAAGGTTGAATGTCAAGGTGTCTTTATACTTCTAAAAAGGAGGTATGTACCAATGTTGTGGAACTTTTGATATTCAAGTCAGGTAAGCGTAAGTGTAAGATTGCATAGGGTTATTTCATCCTATGTAAAATAAGGTAAAACACAAAAAAATACACATATTTATAAGGTTTTAAACATTATAAACTCTAAAGCAAAAAAACTTGGTTTGTTTATGCAAAGTCAAATAAGATTTATGCCAATTGAGATTCTTGAATGGTAGAGGTTTCCATGTTTTTACCAACACATGTAAACAAAAGGCATGGGTACTCTTCAATCTAAATCATATAAAGGTAAGGAGACAAAACATACTTCTTCATTCAAGAAATTGAGGTTGTTTTCTTCATTTGGTGAAGGGCTTAACACATCTAAGTCCAAATACCCTTCCTCACTTGTCATAGCCCTTCACATAAAACCAAAATATGAGTCATGAAACTTTGCTTTCACTTTCATTGTTGTAAAATAAACCACATAGAAACCATTTCATCAAACTTTTGTACATTCCATGGAAGGAGAACACACAAAGAAGAAATGAAATATGCATTTGCAAATGGTAGTGTGGTCATTCTACCACAAAATAAAGGTTTATAACAAAATAAGGGTATATTGAACTCCCATTGCCATGGAAGGTTTGTTAAAAATGTGGGTATTACATTTCAAGTCAGACCTAGGTATTAGAAACCATTGTAAGACAGAATGATTACTTAATTTTGTTGTGATAAGTAAATACTTAAATTGATGTTGAAATTTTTGGATGAATTTGTCCAACAATATTCATAATGTATGATGGGAACATTTGGATAAATTTGAAGTGAATCTAATGAGCGTATGAAGTACCCAAAATCACATTTAAAACAATATAACCAATGTTTTTCAATATTTAAAGGACTTAAAACACGATATGAAATCATTTGAAAACAACATTTTAATGGGAGACCATATATTTATGTAATCTTTCCATAATAATAAAAATATGCAACATTTTTTGGATCATAAGAATTTTTTTAAAAATAAATAAATAAAATTTAATAGTGAAAAAAAATTCCACTTTAAAGGACTTAGTCATTTCCTTGTTTGATTCCTAGTACATAAAATTGGCCCTTTCACATTATTTTTGGAAATTATTGTTTCCAAAAATTCACAATTTTTCACTTCCCACTTATCATTGATGACTATGGTTTTTAGAAATGTGCAATATGTCCAAGGGTTGGGCTCACCTAAAACAAGGTGTTGATGAAACTTGTGTATCAATGTTAGGAGTTACAAGATGACCACAACACCACCATTTTACATTTGCAAAAAAAATTGTAAATGTAAGTGAACAACATGGTGGAGTTCACCTTGGAACCTAACCCTACTATCCAAGACCATAATGAAAAACTTGGAATATAACCATAAGAAAAAGAGTGCAAAATCACAAAGAATGTAAGGAGTAAGAAGCTCATTTGAAACAAATCTTTTGTTAGAATTCATAGCAACAACACAAATAGTTGCAAGATGACAATATCATTGCCAAATGCACCCATAAACAACCTAGGCCAAGGAAAACAACATGTGAGGGAGTTTGCAAGACCATAATGAAAGAGATTTTGTAAGATATCATTATTTTATGTTCCATACTTAAATTATTTTTTCCTATCTTACATATTTCCCTTTTCTTTCCTCATGCATACCATTTGCCCTTTCCCTTTTTCCCTAGTTTTTTCATTCTTCTTTTATTGAGTCAACTTCATTTTCACAACCATCGTTTTGAATCTTGGAAGGAGAAGTAAAAGACGAAATGCAATATGCATATAAGAGGGACTTGTGTATTGTGTTCATTGTTCATTCATTCATCCTCCCACTATAGATTAAGGTTTGTAATAGAATGAAGGTATTACACTTGTTTAGGTCATTGAAAATTATGGTTTTGTATAAAATGAAAGGTATCAAGAATTTTTATTTACACTTACATGGTGAAAAAAAAAACACAGCATAATGTAAATGGGTAAAATCACAATCAAAGGAGCCACCTAAGTGAATGGACGTTTTTTAAAACTGCATTTTTGTATGTTTAAAAGATCACTAAGGAAGCATAATAATTTGGATTGTCATAATTTTTTTGGAATGTTTTTCATTAATTGCAAAGTTTACATGTTCAAAGCCTGACACAAATAAAATCCCTAAAACACCTAATAACGTACAGTAACCTAAGAACATACATTAACCTTAAAAGTGTACATTAACCCTAAAGGCATGATTGGCATGCCTGTTATCGACCGTCATATATGAGGCCATCCATATGGGCATGACAGTTGTCGTGACGTGTAGTGTCATGACGTTTGGTGTTGTAACGGTGTAAATCCTAGTAAACTTTACTAAACCAAAACCAGTCAAAGGTAGAAACTAATCAACTAAAAAGAGATGCATGCACATATATATACAATGCACAAGAAGAGGCTAAGGTGAAATTCTCATGTATCCCCCCCCCAAACCTGAGCCAAGAAAAATGTGGCATGGTCTAAATAGAAATCAAGGTACTATAGGAGAACATGATGAATTATACCAAATGTTGGTGGGAATTTGAATGAGCTCCGGCTTGAGGCAAAATAGATGGTATCCACCATTACAATTATCGCAAAGTAAAATTTGATCAGCATCGTCCTTTGACATACCTGACATGGATAATCAAGTGGAGGAATCCAAGTCGACATGATGATGGTAGGATCTAAATTTGGCATGTGGCAGGGTGCACAATTTTTGGAATGATCCTGAATTATGCGTATGTTAATTCTTATAACTCCGACACACTTGAAGGCCTGATCGCCTTAATCCTCAAGATAGTGCGACCATAAAAAAATGTCTAGAGTATCATTAGGTTGTCACCGGAGATACAAAAAATCACTAACATCAAATCGTCTCACCTTAGGTTTGTAATTGCCACCTCGTGTGTGTGCATACTGTAAGGTGTTTCAATGTTGTGGAATGGAAAAGTTCTCCATGGCCATGGGCATAACCTTCCTAAATAGAGTAGTCCTTTCTACGATGACCCTAGCCCAAATGGCTAAGGAGTCTAAGTCCACAACCTGGTCCATTTGAGCAACAATGGAAGAGGGTGGATTGGGATGTCTCCCAAAAAGTAGAAAGTAAGGAGATAAATGAAACAAAGAGGCGTGTTTGGACATCCTATAACCCATGGCGATGTAAGGTAGGGCTAGGTCCCAATCCTCTTTGTTGCCAGTGAGGCAAATCTTCGGAAGTCCTTTCTTGCATGTCTAAACCATCCTCTCTACAAGACCATCAATTTGGGGATGATCCCTTGAATTGCGACGATGGTCAATGAGAACATGATCAAGTAGGTGTTGGAATTCTCCTCTAAATTTTGATCCTTGATTAGTAAGGCACTTAACACAAGCCCCAAACCTACTTAGGACATGTTGTAAGAAAACATGGTTGGTGCTGTGTGATGACTTGTCCAGTAACGCAACAAGCTCAACCCACTTTGAAAAGTGTTCAATCATAATCATGATGTAGACATTACCCTTGGAGGTTTGTGGTATCTCTCCAGCTAAATCACATGACCAACAATAAAACATGTTTTGAATAACAAATGGAGAAAGCGTGAGCTATCGATAATAGAAAGAAGTTTTCATTCTATCACATTGTTCACACCTAGCAATGACGTCTCAAACTTGAACATACATACCTCTCCAATGGTAATGAAGAACGAGAAGGTTATAAGTATGCTTAACTTCAAAGTGTCCAAGTTGTGAGTGTACCTTCTGAATAAAACCAAGCTATTCATTTAGTGGAGGAACCACTTTCTCACCTTGTGGTAAGCATCGGACAAGGTGATTGTCCCTCCATGAGTAACGTTTGGACCGCTGTTGTATGCGATCTCAATGACTTGATGTAATTTGGGGAGGGTATTCCCCATGCTAAAAAAACATGAGAGTGTCCAAGTCTTCCCATATATCCACCATGGGTGCTAAACCAGGTTACATTGTAGTAGTGCAAGATAATTAGATGCATAAGATACATGTATTGTTAGAATTTGGTTACAGTCTTGCCTAGATTCTGAAAAATCTTCAGAGGTAGTGAGGGGTTTTTGCGACATGGTATCCGCATTTTGATGTGTAATACCAGGTCGGTGAATAACCTTGAATTCATACTCCCAAAATATAAATGCCCAACGAGCTAACTTACCAATAAGCTTGTTGTTGGTCATCAACCACTTGATAGGCTGGTGGTTGGTATATAAGTGAACTTGGTGCCATAAAGATAGGGCCTAAAATGTATGACGACCCATACAATAATAAGACACTCCCCCTCTCATATGAAAAGTAATTGCTATCAGCCTTGTTACTTTGGTATGCATAGGCGATAACATATTCTTTGCCTTCCTCATCAAGTTGGCCAAGAATAACACCAATACCAAGAGCATTCTAATCAGTGTGTAGAATGAAGACCTTGTTGAAATTAAGTCTATTCAGAATGGGGAACTCTGAAAACTTTTCGTTGAGTGTGTTGAAAGCCTCCTGAGCCTCTTTACTCCATGTCCAAACAACATCTTTCTTTAATAATGCATAAAAAAAATGAACAATAATATTGAAGTCTTGGACATAAAATCTTATAATAATTACATAGTTCGATGAAACTTCTCAAAGTGTGAACATCAATGGGATTGGGCATCTCCAAAATGGATACTACTTTGGCCCAATGAGCCATGATACCATTTGACAAAATTTTGTGTCCAAGGTCCTAGTGATGACATTCTTCATTTTGCACATTAAATTTTTTTTAAATTCTTCATTTAGCACCTTGTCAAAACATTCTTTGGCACAAATTTTAACGAATTTTAACTAATTTTCGTGTTTTTTTGGGCTTCCATAACATTCCCGCACCAAGAATGTCATAACTATGTTGTAGTGTAACTTGAAAGGCGGTGGCGATGGCTGTGGCATAAGTTGGATTGGGGATCTAAGTGATGCCCAAAATTTTCAGAGAATATTATTCGTAGACATCCAATGTTTCATAGTGCACATAACAGGTTAGTTATTTGAATGTGAATGCCTCTGTGTAATTAGCGCCATACTTGAGTTCCAAATCACAAACCACAGTGGAGAAAATTGCCTTGAACTCCCTCAAAGAAATGGTACCTGGCCTTTTGTTGAACTTCTTAATTCTCCCACAGGAACTGTTGACCTCCATGGTGTATATGGGTGTATAGGTAACATCTTGTAACAGAATATATGGTGATGATGTGAAAGTTGATGTGACAACAAGCGTACTCCACTGATTAACCCCTCCAAATGGATTATGATGTACCGTTGATGTAGTGTAACCTGAATTCCTGGAAGGAGTTTTACTGGATGACAATAGCGATGTAGACACTTAATGGTACCGTCATGAAGATCATGAGTTCAAAGAAATTGCTTTAAATGATTGTGTGTTACTTCGTAGACGATACCTTAGCTCTAATTGAACAATAGTGCTCTCATCATTTGAGGACATGGTGTTGTCCCATGCCCCAAAATTTTGTAGCAATAACGAGCACTAGCTACAAGGTTCTAACACAACATACAATTTGAATAATACAATATCAGATACGTATGTACGCAACACATATGATTTGAAGAATACGATCTGTTAACGAGAATGAACGGCAACAAACGGACGTCGGCGGACGAAAGGGACCGGACAGACGAAACCAATCAAACGGAATCGGTTGGATGGAACTGGACGAATGGAATCAAATGGACGAAATCGAATGAACGAAACCAGATGGACGAAACCGAACAGACAAAATTGGATAGATGGATGTTGATGTTGACGGATGACGATGTGACGGCCACAATGTTACAAAGCGCTCCACGTTCACGAGCTTTGTAGTGATGGTGGATGGCGACGTAACGGCCATAGCATTGCAAAGCGCTCCACCTTCGTGAACGCTGTAGTGATGGCGGACGGTGACGCAATGGCCACAACACTATAGAACGTTCCACATTCACGAACGATGTAGTAATGGCATACGACGACACGATGGCCACGGCGCTATGAGGTGACAGAATCTCCACTCAAGCAAGACGACAACACCAAAAGCTTGGTAAAACTTGATGGCCTTCACATGCCAATCTAGAATGCACAATTCCACTCTCTCGACTCTGAGCCTAGCAACTTGCTTTGCGACAATTTTGAGGAAAATTGTGCTAAGGCTTCGTCCCCACAATGCGCTTCTCGTTAGCTATGGATTGAAAAGAAGAATCGGTGTCAAGATCCTCCTTCAAAGGTCTTGTGAGATTCAATTTTCTCACCATTCACCGATTCTGCACAACATTCGAAGCGAAGTTGTGTTCAGTTCTGAAACTCTGGATTAGTTGACGATGTCTACCATTGTTGGAGACATCTATTACATCAATGTGGCATAGCTGTTTAATGTTTTATAAAAGGAAGTCTTTCTCTTCTGACTCCAATATGGCGACGGTGGCAGTGGACATCAACAACAATAGCAAAGCTATTGTGACTATGTGACTCGCCACCAGTAAGGACATGTTTGCCATTGCTGGTCTCATTTACGAACTTGCAGACTTTGAAAAACTTGCACACATATGCGAGGTAACAAAAGCAAAACTATTGGAGTCGAGTCTCTAGAAGCAAAACTAATGGAGTCGAGACTTTAGAAGCAGCCAATGTTCCAAAAACCTACGGTTTTGATGCTTGAGGTGGGCGGCCCCGCATAATGAAGATGAAAAAGAACAACAACAACAGTAAGACTAACAGGGAATAGTAGTGTAAGGGGGGGGGGGGGGAAGAGACTACGAAAAATCTGCCACTTTCAACATTAAATGACAAAAAACAATTTTTTAAAAATTAAATTGAATAGAAAAGAAGGAAAAAAAACGTAGTGTATGTAAACGGTGGTCGTGTAATAGTCGTATGAGCATCTAGAAATCTAGTTTGTTTATGGAAAAAACTCTCCCTTACAAAGGAATTTTAAAAAAATTGACAAGAGAATGGAAGGGCTTGGCCTTTTATTCAATTGTCAACAAAGTTGAAACCCCAAACAAGCCATAACCCTAAAACACCCAATAACGTACAGTAACCTAAAAACGTACATTGACCCTAAAGGCATGGTTGGCATGCCCGTAACCAACCATCATGTATGAGGCCATGCATACAGGCATGACAAATTTACAATTGAGTCTACCAAGAGTTTGGGGGTGCGTCATGGACATTGAAAGGATTTTTACTAACGCCAAGAAATCAACTTAAAAATGGTGATTGGAATTGTTTTTTGACCAATTTAAAACACTTTCATTAAGTATTCAATAAATTATTTTAAGGAAGCTTCATGGTAGTATAACAATGTGGAATCTAAAATATCACATTTTTTACTATTAATATATCCCAATTGATAAATGCAAAGAAATGGTTTACGGTATTTGTATGTTTTTAAATTTTAACAATAATTGATCAAATATTAGTAACTTCCCATTTCATTTGTATGAATGATTGGGTTGAATATTGAAAGCATATAGATCAAAAATATATAATTCAACAATAGCACCACTGGGAGTGTTGCTTGTTAATTTTTCCAGATTAATTCACATATCATGAAAAATTTGAAATATCATAAATGATATGTCACAAAAATGTTCCATGGTGATACAAATGTAGAAAATTTAAAAGAAATCATAACATTGGAACCAATTAAGGAATTATTCAAATAACATTGCCATTATGATTGGCATGGGCTATTTTCATACATACCTTGAAAAATAAATCAAAAAAAGATAAGTGGAATTACTTTGTAGATCAATTCCATGAATTATCACAAGTTCTACAATAATTGATTCTTATTAAACTTCATAGTGGAATTTTGGTGTGGAGATTGGAAAAGGGCATTTTAATAGTCTATATTGAGGAATGAACAAAATGTAGGAAATGGTTGCCAATTCTTTGTGTTTATGTTAGAACCTTAACATTGGGTTTGCGACTAAATGTGAAATGCAAGGGCCCATGAGGCCAAAAATGTGTTTAGATGTGAAACACATTCTCACAAATGGGGGAGAGTGCAAGGGATGAAACCCAATGACTCCCAAGTGCACTCATTTTGGGAATTGCACTCATGTGGCAGTTATGAATGTTTAAAGCCTTGGTTGGAAAGGTAAACAATCACCAAATTGAGCCCCCAAAACACCATTAAAAGGTTTTTTAAGCTTAGATGCTTAAAGTGCCCTCTCATTATTCATTTAGACCTGATTTGCATGAGTTATGATCAAAAGAAGGGGCGAGAGTCAAATTGGAAATTTGATTCCCGCCCATAAATCCCTTGAAAGCAGGGATCAAATGAACTCCAATTGGAGTGTGCTATACACCATTGGAAAGATTTTTTTGAGGGCTATAAGATGTTGCCCTTGCATTCTCAAAAATAAAATTTTGAAAAGGATATGAGCATTCAAAGTTTTGAGGCAATAAGAGTCCAAATTTTGGGACTTCCATTTGGGAGACCCAAAGAAATATGACATTTGGATGTAGTCCTTGCAAAAAGGCACATAATATATTATAGGGAAGGAAGTGGTGCCTCCTCTCAAGGTTGTGGGCCATGTAAAGCTTGTGCTTGAGGTTGTCCCTACTAAGGCCATTGCACCACTTCCATTCAACCTACACTAACAATTTTTGTTTTTGGTTGTGCAAGTTGACCTCATCTTGAACTCTCACTTAGGAGTTCGTCTTAGTCCCATTTCGAAGCTCTAGCACACCTTCTTATTCCCAAAGTGTTGCGAGTTAAAGAGCATGCCCCAACTTTCTTTTTCTTTTGTTGTTTTACTTTGGGACCCACCTTTGGGTCTCTTGAAAATTTAAAGGCATGTTAATTTCTTATTATTCAATAAGATTATCAATATTGTTATTAGATCAAACCATTATGTTCCTCAGGATGGATATTAGTTTTTTGGATTAAACATTAATAAAATCCTATAAAACATATGCCTTGTGACTTCATATGTTATTGGGATAAACATAAATAATAGTAATATTCATGGAAAATACAATTTACTATCCACATGATGAATATTTGAAAAATGAACTATTATGGTTAACCTTAAAAACAAAAGGAAAAGGGTAGATGCAAGCTACAATGTATCACTTTTTGCGTCCTTATCATGAACTTTTTGTAGAGTGTATTCTATTCAAATGCCACAAACACATTATAAAATCATCAATTTAAAAAACTATTTATGAATTAAGATTACCAACTTAAATAAGAATATTTATTAAGGGGTGAATTTCATAAATGTATCGATCATATAGTATTGGACTTTTAAAGTGGATTATAATTTGGGTCTTGCATTAACATTCAAATGCATTGTTATGATTTCACCTCAATATTTTTTATAAGGATTCAATATATGATACATGATGGGAAAAAAAAATGGATTGAAAAAAAATTATAACAAAAACTTTAACCAATAAATAATTATGGATTTTTGAATGATTGGATTTGGGCCTTATTTTCAAAAGTTTCGATCTTGGTCATTTTTTGTTGGATTGATATTTTTTCCCTTAACATGTATAACAAATAGTTTTCTAGATGGGCAGCTTTTCATGTGGATTTTATTAATTGATTAATCACCACGTAGGGCCCACTTAACATTGGTTTCTAATGTTTTTTTTCCATTCTAGTGTTATTTTTTCTATTTATATGGATTTTTGGGATTGGGACTCTTATCGGTTTTGAACCACAGTAGCTTGCATCTACCCAAAGAATGGATATGTAAGTAAAGGTGGAAGTAAATGAAGTTGATTGAAGGTTTCATTTATTTTATGTATTTTATATCATATATCCTTGTGAATTTATTGATCAATTACCAATGTATAGATTAGAAAAGAACAATGGGAATATCAACAAAATATTTGTGTTAGGGGCTAAACATGTCATTATTCATTCAATTGTTTTTACATAATATGAAGAAGAAGTAACCAAATCCATTTAGTTTAACAACTATTAAGATAATGTATATCAAGGATGGTATGAAAATTAGTAGAGTATGTTAGTGGTAAGAAGGGAAAGTGAATGGTTGAAAGAAACTATAACTATTGAAAAAATAAAAAGGAAACTAAAATAAAGTTATTAGTGTGGATGGACTTTTGTTACACTAGTTAAAGAAGGATGGACAGAATAATCTTGTTGAAAAATTCAAAAAATTGCTAATGAATGTACAAGAATTAGTTTTGAAGAAATTATATGGGGGCACCCAAGTATGGTGTACACAACATATGATTTTAATGATTAATATAAACCAAATATAAATGGTGGCCACTATTGATAACGTGAGTACTTATTTTAATGTCAATTATAAAAAGTGTTTGTTACACACCATTAACTAATTCTTATTGACATATGAAAGCTTTGTAAACCAAATATTAATGATTTATTGAAAATTGAATTCCCTATGATTTGTGGTGGGTGCCCAAAATTGCCAATGAAACCAAAGTAATGAAAATAAAAGATAATGAAAAATATCATCTTTCAGTTTGTCCATTGTAGGAAGGGATATTAACATTAACTTTATTGAATTCATATGAGTAAGTTAAAAGGTTATCAATTGAACATAAAGGTTAATTGAGATAATAAAAAAAGTCCTATTGAAAGTATATGTTGGATAAAAATAAGGTTCCCAAGGAGGTGAATGTTTAGAAAGACTTGGGGAATCAAATGAATAATGATATAGAAAACATGAAAGTATTTGTAAAAATTCCAAAACATTATCATAAGTGGGGAGGATTAAGATTGATGAATTTAAATACAGTTAGTTGGAACCATTATTGGAAAAAACAACAATATTGGCAATGCAAACAATAATTGAAGAAATAGATCAAATGGGTCTTTTGAGTGAAAGATCATAAAAATGATTGCTAGATTCTACACCACCCACTAAATATGATGGAACAAGACCATCCTCAAATGGCCATGATCCAACAATATTGGAATAAGAATGTACAATTTGACCAAAGACAAATAATAAGTGAATTGGAACAATTAACTCCAATTAATCCAACCCAAATTTGAATATTTAACACAAAAGTTGTAAATTGGATGGATATGTAAATAAGAGTGCTTTCAATCAAGTTCATTCCATTCAAATTTTGAATGAAAAAACGAGGGAGCTTAATTGACATGCCCCCAAGTTCTTTGTTAGACCCAAAGAAGGTCCAACTATGTTAAAATGCGGAAGTAGTTGGAACTTGGTGCCGCTCCCAGCTTCCAGCACTAAAGGGGGTGAGAAGGGCGTGCTGAAAGCTCCGGGATTAGACTAGGAAGAAGGACAACTTAGTTAGCTACTCGGTCCTACATTAAAAACCAACCACAAGTTGGTTAGTCTTCATTCTGGATCAACTTTGGTGTTGGGACAAGCCATAGGCAACACGGACTCACTTGACTCACCATGGCCCGGACTCAGGAGAAGCCACCACCTTCCGCCATATAATATTCTCTATGTTTGCCCATGGGACCTACATCCGAATGGCTTTTTGTCCCGGGACTCCCAAGGAGGAGTCCCGAAATTGTCCCGGTTTGGACTCATGGGACTTTGGGAGCTCATAACTCCCAGCTCAGACCTCTGATTGGGATGAGGTCTGAAGCAAACTTGTAGCTCTCCTCAAGATCTTTTCAATTATGTGTCGCACTCCACCTTCACACATCGGGATTGGGTCAATTCCCGACTTTTAGTGGTCGGGAGTCAAACTGCCAGTTTGACTCCCGGCCCTTCTTTCGACCATAACTTGTGCCGCAGATGTCCAAAGGGCTCATGCGAGGCCATTTTGGACATTTACATTTCAAGAACTTTTCAACAGTATAAATAACACATCAATGCAAGGTGTTTTGACCCTTGCGATCAAGCTCTGAGTTTTCGGGAATCCCGGAGGACTACAAGTTGCCACTTTTGGGAATGTGAGTTTCATCCTCACAGTTGCCTCAAAGTGGGGTTGCGATACTAATCTTCAATCAATTATCAACATGTTGCCACAATTTACAATTATAGTTTTATAACCACCCAATATTGTTCACCTTATAATTATAATAATACCTTTAATGATGGGGGCACTAGTTGAAAATGTTTTGAGAATTCAATAGCCATTGTATCGTGATGGTGATGGTCCAAACTCACATCTTTGTTAGTTAACAAAAGTTTGCATAAGTAATGGAAAAAATATTGATGTTCACAAATTACAATGTCTTCTAAACTTAGTGATGACATTCTTCATTTTGCACATTAAATTTTTTTAAAATTCTTCATTTAGCACCTTGTCAAAACATTCTTCGGCACGAATTTTAACGAATTTTCGTGCTTTTTTGGGCTTCCATAACATTTTCGCACCAAGAATGTCATAAGTATGCTTCTAAATATTTTGAAAAAAATAACAGAAAATTTGTTTGATAGGTATGAAATGACAAATTGGCTACAACATGGGTAGAGGTTCAACATGTGTTTATAGCAAGATTCAATGTTGTGTGGGAATGAAGGGCATGCAATTTTTGCTTTGAAGGATATAAAACAAGAGAAATGTGAATATATGGAATACTATTATGAAATATTTCTACAACTATGTGTTGTGATGCCAAATTGACAAAATGATATTTACTTATGTGAAACATTTTGTGAAAGATCACACACCAAGTTAAATTGGAAATTTAAGAATGCTTAGAGGAACTATAACTAAAGTTGCCAATTCAAAACTAATAATTGAAAAAAATTACATTCTAGGAAAAAGGCTTTAGCTAAGAATAAGGATGAATCAAATAATGAAGATTTTGAAGGAAACTTATAAGAGATTGAAAACAAGAAGATTACAAAAAAAGGATAAAAAGAACATTCTAACACCTATTGACATGATGTTTATTTTTGAAGTTGTTATAATGAAGGTCATTATACAAAAGAATGTAAATTGCTAGAAATTTTTTAATCTATGCAAAATTGATGAACATAATATTGAGTAGTGCCCAAGAGGATGTCAAGAGGATGATCTCCCCATAAAGAAGTTGTAGCAAATGCTACACAAGTGGAAATACTAGTGGTTCCAAAAAAGAAACAAAAAGGTTTAATTAAGGTCAAATAACCAAAGAAGGTTTCACAAATTGTTCAAAGACCAAGGGGACAAGGATGGGAAAATAACTATAATTATAAGAAGACCAAGGAGGTTATAATCATGATAATTATCAATAGGATAATTGTAATTAGAATAGGTACATTTGGGATAATTATAACCAAGATGAAAGATTTTGGCAAGGGAGTGAGTTGAAATGTTTGTGTTATAGAAGGGAGGGACACTTTCATATGGTAGTCCGATATGGAAGCAAATTTTGGAATGTGAAGCCAAGAACTCAAAACCCAACATTAGAATAAACATGGCTATGGTTGAATGGAATCAACCCATTATTGAAGCTTGTGTGGCTATAAGGAGTCAAAAGGCAAAATTGCTTGAACTAATGAAACAATTGGAAGATGTTAGTCCTACAAGGAGAAGACAAATGAAGTGGGAGAAAAAAACAAATTCATCAATAAATAATGGATAAATTGTGGAATATATAAACCAATAATGATTTGTCAACAAAATTATTCAATAAGTAAGGAAATGAACAATCAAAGGTAGTAGCAAATTTTAATCAAATAGGCCTATCAAAACCAATTCAATTGAATGTGGATAGCCAATAGGAAGGGCTAACTATTCGAAAGACTATTGAAACAATTGAAGTGTTGATAAGAAACATAGAAGCATGTATGCACACATAAGAAATGAGGAAGCAAATTTTGGATGCAAAATTGCATGTCAAAGTAATATAATTGTTGGATATTTGTCCTTGATTAAAAGTTTTTATGTTGAAGGTCTATTGAAACAAAGGAAACAATCCTATCACAAATGCTTATAGAGTATGTATTACCAAATTGAAAAGTGTAATGAAGTTATGTTAATAGTTCAATTGCATGTGGGAAGACTTGAATTCTAAGATGTATTGCTAGACAGAGGGTTTGGCATGAATATCATCTTAGATGTGTTGAGAAGGACGATGGGATTGAGGAAGCCTCAATCAATGCCTTTCATGGTAAGGATGGTTAACCAAAGGAAGGTGTAGCTAATTGGGTGAATATGCAACTTGAGAATTCGGCTAGGATGATGTATTTACAAAACCATTGTAATAGTATTATAGATGGAAGATGTATAAAAAGCTTACTCTATGCTATTGGGAAAACCTTGGCTAAAATAAGCTAACGTTTATCATGACTAAGGCAATAATGCTTTGACAATTGTTATGGGAGATAAGACTATTACCTTGAGTATTTCAAAGAAAAAAATTGTTCCCCTTTCAAAAAGGTCATGTAATTTCAACAATAATTACAATTTGGAAAATGGTTTCATTGACAAGGATGAAGAATTTGCAAGTTCAGAATATGATAATAATTATAAGCGTTGTTCCAATGCAATTGTATGCTTGTTTTCTAGAGACACTGTAGCCTATCTCCTACTTCTTCACAAGTGTTGCCAATTTGGGTTGGCAAATTGCAATTTGTCATTCATCTTGTTCTTTGGCAATGTGGCTCTGGATTATCCAATGTTGGGTCCATGAGTCGCTTCATGGAAAGAAAAAAATGGCCCAAATTCGCCAGATTTTGAAGATTTTTTCTTCGAAATAGCCAGATTTTTATGATAACTTCCAGTAGGTAGCCAAGAATATAGGAGGATTCTGTTTTTAAAAAATACTTTCATATCTAGTACGTAACCAAATTTGGCTAAAACATTTTCTGGACGATCGCCACTTTGAATACATCACCAAATCCTTCAAGGAAACCCTAGATCCAGGGGCGCAAAAATGTAACCGAAGGCAGCCTCAATCTCCAACACATCTGATCCTCTGCCATCCTTCTTCAAAGACGTGGTGCAAGCAGCTAATAGGGTTTAACACTTGTTTAGTAAGTGCAGCTTTTCCTTTCTGAAAGGACGATCTTCCCCAACACTAGGAAAGATACTACTATACAATGCTTATAGGCTGCCATCAATTGCCCACTTTGGAAACTGGTTCAGTAATATAGGATACCCAAAGATTTGATTTGATTTTTTCTTAGAGCAACGGTAAGGATGCCCCTACTTTAAAACAAAAAAAGATACATAAAAAAAAGAGTATAGACAGAAGAAAAACTATCGAAGAGTTTAAGGGCCCTAAAATCTTTTAGGAAAGTTGTCTTTGAGTGGTTTCTCTTATTGTGCTTCTCTGATGGGATAGAGGATGGTCGCACTGACAAATCAGATTAGTTTGCTGTTCGGCTCGGTGCTCTCCAGGTGTTGGAAACATGGGTGCCTTGAGATCTCCCTTTAAGTTGTTAGTTCACAGTTTCTCCAAATACTTAGGAGAAAGGGTCAGTTTGTTTGAGTAAAATATGAAGCTAGGAAAGGGAAATCAACAAAGGAAAGTTCAATGATTTGAAATAGAACATGTATGGAGTGACTGAAACAGTTCTGTGGTCAGTACCAACCCTGAATTCCTTCCTTTTGAGTGCCTGCAAATCATTCTGCCACATTTAGCATAGGATAGAGTACCTGGTCTCCTTCCAGACTCTTCTTCCCTGTCATCTGGTGGCAGAGTAACTTATCCCCAGCATTTTTGCCTGGTCTACATACATACCGCATGCAGTTGTTCTCCAAGTTCTTATTATGTCTGCATCAACTTAAGTCTTTGAATGATAGGATTGTTCAACGCCCTTGTGATTGAATCCAAATTAGTCCAGTGGGTGCCTCGGATTCTCAGCAGGGTGATAATGAAGTCTTACAGCAGTGAGTGTAAATCAAACTTTTCCCACAAATTTCTTTATTCATTTGAGTACTGTTAGCTGTTCCTAGGGGGCCTCTATTCCATGTTTCTCAATAAATAAAAATTGAACCAAAAGAAGGCAATCAAGGGGTTGGGATTTGGAATTCCTGTCTGTGTGACTCTACTAATCTGTTGTTTTAATCATTTGCAGGTTTTTCAGCTTGGTTCACACGTTTACACACACCTAGTTCCTTCAATGAGAAACCTAGGTGTTAAACGTTCAGCCCTACTTGCACCTTCCCTACAGCTTTATTAGCTCTATCAGGTAAGAAAGAAAGTGCAAGAAGAATGGGGGTATGTACTACATGCTGCTGCTTTGCCAGTAATCCAGCAGCACACTTGGCTGCCATGAGCGGATCCAGTGACAGAAACACGCATTATTGCCTGGCGTCACATACTTTTACACATACCTCCAAGCATTGTACCGCATCAGATCTGTCCTGGCCATATAATCAATAGTACCTAGCCCATGTGATATGACCAGGATGCCCAATGTGGCAGGACTGTATTTCGAGAAAACTGCAGGCGAGAGTTAGGGGAAATTTCATTCATAACAACGTTTTTATATTGACAAAGCAATCTCATGACATTTGCAACAGCTAATGAAATACAGCAATGCCGAGTTTTATTTGATTTTTTGCACATTTTCGCCACTTGTCGACCCCTCAGAAAAAACTCAATGCTAATCATACAGAGGAAGGATTTTTGTGAAAATAATTCGATAATTTTGCCAGATTTCGAGGGAACAGTAATTATGAAATCGCCTTATTTGAACAATAAGTTCCAGCAGGCCCAAAGAAAACAGGATTCTTTTTACAAAAAGTTTCTTTCCTCTCTGACCTGTAGACAAATTTGGATAATTCCTCTTGTGGACGATCACCAGAGTGGCTACATAACAAAATTGAAGAAAAAGAAAAGATGCATCCAGAACTATTGCCTGATTTGTACACTTGGATAAAATATGAGCATTTGGCTTCCCCCAGGTGGGTACCTTGTGTTTTGCCTCTCTGTGCAATGGATGTTGTCAATTGTTAAAAAGGATTAAAATGGAACATTTGGTAAGTTAGGCCAAGGACAAACTCTAAACAGTTGCCATACTTTGGTGCGAGGTTCAATGTCATTGAGGAGAATGTGCATTCCAGCTATAAGAAAATATTTTATGAACTTTTTTGAATTTGATTTTATGCCTGAAATTGAATGCTTTTCAAAGAAGGACGTGTGATGCACTAGTTTTTAGATTTTGCTCTTGAATGGAAAGATTGAGGTTCAAAAGAACCTTGATCTTTCCATTCAAAGGAATTCAATCATTTTTACAATAACCAGTTTATCAGTTGCCAACTTTGCCAACTTGTGTAAAATAGGCCCTCAAAACTTTAAGGGAGTTGAAAAATGGATGATAATAGAACTAGTTGGAAAAGTTGAGAAAGTTGAAAAATGAATTAAACTTGAAAAAGTTGAACCAAATGAAACTTGAGAAGTTGGGAAAATTGAACCATCCCATTGAAAAGCTCTTTCACAACTATTTTCATTTTCATCCATTGTTTCATGTTCAACTTTCTTAGATTCATGGGTTGTCTAATTATCTCATATTAAATCCCTTGGTTCATTTCTTCATAATGCTTGGGAACTGATGTGCTTTATTCCAAGGGAAAAGGGGAGAAAACAAAGAAAGAAGTAACAAGAGGAGGAGGCAGAATAAGACATGGTTCATAGTCTAACACAAGTGAAGAAGATTGCCCACGAAAAGCAGAATATTAATTGTATTAGCTGAGCTATGACCCAAGCAAATCAACCTGGGCCCAAACATGAAAGGATGTGAGCTTGATGACTATTGGATGTCCCATAAAAAAGAATGCTACAAAACATGTGCAAGTGCAAACTTTTTGAAATGAAATCTTAAAACGATTCAATTTGTTTGCCAATGAAGTGTTTGAAGGAGAGAAGACACATGCAGGCCACTTTTAGTTTTGTCATAGGTAACCCCCTCATCCCTACCCTCCCTTAATTCCTTCCCCGTAAAATAATTGTTCAAATGGGTTTGCCCGGACCATGCTATCTATGAGCAAGAGTAGTAACGAGCCTCCCACACACCTGCTTCTTTGCATCTTAGGGTCAAAGTGTCGTTTGGTTTCCAGGGGTATAAATGCAGCAAATATTACTTCCCTCAACAACAAGAACCCGAACACTGATTTTTGATTTAATCAAAGGTACGGGGAAAATGTAGTGAAATGTAGTCAAAAGCAGCTGTTACAGAACTTGGAAGAAACGCACAGAATGTAAAAACCTTTTGTTTTCCATACAGCTTGTGGAGATTAACTTTCCCAAGATCAGCCTCGGCTACGGTATCTTTTACATGTCCTTTTTTTCCCGTTGAAAATTAGACACCTGATGTTGTCATCATGAGGGAGAGCGGCCCGTAGCTGAACTGACATCTCGTCTTAACAACAGTTTTGCAGGCGTTGGAGTACGGACTTGGGGGACGATAGCAATCTTCATGTTCCTCGGGCAACGCTAAGCGCTCTCCTTCACTAAGGGTCTCTTTCCATTAGGTTGTTGTGATCACAGTTACACATAGAATGGGTTCTGGTCGGCGTACAGCCGTGGACAAGTGATCTGTGTCTTTGATGGTCTCCTGCGACATTCATAACGACAGCTATTTGGAATATAGATCTGCAGAAGTAGAGGGTCCTTTGCTTCTACTGATGATTGTATAATCGATAGTTTCGGATATAACCTTCTCCTCCGTCCCTTTCATCGGGCAGGTCGCGCAGGTTTCCGAGTCAGGAAGCTGCGTTTGTCAGCTAGACTGGATGTCTGGATGGACGCTTAACCGCCAGGAACGTGTGTATGTAAGTTAACCAAAGTTTTGCGACGCTTCATTTTTGAAAGGGCTGGTGAGAGAACTGGACATAATGCCTGGGTGGGAAGTACAACGCGAGAAAAATGTCAGTAATATGTGACGGAAGGTTTTCTTTCTAGCTGGCACTTGAAATCAATTCCAAATAGGCAGCAGCAAATGGGAAAAGAGTGGCACGGGAGGAAGGCTTGAGTGTCGTGGAATTAGAGAAACAGACATCGAGTTCTTCGCGACGAGGAGAATGGGAGAACAGAATTGGAGTTTTCGCGACTTGACTGGAATTAAACCTAGGAGGCCTGAAGGTGAGGGAGAATGCGCGGACGACTGGGATCAGATGCCTCTGTACTTGATGTGGCCACAACTCGGAAATAGTGGTGGTATTCGCAAGCATTTGCAGCGGGAACGTAAATTTGTCGATGGAAGCAATATGCCCATGAAGGTGGATAGCATGATGACGGATCAGAGGCAGCCTTCCGATGGCCTCAAAGAGTTTGAGTTCAACATGTCAGCTACTCCTTCAGAGCGGGCATGTCCTGTGGTAATGTCTTCAGCTGATGAACTCTTCTTCAAAGGGCAGCTTCTGCCTCTTCATCTACCTCCTCGCCTACGAATGGTTCAGAAACTTGCGTCCGAGAAGCAGCAGCTGGTAAGCGACAGTAACCATCCTCTGGTCCAAACACCTCAGCCTAGAGTTCGACGTCTCGGCTTCTTACCGAAGTATTCCAAGTTCTGGATACACAACCCTGACCTGCTATCCTCCTCCTCGGATGGTACCGTACCCGACCGTGGAATCGCAAGGTTTCGAGGTCACAGTTGGTCGGATCCCGAAGAAAGGGACTCTTCGACGGATAGTTGCAGAGATTCGACTTCCGGAAGAGATAGCAGCAGCTCCCGGGATTCAAGTGGTAGCTCGCAGGATGCTAGCTTCCCCGACAGCAGCTGTAAGGACTTTCAGATGCCGACATCTACCGATGTAAAAGGCAGCTCTCTGCACAATCGGGAGGTTTTCGGTACGCACATGAGATCTCCAGCTGAACGGTCTGTAATCTCCAGTTGGCTCAGGCCCGCCTTCAAGTGGAAGTCGTTGTTCGGAGCCAAGAAGGTCGCGGCGAGGTCAGGTGCAGCTTTGGTTGATCAAAAACCTGGGAAGCGTCAGTCTGTTAGCCATATTTCTGAGGAGAGCACTTCGTACAGCATGCTTGATGCTAAATGCAGTGATGCACTGTGCGGCAAGTACTTTGGTAACTGCAGCGGAGACCTATCGTTGCAGAGTGGAAACATGGAAATGTCTTCAAGACGTAACAGCTTTGAGCGTGCTAGTATTGCCAGTAGTGATGCAGACAAAGACAACGGAGGCATGGTGAAGGCGCGCGAGTATTTGCAGAAGTACATGAAAATCTTGAAGCCACTTCATTTGAAGAAGTACGACCAGCATGATCTGGATCAGGAATCATGTCGAACAGGGAGCTTTAGTCTCCCATCGTCATCTTTGGCCCACGAAAGTCGAAGACAGTCTCGGAGTATCTCGGGCAACAGAAGCTTCTCATCCTTCTCTCAGAGCTTGAGATTCGCTTCCACGGGTGTAAGCCCTCGGTTGCAACCTGCTGCTCTCGGCACACCATGCGCTGCGCAGGGCGGTGGCGGCCGTCAAGTAAGCAATGGTTCCATATCCGAGCTGCATAGTGCAATTCAAGGTGCCATCGCCCACTGTAAAGAGTCGCAATCAGCCGCCAAGAACGAACATGCTGCATACAGATCCCAACAATTCGCGTCATCCATGGCAGTTCGAAGAAGAACTGAGTCCAATCTTTACACGTAGTCCAAATGCAGATTTCTGAAGTTCTCAGAAGAAACACAGCTATATCGTGAGTTTCATTCTTGCTTTCTTCATTCAAACTTCGCTCGAGGGTATAAGACCACAAGCTAACGGATTACAACTAAATTAGTCTTGGGAGAAAATGATGTCTCTCCCGGCTCCTTGTGCCTTTCCTGTACATCTCTTTCTCTTCAGCAAGAGCAGTCTATGGCTTGATCGACAACTTCCAGAGGAAACCTGCAATTGGAGATGAGATAATTCCAGTCTTATGGTCTCATGCTAGACTGACTTGATGGAAAGCTTCACTCATAGGAGCTCTGATGAGTTCTACTGTCTCTTTGACATGATTTAATTGGTGCTTGAAAAAAGTTTTGTGCAATAGCTTGAGCAGAGTACTGTGATCATCTTCAGATGTGATTCAAATAGAGAGTAGAGAATCTGGGCCCAATGTGGGTGGACAGACATTATTATGGACCTTGCCCATACTAGCCATTGTTCATCAATCCACTTACAAACTTTGCAGATTCTCTTGCACATTTATATTATTCTTTGATGTTTTTTTTTTCCTGCAGTGAGAATTCTCCTGCTCAGCAACTTTTGCAAATTGCCATTAAATTATATGCACAGCAAGAAGAGTCTCTTGATCTCTGTTCCATAGTGTGAAGTGCTTTTTGCCCAATTGTTCACTTTGATCATAATTTGAGTTCTTCAGAGGTTACTTTCATTGTGATGATATTTCTTCCACTTCTTTTTCTGGCTATTGGAAGGTTTGAGCGCACACTCTTCTTGATCTTCAGAAAGGCATCGTTTTCTGTTGGGACTTCCTCTTTTAAAGAGGCAAGAACGTTATCCTCAAGTCATACCGTGTTGAAACAAGCCTTCACACCTTTATTGGAAGAGCTACAACTTAAAAGATATTGAGTTGTATCCTTGCATTAGAAACATTCTTGAACTTGACTTTTTAGCAAATTCAAGAATTTCACTGTGTCCTTCCGAAGTCCCAAAAATGGAAATATTGATATAAAGATGTGATTTTCGAAATACTAACAAAAGAACTATTTTGAATGCTCTTGTCCCATGGATTCGTAGTCGTTGGTGAGGTAAGTAAATCATTTTTTGCAAATATGCATACCTGTATTGCTTAGGAACAAATCACAACAATTGGAACATATGGTTATCTTTATACTAGCTACAGCGCTTCAATGCACCTTTCCTTTTAAGTTCCACAATTTGGGTGGGCCCAATAGGAATAAACATGCAAAATATGTTCTTTTCATTGTAGCATTTTGGCTACACACGCAGGAAAAATAGGTAAAATATTGTGAAAAATGTGCCAATTTCATCCTTTGGACCATTTATTTCAGTAGGCTCGAAAACATGATTGCCCAAGTGACTACACTATTTATTTCTAACTGTCATAATGGGTGAACACAATGCCCAACCTCTCACCACCCCTTTGAGTCCCCATGTATGCACATGGTTTTTTTACTATAGAATTTGTATGCCTAGGTGGGTTGGCTATGGTTTATTTAACATCTGAAATGGCCAAGTGAATAGAACCCACCACCTCGATTTACAAGGCAAAAATGACTCTTAGCCAATTGGCTCCTGATAATTCAAATGAAATAACCCACCAAGTAAAATGTTCACTCTGTGCAAGCCATGTTCACCCTGTAGGTCTTCTTTAATGGAGGTTATCATTTTCCCACAACTTGCACTAGCTTCTACAATTGGCTCATGTGCTAAAATACCACTATTAGAGATCAAAGATCAAAAGGTGTAGTAGTTGCTATCCTGAGTCATATCTTCATATGCAAAAGTTTCCAGAATATTAGTTGTAAGCTTTCTTAATGTCTTTGTTGGCTCTGCCCTTAAGGGTAGAGACATTGTGATGCACCCAGGAAGGGGCCAAAGTTTGGTATCCCCGCATTCTAGGGTCACTGTAGAAAATTTTCAGATGTAACTGAAGCATCCACTTGGGTTTCACCATGCTAATCACCGTGTATCTCTAATTTAGTATGTTGAATGTTTATCATCCTTGTGGATGTCATTTGAAGGGCAAGTCATTATGTGACCAGCTGTGGTTACTATGTACCAGGACCGCAGTATGGCACCTTCTGATCCATGTAGTATTTAGCATGAGAGTTTTTCACATTGATGTGTAGCATCAATAAGAGCTTGCACCCATGAAATTCTTACAAGGGGTGTTGTGTGTGGAGGTTGTATGAGAAAAGTTTGCTGATGAACTACTCTCGAGGAACAGTAAAATTGGCACGGGTTTCGTCCTGAAAGCAAGACATCCTTTTTGCAGGAAGATAAGTAACTTTTTCATGATGACTAATGTGAACATCCTTACACCCTGCTACAGAACCATGTGGGTGCTTCACAGGGTGCCACACTAACACCCACAAAGCTCATAGGACGTGTGCAACATCCTCCAGGTATTGGCAGCTGAGTTAAGTGAGGCTGATGTGTACACAGATGATCATGGGACCATAACAATCCAACTCACAAAACAAGAGGAACATTTAAAAATATAGAATCATGCACAGGGTTGTCCTACTTTTCTCATGACAAGACCTGAGATTGTGACATCTCTCTTGATTGCATTAAGCAGAATAAATCGTCTTCACCTTTACAAATGACTTCCAGTTGCTGAACAATTGCCATGCACTTGACTTTAATTTACCAATTGATATTTCCATCCAACATACGGTCACCATCCATATAAGAATTATGTTTCCACCATCAAGAAAAAAACACTACCTTGAAAAGCTAACACTTCCACTCAAAAAGTTCAACTCACAGATAGTTATTGGCAAATGAGAAGGTAGATAAATGAGCCTAGGTTGTTGCACAATTCCTGAAATCAATAGTTCAATAACCAAATAAGCATATGGTATATTTACCCACTTTTCACTTGATGGATTGAACCTGGATATGCTGAAAATGCTGACCAATCAGGAAACTAAAGAAAGGTTCAACAAAGAAAACATGAGATAACATACAAACATAACCTCAAAGCATCATTACAACTCCTTACTTGATACAATGATCAATTCAAGGATACTGACGGTCAAGACTGATACCTCAAACCTTTGTTGGTCCACACTTAAAACTTGTCATAGATTTTAATAGTCTCAACTTCCACTCAGTTTCCAAAATAACTCCATAGAGACATAAGATGAAAGAGGCACCAGACCTAAGTGCTAAAACTGGCATAGGCATGAAACCAAAACTCCAGGGAGGTTGCTCCATGGCCACCTTTTCAATGGTACCACATCTGATTATGCTGTTGAACCTTGACTGTGTAACAATCCCACTAGACATGCTATTTGTAAACAAAATGAACTTGATGAGATAGTCTTTGACAAGACAGATTACTGGTATCACCAGTAGTCCCTGCAAGAACAAACACCATCTTCAAAGTGATGAAAGCGATTGGCATCCCTCATCATGATTGCTCTCCCAACTATTTTTGAGATAAACATTATGGAAGTGTGGAAATCTTCACAAAACTACAGATTTTTTCTTATTCAGAGAGGAGTACCAGGAGCTATGTTGATTAGCCCAAATGTAATAGCTATTTTCTCATTACGGTGGCGCAAATGAAACACATTTTTGTCTTCTTCCACATCATGCAGAAATTTTTTTATATCAACCACATACCCCCGCATCAGACATGATTGCTGATGACAATCTCTGCAGTTTTGCACAGATGTCAATCATCTGCGGGTGGTCCTGACCATTTTCTACAACCGTATGCACCTCACCATTCACTTCAATCCAGGTACAACCTGGCTATTTCTTCACACTTATTGCCTTCCTCTGCTGTTTGACATTCCCACAGAGATGGCCATTGCCAACAGCAGCAGAGATATTTGTTAGCAGCACATAACCAGCAGCATATTCAGGCTCTAATTCAAGAATTCGTTTAGCACTGCATTCTCCCATCCCCACATTTGCCATGAATTCTAAGTGTTGAGCAAAGCCTTCCATGGAGCCACATGTGGTTTCCAGGGCATTTCCCTGATCATCTTCTCTGCCTCTTGTAGATAGCCAGCATTGCCAAGAAGGTCGACCATGCACGTGTAATGTTCCCATACTCTGTGACCATTGAAGCATAACAGCGAATGCCTTCATCACCAGACCTGCATGGCTACAAGGTAAATTAAGGCTGGGCAACTTAAGACCTTGCAAGCCCGAGAAGGGCACCAGTATCGCAACCAGAAACAAGCTTGAGCAGAGACTGGTTCAAAGCACAGCTCGCCACAAATAAGACGAAATAATCGAGAGTCTTGCGTGCAAAGAAGACTGTAACGTTCAGGCCAAATTGGTGAGCGTGATACTACAGTACGCAGACGTAAACAACGGTGAAGGGGAAGATGCAATGGGAAATGAGAGGGGACACGAGCCACAATAACGGATGAAGCACTTGCCCGGCCCCCATTCCCACCCTCGGGCAAAATCTCGACACCGTTCCTTGTTTCGTTCTGAATCCGACTTATAAGTAAGATTCATCATGTTGTTGTCGTGATTTTAAGAAATTCTAATTTAATTTGTGTTGGATCTGATCTACTGTTGTAGTGCGTGTATTTTTATTTCTTTTAAATTCAGATCCTTGTTTTTGTTTTTTGAATCTGATATTGGAAGATTTTTAGTTTTGGTGTCGTGTTTTTCACATCTGTTGCGAAGAGAATGAATCCCTGTGAAAGGATTCGAGGGCCGTAATACGAACAAGCGCGCGGGGAAAAAAAAAAACACAAACTTCGCAGCACGGCGGTAAAACTGATTCTAGGCGGGGGGATGATGAACATGGCTGTTGGAAGATCCTCTCCTCCTTTGGCTGTAAAACTGCAGCCGGTGATTTTCCATAAACTGGCGCTCGTAAGGAGAGTAGATGCACATTTTCACTTCCACTATGTATAATATCTTCAAGGTTGTCGAGAGCTTCATCAAAAGTAGGAAATGTGATTTTGCTGAGATGGTAATTTTTTTTGGCTGACACGATATGATTGCTGGTAGGGTTCAAAAGAATTAACAGGAAGCTCATCATCAAGAAGAACATCGAGGAGGAACTCAGGCAGGTTCTGTGTTTCTGTCTTCTCTAAACCTTTGAAGAGTTATAGGTATTAGGATCTCGTAATACCACGCTTCATGAGGATCTTCAAGAAGTTCCACATGGCAGAAGGACTTTTTGAAGAAGTTACTAAAGTGCGCAAGCTTTGAACTTCTTCGTCCGTTTATATAACATTCGGAGCAATACAAATCTGTGAGAAAATATCTACTTCCTGATGTCATGGAAACATGTAGCGAGCGTTCTACAATGACAGTGTGCATCTGCTTGTGAACACTTTTTACGTACTTCTTTCTCCTAGTATACGTCTCTTGTTGCGAATTTCCCACCGGATCCGGAAGAGGAAAATCACGACGTACAAACTCCTATATTCGGTGTCTGCAGCAGCGGGTCCCTCATTTTCGTCTTCTTTGAATAACAATGTGCCGTGGCGACCGGATCTAGAGATAAGAAGGCATGGCCCTTGGCAGTTTGTCTTCTTGCCGTGCATCACCCTGCAGGACATCATCTTGACCCGGTTTTTTCGATCGTCACTCACTTTTGCTTGCTTGATCTCAGTGTAAAATGAATGCCCTATCCAATCACTGCATGATACTTCTCTGTCGATCCTTCCCTTTTGGCTCCATTCATACTGTCTTTAGAGGCTGGATTGAACACAAGCATGTTACTCTTCTGCAATGATTTGCAACGTTTCACTGGTGCTGTTCGTTCTTACATACCTATATTTCCTCAGGAATACCTACTCTTTTTGCTCGGACAGAATTGTTTGCGTGCCTCCGGGTGTTAGGTTTTATGCTTCCTCTGACGAGCTTAGACAGTGGTGGCTTTTTGTTGCATTGATAAGCCAAATTTTGTAGATGGCCTTGATTGCTAATATTAGGTTTGGATTTTTCATCTTCACAGGCCATTCGAAAGCATGCTTCCCCTCATTGCCATTGATTTATTATCTTGTGGAATTACATTGTTATTTGTATTTCTCTTGTGATTCAGGGACTCACGGATGGAAGAACCTGCAGTTATATTCATAACTCTGGCAGCAAAGAGCCATATTATAATGAGGTACACGAGCATGAGAAGCACTGAGAGCATAATTCACAATTTCACTCCTATGAAACACAATTGTTTGCACATGTTGTTGCTTCAATTGGCAATTCCTGTGCAAAACTGTAGTGGTGAAACTAGCATGTTGTCATCTAAATGCATTAGAGGCCTTCAACACAAGTTCCAGCAATTTACAACCCAAAGTAGTCTGGAGCATTTGATCTAATCAAAATGCTTCCTCCACCTCTCAGGGATGGTAAATCCCGTCCTATTCAAATGATTGCTTTCAATCCAAATCAGCTGCTTGGGACCTTTCCTAGCAACATTACCAGCAAACATAAAGCACCCCATTCTCTCTAGCTACTGGAGTTCTAAACACACGGAAAAGTTGGGATGGTTGGACAAGAGATTTAGGGTTTCTACAGTTAGCACTCTCTCTACAGACCTGCAAACAAGAGGTACAAGATAATAGTCACAAGACCAAGGCCAAGTGGATATCTAAACATCAGGATAGTAGGTCTTCTGACCAAAGATGGCCGAACTCTCTTCAGGCTTGAATTTGGCAATCCTGCATTTGTTGTGGCTGGGTTGAAGCCTCGTTTGGATGACACAGGGGAAGTTTGATGATAAGATTCTTTGGCGTTTAGTCACAGTCAAAGAGAAATGATTTGCCAGCTTCATAAGTGGACCAGCAAATGGCAGCAGCTGGTGTGTGGAAGAGAACACGAGGTCGAAGCCCACGCAGCAGTGCTGAAAGCCCTTCCTCTGCTACTATTCTACGCACAGCATCTACAACTGAGCAGCTCATGAACCGCTGTGCCCCTGACACCCCCTGCCACTCCCTCACCAAGGTTCAAAACCCCTTCAGCCCTTCCATCCAATCCAGAAGCACAAAATGAAACTGAAAACACATGCATCAAGTAATCATTTGGATCCCGGCGGAGCTCTTAATCATAGACATGGTTCCTTCAGAGCTTCACATTGCTCCAATTTCACACAATTCAAGAAAATTTCCCTCTCTCTCTCCCTCTCTCTCTCCGTATCTCAAATTTTCCACTCAGTTAGTGATTTGGTTCTTGATGAAAATTGCAATAGAATTACAACTTGCAACGACTTGGAAAATAGTCAGGCTTGACGTTCACCTACTCAAAGGACAAACTCCTTTGACAATGAAGACTGCAATTTTCCTGATCTGGCGGTTCTATCGGGCATACTGATTTCACGCTTTGTGCACTTTCTTCTCCATGACTGATAAGTAAGAAATTCATAATGTCAATCAAGTGTTGTTTACATTGCAGTGGCAAGGGCACTGCGATGTAAACAGAGCTTGCAACAATGCTCTTGCTTTCCTTCCCTCACCAGAAGGCTGTTCTGAAGAGCTGAAATTACTAAGAGAGAGTTTCTTCAGCCAAGAAATGGCCCCCTAAAAGTCCTTTGGATCGGATCCACCGGGACGGTGTACCTGGCACTGAAGGCGGGTCTTAACAACGTCCAGAGGCGTGGTCACAGCGCTAGCGAGTGCTCCTGCAGCACCACCTGCAGTCACGTGCACCAGTAAGTGCTCCTCGTCCACTTTGTCTGGCGACACCTCCATCAGCAGCTGGCATCACAAATGCGTTTTGCACAGGTGAGAGGAGAATGATTGGAAAAGCATCCTTGCTGCTGGTGATTCAAACACTTACACAATCCATCCTTAGGAAATTAAAACTAAAGACTTGCAGCGTGGAATGGAATGGAAAGGAAATCTACCTTTTTTGCAGCTTCATAGGATGCAAAATGTACAGCTGTGAAGGGAACATTCATGATGACAGTAGTAGGGTACGAAGTATAGAAAGCTCCAAATCCTTCTACTCGAAGCATAGTCGCGATGCAATGCGTCAAACCCCTGTAGGGAGTGTGCTTCAGCTGCAATCTTTGCTTCACAACGTCCATGGGAGTGAAAACGGCATCACTGGCCACTGTTGCCAGCGCTCCTGCAGCCCCGTGTGCCAGAGGATGGTATCCTTTTTCATTTCCGCCCAACTTCTGCTTGCAAACTTCGTACACGGAGAAGTAAACAGCATGGGCAGGTCCAGCTCCTAGACCCATTGCTCCAATCCCTCGGTACAGTCCCACAGCTCCCTCTGATTTGACGATGGAAACCAGCGCCCTAGAGACTGTTGAGTGACGAGAACCACCAGCACTTGCTAACATCTGCATTCGTGTTTTCAGCGTATCAACGGGGAACATTGCCATGTGTTCCACCATTCCGGCGACAGAACCAGCCAGCATGTAGTGGCCAAATTTAAGTCCATCGTGTGGCTCATTCTCTTTTGCTTGAGTGACGCTCTCATGCTTAGGAAAATTGGTCAGGTCTGCCTCATGGGCATAGCTTAACGGTGACAACCGATGCCTTTCTCGCAGATCAGATGCTGTCTCAGCCATGCGCTGTGCCACAGAAATGAAGTCTCTTGACTTTTCCACCACCTCCACCTCTCTTCCCGGGTTACACTTGTTTCCAAGGGTATAGCTCTAGAAGGAGCTTCTGGAGCAGAATCAAACGTCTACGTGCTCCTTGAAGGCTAAACACGCTGAATTGCATGCAAGATTGAGGTAACTTCTGATCCTGTCCACAATTCCAATTGGTTCCAATTTCAGTACTGGAAAAAAATGCATCTCTGCGCTAGGTACGATTCAGTAGAATACAAAAAGAATTCATACAATGCATCTCTGCACTAGGTGCGATTCAGTAGAATACAGTCACAGATGTTCCTGATCTCCATTCTCAATTGGGACAGATGCAAACATCCTCCTGCTCTCTTCCCGTTCAGCTCTTTCTGCAGCCTCCTTCTTTGCTTCTGTTACTAGTGATTAAGTCCAGATCTATATTCTTGTTCTATTCATGGAGGAAAAGCCCCAAAATCAATAATTAGTGTAGAGCTCGAAGCTTCACAAAACTTAGTTGCTGATGAGATCAGTACAAGCTCCCCATAGTATAGCCTGTGAATTGACACTCTGCAAGCTAACATCTGATCGGACAAGCCAGAAAGGAGTACCTATTGGAGACAGAGCAGAAGATAGACAAGAAACAACTCTCTCCGTGAGTTCTTTGCGTTATAGAAAACACAAAGTATTTTGCTTACTTGTGCAGTGACGCAGGCGGACGGGTGCAGACGAAGAAGGAGGACAAAGAATCAACCTGCCTATAAAAGTGCAACGTTCTACTTCAAATTGGCTGGCCCTATAGCAAATCAGGTAAGTAAAGAATTATTGCTTTTTCATTCTGTTGAAATTCACAACCTCCT
Organism: Sphagnum contortum; assembly: GCA_963920785.1. Classification (NCBI taxonomy): domain Eukaryota; kingdom Viridiplantae; phylum Streptophyta; class Sphagnopsida; order Sphagnales; family Sphagnaceae; genus Sphagnum; species Sphagnum contortum. The sequence goes on along the minus strand of OY987276.1, from coordinate 22,937,413 downwards.
CCTCTTCTGTTTTTTTCCTTTGCAAATGGCATCATCATCAGCACTTTTATTCAGAATAATCCACAAGAGTAGGGATCCCTGGGGCACCGTGTTACATCTTCTTCCTAAATAGTATCTATCTGCCTTTTGTGGCTAAGATATTAATCAACCTTTTTGCCATCTGCCTGTCGTAGCTAACATTACCAACTCACTTGTCTTGAAATCACACTTGGCCAGAGTCATCCATCCAACACAACACCAGCCAGTTCACCACAAAAGGATGGATGGTGTGTGGACAGGAAATGGTTTTTCATTGCATTAATGTCCCATAACTAACCACTGTGGTCAGCCATGTATGAACCATCCACATGCATCTACCTACCTACCTAGTAGCTACCCACCATGTGGCTTACTTACATATAGTAACCAGGTACATCCCTCCCTACATGCCTATGATAGTTAACCACTTACCTAGGTACCACAAGGGCTGAAGCAAGAGTGGTCCAGATTTAACCCAGCACAAATGTTGAATTTGGACTCACGGACCCTAATTTAATCTTATGATGAGATATGTGCCAGGGTTAAAAGCAACCCAATAAAATTTATGGTTTTTAGTTTTTACCGTGGTGCCAGTGTAGGGGATGGTGGATTATCCACAACTGAGACAAAACACTCACACACTTCCATTTGAATGAGCAAGCTTATCTTTGTTGAAAACTATGATGAGGACACTTCTCCCTTGTTGTTTTGCCCAAATGGCTAGCTAGTGAAGGCAAAATCTTATTTGGGATGTAGTAGGTGTGAGCATGATCTGGAACACTCGTGGATGTTCATGTTCACGATTCTTTTGGAGGCTTAAAATTATTGGAGGGACAAAAGCTTTGTGGCCTCAAGTTAAAGATAACAGATGTATGATACCAAGCTAACCTATTTATCATTGTTTTAAGATGAGGGGGTTTTCCATTCCATATGGAAAACACATAGGTATGTGTGCACTGACTGGGTCAGATTCCAAGACGACTTCCTTTTATTATTAACTGAACAGTTGAAATCTTTGGTACGCAACTTCTTGAGTAAGTGAATGAAGGAAAAGCTCATGGGAAGCTTTATTTTTTTTCAATATTTTTTGTTTTTTATATTTATAAATTTTTGAATTATTTTATACTTAGATTAATTTAGATTTAACATTTCTGTTGCTTTATGCTATCTAAGTGTAGAACAAGAATGTAAATAGAAATGTGAATAGCAAAGCAAGCTCCTAAGCTTGCAACAAGCAACAGCTATAGTGGGTGGCACACTTCACACATCCTCAAAAAACTTGCTAAAAGCTAAATCCTAGAGTTACCCCTTCTTACATACATAGTCAATTTTTTTAATATACCCTGGGTTTTTATACACTCTGGATTTTGAAGTTTGGACAGTTGATCACCATGGTTGGTTGCATAGTGCATCACTGGTGATTCCTCATCATCACCCAAATTCATTTTTCATGAATTTTTTTTCATGATCACTTATAAAAATGCAAGTCCTCAACTCCTCCATGCCCTTCTCACTTGTTATTTTTGAAAATCATGTTGTGATCTATTTTTCTCATGATGCATAGCTACTGTAGTCCATTTCATTTATTTTGGTTGGTCTCAATCCTACAAGCAATAGTCTAATGGCATTTTCTTTTTATCGTTCTCATGGCAGGTTTTAATTCTCATTTTGTGTAGGCACTTATCAACATCGGGTCATCATCATTGTGTGGCAATCACACACTGGCAAGTGCCCATAATTTTTCTTGTTCACCTTCATGGTCTGATTTTGTGTAAGCATTGGTGATTAAACAACATTGATCATGATCTGATTTTGTGTAGGCATTGGTGACCAAGCAACATTGATCACGATCATGGTGCAATGGCAATAGGTGCCCAAATTTTTTTTCCCTCCTATTCATGCTTTTATTTTGTGAAGGCATTAACAAAATTGGTCATCGTCATTGTGTAGCAGTCATGCAATGGTAGGTGCCCATGATTTTTCCCCTCTTGTTTATGATCTTATTTGTGTAGGTAGAATTGATCATCATTGTGGTGCAACATTCACACTATCGTAGGTGCTCATAATTTGTTTTCCTTCTATTCATGGTCTCATTTTATGTAGGGAGAATGGTGGTGCGATGGTGGTAAGTGCACATTATTTCTTTCTTCCTTTTCGTGGTTTTGTTTTTGTGTAGGTACCATCAATCATCATGGTGTAGCAATTTTAGGTGGTCATAATTTTTTATCATGTTCATCATTTTCTTTTGTCTAGACATCACCACATTAGTTTATGATTAATCACTAAACAAGAAACACCCAATGTGATCACATGGAAACAACAGCTTAATCATTGTGCAATTGTCCATTGTCATCAATGATTAGTGATCATCCATGCAATGCCATAGCAACCCAACAATAGTCCATTAATCATCATGGTCAGCTCTGAAGTTCAAGGTTTTGGACCAATTTTGTAAGCTGATCATTGTGTTCATGTGTTGCATACACTTTGCAATCCATCCATCACCATCCCAATGATCCTTGCCATTACCACAAATCAACATCACCATTCCATTATGGTGATGTTTTTTGAAAACCAAACCTAATCATGGTGGTATTGTGCACATTGTAAACCATTGTAGTTGCCATTTGTGTATTAATCTTTTTTTTAAAAATTCATTGTCATGCTACTAAAATCCATGGCCATTTCACGATTATCTTTTTGGTTTCAATCCTTTGTTGGTCTTGGTCCTTGTGAAATACTCTAGGTATTAGCAATCCACATGATCCATCACCATTTATTTTTTTCTAATGTTATTTTTGCTCATCCTTTTATTCATTAACATGTCAAAAATATAGCCCCCTAAGAACTTTAGATATAAATGCATTTTCTGGCGACAATTCTTGCCACTAATGTTGCTTCTTCTATTAATTGTCCACTTAATGATATTCCTACAATTGATAAATTGCAAAGTTTGAATGCATGACAATAGATCAAACAATGGTAGCTAAGAACATTGAGACTGCAAAAAGAAGAAAAAAGGCCTATGAGTTGAATACACACTTCCAAAATAATTGGACAATGAAACTTTTGTGGGCTAAATTTGTGTTAGGTTCTAACGGGAAAGTTATTCAAGTGCGATGCAAGATTTGCACATGAATTGAGGGCAAAGATAATCTCTTGGTTCCAAAGTCACATTCTTTATGGAAACATGTCAAGGTCCTCACAAGGCTTTGGTAACCACATGCCAAGGGTAAAAATGGGGGATCATTATTTCTTGACAACAAATTTTCATGTGGCAAATGAAGAGTTGTATTTTCTAAAGGTTCTAAAACAATGTTGCAACAAATAACTCATGGTGCAATTCAAGTTGACAAGAAGAAAAAAATTGTGCAATTTGATTTGATTTTCCACTTGCTAAATTATGGCCATCTCATGACAGATTACACAACAATGTAAAAACTATTTATTCAATTGAATGCTTTTAACAATCCAATGAAACATAAGTCTAATCAGGCAAATTGGGAGATGGAAAATTCTATGCACAAATAAATTCTCAGAAAAACTTAGAATTTTGTGTCCAATGGGAGATTTCTAAAACAAATTGCATATGAGGTTACTATTGTTATGGTTACTACCAATCTTGGATTTCAATCCATGTGTATGTGATGCAAGCATGGAGAAAGGTGCTTATACTCCTCACACTTCAATGTGTTGTTGAAGGTGGTATTACAAATAATTTAACCTTTGTCATTACACAATCCTTAATGCGCCAAAGAAGGTTAACTAAAGAGGAAGTTAGTGAAAGGTTCATTTGCATTCGTGTAGATGGAGCTTTTTTTTTTTAGGGATGCCACATTGGAGTGACACTTCAACTAAAGGAGAAAGATTCTCCTTACATGATGGGGCAACGTTGTATGGCCCATAAAACAAATCTTGCAATGGAAGCTTTGTCAAACCTAGCAATGGTGTCCAAGTTGGAGGATTTGTTCCAGTTTGTGTATGCTTATTTTTCAAGCTCCCCTAATTGCCATTTCGAATTCATTAAGCTTGCCAAAATCATGGAAATAGGAGGATTTAAAACTTTTAAAAATGTTAAAACTCAATGGATTTCAATGCTAGAGCCTTTGAAACGCATTTTTGTAAGATACAAGACATTGATTATGAAGATGTCACAAGACAACATTAATGTTGCTCAAGCAAGGTTGAATCTCAACCTCCTTTGTGATCTTCACAAATTGTTAACCTTATTTTACTCGCTACCATTATTGGAGGCAATTAATGTTTTGTTCAAGCTTGTTCAAGAAAGGGACGTTTTCATTTGTGATTTTGTAATAATGGTTAAGATTTGTTAAGCTAACAATTTCATGATGTGTTGTGATCCATTCACAAGCTATCAATGTGAACATTTCCAAGTTTTTTGTGACATTGTGAACAACAGCTTTGCCACCATCACCCAAGATTGGGTTACTAACTGAACAATGGTACGAAGACCTTATCTTTTTGTATTGTTAGTCATTCCTATCAAGCTTACATGTTTTACATAGTTGCTAAGGTAAATCAACTTGCGTGTGATATGTTTTTTGACATCCATTACACAAGTGAAATGCCAATGTGTTATTGTAGCTAAAATGTTTGTGATAAAATTAGAAAAGTGTTTTGTGGATTCAAAGTTGATGAATGCCTTTGGCATTGTGTAACATCAATTTTGGACACAACCAAATGAATTATTTTCTTTTTTTTTGCATCTCAATGTCAATCAAAAGACACTATTGAAAATTGAAACGGGTGAAACCTTCACTAGATCATGTTGTCGAACCTTTGAATGTTAATCTCCTTGACATGCAACAATCCATGTTTAAGCTCACTATGAAAGCACAACCAATCAAAGCTATGGCTAAGCCATTTAATATGAATCCAGTTACAAAGTTGTGGATGACAATAATCAAAAAGTCATTGTTATGTCAATGTTTAAGTGAATATATGGAGATAGCAAGAATAACAATTGTTTTTGTGCAATTGGTTCAATGAAGGATGAACGTACTTTCTCCACTCTTCCATTCATGAAAGACAAATTGCGCAATTGATCGGGGCCACATTTGAACATGATTGTTCACGTGTTTGCACAAGAATTTTTCACGTAGGAAAACTTCCCTTACCATGAGGTCATTACAAGTTGGAAAAAACAAAAGATGCAAAATGGTGCTAACACTTAAAAATGGGTGTTGGGTCTTGATTAATCTTTTTATGTCTTAATGCTTTTGTTTCCATGATTTGGACAAGCATGGTGATGTTGTGTTCAAACTTCATCATGAGATTTATTAACATTTGAGTGTGGTAGGTGGGACTTTAAATTGCATTGAGCAAAGTGTATTGTTATCCGACTACAGTTCAACTCCTCCTCCAAGTTTTGGTGTGTTATGTGCAAATTAGAAATTATACTACTTTTAAGCCATTTATGTATCCAAATTAGTCCTTTGTGATGAACGAAGTAGCCAAATACATACATCCATTAGTTTCTTTTATAAGTGCCACCTGGACTTAGGTGAAAAAAAATTGGATTCACCAACTTAAACTTCTTTTGAAAAAAATATAAATGTCAAAAACAAACTTGTCAAGTGATAAAGGGCAAACTATTCCTATGCCAAAAGCGTTAGGGAAGCCACTTTGCCAAACAAAAGGACAGGAGTGATGCCACTTGCGCACATTTTAAAATTTATAAAAGAGAACCCTGTCTCCACCGGTGCTCAGTATGTGAACCTGCAAAAATATTTTTCACATCCAAATTTACTTGTTTACTTTTTCGCAACCTCACCCATAAAGCTGGGACAGGAAATAGGTGGGGGTCCCATAATAGCAAACCACCTGGACCAATCATTATGCTGGGCCAATGAGAAACACTGAGCAGCAGTCATATCACATTTAATACACTCGTTTCTGTAGGAAGCGTTGCTTTGCCATTTACCAGCCACCGCAAGCTGTGCAATTACACGGAGCCAAAACCATTTTACTGAGATGAACCGGCACCTTTTGACTTTTCTTCATCCAATTTTACTCGGCAGATCATATACTGAGCACCACTGGAGATGCTCGTAGCATGTTACTATATGAGACTATTGGAATCTAGGTGATTTGGAATAACCACACGTGAAATGTCCAAAAACTGAATGGTAATAATTCCACAGAAAGAAACCAAATGTTGAATAAACCCAAATATACCTTTTTGGCACTTGAGTCTGAATCCACTTGGGTCAGAATAATCTATTGTAGACTGTAACACTAGTCTCACCCAGCATTTTTTTTTGGTGTGGAATTTTTGCCAAAATGAAAAACATAAACATAGAAAGGGAATATTGTGTGAATATTGTCACAATATTCCCTTCTTCTGGAAAAAAACTCACCAAATTTCAAGATTTTTTTTGAAATGGGTTCTAATTTTAATTGGTTGCATTTTCTGACTAGTGGCCATTTAATGTTGAATCCCTCTCAGAAGTTAGCAATGACACAAAGCAGAAAATTGAAAAAAATAATCACTGGTCCGACCATATTATTGAAATTTAATATATGGACTATGTGAGAAAATAACGCAAAATAGTGGCCAATTTTCTTTGCTGCATGTTACACAATCAGCCCCTTTTTTTTATGCAAAATCTAGCAACCAACAATACTATTTGTTTGAAAAATGTGACAAAGCAAAAAAATTTAGGGTTTCTAATTGCCAAACTCAGACATTTTTGGCCTCAATTGCCAACTTTAAACCTCAGATTCATAGAAGCTTAAATCCTTGTACTTTCATATTTTGTTTGTATTGATCAGATCATCTTATGGATGATTGCAACTTGTGCTACAATAAGAAACTTGAAAAAAAAACACTAATTGGAATATTTATTGAACTAAATAAAATTGAAACTGTTTAGTTTCCAGAAAGAATTTGTCAATGGATTCTCCCTAGTCTTTAGGAAAACCAAGTGCATTCAATTGCATATTTCATTTGTTCTTCTTGTTTAGACACGGGTCCATTCCATTCACTGCACTTGATGCTCATACTTCAAACAAGCTTTTTTGTCTTTTTAAGGGTTTTTTTAATTTATAACAATGGTGATAATGTGAGTTGCAGTCTTTTTTATTTTGTTCAAATTTGTGATGTAGCTGAAGTGGAAATCGTCCATAAGATGATTTAGCCAGATTTGGCTAAATATGTATGAGTAAAAAAATGAATATGCTATGTTGATATTTATCACTATTTGGCTATATCCATACTCCATGGTTCTTATGGCCAAGGAGCTGCCAGTCATTTGACAAGAAAATAGTGGTGGCAATTGATGAAAGAGGGGATGAGCAAATTGCACTAGATATTCACCTGTAAAAACCAAAAAAGCTATTTTTGTATTATGTGGGAAAATGAAAATGGCCAATAGATTTAAGGTTAAAGGGCCAAGGTGAACCTATTGGCTTTCCACAATGTGAATTCTAAACAAGGGGGCCTACTTTTCTTTTCTATTCCTTCACCATACCCCACTGTTTGCCATCCCTTCCACTCTCCATTAGGGTGCCTCTCCATGATCTCCCACTCACCATTGTTTGTACTATCCCTGCTCAAACCCTTATTTTTTGGGGTGGGGTGGAGCAGAATAGTGGGAACTCCACTAGAATAGTGGGGCCTGTGTCTCCACTTTTTCCATAAGATCTGGACACAACCCTACTCACAAATGCTGATCTCAAAAGCTGGTTGTACAAGTGCAAAGATATTCTGACCTGTTCCAAGTCACATTACCTCTCTTCACCTGAAACTGCAGGTCTGGGGTGTGTGAGCTGAATGAAGAAACACAATCACCCAAATTTGATGGAATTCATTGCAGATGGATATTGGGTGGCGAGAAGACATGGAAACATACCATTAGCCATTTGCAATTCAGTGTGACAAGTGTGATATAGAAGTAGTTTACATTCCAAGAAGAAATATTCATAGTAGCATTCATGTATATTTATGGGGGGTCCAACAAAGAGCCTATCACATTGGGCCATGCCTTCAGGCAAGAACTAAAGGTCTCCAACACCTTATGAATAGAAGGAGCTCAGACCTTATGAGCATACATAGCTAATCTTCAATCACATCCATATAATATAATTTAGAGCTAGTTTAGAAGACTAAGTACTTTGGCTTTCAAAGCTTTAGACTAGTTAAGGGGAGGCAACTGATTTCACATTCCACTTATTTCAAAAATCCAATCCATTATAATGCATCTCATTTTCTTGTTCTTGTGCAATTTGGCGTAGATGTGCTTTCCATCTTACGTTAAGGGAAAAAAATTGTTGTATGCAAAGGAAATGAGATAATTTGAAGTGCATTCATGTTTGAAACTAATTGGAATTAGTGTAAAATGATCACATGGACCTTGTGTATTTTACACCTTTATTCTCCCTAGCTAGCTACTAGCTTTGCTTGTGGAGTGAAAAAATGGAGGGATTCTCAATGTTGGATTGGCAATGGTCAAGAAAAAAGAGAAAAAACCAAGGAGAAGATGTCAAACTTTAGCATACATCAGGGGCTCAAAGATCGAATGCTTCCAACATGAAAAAAAACAAGAGCGGCAAAATCTGTCTTGAGTAGGTATAGAAAGGGCTATTAGCCCAGGCCAAAATGGTGATGAGCAAGCAGCTTTAAGAATAACATTTCCACACAGCCAATGAGACATGCACCCAGGAGGGTCCAGAGGTGTTGAAGATCTTCTCTGATTTTTGTGTTCCCACCATGTTCCCACTAGGTTCCGAATTATTCCTTTTGATGCTCTCAGTGTGTTTCCCAAGCTGTTCCCAGTAGCATCACACTCTTTCCCATAACCTTTGCCGAAAATTCTGTCTTACCTCAATAGGGTAGACTGACCGGGGACTGAACACTTAAGCACTCAGGGCAGGCCAGATTCAAGGGGATGGCTCTCTTGTTTTTGGTATCCAAACAAAACTTGAACCACTCCTCTTGACACATTTGACACTCTAACAATCGTTGAAAAGGGATTAGAAATGAGAATGTTACGGCCCCCCAATGTAAACGGGGTCAAGAACTCAAAAAAACAAACCATCGAACACTACCAAAGCCAGTTCCTGAACACCAAAAACAATTCCTTGTACTCTTGCTATGTTGCTATTAGAGTTCAAAGAGGATTTGTAGAAATTCAGGTGGTGCTCCTATAGCATTTTAAATCGTTTAAAATGAATAAGGAATAAGAAAGTTATGAGGTTTAAAAGAGGGGTACAAAGAGAAGAAAAAAAATGCATTTTATAAGTTGGAAAGTTTTTTTGTTTCTTGTTATTTTTCATTAATCCTTTTTCTTGCCATTTCAAATATGATTTCTAGAGCTTGAGGTAATGTTCCTATAACATTTTAAATCACTCCAAATGAAACACATATGATGAAAATATAAATAAATGTTCAGTCATAGGTCGACAATTGGTTATGGACCAGACTACACGAACATGTTGGCCTATAGTCGATATTGTTTACATGGTTGACATATCAATGGCAACACAAAAGATCAATTTGTGGCTTGAAATCATGTGAATTGAGTCTAATTTAGGGTTTGAGAAAGTGTGACATCAATTTTGATTAAATGAGTCTATCTAACATGCCCTTTTACGCGGACCTTTAAGTGTGGGGGCTCACCTAGTCAAGGCCCAAGTCTAAACCACCATGGAGCGGCCCCCACAGCAGCTTGGGTTACAAATGTAAATGTTGGGTTTGACTCCTAATTTGACATACTCACAAGTTGCATAGATGTTGGCAAATGAAGGTGTTGGCCTTGGTGCGTTAAATCTTTGAATGAAATGAAGTCTTTAGTTAGGCTAGAAAATGGGAGATGGTAATCCTAGGTGATAATGCCATGGACCACTTGGGAAATTTGCTACAAATTTGAATCCCACCCGTTTATTGGTTGGGAATAGCCCAAGGTTGCGAGGTAAATCTAAATGTCAAAGCTTCACCAAATGTGTGGTTTTCCATGTGTGGGTAGCATAGGTGTTTAAGGAGGCACGATAATGAAATGGAAGCGATAGTGGAACAATGTCAAGGCATATTCGGGTGCAAAATTTGGTATCAAAACAAGCTCTTTGGGTCAATTGGAAAATGTTTTAAGGCATTCAAGAGAGGCAAATAATCCAAAGCAAATGGCTTTGGACGAACCAATACCTAGCACAATGGCTGTGGTGGAACCCAAGGCCAAGAAGAAGTACAAAACAAAGAAGGAAAAGGACATAATTGTGGAAAATTTGATGATCTTAAATCAAACCATGGTTAATGATGAGCTTTGGGATGAAGAGGCTTAAAGTTTAACAAACTTGGTAGAGGAAGCCGTGAAAGCCCCTCTCTGAAAAAGTAAAAAGAAGAAGACAAGGAATGATGAGGTGGGCCTCAACAAAGACAAGGCCCATGAAAATACTCCTTCCCCTATTGTTCGAAAAAAAGGAGAGGATGACATGAATGTGGGTTCACCAAGAAAAACTCTACAACTCCCAAAAAGAATAATGAAAAGGAAAAAGTTCTTAAACTGATAGTGGAGTTGCTTGAACACATCGACTTTCACTTGTCTTCTAAGTCGAATGGGGATGTGCATTCCTTGATTCTCCTTCTAAATGGGCCGATGAGAGGAAAGGGGGACAAGTAGGTCATAGAATGTCCAATTGTGGACAAATCTCCTGAGAAGCGAAAGGAAGAAGCTCCAAAAGTGCAAAAATTGTCCAAGGAGTTTTTGGTTTTTATGGACGCCTTTTACACATTTGTGGTCCAACGAGGAAAAGCCATGACACAAAATTAGAAGACATGCAAGCTTGTGGGCTACATTGTGCAAAGTTTGGGAACCATCCATAGTGCCCCAAGTGCGGGTTTTGCTAAGGTGACCATCAAGGCAAGGGTGCCGAACTCTTTCATAGGGAAGGAAACCAAAACCAAATGAGTGCAACTGTGGTTGCACCAAGTAAAGGCATATATGGAAACACAATGCCTCAAAACTAATAAAGAACGAATTCATTTTGCTCAAACCTTGTTAAAGGAACATGTGTGGGAGTGGTGGATGTACCAAAAGCAAGAGATACCCAACCTCCTTGAAACCCTCACATGGGAAGAGTTAAAGTAACGATTGGATGAAAGGTTCACACCACACCACTTTGTGCTTCGAGATGGGATGGAGCTTTTGGAGCTCACCCAAGGGGATGGTAAAGGCTCATTGGTTGTTTATGTCCACGACTTCAGTCGTATGCTAACTATGGTCCCCCTCAAAGATGAATATGTTCGGAAGTTGATATTTATGCATGGACTCAAAGCTTGGGTGTGGAAAATAGTCTATTAGAGGATTGACATTCTAGAGATTTGCCAAAGGTTGATGAAGATGGTGGAGTGTATGGAGGAATCCTACACATCCTAAAAGTGAAACTAGAAATAGAATCACCTAGAAAAACCAAATCAAATTAGTGGAAGACCCCATCACGGTGTAATTGGGACAAGGCATAGTTAAACCTTCACTTATTGTAGTGTTAAATGTCAAGTTGTTTTGTGAAAGAGTTCCAATTTTTAAGAACTTCACCTTATGTCATTTATAATATTTTGACAAAATTATAGGAAACACATTTTCAAATGCTAATGAAGTAGACATCCTTCATAGTAGAAGTAACTTAAGAATCTGCACCAAGTGTGGCTCTAAGACTTAAGTTAGTGAAATGAGATGTGAATTATAATTTTACATTAGTAAAAATGGGAATGAACTTGGTTACTTTAGCTAGTGAGTTAAAGTCGCCTAGTTTTTAAATTTTGATGTCTTTTGAAAATATCCCAAGGGGAACCTAAACCACAAGGGGCAAAGCAACCCCCTACTTGTATTTTGGATCCATTCAATAAATTTTTAAAGGTTTTAACATATGAACTCCCTAATGCCCTTCCACATTGTAGAACGGTTAACCATAAGATAAAGTTGTGCCTAGAACGGTTCCATTGCCATCCAAGGCACTCTATAGGTTAAACCAAAAGGAACTAAAAGAGCTTTAAAAATAATTAAATGACCTCCTTAGTCAGGGGTATATTTGGCAAAACAAGTTGCCCTATGGGGCACCTTTTTTGTTTGTTGATGAAAAGGACAATAAGTTGAGAATGTGTATTGACTACCATCCCTTGAATAAAATAACAACAAAGAATAATTATCCTCTGCCCCACATTGATGATTTATTGGATTGACTCAATGGGGCAAAGTACTTTAGTCAAATTGATCATCAAATCCACATCGTGGATGAGGATGTAAAAAAGATGGCAATGAGGACCAACTATGGTTCGTATCTGTTCTTGGTGATGTCATTCAAGATGTGTAATGTTTTATTGATGTTCATGACCCTCATGAATTCCATTTTTCATGAAAAATCAAACAAGTTCATGATCATCTATATTGATGATATCTTGGTCTATTCCAAGACAATAGAAGGGCACGTGGAAAACTTGGAATATGTTTTGAGCAAGCTTTTTGAGAACAAACACTAATAGAAATCCTATCATTTGCAACCAATCCTAATGTAACCATGTGCAACTAAATGTCACATACAACTACGAATGGTTGCCTATTTGACTATTTTTCAAATTTGGATGGATTTTGATCTTCCTTTCAACTAATTGTGACTATGACCTACCTCACTTTTTGATTGGTTGATTTTTCATAATGTCTTTGTATTTTTTACAACATTGTATGTACGTTTAGTTGCACATCAACCAAAATAATCACATTATAGTTGCATAAATTACATATGCTACCTAATAGCTACACATATAGATGATTTAATAGTACATATGTATTTATATGTATATACCTATCTACCTAGCTATATATTAAGTACCTTCATACACATACCCCTTGTACATACCCACTAGCTACCTAATAAGTTATTTAATTGTAAATAATTATTTAGAGGCTATTTAAATATGTAGTTAAATAAATATTATTTCAAAAGGTACCTAGTAAGAACTTATGTTATTTAATAAATAGGGTATGTAATAGTACATGTTAGGGAATATATGCAACTAGGTTACAACTATGCAACTAAGCTACAATTAAGTTACAACTAAAATTTTATCCCATATTGTTTGTCTTCCCTTTGAGGTTTACAAATTATATAAGTAGGTTGGTTTACTATAATAAACAGATTCAAATTTTTAATTGCCATATGGGAAAAATTAATCACATAAGTTCAACCCAAAAGGTTAAACTTAAAATAAAATAAGATTTTGTTGTAAAAGTTTTAGACCTAAACCTAAGTACTTATTTACCTAGGCTACTTACTTATGGCTAGGTGGCTTAGGTTTAGCCTAGGTGCCACATGGCCTATCGTAAGTGGTCCAACCCTAAATGATTATAAGGCAAGTTTAAGTTGCCGCATGGCACAATCCTAGACCACCATGTGGCACAATTTAAGTGCTTTAATTGGATGGTTGGAAAACAAAATTCTTTGGCAAAATATTTGAAATTTTCAAATGATGCCACATGTCACATTCTTGGGCTGCCATGTGTCACATTTTAAGGCTACCACATGTGAACATATTGGTGTGCATTGTAGTCGCAAAAATTCATCCCTAAATACGTGTGTAAAATCACCATACTTGTATTTAATGAAAAACATATTTCATATGTCGCTTGTGACTAATGTCGTTGGCAACTTATCATTTATTGTTAGGCTAATTTTTAGTTGCAAGTGTAAAATTTAGTCACAAATGACGTTTTTTTACTAGTGAATTCTTTTGCCAACATGGCAAATAATGAGTTTGCCTAGGAAAATATGGATCTCTTGGGGCATATCTTGTCATGAAAAGGGGTGAGGCCTAACCCTAAGAAGTTGCAAGCCATAAAAGATTGGAAAAGGCCAGTCATGGTCAAAGGAATACGGTCCTTTGTAGGCTTGGCTAATTTTTATTGGAAATTTATAACAAGTTCTTGGATCTCCTTAGAAAGGAATTGTCCTTCAAATGGAGGAAGAGGAACAAAGAGCATTTAAAGACTCAAAAGAAAAGCTTTTGTCCACCCCTGTGCTAAAATTCCTAGACTTCATTAAGCCGTTCGAAGTCCACACCAATGCGAATGACTTCACTATTAGTGGGGTGTTCATGTAAGATGGACACCCAATTGCTTTTGAAAACAAGAAACTCTATGGGGCACAACTACAATGGCCAACTTATGAAAATGAGTTGTATGTCGTCATGTGTTGCTTAAAAACGTGGCAACAGTACGTGGGGATGCATAAGATCAAGGTTTTCACGGACAACATCTCCTTGCAATATTTTGAGACATAGCCAAAAGCCTCAATAAAGCAGCTAACATGGCATGATACCTTGGATTACTGGATGTGGAGTTGATTCAGAAACTAGGATGGGACAATATGGTCCTTAATGCACTAAGTAAGAAGGAAGAATTCTCGATGGAAAAACCTTCAACTAAAACCCAAGCATTAAAAGCCATCTTCTAGGGCAAAAATAACCTAGAAAACAAAATAAAGGAAGCCTACTTGTAAGATTTGCTTGCCCGACACCATTTGAAAAAGTTACACAAACAAAAAAAGGTGAAAGGCATCACCTTAAAGAAAGGGTTGTTTAGATGGAAATAGTCTCGAATCTATGTGCTAGCAAGGAGACTATGCATGAAGATTGTGCTGGAAAAGCATGATGTGCCCATGGCAAGGCACCATGGTGAAAGAACCACAAGAATGGTTATAGGAAAAAAAAAGTATTGGCTTGAAAGGAAATAGGATGTAAAGCATGTCGTGCGCACTTGTCTTAAGTGCCAAAACATGAAATCCATATATTAAAGAAAATATGGTTTGTATAGACCTCTACCAATCTTGAGTGAACCATGGGAAAATGTTTCCATGGACTTCATGACCCAACTACATAAATGGAATGGAATGGGTGCCATCGTCATGGTAGTTGATTAATTCTCCAAGTTGGCAAAAATGGCTTCAATTAAAATAATTGTGACAACTTTTGATTTGACAAAGTTGTTATTCAATATGTGGGTCAAGCATCATGGGATTGCCACAATTTATCATGAACGATAGGGATGCCAAGTTTATGATATGTTTTTGAAAACATTTATTCTAAAAAATGGGGACAAAATTGTTATTTAGTATAATATTTCACCCACAAACTAATGACCAAACGCTAAAGGTCAATGGGGTGTTAAATTGATATTTTAAGAATTATGTGAGCACCAATCAAAAATATTAGGGTGAACATCTAAACCTAGCAAAGTTATGTTATAATTCCATAATGCACTTGGTGACGAAAATGTCTTTGTTTAAATTAACATTGGGAAAAGAAGCTAGGAGGTCGATGGACTTAGCCATTCCTATGGGACAAAGAGATCATTCCAAGGAAGTTGTGGAGATGGTCAAGGGGCACAAAAAAAATAGGCCTAAGCGAAGAAGCTCTTGGAATAAGTTCAAAAGTGGTATGAGAAGCATGTCAATAAAACACAAAGGCATATCAAATTTGATGTTGGGCAACGCGTGTGGTTGAACATCCAAGATTTTAAAATGCCTGATGGATTGGCCCCATGTTTCATGGCCAAGTATGCAAGGCCTTATGAAATTTTGCATAAGCCACATCTTGACTTGTACACCCTAAAATTGCTAGCTAATTTTGTGGCACATCTTACCTTCCACATTTCAAAAGTTAAATTGTTTCTATGTGATGAATAAAGACCACATTAGAAGCAAAAAATGCAACTAGAAGTTGATGCCATTGAACATAGGCTTGATGTCTAAATCAAAAGCATATTCTGTGCTAAGTAGACATGCTTTAGAGGCAAGGAATACTTGGTGAAATATAACGGTTGCCATCATCAGGAAGTAATGTGGATGAAACCTACTCATCTGGACCATTTGCCACAAATGGTAAACAAGTTTGAGTAGAAAAGGGGTGATGAACATAGAGTGAAAAGAACTTAGAAGAAAAAGAAGGACCCACCTACAAGTGACCTAAGTGTTGATGAAGACATCAACCTTCAAAGTGTGGGAGAACGCCCACAAAATTAACTAACTACTTTCACCAAGTGAAGGTTAAAGGTTTTTGCGAGCATGGTCGGCTACAAAAAGGCTAAGGTTCATGGTGGTTGAGAAAAGCAACAGAGTGGCAACCAATAGAAATGGACTTGGAGTTGAACTCAATTCAAAAAACTCCAAGCCTTAATCACATGAAATCAAGGTAATGGTGCGTGTGAATAAAGTGGCATATCCCTTAGTGGAGAAATCAAACTTCCTACACATGAAATCACAAATCATGTCCCTCGTGGGTAAAAAGGATTTGGATTATAAAGCCCAGTCCAACACCATTTGTTGGTGCATTTATAACTCTTGTTTGATGTGGTGGTCAGAACTCTTAAGCTAAAAATTGGAAGTGGATTCCGAAGAAAAATAAAAGATGGTTGCATAAAGGGGATTTGAAGAAGATATCAAATGAACATAGGTTGAAAGCACATTACCCCCCCCCCCCAAATTATAGTCACAAGTATAATCTTTCTATAATATATTTTTTGGTATTGCATGGACATCACATCTTGGATTACTTTTGTTTGTTTGAAGTATATTTGGTTAATTTTAAACTTAATTTAATCAATTATTTTTTAAAATCCAAAAAATAGTGGAAAACTTAAATGTATGGAATATATTTGTGACAAAATAATACTTGTCACAAAATTTGAAAAAATTGCATCTATATTTCAAAACTAGGGTTGTGAATGGTATTCTTGGGTGAATATTTTTATGGTGTATGATATTGATATACATGAATAAAATCTAGGACCATTGAAAGATTTAAAGTTTTTGGATGAAATTTCATTCAAAAAAAAAGTGTGGTTTTTGCATTTTATAATAGTAAATGCATAATTTTAAAAACTTAAGAAAATACCATTACCATATCAAAAAGGAGGAGATTTTATAGATGGGCATTGATTTTTTTTTACAATTTTCTTTTATTTGGTAATCTTTCATGAACCACAAACATGAAGCCTAATAACCTTTGAAAAATTGTAAGTTATATACTATAGGTACATTAACTTTATCCAATCCCTTTCATTTAACAATTAGATCAAATTTAATTTTCATTCAAAATGAACTTTGAGTTCCAAAATGTTGTCATGCAAATTTTAAACTTTTTTGCTTGTGTTTACGATAGCGAAAGGATACTATAAAGATTTTAACTTACTACATATTATAATATTCATTATACATCACCTTTTTTGTTGAAAAGTGGTTCACCCTTAGTGTGTTTTCACCTCGCACTCGATGAAAACAAAAGACACATTTAGTAAAACCTTTTATGTTGAAAACATAAAGACAGAGCGTCAATGGGCTTTTTCAATTGGAAAGTAGTTAATCTTGCCAAAAGGGGTTGAGAGAAATTAACAGAAGCACCGAAGGCAATCATCCCCAAAAAATGTGAACAAAGACATTAACATCTCTAAAGTGGGGGAAAGTGACATGCCCTTTTAGGCAAACCTTCAATGGTGGGGGCTCACCTAATTGGGGTCCAAATCCAAACCACTGTGGGGTGACCCCCACGGTAGCTTGGGTTACGAGTGTTAATGTGGGTTGGGTTCAACTCATGGTTTGACAAACTCACGAGCCACATAGGTGTTGACGAATGAGGGTTTGAGGAACAAAACTTAAGGTGTTGGCCTTGACATGCTAAGTCCTTGAACTAGACAAAGTCTATTGTTAGCTAGGTTGGAAGATGGGAGATTGTAATCTTGAGCGGTATGGCCTTGGACCATTTGAGAATTTCATAGTAGGTTTTAGTCCCACCCGTTTAGTGGTCGGAAATAGCCCAAGGTTGTGAGTTAAGTTTGAATGCCGAATCTTCACCAAGTGTGTGGTTTTCCATATGCAAGTAGTGTAGGTGTTTAAGGAGGCAAGAAAATCGAATGAAGGCAATGATGGAATGGCACCAAGGTGTATTTGGGTCAATTGACAAACCATTTGCACCATTCAAGTTTTGGAGAGGAAAACCAGATGTGAGTGAAGTTGCAAAAGTTTTGGAAGCTATAAGTTGATTTGGCAATTGTCGAATCATTTGCCATTCAACTTTGGGAATTCAATTCTCACCCATACAAAGGCAGAATCATGAACTTTTTATGGTAGTTAGGTCTTAGTGAAGAGCACTTTTAGTGTGGGAGTTTTCAGCTCAGTTGGAACATGCACTTTTGGAAGCTTATTCTAGGGTGTTAGGTGGTGTGTGGTCAACTTTTTGATACCAAACATTTGGCAATTTAGCATTGTGTTGGTGAGTTATATTTTCTACACCTTACATGTTGTGGATTACTGCGCCATCAGCAAATGTAGAGGATTTGATTTTGTGTCATGATTTCTGTTCGAGAATCACAAAAGTGGAAATTTGTGTTACATGAGTTGTGCATCTCCATTTGTGTTTGTTGGGTTGCATTTTACATAACTAAGTATGTACATACAATACATAGGTAGGTAGGCACATGTACCTACCTATCTATTTAATTAAATACCTATTTTCCTACTTATAAAAAAAATTGAATTTCAAATGTTATTGTACACATTGAATAAAAAATTCATTGAAATTCAAAGAAACATGGTAAATGCATTTGGTATCATAATGTTTTACAAATTGATGTGGTGGTTTGATGGCTAAGACATTGGTGTGAAACCAAAGAAATCAAGGTTCAATTCCCCCTTACCAACATATATTATGTGGAATATGTATATGCATATATATACCTTGTGCATGTGTGTAAATGTATAGTATATAGGTGGGCTGTGGATAGGTAGGTAGGAGGCCATGGTGGGTGGGTGGGTAAATACTTTTTTTTTATTTATTTAAAATTTGAACTACTTTTTTTAATTAAATTTTTTTGCCTACCATTTTTTTGTCCAATTTGACTAGTCAAAAAGACCATCTTATGGTCAATAAAAAAATCACTAATTAAGTTGGACATGTCCAAGTCGACTTGTCTCATGTGACTAAATGGTTAAATTGACCAATTATTAAAATGACTAATTTTTGGTCTAGTTTTCTAGTCAAATGAACCACAATTTGTTGTAGTGATGGGTTGCAACATGTTAATTCACATCAACTTCACATTCCAAAGAACTAATTTAATTCCTTTTATTGTTTATGCCCAACAAATATAGAATAAATCTACTTTTTCAAAGTTGGATGCAAATGGATTGAAAATAACAACAAAACCCATTATAAAATGAATTATTATAAATTGAATGTTCTAGTATAGATATTCAAACAAGATAGTTTTCACTATTGTGCATTATTTTTTTAAATTTCACATCAATGTAAAAGTTGGTTGAAAGTAAATTTCAAAATACAAGTAGTTTTTGTAGTTTATTTGTTGTGGTTGGGACTTTTGCAAAACTTACAAGTGAAGTAGGTTCTAATAAATAGAGAGTAGAACAAAATTCTAACTTGAACCTCAAGAATATAACCAACTTTATATCCTAACTAAAAATATAAATATTCAATTGAATATTTTTTGTTAAAGTATCAACAAAATCAAAATTTTCATATTCTTTGGAATCTACTTTTTGATCTATAATTTAGTTTCTTTTTTTTTAATTTGTTGAAAATAATTTTCCATCAAATTAACATGTCCACATATGTTTTCTATTGTATTTTCACCCATTTTGATGTATATATTTTCATGTTCCTATATGCATGAAATTTGATAAAATTGGAGACATTTATTGTATATATTTTATCATGCTTTCAACCTTGATTTTGACAATCTTAGCAAGTTTCATGAATTCAAGATGGTGTTTTGGGGAGCTAAAAACTTCTTGATAAGTCGATTAAAAGAGATCCTCTTATTTTGAAAAGACCAAATCAACATGGAAGATAAACTCTTTGTTACAAGCTTGGTTTTAGATGGGCCATACAATGGATCCCAATAAAGTAAGGTGCTTATTAGGTCTTCATCAAAGTGGTAAGTCCAAATTTGACCCCTTGAAATGTGTAGACACTATTAGCTTTTAAACACAAAACATGATCACCAATTTTTTTTGAAATTAAATCACCATATGTGATGAGAGCAACTAGGATCATAATTTTGATCTTCGTAACAATCCCACCTTCAACTAGATGGTCAAGTGTGAACATAATTTAGACACTCTTTTCTAACATGTCACCACATAGTAATAGATTAAAATTCAACTTTGGTTGTTAATTGTAGTTATTTCATTTGCAAAGATAGAAAAAACACCTTGAGGCTAAAACATCTTTAATGGTAATCAAAACCATACAATGTAAAAATTCCACAATCTCCAAACCAACACAATCAGTCCAGTGTTTGGGTCAATAGTTAAGCACCTTGAGGAATACAAATAAATATTACATTTGTTAATTTTTAGTCATGGGCTTGCTTTGGGAAAACAAATGAAAGATGAGTGCAAATTGGATATTTTATTTTCCACAACATTTTTAATAACCTCTTGCCAAACAAAATTGCTCCCCCTTTGCACATGTAACCACTCAATAAACAAATGTGTTGATTTCTCTTCAAAATGTAGTACTCATCTACTATCATGCTTGCAAATGCAATAACTTAGTTTTTCTTCAATTAGTATGTCTCCAAAAAAAATCAACTTTGACACTAATTTTATTTTTTTTCCCCTCAATGACATTACAAACTTTGCACTTGACTTGCTACACCTTCCCATCAACACCCATGTTCAAATTTTGTCCCCATGAAGTTTTGTGGTCCATAATCTTGGAAACAACAATTAATCTCATATACTTGTTTCCTCTTTTTATTATTGTCCATGTTTGCTCTACTTGGGTTAAATCAATAAGCACAACAACAACATTTGGCTCAAGGTATTGGATATCACTTGTAATGTTGAAAGAATTAAGAGGTCCTTGTGATTAAAAAAAATCTATGTTTAAAATTCTTGGGGAGTACTAATGGTGGTGCCATGGCAAAAAACTCAGTAACAAATTGAAACAAAAAAAAATGATAAACCTTCTTCACCTCAATACTTAAGCTTCAACCCTCAAAACAAAATCTTAAGTTTGAATTTTTAAATGATATAAATAATAAGAGGTCTAAATTGTTTACTTAATGTGAAGCTAAATCTTATAATAACAAGCCATTGCAAATAACAAACACAATGAAAAACTTAGATTCAAGGTTCAATAACTTGAAATGTTGTAGATTTTATTGACTTTCAAAATTGAGCTTCAACAAAATCTAGTTACATTGAACCTTAATTGGTTATAGATCCTCAAACCATCATGTGATCAAACTCCAAGTTGTCTAATCCAACTAATAAGGTGTTTGGGGGTCAAGTAACATCAAACAAACTATTGTGTATTGAAACTTCATTAAAACAACAAATGCAAAAACAAACTTGGAAGGATTGAACATTAAACTTTATATTGATACTCATTTGGTTAAAATCAAAGGGGAGAAGGATTTTGAAGTTTGAAAACATGAATCATGAAACAATTAAAGGTCCAACATTGTAGAATTCTTCAAAGGTCAATGATAGTCATAACAAATAGTGACTATCAAAAACATGTCAAAGTTTGTAGGAGGTATAATGAATCAAAGATGAAGATCAAAAAAATTGAAAGCTTCTAGAGCAAAGTCAAAAATGGCAAACCTTAACCCTAAGGAGGAGCCATCCAACACATCCATGTTGTAGCATGTAGGTAGGGGCCACAAGATGGCAACATGTGTTATTTTTAATAGGTTTCCTTGCAAAATTCTATTTGTTGGAAGGAGATATTTGACGAATTTTCTAAAATTTTCACCTTATTTTTCAAGCTTAGAAGTAGCCAACCCTTTTTTAAAGTAAGGATTTGGCTCAAATTTTTCCATAAACTACATGTTGCTTCTTTTTGTTGGCTCTTCCTATCTAAGCAAGAGATTTCACATTAATGTACCATTTAACCTTGGGCAGATGTGCACATACACTTGTAGCATGGTAAAAGCCCCCAAATTCATTCGAATTGCTTTTAGATATTATAGTATCCCATTGCTTATAAGTATCCCATACTTAGACCAAATCAAGGTCTTTGAGCTCAAATCTAACATTTCTTGGAATGCAAGATGTTTTGGACTTTTATTCTTCCCAATGTGTTCCCAATAATACCTCACATTGTCCCATATGACATGTGTCCAATGTTCAAGCCAATGTTGTTACTAGGTTTGTTGTTTGACAAATTAATTGCATACTTTTTGTGGGAAAATCATGTTTGTATCTACCAACACCAATTTTGGGTCGCATCCTAGCCAAGTTGACATTGGGTTTCACCTTGTTAACCTATCCTATAAAGGTAGGCACATAGGATGATAAAATATGGTTACTAGGTAAATCAATATGTGTAAATTAATGTTTCTCTTCTTTTCAATTTTTTGATATAGTATGAATGGTGATCATCCATAAGATGATTTAGCCAAATTTGGTTATCAACAAAATATAATGAAAGTGAAAAAGTTTAAGCATTATTCTATATTGTTGGCTACCTACATGAACCTAGTGAAGAATCTACCCCTTTTTTTGTAAATTAAAATAATTCAAATGTGGTGATTATAAACCCAAAACCCATTTTTTTGTATTATTCAAAAATATTGAAAAATGAAAAGATCAACCATTCAACAATATGTGGGTTCTTGTTTTCAAATTTAGGGAGTGGCCCCATCTATAGGACTTATTATTGTCAAGGTAAGGTTTATTATGGTTATTATTAATTGGTTGAGAGGTGCACTTTGCTAATTTAAATTGGACAAAAAAATTTAATAAATTTCATCAATGGGTGCTTCTATAAATTGCAATTATACATATTTCCCAAGGGCTTGCATGTTAGATTCTTGTTTTAACACAAAACAATTTCCATTATGGTTGCCTTGCTCAAGATGATTGTTTTGTCTCTTTTGAAAATATTCAAGATCCTTGGCCATTTCAATAGCACTATAATTCTTCAATTTGAACTTTCAGCTTATTGTGCACTCAAAAAAAAAACTAGGTGAAAAGACATAACTAGGAGCCAAAAAGGGTGTCGGATGTTAAATATAATTAGTCAAAATCAAAAAAAAATTATTGCCATTTAAAACCATAATAATCATGACAAATTATTCTTTTTTCCCTCATATGAATCTCAAGGAATTTAGAGTAAAATTTCATTTGATCCAATCTTTACTTTTGGTTCTAGGATGTTTGAAAATGTACACCTACTATGTCAATTGGAGTCAACTTTGCAAAGGATTATCAAAACAACTCATAATAAAAGATTTTCATTGAAAAAAATATAGATGATAAAAAAATATTAACCACACTCAAAAAACACATGTACTTTTAGAAATGTGGAACTCTAAAACTTAAAAAATTTAAAGAATGTTTCAAAATTGCTTTAGAATTTCAAAGCATCAAGAGTGTTTTACCACATATAAATGGGTTATTATTTACATGATGTATGAAGATTAGTTATAGCTCATAATATAATAAAACTAAAGAATGTGAAAATTTAATTATTGATGACGACTTCAAATTTTGATCATTTTTCAATACAAATGAATCTATAAGGAATATGTACACTCTTGAAAATTCATATTTATTCAAGAATGACTAACCAAAAAAATTTGATGCATTGGGGAACATTTAAATATTTTTTACAACAAGTTACCAAAAAATTCATTCAAAAAATCATTTTGCATGTAAAAGTTTTTTTTTGGGAAAGTCCATTTCCAAAGTAATCCCTTTGGCTCCTAGTTATAGATTTTGACCTAACTTACAAACATCATCCATGGTCATATCACTTGGCATGATCATGCATTTCCATTTGGAAAGAATTGATTAAAATCCATACCACATTGTTTTGAAGGAACAACCCAAGAGGAAACTAGATAGAAATGGTCTAATTGAAACAAATTCAAAAGCATAGATGGCAGCAAGAGATCCTAACTATTTTGGCATGCAATTTTTAGACTAGGCAAAAGCTCCATCAATGACAATTTGCCTTGACAATGGTACTTTATTTTTCATGAAAACTATACCAAATTTGGTATACAAATTAATTCCAACATGTTTTTTTCTACATTTGAGACATTAATTTGCACAAATTTGAAATGCTCCTTTCTTGAATCCCTAAAACAACATCCCAACATCCCAACAAAAATGTGTAGACAAGCCCTTTAAAAAATTTGTGATATACCCACATGCCCAATAACAACCCTTACAAGGTCATTTCAACCTAATCAACATTTGACTACATGATTAAAAGCAAGAAGGTTTGAAATATGCAACTTACATACCATTTGCAAGTGTAGATGACAAAGAATTTCACCCCTTTCCAAAGCACACAATCCAATAATACATGAGGTTGTCAAAAAATATTCCATAACAAATATGGTGTCTAGATTTATGTCACATCCTCTCATTATGAAAAAAAGGGTGTTTTGCAATTGAACTTGCAATTTAGTTTTTGAGTTACAATAGTCATTTGCAACTCACTATATTTTTACACCCATGAATGTTATTAAACAAGTTGTATGAGTTACAAAAAATGCAATTTAACATATATATGATCTTACTTTGTGCAGTTCATTACAATTTAGTTGCAATTCTATCACAACAACTCCTTTCCAACTACTATGCAGTTCCCCTCTAATTACAACCATAATGTCACGTTGATGTCATTTTTCATTATTCATCAAAATTTAACATGTGGCACTATGAGAACTTTTGGTGAATTGTGAATTGAAATATTGATATCCATCATCCATTATTATTATTCATTTTAAATGATTCTAGATTATGACATGTGGCACAATCAAAAGTTGCCACATGGCATACTAATTGAATTTTGGAAACAAATATATTAAACAAATACCTAGGTAGGTTGATACATTGCCAAGGTAGGTAAGTTGGTAGGAAGGTAGAAGGGTAGGTAGACTAAAAATAACCACACCATTTTTAAAATTTTGTTTTGTGCTTTGCCTTTAGGGTTAAGTTTTTATGAACTCATCCCAACATGGCACATGTATTTTAATGTGACAATGCAAGAGAAGACATCTCTTTTATATAGTTTGTGAAATGAAATCTTGAAAACAAGGCATATGGATTAAATCTTTTAGTTGCACTTTAGATTGATTATTTGAAACAATTTAAACAATTCAGATAATTAATCATCATAATAATTGAAAATTGATGACCTGAATTCAAATAAAATTCAATAATTACTCACCTAAATTAACAAATTTTATTATCTAAAGTATTTTAATTAATTAATAAAATTTAAATAGCTAGTTAGTTAGTGAATTTAGATAATTAATTATCTAATTTTAGGTATTTATTATCTGAATTAAATTATTATTATTATTATTATTATTTAGATTCTATTAATGAACTCATATGAATATTTAATTATTTATTTTATTTAAATAATTCATAATAATTAAATATATTACATATTAATTACTAATAAAAAATTATTACCATCTAGTGGCATCGAAGCGGCTACGTAATGGCATAATTGTGGCACAATAATGGGCAACTAGTAATATAAAAATGGCCATTTAGTGGCAACATAATGATCAACCAATTACACAAACAAACTTCATGGTTAAAAACCAATTGCAGAGCTTGTATCTCATGAATGATGGGAACATGGACACATGGCATAATAGCGTGTATGACCATTGTATGCTAGTTGCAAAAAAGTTGCTCAATGTGTAGCTCATTTTGAGTAGTCCTAACTTAGTTGCACATTATAATTACATTACAACTCCTCAAAAAGTCAAACATAGTTAGTTACATACGTAAATACAATGCATATAAAATACCATCATATATGAAACACATTTAAAACTATAGTGCGATTATTGAGCAACTAGTTTTATTTTTTTAAATGAAAATTTATTTATTAAATTGTAATTGCATAGGAGTTGTATTTTGGAGGATGTAGTTGCAACAGAGTTGTAATTCAATGGTTTTTGAGCTTTAGTTGCAAGGCAATGTGGTCTCCACGGACATGATTTCTCATAATGGATCTAATTCCCATTATAACAAAAGTTTCTATACATTTGGTTTTTTTATTTTAAAGGCATTTTTTCCATGTTGTTTTTTTATATTGGCTCTCAAAGAAGTTCACATGATTGGAAAGAAGAAAACCTCTCTCTCCCCACCCCAAAAGCAAAAGCAAAAAAAATGGGCCATTTTGAGTGCACTTCAAGTCTTTTCATTGGCCATGTCCAAATTATGGTCCCTAAACTATTTGTCACCGTTTTCAATTTAAGCAAACGGAATGAAAGGGGAGTATGATGCCAACCCCTTGTTGTAGGGCACTTATTGGGCATAATGAGCCTTATGCCCCCATCCAAAGGACTTATCATCCAATGGACTTAGTAACCCTTAAAGGATGAAATGGATTTTTCCATCCATTTTCAGACAATTAAGGGGCTATAATTTCTAGAAATTATTTTACACCAAATGTTTAATGAGGCTAATTATTTTTGTACAAAAAAATAAATAAATATGAAAAATACTAATTTAAAATTAGATTTCAATCATGACATTTGGGTTCGAGTAGAGGGTGGAAATTCTACATGTACAATAGAGGGTGGGAAATTTTACATGTACCCCACTTGTGCATCAAGAGCATGTGGGGGGTTGGGAGGTAATTACTTTGCTTGGGTAGCCCCAATAAAGGCAATCTTGTTGCACTACTATTTGGGGGGCTAATTGAAGGACTTATGGCAACTTTTTAGAAAGGGTTCAATGGCAACCTGCAAGGCAATTTGTGGGAGAATCCATTTAAATGCAAAGCTCTTGCCTTGTACCTTTTGCATCAAGTTTGGTGCTGATTGTCAATTCAGAAAAATAAAGTCTGAGATTTGGAGTCAAAAATTGGCAATTTTCAAGGTGACAAAATCCAATTTACAATCCCATCAACCTTAGATATTCAAGAAATTGCAATCCAAGCTCAAGATCCACCTCAAAATAAATTGACTCTCAAGCGCACCTCTCACTACTAGTTATACACAAAGAACCATAACATTCATAGCTAAAAGCCAAGAAGTCTAGAGGTGAAGACATTCCCTCAACCACTCCCACAAACGCCTCAACATTTGAAAGCAAGTATAGAAATCATTTAGAAAGTGGCTACTAGAACAACAATATGCTTATGGTGAGCAAGTCAAACAAGTGTTTGGCATTTTAGATGAGAGTAGGGAAATATTGTGAGCAAATTTCTTTTGGGTTGAAAATTGAGCATACAAGAACTAATCAATCCTTCAAACTAGATCTCAATTAGGTGCAAATTTTGAATTTCACTTTATTCATGGATGTAGTTACTTGAATGTTTGTTGTAATTACATAAAAACTTTATTAAAAATTAAAAAATTAACAGAAAGGTTGTGTGTACAAGTTGTAGCAAAGAACATCCAGCTTCACCACCCCATTAAAAAATAAGAAGAAAATTTGGGTGGCATCAATAGATAGCAACACCAAAATACCTTTAATGGCAAGGCAAACTATGACCAACTTGTACAAGGAAGTGAGTGCGAAACTCAATGATTTTGTTGCCACTCAATTTGGTATGATATGTGTTGGGATATAATTGGAAGATCTAGAAATGCATAATTTAAATAATTTAAAGTACTTGTAAAATATTTTTTTAAAAATTAAAATTAAAATGACATCATTTCATTATAAAATCTCAACTTTTGAAGTGATGTAACAAACGTCCCAATTATAATCCACAAAAAATGTCATGGATTTTTATTTCATAATAAAAACATGTATTAAGTGTTGAATTTTTTTCTTAATGTGGTTGTGATGTTATTATAATGTTAAAATAAATATTTCCAAGCAAACTGAATCTTTTATTTATGAAGGTTGACATAAGATTGTCAATAGTTTAGAAAAGCTCATGATTTTATTGAAATGAAAGAACTGAGAATCGTTGTTTTGCAAAGTCCAAAGTCACATGGGAGACCACTTGGTATGCATCAAAAAAGGTGCTCACCAAGGATATTTTGTGAGGAGGTCATGGATGGACATGGATGACATGAGCAACTTTGAAAACCTAAATGGACATTTGTTTACTTATGGGCATAATAGAAAACCTTAGCATTGGTAAATTATTACCGTACAAGTGATTTTTTATTTACATTGCCCTCTAATTTTTAGCAAAATGACTAGGGACATATATTTGAAGCACTAAATAGATGTTTACACATAATTAATAAAATATTGGGTTTGTTGTAAGTAGAATTTGACTTGAAAATATAGGTCAAGTTCCAATTACAACCAACTAGCCAAAATGAATTGGATAGTTGAATAAATGTGTAATAGGTGGTAAGGAAATATATAATATGGGGAAAATAATTACAATTGATGAATTGATAATAAAATAGAAAGCAAAAATAAATATAAGTGGAAATACTACACTTGTTTAGGACACTAATAAGGGGCATAAGGGCATGGACCTGTGCTATTTAAAAACCGGCCAAGAACGGCCCGGCCAAATTTATATTTTTCACCCTTTGCCCAAGAAAATTCTATGATGTGCCCGGCAGTCATGAAGCCAAATTATGAATAAAATCAATTCATGATACGTACGTGAATGGGTTCCAAATAAATTAAGAAAATTTGAGCATTTTTTTCTTCTATGTAATTGTGTACATCTTCCATTCAAATTTGGCATATATTTTTATGGGTGGGGGTTTCTTTTGCATCCTTTTTAAAATTTCCGTCTTATATGTATAATTTTGATGATGGCATGTCAATTGGAAGTAGCCAGTATAGTAGTAGTGATAAAAGGGATTTGTTTTTGTTTTTGTTTTGTTTTTTTTGGTGGGAGTTATGCATAACTTATGTATGTTCAATACAACATTTAGTAGGTGATGATGGTAAAGGTGCATTCATACTCGGTGTTAAGGACTCTAGTATTAAGTTCCCCTACCATCAAGCTAGTCATTTAGAACCTAAACCTATTTATCATAAACATTTTATGTTAAGTTAACATTCACTTAATATTTAAACAATCACCCGTTCAACATTGGGTACCACCTAAGATGCCACCTAGATTTCCACTTAACACTAACTTAACATTAGGTGTGAATGCACCTTTAAAAGTCACACTACTAAAGGTACATTCGCACCTTATGTTTTAAAGCCATTGTTGTGTGAAAATCTAGGTGGCATCTTAGGTGGCACCCAATGTTAAATGGATGATTATTTAATATTAACTTAATAGTAACTTAACATAAAACCTTGATGGTAAATAGGTTTAGGTTCTAAAATGACTAGCTTGGTGTTAGGGGACTTAATACTAGAGTCCTTGACACTAAGTGTGAATGCAACTATAAATCCAAGGAGGTAAGGAGGTATGTAAACAAGTAAGGCACTTGCATGGTGGCTACTAGGTAGGTAGATACTAGATACATGTGGATGGGTTAGTAGTTAGTACATTAGGTAACCAGCGTTTGTTAGCTATGGGGAACACAAATACAACGAAAAAGTGTTTTCCTGTCCACATATATCATCCATCCCGGGCATGGTGCCCTGGTAAGTGTTGTTGGCTCACTCTCTGGAGGGCAGGGGAGAGAGAGAGAGAGAGAGAGAGAGAGAGAGCGTGCGGGAGCGACAGAGTGGTGGACGTTCTGTTTAGGTTTTGGTTTGGTGTTCTGTTGTGACGGCTGGTGTGAGAAGGAGGAGGAGAAGCATGAGCGTGTCCGGCGGAAGAAGTAGTAGCTGCAGGCCTGCGATGACCATGATGACTATGTTGATGCCAGCAGCCATGAATCGAGTCTTGTGGACTCTTACGTTGCTCCTGATCATGTCACTGGTTACCCAGAACCTGGTGGCTCCTTTCACCTTCGTGCTTGCCCAAGAGTTCGAAGGTTTCCTGGAGGATATGGGTGACGGAGAAGATGCAGATTTGGAGTCTCCTCCGTTTCCCATTCCAGTGGCACGCTCGCAACATCAAGAGCCGTCTTCTAGTACCGCCGCCTCCACCTCCTCCTCCTCCTCTTCCTCATCCTCCTCGCGTAACCCTAACCCTGATCCGGGAGCAGCAGCGGCGACGGCGGCTACTACGGGGTCGGTGAGAAGCGGGAAAAGAAACGAAGCCGAGAATCGAAAGGGCATGGATCCGCACGAGTTTTGGGACGCGGATGAATTCGAGGGTTTGCCTGTAGAGCTCGGAGAGAAGGAGTCGCCCTCCTCGCCCTCATCGCCATCGTCTTCTGCTGTGCAAGATGAGAGAATCGGCAGCAAACAGAACAAGAAAAGCTCCAAGTCTTATGTTTTGAAGCCTCCGCAGAACTACTACATGGAAGGTGCATGTGTGGTGTTTCTTGTGATTTACGGAACCGTTTACTGGTTAGGGAAGAAGGAGAATGAAAGGATTGCTCTTGCTTGGGCTTCGCAGTTTGTGAGCAAGGACAGTATCTTTGAAAAGAATTTCAGTTTGTTGGGAACCGGAGATGGTCCTGATGATCCTCTGTTAGTGAAAGAGGGACAGAATATGTTCAAGTTTTATGCAAGCGGAAGAAGGTACTGTGAAGGACTTCTTGCCACCATGGAATTTCAAGCCCGCCATGACCTACTTTCTAGAGCTTGGTATTTGGTGTCTCCTGGCAAGGATGAATTGAACATTGATGTGTATATGAATGATGAGAACATGGAGCCTATTGTTTTTGCTCTCACTAGGCGCAAACAAGGCAAGGAGATGCTCAAGGAATGCAAGGATCTTCAACAGTTTGCCAGTATGTTGTCTCCCCCAACAGGGCCCAGGAAATGGGTTGCAGAAGAATTGGTTGTTATCAGTGAATCAAGGGAGATTGCAGGAGATCTTCTCACAGATGGATTGCTTGAGCAAGTCTTTGGCAAGAAAGCTTTTCCTTCTGTTGCACCATACTTTGTTTCACTTCATTTCTCTGACCAGCAAGCAGTGGGATTGCACAAGAAATTGCTGCAGTTCAAGTTTCTGATTCCTCCAGCAAAGAGGATGGCAGATATGGCTCGTCTAATCTCAATAGTCCCTTATTTCATAGATGCAATTGGAAGATATAAGCTTAGTGCGCCTGCTCGGACCAAGGCCTCTGGTGTGCGAGCAAAACTTGACCAAGAGAATGCAAAGGAATTGGCAAAAGCTCGCCAAGAAGCTTTACAGAAGAAGAAGATGGAGAGGGAAACACAGTTGTCCAGCAAGCAAGAAGAGAAAGAACGCCTTCGACAGCTGAAAAAGTCCATGCCAAAGGTGAAGATGTCAAGGGGACACTAGTGAGTTTTCTTTCCCCCAAAGTCCTTTCCTTTGGGACTTTTTCTGGGGTTACTGTTAAAGAAATCTTTTATCTGCAGTGTAACTTGCTCATTGCAAACTCTGCTTTCTTGTTCTTGAGCATTGCAAATCCTTACAGGTGCAACTTTATACACATTATGCTCTCTCACAAGCACCATACATTTGCATACCTCTAGTGTGATGATGAATGAGGGTCAGACAGTAAAAGATTTTGTGTTGAAACGTCACACATTCATTTCCAGTATGCACTGATAATTAGGGTTGTGTAGCCACACCTTTTGTGGGTCTCACCTTCAGGTCAAAACTCATTAAATGAGCTGGAGTAGGATTTTTTTTTACCCCCTCTCCTGCTACCTTATTGGCAGAGGAAAAGAAACCCCATGCTGCTGGGATGGGAAGAAAGAAGAAACCGGTTCCTCTTTTTTTCTTCTTTTCCTCTCCTGTGACCTTTTCTGTTTGTAAGATTCCTATGTTGACTATCAAATAGAGATTACAAGTGTTTGTTTATACTACAACTTCTTTCAGTTGTTCACTGGGTATTACAATCGTGGATAAAAGAATTTGTTTACTGAACTTCCAACTTTTCCACTTGTTCCTCCCTGGACTTTACTTGGATATTCACAGGGGAATGAATGCATAACAAGTACAGGAACAGTATCAATTGCATCAGGAATTCAAGTTGTAATAGAAAACATTCTTTGTGAACGTACACAATGTCACTTGAAACTTCTGAAAGCCTTAGGAATGTGTTTGATAACATCGCATGTGAACCACCAATTAAAACATGGGATTGTTGTTGGGGATGTTGTGAAAATGCAAAAGAGCAAATGCAATTGGGATGTTTCAAATCTGTATCGAATCCCATTTGGAACATATATGCATGTGGACATTTGTAAAAAAACATTGAACTTTATGGGAAAATCAATGCATCAAAGATCTATGCAACCTTGTGAAGGTATATGACTACCCCCACCTCAAAATTACCCAAGCCAAGTTCACACAATGAAGGATGTCATCCATTTCTCTCACTCCCTCCTTTGAACTTTGATTAGGCTGTATTATATTCAACACTCCACATTGAGCTAGTCGTTGGTCATCTGAAACCTGCAAGGTTAAAGTTGAAGGGAGTTTTGTTGAGATGGTGCCTCCACATCAAGATAGTTGATATACAATTTAATACCTGCTTTCTAGCTCACCATTTCCAACACTCTGCACCTAATGCCCACCCTCCATACACTACAAGAGACTAGAAAACAACTACATTCCAAGTAATCTAAAATTTCCCGAACTTATGTCTTTGAGGGATTCATTACATCTTCCTATATTTACAATATATGGTCCTTGCTTAAACTTTTCTTCTGGAGTTTCCTAATCATTTCTTGGGAACCTTTTCAAAACAGCTTCCAAATTTCCTTTTGGAACTTCAAAACTTGGTCTTCCATGAGCATGTTTCCCATGAGAATGGGGGGAACAACAAAGGAAAGGAGTTTCTAGGGACTAAGGGGATGGGAGGCAAGGTAAACAAAGGTAAACAAAAGTAAGATGCCGATATCTCCCAAGGGTTCAAACTGGTTTTGTTTTTCTATAAAAGCTCTTGGCCTAAGATCTAACAAAAAGCCTTTATGTCTTTTGAAAACATGTATGTGCACATTTAAAATAATGCATGAAGCTACTAGTACATCTTACGGTTGGGAGAAGATGTTGGGAGAAGATGTTGGGGGACGTTGGTCTTAAGGTGCAAGACATGTATGTTAGAGTCATGATCCATTTCTCTCTTGGTGTAGGACGTGAGGTTGGAGTTGTGATATATATTTCTCTTAGGGGTAAGAGACATTCATTTTAAGGTCTAAGGTCAATGGACTTTCAAGTTGTGATGTAAGGCTCTTTTAAGCAACATTTCTTTTACTAGTGAATTTTAACCAAATCCTTACCTTTCAAAGCAATTGGCTACCTTAAAGCTTGAAAAAATATATAATTTTTTTGAAAATTCGTCAACACTTAATTCATAAGAGAACCCATTAAAAACAAACACATATGGCCATCATATAGCCCTTGTTTTTTATATGAATGTGCTAGACGGTTCTTCCCTATGGTTAAAGTTTACCATTTTTGACCTTAAGGAGGCGTCTTTTTGTTCTTTCATTTCCCCCACTACTTTCGCCGCATCCATGACCGGGCTTTGAAAGGAACCACCTTCAATGTCGATGATCTTCTCCTTTGATTCACCAAAGCTCCTTACATGCTTGAGCATGCCATCACTAGTCACTCTTTGATGCAATTTCAATCATCAAAGCTCTTTACAACAATGGAGGTTCATTTGCCTACAACAATGTAACATCATGAAACATACGTACAACCTACAAAGTACAAGTGCTAAAACCTTTTCCCTTTGAAGCTTGGATTTGCTTCAAATATGAATGTTAGGGTTTTGTGTTCAAGTAAGAAGGTTGCAACTTGCAAGCCTTAATCCTTTGAAGACATGCCAATCATTCTTAAGGTTAGGTTTTAATGTTCAAGGTTTTGATCATTTCCAATTTTCATTTGATTTGAAGTTTGCAATGTACTAGTGTAAGGACCTACTGCCTAGGTGAATCATGATTCATGATGTTCATTGTTCATGCACACATTTTGATGTAATTGCCAATAGTTGGATTCAAGAATTGGTTGTTTGGATTTTGCTAGTGATTCAATGAATTGTGATGGAATATGGACCATGGTGCAAGTTGTAAGTCTGCAACAACTCACCTTTCAACAATTCATTTCTTAGAACATGCATAGTGCAAATGTATTATGCAACACATCCATTGACAATCACAATTAGCATTTCTTGAATGTTGTTTGGATTTTGCTCAAATTTGTTGAAGTGCAAGCTTGATGCACATTATAATCTAAATTTTGCAATATAATCGTGATTTGTCAAGCTTCACAAATTAGGTGAACTATACATGGTCCTTGGCAATTAAAATCTAGATTTTAGAAAGTCCAAAATTCAAACAAAAGAAACTTGAATTCTTGATTTGGAATGAAGGTTTCAATTTCTATGAATGTTGTTTCTAGAATTAATGTTTAAGTCTAAACTCTAAACCTTTGTTTCTAAAATTAGGGTTTGAATATAAGTTGAACTTTTCTTTTCAATGGAATGAAACTTTGAGTATGTTTAAAGCTTTTGTTTTTGTGAACTTTTGTTTCCAAAATGAAGCTCTAAGTTTATGGGCTTTTACTTCCAAAATAAAGGTCTAAATTTATGAGCTTTTGCATATAAAATGAAGGTTTGAATTTGAGCCTTTATTTTTGGAGTTCATGTTTGATTATATGAACTTTTGTTTCTAGAATGAAAATATGAAGCTAAGCCTTTACTTATGGAATTAAGGTTTAATTATGTGAGCTTTGTTTCTACAATTCAAGTCTAAGTCTATGAGCTTTCATTTTTGGAATTGAAATTTGAATTTGTTCAACTTTTGATTTTGGAATTTAGGTCTAAATTACTAAATTTGTTATTAGAAACTTGAGTTAGTCATGGTGCCACCTTTAGCAATACTAATAAATTTCAAACACAAGGTTTTCTTTTCAAATCATGTTCCTACTAATCCATCTAATGTTGCAAATACTAGTTTTAAGCTTGATGTTGTTATTGATCCAACCCAAGCAAAAGTAGACCTAGTTAATAACAAAAAAAAGGAAGAAAATGTATGAGTTGAATTGTTGCATCTAAGATTCATGGGCTACAAAACTTCCTTGCTCGACAAAATATGTTGTGGTGTTGATGGAAAGGTAACATAGGTAAAATGAAAAGTTTGAATAAACTTATGGGGCTCAAGTTGGATTTTTTGTGGAAACATGCTAGTGGAAGGAAGGCCACATTTGCATCTATATTGTGGCAATGGGAGTTTTTATTTTTTGAGAACTAATCAATATGCAAGATTAATGAAAAGTTGTAGTTGCAAAAGGGTAAGGATATTGTTTGACAATAGGTAGTTGAAAGGGTTGTGGTGGAAAGGAAAGAAAACTAGTCCAATTGTCTTCCATTTACTTTCTCAAGGTAGCCCCATGATTGAGTACGAACAAATGCAATCTCCATTTACAGTCCTTAAGGTTCCTTATCACCCATCCAAACATTGGAGTGAATGTGTTGGATGGGAGATTATTCAATCTCTACACCATGTAGTATTGATTGCCACTACAAAGGTTATTTTGGCTTTAAGTTTTCAATGTATTTCTATAAATGAAAGCAATCTAGTTGATAACCAAATTTGGATTTTAGTCCATTGTTATGTGGTGGCAAGTTGGAGATGAGTCCCCATTTTGCTCACACTTGAGCCTTTGGTTGAAGGTGGGATTGTTGTTAATATAAAAAATGTGATCATGGTTGTTTTCATTACTTATGGTGGTCTGACCAATGAAAAATTTGCTAAATAGGTTGTGTGTTTAGGAGCTCATGGTGTCTCCTTGTTTCAAGGGATCATATACGGAATAATTGATTTAATGAAGCCCTAGTTAACACCTTATTTCATTGGAATTCATTGTATGGCACATCAAACAAACCTCCAAGTTTATATTCCATGACAATGGTGTCCAAATAAAAGGATTTCCCTCAATCACTTTATGAATATTTTTCTAACTCCCCAAAATGCCATCTTTAGTTCATAAAACTTGTTGACATTGTGGAAATAGAAGGATTGAATATTTTATAAAATGTTAAGACAAGGTGGATCCACATGTTGGCACCTTTGCAAAAAGAACTAGGAAAAAATAGAATACCTTAATTACTAAAACGGCAAGTTGGCATTATGAAGGCAACTAATGCCAATTTGGTGAATTTGTGTGATGTTGGCACAATCTTGGGCTTACCATGTGTTTTGCCTATGTTGGAATTTATCAATGCCTTGATGAAATTTGTGCAAACAAGGGATGTCTTTGTATGTGACTACATTACAACAATTAAAATCTACCAAGCTAATCTATACAAAATGTATAATGACCCCACCACTTCATTCTAATATGAAAGCATTCCTGAGTTTACAAATGTTGTTGCAATCACATCTTGTAAAATTATTCAATATTGGGTCATTGACTTAAATGATGGCATAGAACACTTGGTTTTCCACATCATTAGACAATCCTACATGGCCCATTATGTTGATTCTGTAATCCTCATGCAATTTGCATTTACTCGAAAAGGTTTTGATCAAGTTATCAAAGTTTTCAAAGTTCAATGCATTGTTGCATGTGATGTGTTGGTTCTTGAATCGGAGCACAAATTTTTAGATTATGAATTGATGAATGCTCTTGGGATTATTTACCCACAACATTGGGTATTAGCAAATTGAGAATTCTCTTTTAATTGCAAACCAGTTAGCATTGATTAAATGACATTACTATACATCCTAACAAGTTGGTACTAATGGCATATGGGTTTCTAAGCCACTTTTAGGGGACACTATGGAATTATAGAGTTCTTTTTTCAAGTTGACCTTAAATAACTGGGCCTTTAAGGCCATGGTAGAATTTAAGGACAATCCATTGACTAAGTTGTGGCATTAGCTTGCCACAAACAATTTGTTGATTTTTTGTCTCTTTGAATTCATGAAACTTGTTGAACTTGCCATTGTTCAAGTCATTAGAAGTGTGGAATACGAAAGAACATTTTCCCCTTTGAATTTTATGAAATCCAAGTTGCAGAATCAATTAGCAAGGCATTTGAATATTGCTTATGCGTGTTTTCTAGGGACTTCTACACTAAGGAAACTTTTCCTTTCCACCAACTATTATACATTAACATGATGGAAACAAGACTATGGTTGGAGTGGATGTTTGAACATTGGGTTCAAGGTTTGGAGTTTGGATGCAAGGTTGAAATATGTATGTGAGAGTGCATTTTCCATTACAAAGCCATGTTTTGTTTTTTTGTATATCATTAATATATTAACATCATTGGTTGTTGTACAAGTATTTTGTGTTGTAATGGGCAAGGTCTTTGTGACCAAGGTTCAAACCCCCCTCAAAGTGTTTCAATTTAGAAGTTTGTAATTTTAAAATGTAATTTTAATTATGTTGTTTACTAGAAGCTTAAAAATTCATTACCCCAACATGTGTAAATCCTATTCCTATCCACATAGATGTCCAAATAGAAGCCACCTTGAACTTCTAAAACTTCAAAACTCTTCACCCAATTTACACCTATGTTGCTATAATATAACTATTTACATCACATTATTTTTTATCCAAATAGCCATAAAGGTTTTAACTTTTCAAACCCCATTACCACTTGCACTACAAATTAAAAACATAAAAAAACATTTCTTTTAAGGCAAAGAACATTGGCTTAAAGGTTGCAGTACAATTTTTTGGAAACATGTGACATTTATTTAGGTTCCAAAACATTGATGTAACAAATATCACATTCATTATCTTTTCCCATTGAGAGAGATTATGTGTAGCCTTGTTATATAAAGACAAAAACCTTGTTCAAAGAATGGCACACATGGAAAGATGTTAATGGTGGAAATTACAATTTTCACAAGTGGATATCCAAATGTATATATTCCCATTTTAATTGATGCTATGGATATTTTAACTAGAGTTGGGTAGTTCTTGTCTTTTATGAAAAACCTTAGGCCTACTTTACATTAGGAGTCAAGGCCAAGGTTGAACTCAAAACAAACATTCCTATTGGTGTAATCATTGAAATCAACTTGAAGGCTTTACACTAGGAGTCAATGTTGAACAAGAAAACAATTTGTTGTATTCTACCATTTTGTCACCCTAACTTGGCCCCAAGGCAAAAAAAGGATACCTATCAACTTGGGAGCCCAATTTACAACCCTTGGGGCCAATGTTGTTGCAATAAAATATTGTTGTTTTGATGAAATCCATTTTTTGTAATCAAAGTAAATCCTAAATCAAACCCTCTATTTTTTAGTTTATTTTTCATTTCATATTTCTTCATTTTCCTTTCCTCTTTTTGAACTTATGTGTTTGTTTTTTAATGATGGAAGGAGCTTCTAGTTTTCTACTTGGGATATGGCCATGAAATCCACAAGAATTACAAGAATCTTGTGTCTATGCCCATCCATGGTGGTCTGACTTTTAGGACTTAGTTTGAAAAAAGAAGCAAAGATGACAACAAGAATGATACCAAGAATGAATGAATGAAAGCATGTGAAGGGTTGAAATTTTGATCCTTATTTTTTGGCCTTAGTGGCTTTACATATGAAATCATTGGCCCTTAAACAAATAATATTCAATTAGTAACTTGGGGCCAAACAATGAACCAAGAAGTGCTAAGATAACCTATTATGGCCCCAAGATTTCTCATTGTTTACAGTGGCCATTAGGCTTCGGTTTAAAAGAAAATTAGAATGGATTTGGTTCCAATTTTGGTTTCACAAAAAAATGGAATCTTGAGCCTGGTTTTGGTCTAGTTGTTGGGAAAAAAATCAAGTTCTAATCCAATTTTGGGTAACTTGGTTGGAAACTAACAATTTAATTATAAATTAACCTTTCAATTTCAAACCATTTTTCCCCCAATTTTTTTTCCAAAAATTCAGATTTCAATTTTGGTCATGATTCAAGAACTAGATCCTAGTTCTAGATGCAAATCTAGATTTATGTTTGGTTCTAATTCTAATTCCAAAAAGCAGACCTGATTTTGGTTTGATTTGGGTAACTAAAACCAAAACTAGTGATTTTAATTAGCCAAACCAAATAACCACCCAACATTAATTTTAATCTTGAGCCAAAGCTTTAAAAACAATCCAATTGTCACTGTGAACCTCAGGGCATAATGTTGAAAAAACTATAATCATAAGTGAAAATAATTTGATTTCATAATTTGATTTAATATCAATAATTTCATATTGTAAAAGCCAAACCACCCAAAATAAATCCCAATCATAATTTCTTAAAGTGTACCATAATTGGTCCAAAAACATTTAATTCCCTTAATTGTCACAAAACTAAATCAATATAGTTTAAGAGCAATGGCGCAACATATGTCACAACATCACAAACTTTGCATCTCATGACTTATAAATGGAAATCGTATAACATTAGTTCATTTATAATTCGTACATTTCACGCATTAGTATCATGCATTGAAAACACATTTGACACACGGATTTATTAGAAAATGCAAAATTCGTGTGACATTCATTCATTCATAGGTTCATACTTTATCCATTAACACATTTATCCGTGTGTCAAACGTGTTTTCAAAGCATGATATTCATGTGTAAAATGTACAAACCTATGAATGAACAAACTTCACACAATTTTCATTATTAATTCTTGACATGTTCAATTTGTGATGCAATTTAGACCTTGATGATGGGTTCATTATTTTTGTAAAACTAATATGTTAAAACGTGCAAATGTGTCATGATAAGTGCATCAAAGCAATAGGCACTTTAACCTTTGTGAGAATTTTTGTGCCCCTGAGCCCTCATGAAGCTTTAACAAAGCTACAAGGTGAAGTGTACAAATTTTCTATCATCAATAAAGCTCTAATGTGAATTTTTAATGACATGAAATTATTTCAAGAAACTTTTATGCAATTTTTGACATGAAGGGCAATGGATTGTTTGTAATGTGACCAATTCCATAGCAACATATATATAGGCAAGGAACGCAACAAATTGAACTTCAAAACATGCACTTCAAAGAGACAATCCTCATTGAAACAATTTTCCTTATTCATGTTCAACTTAATGTGATCATCTTTTGCCAAAAAAATCTTCTCCCATTACCTTAGTTGGAAATCAATGTTTGTTTCAACAACATTTTCATCATTTAAGCTAACATATTATATATGCAAAGATTGAGGTGTTAGGGCTTGGAGAGTTGTGAATAAAGAAGAGTGGAATCAATGTGCCTAAATTGTTTTTTCAGAGTTTCAAAAGTTCTTGATGTCATAACCAAAAAATTCCTATGCGTCCTTTGCTTTGTATGAATTTATATGCACAATGAATTTGATTCAAGAATAAACTAGTGATTTTAAAATATATATTTTTAAGAGTGGCTCCTATATTATCAACAATTGTCTTTGCTTGAGCCCCAATTTAATTTTTGCTTGTTTTTTTCCTTCTTTGTTACCCTAGAACCATGTGGCTACTTCATCCAAGTTGTTGTTGCATTCAAGGTTTTTACAATGTTTACATTGCCACATACCTTTTCTTTACTTTTACAATAGTAGGAAGTGCCTTTTGCTTCATGATGATGATTTTCTAGGTTCTTCCCTAAACTTCACATTTTACCACCTTGGAACTTCTTTCACAATCAACCAACAATGAATGGAACAAAATAAAATATCTCTACAATGTCTTTACTTTTACAAATTTAGTAAATTAGAAAGAACATCCTTTTTAAAAAATGATGCTCTCATTCACTGCTAACACCATAGAATAAACATTTACAAACTTGACCATGTCATGTTCAATCACACTCTAGTTTGTCTCTCAACTTTGATATGGCCTTTTTGTCTCATTGCTTAATTTATTTGGATTAAAATGTTCCCTAATCCACTCCCATAATGCAAGATTTTTTTTGTCAATTGTTAATAATTAAGACTTTTGAGATCATCAAGATGCTTCAACATGGTTGTCACTCTTCATAACAAGGGAAATGTTGCCATTGGGTTTATGGTCATCATCAAATCATTGTAGATCTTGCATCAAATACAAAGCTTAATATCCTACCCATATTTAATGTCCCCAAGAGGAAATATGATTGGCTTGGTATGCAATATATGAACATTAGTTGTCCATTGGATCCCATCTTTTCACTCCTTGAATCCAATTCAACATTTTTCCATTGATTAAGCATTTATTACCAATTGCAAATGTTGTTATAACATTTTGAACATTAAGCAATGATTTTTTTTTGACAATTTTGTGATGTAGTCAAAATGACAATCACCTATGGGAAATTCTAGTCAAATTTGGCCATAAACAAGACACAAAAGAAAAATAATTTAAGCATACCTTTTTATTTATGGCTACCTAATGGAACCAAATAGGAATTTAACAATTTTTAATTTCATTTTCATTTTTTGAAATCTAGCAATTGAAAATTTAAAACATTATTTCATTTTCACATTTTCAATTATTACTTTAACCATTTGGGGAAAAAATCATTAACAAAATAAAAAGCGTAACCCAAAGCTAATTAAAATTATCCCAAGCTTCATATTACGATTTATTCCCATATTGCCATTTTGGTAGTTCATACACCTTAATGCAACTCCAATGGTTCATTGTATTAGGGATAATATGAGTAAATTACATATCAAATCTTACTATCAAAAGATAGCCCCTCCCCAACATATGGGACAACATGCAATGCAAGAGCATATGAATGCCACACTTGGGCCAATCATTGTGGTTAGCCAACCAAGAGTAGTCATTTAATTTCCAATGTCAAAAGACACCCATGATATTATGTGCATTTTGACGAGGCCTAAACCCATTTTCAATATCATGTGGGGTTGGCTTCATCTAATCTTTGGATTGCAATATAAATACAATAAATTGTTGGAGCTACTCTTACATGGCAAAGTACAAGCAACATGGGCAAAAACTAAACAATAACAACAAATGTGTTGAACTCCCATCCCTTTAGGATTGTGCTTGTGAGGGAAATGGTTGTGTTCGTTGGGGAACTTTGTTGTGTCTTCCCTTGTGAAAATGCAATCATGTTCTTGGGGAAGAGCAAGTGTGTTGTTTGAGGAATATGGTCATGTTCCTTGACAAATTTGTTTTCCTTGGGACAAATGTGTTGATTGTTGTGCTAACCAAGGACATAGTTGTGTTCCATGGTAAATATGGTTGTGTGTTCCTTAAGGAAATGCAACTCTATTCTTGAGAAAGTGTTTGTGTTCCTCAAAGAACATGGTTTGTGTTCCCCAAAGAAATGCTTTTTCTTGTTTTCTTTGAGGAAATGGTTTGTGTTCTTCGAATTGCGTGTTCTTTAAAAAATACAATTATGTTCTTAAGAGAATACTTGTGTTCCCCAAGGAATATGTTTGTGTTCCCCAAGGAAATGCTTTTTCTTGGGACAAATTGGAGTTCAGCTGGGGTTGTTTTTTTTTTGAGGAAATGGTCGTGTGCCCTCATAAATGCCACCATGTTCCAAAGGAAATGCTTGTGTCTTTAGCGAACACAACCATTAGTTTGGTCAAAGAAAGGGTTGTGTTTCCTAAGAAATTGTTTCATCTTAAGTGAAGGAAATGGTTATCAAGGAAATGCTTCACCAAGGACCAAAAAAAAAAGTTTAATAAAAAAATAAGACACCACATTCATGTTTTGTGCAACTTCTAAAATTTTTAAAAGCATTGCAACTTCCCAAGATGTTTCCCTTTAAAAATTGAACCTAAGGTCCTTGGGAAAGACTCATCCCAATTTCACTTGTCCCAAGCCTCTTAATTTCAAAACTTACTTAATTAATTAATTAATTAATTTTCTTCCCTAGGCAACTAAGTCTTGATCCCAATTTCCCATCTCCTTTGGAAACTGGACCCAACCCTTTTTTTCCTTCCCTCCTTAAGCCAGTTTCATCAAGGAAGTGAACCAAGTTGTAGCCAGAAAGCATCCCAAGAGCCACCCTCTTCCCAAAGACCTTGTCTTAGGGCCCATACCTAACGTCTATACCACCTGGTGTGTGTCAGGCCCCTCATCTAAGGACCGCTCACTGCCCTTTACCCTGGGGCCCTTAAACTGCCAGTTATCTGTCCTTTCATCTCGGGACCAGTCACCACCCCTATCCCCTGCGCCCATATACCGCCTGATGTCAGTCTCCTCTCCTAAGGGAACCGGTCACCACCCTTATCCCTGGGTCTATATACGGCCTGGTGTCGGTCTCATCATCTAAGGAGTGGTCAACGACCCTATCGTCGGCCCTTTCCAAAGTGTAGGGCCTGATGAGGTGCAGGGGAAGCTGTGTTGTTGTGAGAGAGAAGGAGCAGTTGCTGGCAAGGAAGATCCAGTAGCGGGAGCAGCAGCAGTGGTGGTGGTGGTGGTGCCGGACGGAATTGAGAGAAGAGCTTGTTGGGTTACAAGACTTGGAGAATGGCAACAACAGCAGTGAGCGTGGCGTTGGACTGGACACCCAACACCAACCACGTTGGTTTCTACATCGCCCAAGCTCGAGGCATTTACGCGCAGCATGGGCTTTCTGTGAGTATCATTAGTCCCCATTCCGACAATTACTCGCAAACACCAGCGTCCAAAGTTGCGTCCAAAACTGCAAGTAAATGCTCCTGCTCCTCCTCCTCCTCCTCCTCCTCCTCCTCCTCTTCCTCCTCATTGCCCTTTACTGAATTTCACTAGTATAGGTGATTGATAGCAAACTTTGGGACCTTCCCATCTGGGTGCTTCTCGAGCTCACTTGGGGTGGATGTTAGCAAAATCCCTCCTAATCCACTCATGACCAAAATCTGAGACTCTGAGATCCGTTTGAAGAAATGAGCAAATGCTTGTGGGTGCTTGCTGGGTAAACCCTAAATCCATCGCAATTGTCTGCAACTTACATAGTTTGGAGTTTTCTGCTACGTTGAAATTAGTCAACGTTACAAGGCAGGTCTTCAACAAGAAATCTTAATTATGGGAGTTGTCACAAAGTATTCCTGAAATTCGTGCAAAACATCTTTGTCTCCATCTTGAAACTGTCTTTGTTTCAGGATCTTCGTCTCTAGAACCAACCAACTCATGGTTTCCAA
Organism: Sphagnum contortum; assembly: GCA_963920785.1. Classification (NCBI taxonomy): domain Eukaryota; kingdom Viridiplantae; phylum Streptophyta; class Sphagnopsida; order Sphagnales; family Sphagnaceae; genus Sphagnum; species Sphagnum contortum. The sequence goes on along the minus strand of OY987276.1, from coordinate 22,893,407 downwards.
TCTTCCTTGGATGTGGTCTTTGTGTCTCTAGGACTGTGTGTCTGAAACTTGGCTCAGAATTTCTTCGGGTTTGTGGTTACAGCATTTGGATTGGGACCATCTGAGACCATTTTCAGCTATCACTTGCCACCACAGAGACCAAAGCTGGTAGCAGTGGCAACAGTTCTCCAGGAAGATCTCAGTTCCATTGGTAATCAGATCAGATGAGATCACCACAACATCATTTTGAGCATATAATTTATGGGTGAATGGAGTAGTAGTTCTTGAGAGAGAGAGAGAGGTGGGTCTCTGGTCTCATTTCCCAGACTGAAAAAAAGTTGTGGAATGTCTTTGTCTCAACAGTGACTCTTAGGGAGAGTGGCATCGACCGACCTCAAAAGTTAGATGGGAAGAAGTATGCATCATATGGAGCCCGATTTGAAGGTCGTATTGTGCAACAGATGATCCAACAAGATGGGGGTAAGGGTGATTTTGAAGAGATTGTTCCCGAGAAACTTGGTATTTGGAACACTTTGCTGGAGAAGGTGGCTGATGCTACTTGGATTTTCAGTGGGTGGGAAGGATGTTCTGCAAGCATTGCTGGCATCCAGCTCAATGAGTTCCAACTCTCCAGCTATGGGTACCATGGCCATTACCCCCTTGTCAATGGCAAGGGTAGATGTATCCATTAATTCAGCTTCCATTATCCCAGTGTAGAGGATGCATGATGTCATTTACTGCAAGCCTATGACATCATGTGATTATAGTTTTGTTTCTTGTAGGGTTCAGAATAGAGATATCAGTCCACTTTCTTAAGTTAAGGTCTACTCATCATTGTTTCTGCTGTTATTAGATTGCAAGTTTTAGTGTCACTGGGAAATACAGAATAGTGATAATAATTCTTTTGTGCTTTCTGTAGCACCCAGGGGATAAATGGGGAAGCCAAGACTGAGAAACAGAAGAATTTTCTAGAAGATTGACAAACTGGTGGAGATGATGCAGGATACCTTATGGGTACAGCCCAGTTGTATTTTCTCATCCTAGCACCTTGCAGTACGTTCCCCCACCTTTCCTCTTCAGTTCGCATGTCAGTTTGCATACTGGGAAATATTGCAGAGGTTAATGACACCTTGCAATTCATTGTGTTTGACCTTTTGCATAAATGGCAGGGAATTCCCAGATGTTGTGAGAAGGTTCCTGCGAGCTACATCTCTAGGATTCATCTGGGCCACAATGGAGGCAACTATCAGTGAGGCAGCAAATTTATTTCTGGTGAGCTTATCATTCCACCAGGCATTTTTCAAAGTTTGATCAGCAATTTAGTAAACTCTTGAAACAGAGTATCAAACATGAACATTCTCAATGAAAAGTTGACTTGCATCTGCCATTTTGCATTGTGGGTAGTGCAGGAACAAGTTTGCAAGGAGCATCCAGATCTGCCCAAAGGCACAGTTCCTGCTGAATTGGTCCATAGATCACTTGAATTTCTCAAGGATCATTTTTTGGATTCCAAGAGTGCTTGGGGAGTGATGGAAGACCAAAAATGGGAGGAGTATCTGACATGGCTCAACAAGGAACAGCTTCTCACCTCATACATACAATCACGGAACCCTGTTTCTGGTGTCAGTGTCACCCTGGATGACCTGCGGTCTGGTAACACAGGCTCTCCACTGCCTTCTGACCACATAACTTCCTATGCACTCTACACAAACAAATTTCTCACCTGATGTTCATGATTGAACTTTTGATAGAGAACATCCCTATCAGTCCAAATTCACTTTGCTGTTTTTTTTCTTCATCGCGAGAATGGAGATTTCTCTATTCTTATGAAAGATATTTTGATAGAGAATATCCCTATTAGTCCAAGTTCAAAGACAACATGCCAGCATGTTTTTTGTTGGGCTACACAGCCTTATAGTGTCATGCTGGATCTTGTATACTACAAGCCCAATCAAGCAAATTCTCTGTATAGGTAAGCTTTCATGCCATAGACCTGTTCAATTGGCCTGTCTGTATAGTTTGCTGTCCCTTAGTAGCAGAAGTGGACTTCATACACTTTTGAAAAGACAAAAGTGGGTATTTTGGAGTGACAGCTCCACTTTGGGAGTAGACAAAGAGTGCTGGATGGAGTGGAAATTTTCAGTGTGTCCTGGCCCGAGAGGACCTCTGGTGCTTTCCTAGCATGTGATCAGTGGCTCCACCCACTCAGTAGCCTACTAGGATCAACCTCTTATTTCTGTCAAAGAGGTTGGCTAACTCTACTTGGGTCACATGCCAATTGTGGGAACTTTGTTGTCAAACTATACTGTTACTTTCTAAAGCTTTTCACACTGCTTAAATGACAAATTAAAAGTTCATCTGTAAGTCTTCTCTAAGAAGCTGGAAGCCTGTGACTACATTCTCTAGTATATTAGACCCAAGTTGATGAAAGTTTATTGTTGCATCCTTCTCTCTTGTTCATGCTGAAACTTCTCATTTTAGTTTGTTATAATTCTCACACCTAATACCTATGACAGATATAGGAAGGAAACATATGAAGGGTATTTAGTTTTCAAATTTCATTTAAAAAATATTGGGAAAGGTTGAAATATTAATGCCCGGTTGATGTTGTATGACAACTAAATGTGGTTACATGTCTACTGAAGCAAGGCATCCTATACCAAGGAAAAGTCACAAAATTTTAAGACCTAAAACTTGGTCAGACCATGAATTTGAAGAAAGAAATCTATGGTTAAGTTACATCAAGAACATGCTTTGAGTTCAACATTGGCAAACCAACTTCTGAAAATAAAGGTATTGGAAATGGATTTTGGGTTGGGTTGTCAGGTCTTTCACTTTGCAACAAAATCTGATTGAAGTCAGAATAGAAGAAAAAGGCCTGACTGCAGAAGAAGTTGACATCAAATTGTACACAGTCCTTGGGGGTGGGTGAGATTCTTCACCCTAAGCTTGATTTGTCACAGCACAATGTTTGCCACATTGCAAATTGTGTGACATCCGAGAGACAGTTGAGTTTTCTTTTAAAATTCATCACACTAGAAATGTTTTTTTATTCCTGCTATCCCTAAATCATGTGAAAATGAATATCAGCAAATTGCAGAGAGTGCAATCTTGTCAGCTGTCCAAATACACGACAGCTGGCGGCCACCTGGTATTGTCATGTTGTGGTGTCAATACAGGAAATTTTCCTACAGCATCAATGGGTTGATGATTATGATTTCCAGTTTGTGTAGCAAGGTTTTGTTCCTCCACCATGCCCTGACACCCACTGTGCAGAGGGCTTGTTTGAGAATTCGAAGGATTGACTGTCAAATCTGTCCTCTCAGGTGCTTGAAAACCATCGTCCTCTTCATAACCAGACCATGACCTTGCATTCTCCATGCCACCTTCAATATCTGAATCTGGGTCCTTATCTGCATTAATAACATCTTCATCATCTAAAGGTATGTCATCCGATTCTGGGTCTCCCTCATGTGGCTCTAATCTGTTGACATCCACCTCTTCAAGGGCTGGCACCACCACCTCACATTCTTGTGCAGCATCTGTTTGCTTCATTCCAACAAGCTTTCGCAGTGGCTGTTCAAACAATGTGTTTCGCATCTCAACACACAGAATTTCTATCTCCCGGAGCGCCTTTCGAAGACGAAGGCCTGCCGATTTGTTGCCACCATACGCCTGAGCAGTGTCGCCTTCATTCTCATTCACCACATGACACATCTATGATAGAGAAAAAGGTTCACCCATAAATCAAGTTAGTGCAATTTACATACCTTGTGAGTTCCGAGACCAAACACAAATAAATGCTGACTATATTCAGATTCAGAGGTAAAGTGTACTGCTGCCTCCCATAGCCTTATGACCTGCTTCCTCATAACTACATTCAGAAAAAACAAGAGTGGGAGGAAGGAAATTTTGAGTTTTAGAAGGACCTCAGCAGCTCCATGGACATTTTCACAAGCTTAGCAGGAAAAAACAGTAACGGACCTTGTTATATATCTGAGCGACCTTGAGTCGACTGGCATCATTATCAAAAGCTGTTGCCTCTATTTCCTCCACAGCTGAAATATACACACACGCTTCCTAAGTTTTGAGTGTGGTGTATGTTGATATCTATTTCAACAAAAAAATCATGACACTGGATTAGGGTTTAGGGTTTAAAACCCTAAACCCAGAACCCAAAAACCCAAATACCAAGGCAATATCTCACAAGAGCATCCCATCTTTTTTGGGCGCTGAAAAAAATGGTCCATGAACTCCAATCCAACTATCAGAAGTTACAGAATAGAATGATAATCAATCCCTTCAAATTCCAGACAATCATGTCTCTATACATGAGCAATGTTTGTAATCACAGGTTTAGCTTACAGATTGGAAAAGGCTTCATCGGAGGGGCAGGGCGTTCTTCTCGACTGATGGTTTGTTTGTGAGCTATGACCGGCATTGATGGGATATAATTCGTCCGCACTGCTCCCTCACTTGTCATGCATTGTGGAAGTTCCTCAACAGCTCCTTGGTCTCCCTATTCATGATTTACAGGAGGCAGAAGCTATTAGTGTCTTCTTGTTGAAATCTTCATCCCTCCTGGCAATTGGATGTGCTAATCTACTTAGAACAGCTGCTGCTGCTACATTCCTTGATGAATTTTCCTGATTATTCTACAACATAGGATAAACTTCTTCTTCCCATCATGAACTCAGAATTTTGAGCTTCATCTCTCACTCAACTTATGGGACATCTCGCTGCCCTGCAAAGGGAGAGCAGGCATATTGGAAACCACCCACTCACCAAAAACACTTTGTGGTACTCTGCGTTTAGGACTTTTTCAAGCAGCAGAACCCGTCTCTTTATGAAGTCTACCATCCTCTTTTGCATGTACGCTTCCTTCTCATCCTTATCAGCCCCAATTCCAATCTGCACTTCGTCCTCAAAAGTTATGGGCGCATCTTCCCCACCTATGTTCAATTGTTCAAAAACACATACAGGACACACAATCAATGAACTCAGTAACATATAAACAGAGAACTTTTCCTTGGGAACCCCACTACTACTGAGCAAGACCCACATAGATCTGACCCACCATAAACCCTAAACCCATCATGCCCACACAAACAGACTATGTTGGGTATGAAGAAAAAGCTCAACCTTTCCTGGAGAGATCCTCAATGTTGCCAGGACTACTACCTATGTCTCTATTTCTTGATGAACCAGCAGCAGCACTGTCATCAACTCCTCTCAAAAGAAGCTCCCCTCGCACCACTGGCTGCAAACCCAACTGGGTATCCTCCACAATGTCCAGCCACCTCCCATATCCATGCCGCCTGTTACCACCTCACACACACCCATCAACTGAGATTTGAGTTTGAGAGATATGGGTCTTGCTCAGAGCAGCAGGTGGTGGTCATCCACAATCCCAACAGGGTTGAGGAATTTTGATTGACGTACATGCAAATGGCATAGAGAAGTTTGCGGTCATGTTCCTCCTTCCACACCTTGGTGTTCCGGAGTGAGTAATAGCGGTAAGTATGTGCACCTTTGGAAAACAAAGGCATTGAAGGATCCTCTATCAATGCCTTAACCTGCCAAGTTTCACAATGGCAAATGTCAAAATCATTCATTCATTGCCCAACAATACTTAATGTTACACAACAACAACAACAACTGTATTTGCTTGAATACAGCTATCAACATGTTCTTTTCATGAACCCACCTTGTCCCGAATCAGGTGCAAAATTGCAAGCCGCACCAACACATCCTGAATGCGGAGGCCTTCCTTTGGAACTCCATCTGTAACATTCAATTTCAGAAATCAGCTTGCAAAGTTGGAAGGGTTTATGGGTTTAGGGTTTTGTGCAGCTAAAACACAATAATTTTCTTTGCAGTATGGTTGATTAAGTAGGCATGAGAGTGTAGCTCAGACCAACTATCATCACAGTGAAGACATACCATAAAAAGTAGGTGAGTCATTGATGTCCTCTGCAATATGGCTCAAGAAAAGAGTTCCATATCTATCAAGCATCCCACCACCCAATGGTTAAAGTCCTCAACAACTCAGTGAACAAATTCCAAATACTACCATCAAGCAGACCAGGAAAGCAATTGTCATGGCCACAAGCAGAAAGGTGGCAGAAATATGTACTCTTTAATCTCTTCCATTGTCTTGGGCTTGAGGCGAGGAATAAATTCACACCAACTGAAGTCACCAAGACCAAACCTGTCGCAGAGGCAAAATGCATCTCATGAGACACAGGCATACCTATTAGGCCATAAAACTAGAACCAAAACACAGCATGCATAAAGTAGAAACATTGCAAACAGAAGAGAGAGTGCCCAGAGTTTCTGGTTGACACCCATGAGCCTGAAATTCCAAGTATAGACCATCATAGACATGAAAACAAAGAATTGGTGACAATACCAAATATGTGGAGTGATGGTTCAGAGATACCTCATCAATACATGAACAAACATGGAGCGTTGTCTGTGGTTGAAACCCAAGACTTTCAACGTGCTGCCTTCACCTTCCATAAGAGGGCAAGGCTCCACAATTTGTGGCTCCACAATTCGCTGCTCTACAATGCGTGACTCCACAATTCGTTGCTCCCCAATTTGCTCTTCAGATACAGCTACAATGGCTATACACAATGAGACATGAATTAGTTCTATTGGGTCTCCCCACATGGACTTCATCCCACTTTTACCTACAGGCACCTATGATGCCTGTAAGGATAGATTACAATCTCTAATTCATTCTCATAAGTCGACCCCATTTAGTAGGGATTTTCAAAGAGATGAATAAGTTTTTTTTCTTCCCAAACTCTTAGTGTCAGGTTAAGAAATACATCTTTCTTCTCAATTGACTAAAAAAATTGGCATCAAAAACACCATTTTTATTCAAAGAGAATAAATACACCTGTAAATCAAAAGACATACCTCTTGGACGCTTTTTGATCTGAGGCTTTTTGACTTTGATAAGTTCAACCATTTCATGATGATGTACAATGGGTAACTCTGGTTGCACTGGAGGAGTCCAGTCAGCTTCCTCATCAGAGCTGATCGCAACCATGCCTGCAAGATCATCATCCTGCTCATACAGAAGCCCTGTTTGCAGAACCTGTTTCCGGCTGCGCTTGCCTTTCCCGAGCTCTTCTAGAACCTGCTCTTGCTGATCCAGAAGTACTCTGTCCTTGAGCAAACGGTCCCAAAAGTGGGATGCCCCAAAATTGTCCGTTGTCTTTGCATCAAGCTCAACTTGGGCCTCCCTCTCTGCCTCCTCTGTATCATCCTCATTGACAACCTCATAGTTTGCTACCTGCAGTTGCCAAAATGGTCATATGTCTGCCCCCTTCCTATTGGATGCTATTTATGTTCCTTTCATCCGACAGCAGTCAACTGGTATCCAAAATCCTTACACAGATCAAAAACCCATTTTGAAGGGCTTAGGGAGGTGAAACTGTGCCAGAGATTTGGCTACTGAGCACTAACCAGATCAGGCCGGATGTACCAAAAAGAGATGCAGGTAAAACATTCACCTTAAAAGCATTTAGGAGGCCATTGTCTTCGTCATCATCCACATTTTCCACATCAGCCACAACTTGAGATCGATCCAATAGTCTACAGACAGATCAAATTACATAAGTTGAAAAGCATCAGATTTGGCATTCCCAATCCTTGGGGGATACAAAATACAACACAATTCCCACCCAGTTTTAATCTACTTCCCTGAATACCAACCTACACCCTCATAACCTATTCACCTAACAATACATTTGCCTTGACCCATGAGTGTAATCCTACCTCTCAATGGCAACATCATCATAGTGAATTTGTCCTGCCTTTCCAGCTTCATCGCCCTCTGTAAAAAGCTCCTTTGCACCATACCGCAAGATATCATCCAGCTCTTCCTACAGAAAATTAACCATGCACAACAAACTTCTAGAACAGTCCACATTAAGGATTGGTTCTAGATGGCCCTTGACCTACTGTATAAGCTCATCTTCTATACAATCCATCATAAGGGCAGGTACACATACCATGACAAACTTAAAGATATAAAATAAATTCACTGAAAAAAAAATTCACAAAAAAGAAAATAGTCACATATGAAACCCTTTGCCATGATGACATGATGGTGTAGAAGAGACATCTGGAACAATGAAAGAGAAAAAAACTGCATGCAAAAAGGAGAACCAACAGGCTTGTAAGACTAAAAGGGAGAGAGAGAGAAGAAATGAAAAAGCAGGTCAGTTTTGAACCTGGTTAAGGACTTGCGTCTTCATACGCCCAACAACCAAATGCTCCAATACCATCTTCTTCTTCGTCAATTGCATCATTCGCTCCTCAATTGTTCCTCGTGTAACAAGGCGGAAAATCATGACCTGGTTGAGCACCCAAAACCAATTTTCAGATTCTCTTTCCCTCAATCATGGTCATCTTTATCTAGATACTTTCCTCCTGAAGCACATGCTAAGTTAGGGTTAGCTAGTTGCTGAGTTTTGGCCGTGGTACTGGGCACATCTTCAAGCCACCCTTGAACCCCATATTCAGCTATGAAGGAAAAAACTGCTTCTTTTAGGCCTAGCATAGCACATCTTTCTGTGATTCATCACCCTTAAGGCAAAACACAGATACCTAAAACCCTAAACCCTTCAGGCAAAACTTAGATACCTGTTGCCAGCTGATGTTGATTACTGCCATCTCCATTAATCCATTTGAGGCTAGGCTTATCCAACAACACTTATCATCAAATGTAAATCCACAATTTCATCAACTAGGAGGGCACAATTTCATCCCTACATAAGGCTGGAAAAGTTGATGAATCAAATATACCTTATTCGTCTGACCAAGGCGATGGGCACGAGCCATAGCCTGCAGATCTGCATGTGGATTCCAATCACTGCACACCCAAATCCTCTTGGAATTTAATTTAAGAACACCAACCAACTGACAAGCTCAGGAAATGTGGTCAAGATTTCTCTGGTTTTTGCTCATGGTCAGGGTTTTCTTTTCCAATTTTGTCAAGTAAGTGAACTGGCAATTTTTCCACTAAAATTTTGCATTTTTTGTTGAATTTACACTAAAAACACAAAAATTCCCAATTTTTTCCAATTTTTTTGGTCACCAAGTGGTGAAAATTCACCAAAGAAAAAAAACACTGCTCATGGTTGCTGACCCATGTTGGGTGTTTTCTTTCTTTGCTCTCAAAGGATCCAGCACTCTTGGGTACCATGTGTGAAAATGGGGACACACACACACACACACCTGTCATAGATAATTACGGTGTCAGCTGTAGCCAAGTTAATGCCCAAGCCTCCTGCCCGAGTTGACAACAAAAAACAGAACTTTGAGGAATTGGGAGCGTTGAATCGATCAATTCGAACTTGTCGCTCTGCACCATTGATCTTGCCATCAATTCGCTCATACCCCCATTTCTGCAAAAGAATTTACAAAAGCACATATCCAATCAAACATGTAAGAATATAAATCTGCAGGTCTTCAAATTCTTGCAAAAGGAATTATCGCAAGAAACAAACAAACAAACAAACCAGACTTTCATCATTGGGCAAAAAATCTGAACTGTGTGAACCACAAAGCCTGAACCCAGAACCAATTCTTCAAACCTTGGGGAAATGCATGACTCAACACTTCAAATCTGGCCTGAACTCTGAACCAGTTTTTCAAACCTTTGGGGAAATCCATGACCAGACACTTTGAATCTCGGTATGGGAGATAATAGATACACAAAGAGAAGTGAAAAAAAAACCTTGACATGAAGCCAATCCTCGAGTATGTCAAGCATGCGGGTGAACTGTGAGTAAATAAGAACACGGTGTCCTTGCAGCTTGAGCTTTGACATCATCTTCTCCAGCAATACCATTTTCCCTGAGACCATCAACAACTGCCTGCAATCAAGCCAGCCTCCTCCTCCCCCTTTGTCAACACCCAAGAGCACAGTCTAAATATACTATGTGACTGAAATTGTTCAGGATCCACTTTTGCAGAAAGACCACATGTTGGCATTGTACAACAAATGGGTACAAAAGTACTAGACCACACCTAATTCTCAATCCCATTTTCTGAAATATCATCAGCATTTCAAGCATGGATTCATCTACTTCACATAGTTATTACAACAAAAACATATGGTTTAGGGTTTAAGGTTTAGGACAGCAGCCCATGTATAGATTGAAACAACTTTGAAAACATGAAAGAAAATGTATGACCTGTTGGCTTCAGATTGGTTCCTGGTATGTGGCTCCATTCCATCAAGTAAATACGGGTGCCCACACAGCTTGCGAAGCTCCATTACAACATTATTAAGTGAAATCTGGCCAAAAATCAAGCATTTTAGTCAAGAGCAAAATCTTGTGTGTTGGTAAATTTGCTGAATGTTTAGTTACATGGCTACCCATTGGCATCTGTGTTGTTCTGAAATACCATAGTTGGAAAAATTTACTATGGGTTCAAAACTCAATACTCCAAATCAATCAGAAATTAGTACCAAAGTCAACATAACAATTTTTTTTACCTGAGGACCACCATTACGTGACAAGATCTGATAGTTACGTGTCAGAATGGCTCTGTAGTACTCCTTTTGGAGTGCACTCAACTCCACCCGTAAAATTAGCTCCTTCTTGGGTGGCAACTCTTTCATCACATCTTTCTTGACACCTGAGAAAACAAACAGTCACAAGGGTCTCACTGTTGTGGGAACCAGCATCTACTCTACCAGCCTCACTGGAATACATCATCATATTTTTAGGGTCAGACTGCAGCATCCCATGGATTAAAGCCAGGACCTCTTTGCATCTCTCAATAAAGCTGGGAACAATAAAAGAACACATTGACTTTCATGGTCTACTTACGACGGAGCAAATGCGGGGCCAACATCTTGTGTAACCGCTGAACCTGCTCCTCCTGATTGATGTCACGGAATTCCTGTTGGAACTCTTCCAGGCTTGAAAACTGCAATGCTGACATTGCAAAAAAATCATCAAGAAATTCAAGCAAAACAAGAAAAATAAGGAACAACCAGCTGGATAAAGATTCTTAATTTTTTGTTCACTGTGGCTCATTCTAACAGCAACTGGTCAAAATAATAATAATGATATTTTCATTTTAATTTCTTTTTTAAATGCTTTCCCCAAAAATTGCCTACTTTTGCAACCGATGAACTCAGAGGAAAAACAGGGGAACTCTTGCACCGACCTTGCCTGCATCTAGAAAGTGCATCAGCATGAAAAGCTCGTCCAAATTATTCTGCAGATGGAAGATGTAACACGCATTGCCAAAGGTTCAAAAATTAGCTTAAATGGGTGTCAGAAGGACACACATGGACATCAAAAGCAGCAGCACACGAGTTTCATCAAAATCTGTAAAAATGGACTCCCCTATAAGACAATACTCTGCCACTTGGAAGTCCATCATGCACAGAGAATATGTAACTTCAGCATCTCAAGCACTAATGCAAAGACCTGCAAAGCTGTCATTGTGATAAAAAGAAGATCCAAAAGAAGGAAAAAGATTTAAACACCTGTAATGGAGTGCCAGTAAGAAGAATGCGGTGTCGGGTTGAGAAAGTTTGGAGAGTCTGGAAGAGCTTGGAGTCCTTGTTTTTGAGACGATGCCCCTCATCCACTATCTGCAGCAACTCAAAACCTTTCAAGCTAGAGCTTTAAAGTTCACCACCAATATGTGTGTGTGTGTGTGTGTGTGTGTGCGTGTGCGTGCCAAAATACTGATATACTGTATTGGGTTTTTAGAGCAGTAGCACTGAAGCTCAATTTGCATGTGTTGGGTGTTCAGAAATGAAGGAATGGGCTACACGTACCAAACACTCCCAATGGAGCGATTTCAGAATGAAAGTGTCCAAATTCACCATCTCATAAGATGTAAGCAACACATCAAATTTGATACGCTCCTGCTTGCTTTCCAGATAATTCAACTTCTTCTTCCCTTTTTCTTTCTTGTAAGCTGCCTTCTTGATTTTCTTTGGAAAGAAAAATTCATAGTGACGCAAAATGGCTCGCGCCTTAGAAGACCCAACATACATGACCTGCAACAAAACATTTAACAAACAGAACCAAATTCAACATCCTGCTGCTGCTGCACCAATTGCAGAACAAAAGTCATTACTGCAAACCAACCCATAGACCTCCCCTGATATGAACTACTGTTGATGAGATAACTAACAACATGCACAGATCTCATCAGCAAGTCTTGTGCCCTTGCATAACTAATCCAAGGAAACTACTGCTGACAGTGATTTGTTTAAGCATACCACATTCATATGGGGAGCCCACGTAGCAAACTCCCGTTCCCAGTTCCGAAGAGTTGAGAGCGGGGCAACAACTAAATGCGGTAGTTCAACTACATCTGCTGCCGCCAATGATGCCAACAATGAGATGCTTTGTATTGTTTTGCCTGCAATCCATTCATCATATGCACTGCTGTAATAAAGCATACCCACCCAATTGAATTTGTGTATTCATTTGCCACATGAACTACAAACAAGAGTTAAGATGTGCAAGAGCGAATGAAAACCCAAAACATTGTCAGAGTTGATGAAACAGGAACTAGAGTCTTGGATTGAAGTGCTGGACTGACAAGAGGTTGGAGATTGTACCAAGTCCCATCTCATCAGCTAAAATCACATGCTTGCTTTGCTGCCAGGCAAAACGTAAGAAGTTCAGACCTTCCAGCTGGTATGAGTGCAATGATCCTGTGGCTCCACATGAATGCCCACAAAAACAGTTTGTAAGTAGAAACAAAAAACTATTATGTAACCAAAACCACCATTTGTCCATAACCCACCACCAAAGAGAGCTACAAGCATGGCTCTCTCTCTCTCTGCACATGATCTCCCCCAAAGAGAAGTAGTTTCTAATATATACAAGTCAGATCATTTCTTTTTTTTATGAGGGAGTAAAAAAAACCCCAGTTTTTGAGAAATTGAGGCTAACAATAACTAGCATGGAAACTGAATGGAAGTACCTCCGACCAAGAAGTTGGGTGTCTGTGTGTAAGGCTTGAAGTCCTTGCGTTGCCGCTTCAAGTCTTTGTTGTTGTCGAGTGTTAGGCGTTTGCGCTTTTTGGAAGGGCGTGCCATGATGGATTTGTACTTGTCTATCTCAGCTTGGAAAGCTGTCACATCGTCTTCAACTTCCCATGTCACTTCATCATAACCAAGCTCCTTCCACTTCACATTATACTCTCTCACGTCCCCAACGCATCTACCCAAAAAATAAATAAATAAATTATCACTTTCACAGGCAAAAACCTTTCATAAATCTCACACAATGGGTGCTGCTCCAAGGTCTTCAAGCTTGCAGAACTACTACTACTACCATTACCCACATACAATTTGCATAACCTCTATTTGGAAACAGGAACAACAAAACCCAGTTAGTCCCTGAATACAAGAACATGGCTGCATTCATAAATTCTAAATATGAAAGCCTGTAGAGGGGAGCACCTTGTATCAAGGATCCGGTCAACAGTTGTCCACTCAGGTCGAATTGGAACCCAATCTTCATCCGGTGTATTCTGGTTCTGTGCAGCTTCTAGCTGCCTGTGAAAATGGTTGAGTTTCATTCGGAGGCCAGAGAACACTTTCATACTTCTCTCCAAGTCAACTGCTGAAACCCTGCCATGTCAAAGTCCACAACTTTCTTTACACATGCTCAAATCTGGAAGAGCACCAACTTCTATTACTACACCCTAGATGTCTGCACAACATTTTTCCTAGGGGGCAAAACAAGAGACAATCCTCCTCACCATGAGCAGTGCAAATAGGAGCGGGATTTCCACTTGACCAAGTAATGCTTAACAAGGCTTCCAGAGGTGGTGGGCGGTACTCCATTTCCAGCATGTTCTCTTCCAGCTTGAGGCAGTTGCAGAGGCCTCAGTTGCATATCTAAGATTTTCTCCACATCACCGAGTGGGTCCAACTTCAAACACACACACAAACAGACAACAGCCAATAAAAAACAACAGTGTCACAACTTCTTTTTCCCACTTCTTTGCACACAACTCCTTGACTTCTTCAACACTTAGGGTTTCTCTCACCATTGGGCAACTAGGAAACAGAAAAAAAATTTAGTGCACATCTCTCAGGTCAATGTTGGTGGAAGGATAGAAGTGCAGAAAAAGTGCTTAGGAGGAGGCATCTTACACATCTAGGGCAGCTCCATTTCCCGCGTGGGACAACCTTCAGGGGTGGACTAAGGCAACCGAGATGATAGACTGCTGTACAGTTGTCACAACATAGCAAGTCCCCACCCAGATGGCAAATACTGCAAAAGTCTTCACTCTGCAAAACAACAACCGAGCAGCAATCAACCCATCCACATGAGCACTTGCTTATTTCCAGTTGTGGGTATAAGTTCAAGCTCTTTGGGTGGGTGCAATCCATGGCTAGTTACAAAACACTAGAGTTTGCGATTGGCACTTTCAGTTCAAGCCTATGACTTACTGTAACACATTCGTAAGTTTATGAGGTACCCAATGCAACTACCCAACAAATACAGATTTTCTGAAATACACAGAACTGCAAAGAAAGACAATTGCCAAAAAAATTCACATAGGTGTTGTTGTTATGGTGGACCTGTGTGTGTGTCATTTGGACACAAACCTGTTCCATTTTCAGAACCTCAAGAAACTCATCATCTGCATCAGCAGCAGCACCCTCCACAGCAGCCTCCTCTTCCTCCTCTTCCTCCTCCACCTCCTCTTCAGCTGCCCAATACTCATCTTCTGCAGCTTCTACTTCTGCATATGATGGTTTCCGCCGATTCCTTGCTTTCAGCCTCTCTGCCAAACTGGTGAATTCCTGCCCAAAAGGAATAAAAAACCCCAGAGGGACTCGAAACCAGATCAGTTGCAGAATTCTGACTTTGGGTAGCCATATATACATACAGATGGACTCAAAACCTTGGTTTTGACATTGCAATCAATGCAGCTTGAACAAATAGGATCAAATGAGAGAAAAATGTGCATGGTTTCACTATGAAAAGCATGTGTTAGGTGTATTCTTGTCAGCTCATGATTGGAATATCATAGTTTGTGATCCATGATCCTGATTGATCTTTTCACAAGTGGAATCGGCATCCAATCCACATCCACATCCAATGAAAAAGTTGATGTTTTTAAACATGCTAGAAGAATCACATGCTATCAAATCAATTGCACCAGGAGCATTGTGAAGAAGCCCCTGAGTCTCAAAGGGAAACAATAATTTCTCAAGGAGATAATACTGGCACACATCTGTAAGAACCTAGAAGAAATATTATATTAGATGAGAGCCGGAAGAGATGGGACAGTGCGGTGGCTGATTGTGTCTCATTTTCCTACCAATCTTGCTACTGTGAAACATTTTTACTAGAATGAAATCACAAAGGAAGAGGAGGAGAGCAAGAAGAAGAGGGTTACTTACTTCGATATCACCATCACCGGCATCAGTCACATCCATGGGAGCTTCCAAATCCTCAAGCTCCTCCATATTGGTTGGCATCTATCTATCTTCCTTCCTATGAAAACAACAAAACTCCCCTGACTTCTTTTTTGCTGAAGATTGGGCTTTTGTGGTAGCTACTAGTTGAAGAAAAAAGCAAATACAAAAAAGAAGGTGATGGGTTTCACATTTATTCATGCAAAAAAAAAAAAACCCTCAGCAAGCAGCAAGTGTAAAAAAAATTAGACTGACAAAATTATGCAATGTGTCAGATGATGCCACTGTTGCTGCTGCTGCTGCTTCCAGTCTGAGTGATATGATTTGAAAGCAGCAAGCTGTTGTTGTTGGTTTCCAACATCTGGTTTCTGTGCTGCTGCTGCTGGTGCTGCTTGAGTAAATTTTGTCATGTAGGATATCAGCAGAAAGCACTGAGCAGAGCTACTGACAGATTGATTCTCTGGAAATCAATGCTTTACTTGGAATGCTGAAAGTAGCAAGAAAGAAAGCTGTAGACAAGAAAACTCAACAACCCAAAAGCTAGAATCTCTTGGTCTGTCTAGTCCAGATTGTAATGCATTTGATGATGGATCAGAAAAAGTGAAACCCTAGCTACTGAGAGAGCTACTGCTGCTGCTGTGCATCCATGCAGGAACACTAGAAGAATACTCACAGCCACTGACTGACTCTCTCTCTCTCTCTCTCTCTCTCTCTCTAGATGGTGAGGTACTTGCAAATGCACAAAAGGCTCTTCCCACATGGATCGATGGATCACCCACTTCACCAAACAACAAATCTCATCATCTTCTGCTTCTGCTTCTTCTTCTTCTTCGCTCCACCAACTAAAATCCTTGCAACCCACAGCACGGCATTCGCAACCTGTTTTGCTTCCTGAGACGGAAAACCAAATTTCGTTTGTGACCCGATATTGCCGAAGAGAAGAAACCCGGGAAAGAAATAAAATAACAATAACAATAACAACAACAACCAATCTTGAGATCTGTCTATCTATCTGGGAAACAAAAGGTTGCAACAAAGAGGAAAATACAAAAAGCCAAGGAGGAGAAGGAGGAAAGGAAGGAGGGAAAAAAACCTAGCAATGAGAAAACACTAGAAAACACACCAAAAAGAAGGAAAAAACACCCAACAAGACAAAGAGATTGAGAGAGCGAGATCAAAGACCCATCTCCCAAAAAACAAAAAACAAAAAAAGACGCCACAGAATTGTTTATTCAGGAAAAGTCTCTGTTTTGATTTTATTTTTCATTTTTATTTTTCTTTGTTTGTGGGTTTTGGGGCTTTCTTCTTCTTTCCTTCGGATCTTGCTGGCTTTTCTTTGGGCAAGGATCAGAATAATAATAACAACAATAATGGTTGGAAAATGGGGTTGGGGGGAAATAATAAATTCTTTTTTTGGGTTTTTTTTTTTCTTCTGTTGCTGCTCATTTCTCTTATTATTATTCTTCTTCTTCTTCTTCTTCTTGATGGTGGAGGAGAGAAGGGGGCCGAAAAAAACGAGGGAAGAAATGATGGGGAGGGTGCTGCAGCAGGAAGCAGATGGAAGAAGAAGCAAAAGCGTAATCAATCAATCACTACTACTGGCAACTTCAACAACAACAACCCAGCTCTTCTTCTTCTTCAACTATTGAAGAAGAAGAAGAGCTGGGTTGTTGTTCTTGTTTGTTGATGTGGGCGGCTGTAGTCGCAGGGTTGGCTTTGATTTATGGGTCTGTAGATGTTTCTTCTTTTGGGGGACAAGTTTGCAACAGTATGATGCATTCATGTATGGCAGAAAAGTCCCTGAGGTGGTGGGTCAGTAGTGCAGTGGTGGTACTGGCCTCTCACACTTGTAGCTAGTCTATCGGGAATAAAAAGAAGAAGAAGAAGAAGGGGAGGTTCATGCCTTCTTTTTCAGAAACCCAAAACTTTATGCTGATGGATGCTGGAGACAGAACAAATCTTCACTCCTACAAAAGCAAATGAAAGCTGCTAATTCTACTGTATCTGACGATGATGATGATGATTCTAAACTTGTTTCAAACTACTTCACTCTTGATTGCAGAGTTAATTTGTTTGATCTTCTGAATGCACAGGAATCCTATCTCAGTCCAACAAACAGTAGGAAATGAGATCCAGGAGCTGGATGCAAATGTGTATTGTGTGTGTGTGTGTGTGTCTCTCTCTCTCTCTCTCTCTGTGCCAACAAGCATGTAATTGATGATCCTTGGACCTCTTCTTCTTCACCTTAAGACTAGTGATCTGGTTTTTCCTTCTCTCTCCCAACTGAATGCTGTAGTAGGCTGTGCATCATCATGATCCCTCCACAAGCAAGGAAGAATTAGCTCATGGAGATCAATGATAGATTTCTATTCTGTCTCTGATTCGATGTGTTCATTGCTTGTTCAGTGAATTTGATCTAGTAAGATGATTCTATGATCCTAAAGCTCAGCTCCACTAGAACATAGATCTATGTGAATTGCTTGCTCAGTGATTCAAATTGATGGGTTTCAAGTGGAGAGAAAGCTAGTCTACCTGATATGATGAGTACCACATGTATCCTGTCTCTTCTCTCTCTCTCTCGCTCCCTCCCTCCTAATTCCCAACTCAAAAGCCTTCCTTTACATTTTTACTCATGGCATGTATCATGGGTAGGACTTAACTAACTTCACACTAGATCACATACCTACCAGGCTTCATTAACCTCTTCTTCTTCTTCTTCTTCTTCTGTAGATGCATGAGCAAGAACGTGGATGGAATGGAATGAATTCTAAGGACTAGGTATAAGCAAGCAATAGCCTCGAGGCGGTTACTAGATATAACCTACCTTTCAATCAAATGTTCTAGAGCAACAACATACCCCTCCTCTCGATGGATGAAAGGTCATGTTACCCTCGGAACATAACAATGGATGAAAAGTTATTATGTAACCCGCCTAACAAAACAATGGATGAAAAAGTATGTAACCTTCCTAACATAACAAGGGATGAAAAGTTATGTATCCTTCCTAACATAACAATGGATGAAAAGTCTTGTCACCCTCCTAACATAATAATCGATGAAAAGTCTTGTCACCCTCCTAACATAACAATCGATGAAATGTCATGTCAACCTCCTAACATAACAATGGATGAAACGTCATGTGACCCTCTTGTTGATGGATGAAATTTTTCATATCAATGGATGAATAAAATATCATGCGACCATCCTTATATAACCCGTTTGTTGATGGATGAAAAGTTGTGTAACCCTCATCTCAATGAATGAAAATATCATATCCTACGGCCTATCTTAGATGATGATGCATGCATAGGAAACAAAAGGGTGAGGCAATATAGGGGCTTGGTGAACCTCGAGTGGATGAAAAATCAAAAGCTCAAGAACCTTTGGACAAGGGTAGATTATGTATGACTTGCAAAATGTTGGTGTAAGCATCAAGTGTGGTTACAAGCAATTCAATACTTTTTCAAGGTTAAACTAAAAGCTATCTTCAAGATTTTAGTTTTTTAGGGTTTAGTTTTTTGATCCACATTTGGGTTTTTGCCTCACAAAATCAAACATTCTAAGCATGAAGAAAGAAAGACAAAAATGATCATTTACACAATCGCCGTCCCATACAAACTCATATTATCATGAGTAACTCAAGATTATTTAAATAATTTTGACATGTCTAAATCCTTTGTATAATAAACATGTTAGAATTCAAAAGGCCCATGAAATATGTGACATAATTCAATTCATCCCGTTTGTTCATGTGATGATATGGCCTTTAAATCTCCTTCTCCATATATAATCATCACATGCACAAAATTTGATTCCACATCCAATTTTGGAGTGTCCAAATCATGCAAGTAAGATGCACAAATAATTCAACACAAGGTCATCATCATCATCATCATCATCTTTATCATCATAAGTATTATTTATTGTGTTATAACACACTAATTAAATGTTATTCTTTGACAAATAATTCTTATGGGCTTTAGGAATGAATGTATGGAATGGTTGTGGAATTCTTAATTTTATTAAATTTTCCTTTTTTTTGTTGCCAAGTTGTGGAAAAATCATCACCAAAAATACATAAATAAATAAACACCCATTGTTCACAACAATAGTCTAAAAATATTTGTTATCAAATTCTAGAAGGATAACATCAAAAGGAGTAGATTGGGTATATATATATATATATCTATATAGTGACTAATTAGAGAGAACTTGTCAACATTGCATTATATAATGATTTAAGCCACAACATGATGGTTCTACATTGAAGTCATGCTAGCCTAGACTTGCTATTGTCATGATGCCAATTCTTGTGTTCTTTCTAAGTCCACCTAATGAATAATGATGTTGCTTATTGCTTAAAGAGATATAATAACATCAAATGGGTAGTACTATTGAAAGAAAGTGGGAATTTCATGCCTCTCTCTTCATTTAGTAATGTTTTACACTTGTTTAAGGAAAAGAAGCATACCATGTAAAAACTTGCAAGGTTTTTAGTGTAGAGTAAAAGCCCCAAGGTGAGGTAAGGTGAGGTGGGCTTTGGGGAGGGGAGTCCCAAAATAAGGTGCCTAGGATGAGGTGATAGTCAAGTCCAACCCTAGGACATAACTCCTTAAGAGTCGGTGGGATCTTATACCTACTTAGTAGCCATAGTTTCCGTCCCACTCTTAAGGAGTAGGCATAAGATCCCTCTTGTTGCATAGGACGGAGATTGATGGATATAGGGTACACTCTAGATGAGCATGGCTCTCATGTTTAACTATAGTTGATAAGAGAAGATCAATAATGTTTATTGTTATTTTAATATTAAAAAAAGAAATTTTACCCATTTTACCATAATGGAAAATCTCCTTCCTTTATTTTTTTTAAATTTTTTTTTCCTAATCCAATTTTTTTAATTAAAAAAGACCTTTAAAAAGATTCAATTACAATATAAGTTGTTGGATAGAAGTTAACAATGTGTTAGTAATAAAGAAGTATATTGTTATTGGCTTTTGTGTGGACAAATCATCATAGGAGGAGAGTAGATGGACACAAGGCAAATAGGTAGGGGATCCATGGCAAAGAAAAAAAGAAAAAATATATGTTTCAAGTCTCATAAATATTGCAAAGAAATTATTTTAAATTTTAGTGTTAGTGGACACTACATTATATATTTGACATAATCTTTCCTTCACTACATTATTTGACCTAATCTTTCCTTCACTACATACTAGGTCATTGTTTTCCTTTTGAGTGGGTTCTTCAATACATTCAAGAAGGTTTTTATGTTTCTTTAAATTTTCGTAATGTTCTTTCTCTTCTCACATCTTTTCATTTTGAAGATTCATTTGTAAAAAAAAGTTCGCAATCTTTATGTTGGGTAATGGCTTCAAACAAGTGCATTACTAAAATAAATAAATAAATAAATAAATACATAAATAAATTACCACTCAACTATCATCTCTTGCATATGCCCTTCTTATGGTAATGCACTCATCCTTGGGCATTATGTTAATCCTAAATCACTAGGAGAACTTTCTTAGCGTATTTGAAAAGAACCATATATTTGCAAACATCGCTCTTAGAAAAGAAGTGAGATACTACGCCTACTCTTTAAAGAGTTGGAAATTTTAGGTTTAGGGTTTAGAATTTGCACTCTTAAGGAAAGGTGTAGGCACCCTCCTCATAATAAAACCTTATGTATGATCTTCATATATCATAGTGCCCTTTCAAGTTCAACACTTGGGTGTTGAATAATTTTTTTAAATTTTTTAAATCCAATTCGGCAATAAAATACAATAATTTACAAGATTTCGACAATAAATACATGTAGCTACTTTGGCAAGTTCTCTTAACTCTAAACCTACTTTAATGTTTACTTATTTTTTGCAATGGTGAATTGGCTCTTTGGGTTTCCATAAATCTTTGTTTTTCTTTTTCTCTCTCTTTCTTGGAATTTTTCTTAAAATTTGGCATTTCAAACAAATAATTCTTTAAAAATTTTGATATTTTCAAAAATAATTTAATTATTACTACCAAATCTGAAACTTAGGGACAATGGCATTGGCATTCACAATAACTTTCACCTTGTATTTTACAATGGGTAAAAAAGCCCATGGGTGAGAGACATTCCCAAATTGCAAGGCTTAAACTTGGCTATGGCCACCTTGTCATAGGCCCTTAATTTTGGCCATATTGCATAATAGGGTATTAGCAAAGGCTCATGCTTTCCTTCTCAAACAAAATTGCATCAATTGAAATTCTACAAGACATGGATTCTCTCAAACAAGAAGTGTAACTATGATGTCATAATTAAGTAGTACCCATTATAACCAAAAGAATGAATATGGCCAATAAATCAAACTACTTGCCTTACTACAAGGACTTGATAAGAGAATGAAATGAGGATAATCAAATAAGGTAATTAAACTTCAACCCTAAATAATTAAGCCTAGATCATATGAACATGTTGAAATTACACTATAATCAAGCCTTGGATTAAGTGTAAGGTAATGCCCAAGGGGTGAGGGCATTATTGGAGTAAAGGCTCACGCAATGCAAAGAGTCGAGTGGGCTAGCTTCATTATGATTATGGTAATGCCCTCGCCCAAGGGCTTTAGCTTCCATTAAAGTGGAGCTCCATTTTTTTCTTTCCCATGCACAAAACCATAGCTTCATATTTCTTTCCATGTGCAACAAGAAAAGTGTGCAAACACAAAACTTGACATTCTATATAGCAAATTGACTTACAAATAGTGAGAACTTCACACAAAACACATAAAGCCCACCTTCAAGAATAATGTGCCCTTTGAATACATTAAAAAAAACGTACAAGGTCTTCATGGATGTAGATATTTGTAGTTTCTTTAGGGCTTTGAGCATTAGCAACTCTTCTAGACTACGAACTTCAACATCACATGCTATATGTTTATCCTTCCTATGTGGTGTTCCCCATTTGGATGGATGTCAATACCCTATGCCCATAATTATAGTTAGTGGGTTGTCCTTAAATCAAATTCACTACTTAAGCAACGGGCATCTAAAAGCATCTCTAATTGTTTGAATAAATCAAAAGAAGAAAAACCTAGACTTTATTTCAATCAAGCTAATGGAGACTTTTTCTTTTTTTAGTGGCCCACAAACATTCTACCAAGTCATTTTGTAAATTAAAATCTATTTTTAAAAATTCAAGTTCTTTGGTGTCCTCCATGCATGTCTAAAAAATCAATCCTCTTGTAAAATATATTACATTTCCTAGATTAAAAAATGGTTCAAAATTGTTTATCCATTTTGTCCTTAATTATCATGTTGTGTAAAATCATGCATGAAATCATAATTGTGTAAATTGTATCCACTAAATTTATACTTAAACTAAAATCATTTTTTGAACTATTATTTTAAAAATTAATAGGTAGTAAATAGGTCTAGGTAGGTCAAAAAAAAACAATTATGTAGATAAGTGTTGAGCTAATTTAATCTAACATCACCAAACTATTTTAATCTAACTTATTTATTTTAGCTTTCTAAACATGCACATAGGTTGCAAGTATAAAAAATTGAACCCCAAAACCTTTACAATGATAAACCAAATCTTTATCAATGGATTACACCATCAAAAGTGATCAACTTTTATCAATTTTTTTTTATTTTAAAATGTTATTTCACATCATTAAACACAACAATCAAACTTAGGTGACAACTAATGGTTAAATCAAATCACTAAACTTAATGTTTACACTTAATGGTTTAATGCGATGACTAAATATAATAACTAAATTTTGTCTAAACCTAGTGATTAAATTTAGTGACTAAACTCAATTGATAAACCTAATGCTTAAACTTCATAGCTAAACTTTGATTAAATTTAATGTTTAAATTTATTTGATAAACTTTGTTTAAACATAATGGTTAAATGTAATGGCTAAATATAATGACTAGATCTTGGTTGAACATAATGGCTAAACATAGTTATTAAATTTAATAGCTAAAACATAATGACTAAACTTTGATTAATCCTAATGATTAAATTTAATAACTAAACATAATGATTACACCTTTAGTTAAACATGGTGGTTAAACCCAATGCTTGAATTTAGTGGTTAAACATAATGATTGAACCTTGGCTAAATGTAATGGCCAAACTTAAGTTAAACTTAATTGTTTAATTTAATGGATAAATATAATGACTAAACTTTAGCTAAATATAATAACTAAACTTAATGGTTAAATATAATGGTTAAACATAATGGCCAAACTTAATGTTTAATATAGTGGTAAAACATTAATGAAACATAATGGTTAAAATTAAGTTTAACTTAATGATTTCAAACTTTAATTAAACATTGGTTAAATTAAATGGTTAAAATTTGGTTAAAGATGGTGATGAAACTTGGGTTAAATTTAGTGATTAAACATAATGGCTAAACCTAAATCTAATGGTTATAATTAGTGGTTAAACTTAGACTACACTTGGTAGCCAAATTTAATGGTTCAACTTAAGTTAAACTTAGTGCCAAATTTAGTGATTAAACATAGTGGCTAAACTTGATGGGTAAATTTTTATTAAATTTTGGGTAAACTTAATGGCTAAATATAGTGGCTAAACCTAGTGGTTATATTTAATGATTACATCTAATGGCTAAAGATGGTTAGTAAGGGGGTAGGCAAGGAAGTAGGTAATATGTAGGGTTGTGGGTATATAAATATGTAAGTTGTACAAAGGTGAAAAAATATAGGTTGTTACGTAAGTATGTGGGTGAAAAGGAATAGGTAAATAGGTAGGTTGGTTAGTAGGTAAATAATAGATAGGTGGGTGGGTAGTATGTGGGTAAGTAACTAGCTAAGTAAATAGGTGAGTGAATAAGTAAGAATTAGATACATAGCGAAGTAAACCAAGTTGCATTTGACAAAAGATCATTGGTCATCTTTACTGATTATTTTATCTTCGGTTATTATTGCCTATTTTTCATAAGTTCTTATTGGTTATTTTAAAATATTTGTTTGAAGTTATTATTGCTTGTTTTAGATTATTCTACCCAAAGTTATTCCACTTTAAATTATTATGTGTAATTTTTAATTGTGGGTTATTTTAAGTTATTATACCTTTGAATAAAATAAATTATAATAACATATAAGAAATTGACTTTAAATAGCTTGGGGTATAACTTGAAATATTATATAATAATTCTGTTAATTAAATAATTAAACTTTAAATAACATAATGTACATTAAAAACCTTATAATAAATTAGGATATAACGGTAGATACAAATTAGGATCTTAAAAAAACATGAAATCCTAATCCCAAAAGTTCATATTTTAACATTAAAATGGGAAAAATAGCTAAAAACCAATGTCAAATGGACCCCATGTGGTGATTAATCAATTAATAAAGTCCATAGGAAAGGTTGCCCATCTAGATAATTCTTCAACATACATGTTAGGAGGAAAAAAATGACCAAGATAAATACTTTTTAAAATATGCTCCAAATCTAGTCATTAAAAATCCATAATTATTTGTAAGTTAAAGTTTTTGTTTTATCTTTTTCAATCCATATTTTTTCCCCCATCATGTATCATATATTGATTGCTTATAAAAGATATTGAAATGAAATTATGATAATAAATGCATTTGATTGTAAATGCATAACTCAAAATACAGTCCATATGTCCATTTTAAAAGTCCATTACTATATGATTGGTCTATGTTTATTGAATTTCATCCCTCAATAAATGTTTTTATTCAAGTTGACAATCTTAATCCATAAATAATTTTGTCAAATTGATGATTTTACAATGCGTTTGTGGCATTTGGATACAATACACTTTGTAAAAAGTCTATAAAGATGCAAAAAATGAAACACCGTAACTTACAACTACCCATAACCTATGATACATTAAGGTATAATAACTTATAATAGTTTAGGGTATAACCTAGGGTATAATAACTTAAAATAACCTAGGTTAACTTTAAATAACATAAGGTATAACTTAAAATAGTTTAGGGTATTTAAAAAAACATAAAAATAAACCTATTTAACATAGACAATTATAATAGTGAATTACATAAACTAGTAGTGGTGTAATATGATTTTTTGGTGACCTTATAATGAAATAACTTTAGCTAGGGTGAAATCATTAAGGTGTAGTGAACCTATTTCACTTTTAAAATACCATTGTGATTTAGGCTAATGAACTACACCCCAGTTTTGTATTAATGAAGGTCAATGGGTTGATCATTATTCATTTTGAAGAATGCCTATGTTGCTAGATTTTGACTTTGAGATTTCAATGCAATGGCTTGCTTCCTTAAATTTTCCATGTATAATTTTGAAATGCATGTTTCATCACCACCCCCAACATCGAAGGGAATTTGTTTTCCACGATCACCATGCCATGGTTGCAAATTGTCAAAATTGCCACTATTAACACACCTTACAAAGCTAGTGAAAGACCAATGTTAATAAAGCTTGCATCTAATTCCATGTTGTTGGTAGGACTTGTATAACCCATAATGCACACAAATGTTTGAAAAAATACAATAAAAAACAATTGTGCACATGATAAACATGACAATAGTTTTTTTTTAAAGACGATGATTAAAAGGATATACACAAGTAAATTTACAATTCAAATTTAACTTCAAAGTTTTGAAGCAAAAGTGAGAGGCACCAAACAACAATTCAAATATGCAACTTTGAACCAAGTAAACTTGTTTTTGAAGGTGATGGGCATGAGAGGTAATAAATGATTGTGCACTTTACACCAAAAGCACAAAGTTTCACAAGAAAAACTTCAATTGAACCTTAAATTTTAATCCAAGAATCCCAAAATCATTTGAATGTTATTTAAAATAAAGGGCATTGAACATATAAACACACATTTGTTCTAATGAAAAATTGAAAAAATAAAATAAAAATACAATTGTAACTTGTAGGATGAATGAATAATGTTTAACAAATTCAATTGAACAAAAGAAATTAAATACACCTTTATCAATGTGCCTTTTTTACACGATTGACAAACATGTACTTTCATTGTTTAATTGTCTTTCATGTTGATCTGCACCACAATAATAACATACCTTGCAATCAAATCATGCTACAATAAATCACGATTTTTCAAGAGGTCAACTTGAAATGTTATAAATTTATAACTCAAGTGTCTATAATGATGAAAGGGGATGTTCACTTTGACTAGACGTTTTGGGCATGAAAAAAAATTGTTTCTTTTGATTCATACATTTGATTAGAATAACATTTTTGACCAAGTGTCAAATTGAACATTTAGTAAAAAAAAAAAAAAACCCCAAAAAAAGGTCCATTGAAACAATTAAGGTTTAGTCAATTTGAACATATTAAATAGTTAAGGTTTAAGCAAATCAATCAAATTGGTTTGATATTGGGTCAAATCAACCATATTGATTTGACTAGCTAGCCCACTTGTTGGGCTTAATAGGTTAGGTAAGCTATAGCCTAAGACTACCAAGGTAGTTATGTTAGTAGGTTAGGTTAGATAGGTAGCCTAAGTTAGGCACATAAGCATAGGTAAGCAATATAGTCAGCTAGTTAAGCTTAGGTAACCTATTAGGCTTACATAGGTATCATTGAACATAGTTACATACTTATCCACGCCTACTTGGTTACTTGGGCCTATCTAATAACATATTTAGGCCTAGGTAACCTATTAGGTAATGTAGGCATATGTACTTTATTAGGTCTATGCTTATGTTTACTTATATTTAATAGGTTATTTATTAGGTAGTAGCATATTTATTTACCTAGGCCTACCTATGCCTATGTTATTTAAGCCTAGGTATTTACTAACTAGTACCTATGTAGATGGTAATTCCTACCTACTTTAAGTAACTTACCTACATATGTAAGTAGTGTAAAAATTTGAAATTCATTAATATAATATGTTGACAAATTTTCATATAAATTCATTACAATATTTTGATTTTAAAAATCACCTTATGAAATGGTAATGTACTGGTTAAAAAGACTTGAAGCTAGAGGTGAAAAGATAAAGTCTTCACACTTGTAACCTAAGCTACTTTACCTACCTCATTGGCCTAGGTTAAGTGGTTTAATTCACCTAAGTGGGGTAAGGTAAATAAATAAACAAATATATTGTTATTATTTTGGGCATTAATTATTTGGTCAAATATGTAGGCGTCTAAATAAGTAATCATTTTCATATTTAAAAATAAATAAATTCATATTATTTATTATTATCATTGCCTAAATATTATATTTAATTTGACTAGTAAAAGACCCAATGAAAAAAATAGCCAAAAAAACCTAACCAAAAGGATTGGGTCCAAAATGACATTTTAGTCAATAGTTTTAAGGAGGGGTGGGGGGAGGGTTCTTCATTTTTTTGGTCAAAAAATTTGTGATTTCTTGTAGTGATATTTTTCCATCATTGGGATATTGCATTCAACAAAAAGATAGGAGCCTAAACAACATGATCACAATTTTTTTTCCCATAGCCATTGTCACAACTTGGGTTGATACCCAACATGTATTTCAAGTCGATTGTCATACCCACCCTTCAATGATTATTTCCAAATGTTGTGTGGCTTTTTCATTTTAAGAGAACTTTCATTGACATCATAAAATTTATTTGGAGGTTATATGGGTTGGGTTTTGAGCTTGATTCTTCCAATTTCTAAATCCCTCAATTATGGTTATAACACATTTTTTTCTATTAGGCTACACCAAAACATGACATTCGTGACTTGTCCTTTTCAGTTGAATTAGTCATTTATGCCATTTTTATTCAATTATATGATGTGTAATTGTATGAACTTCGTTATGAATGCCATGTTTTGGCATGATATTCAAATTTAAGAATTTTCAAGCACTATTCAAAAATTGTGTTTGATTCCACATATCCATTACACATTCCCCAATGTTAAAGATTGTATGGGTACAAAGTTTTATAACGAATTAAAATATGAGTCTATAAAAATACAAAGTTCAACAATTAGTTAAAATATTAGTTTAATTATAAAGTTTAACCTAGTTATCAACTTTTCAAAAAAATATCAATTTTCCTACTTAAAACTTCTACCCTTGTGTTCAAGAATGTTTTTTCATGATTTTAATTTTAATTCCAAATCTAACCCATAAGAAAAACAAACAAGTTCCATGGTTCAATTTTTGTGCCGATCTCAGTGAAAAGGAATCAATTCAAGTCCATGTCACAAGAACTTGACCTAAACTCTCATATTTTAAACCTTGGAAACCAAATATTTTCACAACACAAGTTTGTTATTATGAAGTAATAACATGGTTATTTCCAGTGTTGCTCAGATATATTTAAAATTTCATATATGAACCTGAATAGTATCCAAATATGCATGTAGTCATATTTGGAACTTGGTTTTTTCAAATATTTGTCCTTATATGTATTCGACATAAAACATTCATGCAATAATTAGTCCTCATGCATATTCGGATGGGAATTGCCCATACCAATATGCACATCTGGGCACTCATGAATGGGTATGCTCGGATATGCATAATATGAATATGTATATGTATATATATGGTGCTTAATCAATGCATTTCGACATATAATTGGTTAGGGTTAAGGTTGGTCGATGGAGATGGAGCTTGCGGGGTTTAGGGTTGAATGTTTTAGACTTTGTGGAGTGAAAAATGCAAAAGTTTTATTGGCAAAACTTTGAATGTAACATGCAAAGTGCACATCGTCTGTTGATTTTGTGCTCTTGTGATTTGTGATTTTTTGTAACAAAGTTTGAGTGCAAAAATGTCTTTCTTTTTCTACATTTTCTTCTTACCTTTTCTCCTTTTTGCTTCAAATGTAGATTTTTGGTAATGCATCATGGATGCAATGCATCTTGTGAAGTGAAAGTGTGAGCACAGTTTGAGGCGTGAACACTTTTTGTGAAGTGGGAACATGTGAGGTCAAAGGTCTCTTTATGAGGTCGGAGGTTTGAGGTCAAAAGTTGAAGGTTTGGGGTTTCTATGTCAAATTGTAGTTTGAGGTGTGAAACTTTTTGTGAGGTCAAAAGTTTGAGGTTAGAGGTGTGTTCAGTAAAAAATTGAAGGTTGAAAGAAGTTGGAGGTTTGAGCTTTGAACATTATCTTTTTGAGGTCTAAGGTTCAACGTTAGAACGTTCTCTCTGAGGTCTAACATTTAAGTGTTCTTTGTGAGGTTTGAGGTTTGAATACTCATCGCTTTTTGTGAAGTCCAAGGTTTGAGTGCTCATTGTTTTTTGTGAGGTATGAACTTTCAACGTTCTATCTAAGGTTTAAGGTTTGAGGTCGAAGGCTTAAGGTTTGTGAAGGTTTGTGAAGCACTATGAATGTGAGTATGTGAGGTCGAAGGTTTAAGGTGTGAATTGTTTAAGTTGTCCGAGTGTGGTCTTTGAAATCTTCTTGTTCTTTCAAAGTTTTGGTGTTCATGATGTTGCTATCGATGATTGTTGTTGGTGATTGTTGTATTCATTGAAACACTCTTCCAATTGGAACATCTATAATTTTGGCGAGATTCCAACAATGTGGTTTGCAACAACACCTTTATATCAACCATTGATAATGTAAGTCTTCAAGTTCGTCTCCTAAATTTCATGTGTTTTGGATTTTTTGCTCTACATTTTCTATTATACTTTGCATGTGTCCATGAACCTTTTCCAATTGAATTGTGAGTTTCCATGCCTTGCCCAAATTTTTTTGTTGTTTTGCACTTTGTTGGTATTTTAGGGTTAGGTTGTACTTTTCATTCTACAACCTTGAGTGACAACCGAAAATGATGATGTACAATTGGTTGAGTCCATTGGTGGTATTGATGAAATGCCACTAACATTAGATGTTCAAAACATGCATATGCATGGCTCTATCGGTGTTAGTTATATTGTTGTTGTTTCAGATCATGTTATTGTTGCTATTGCTTCAAATTATGTTGATCTTGCTCAAATTTTATCAAGGTTGAGATGTAGCAAATTGTAATTATACAAGCACAAATTAAAGCTTAGAAACCACATAGCTAAACCTTAATTTGTTGGGGTTTTTTTGTTGCAAATGACAACTTACCTATGAATTTTGAGAAACCATAAATGTTGTAGTGGATTATTTATAGAACAAAGCAAGTTGGTGTTGTTGATTTGTACCAACATTTTATTTTATGAAAAGTTCTTATCAAATATGGTAATATTAATGGCATCACTCCCATGAGGACCCATGTTGAATTTGCACATCCAAAGTTGGTTACTCGCATAAAGTTGGCCATTGTTAAAAATATTTGTTATTACTACAAATCATAGTTAATAGCCTAAGAAAAAATGGTTTGGACCATATGGGTGTGCAATCACATCATATTTTGGTGCTACAAATTTTTACAAGAAGTTTAATTTGCTAGTAAGGTAGTCATGCATAGTTATGACATTCTTGGTGCGGGAATGTTATGGAAGCCCAAAAAAGCACGAAAATTCGTTAAAATTTGTGTCGAAGAATGTTTTGACATGGTGCTAAATGAAGAATTTTAATGTGCAAAATGAAGAATGTCATTACTAGGTAGTCATGTTTGAAGAATTATTATAGTTCAAATAGGCCATTCTTTTGTGTTATGGGCGGTAGAAGATAATTACTTTACAGTAAAAGGTTCTTAAAGTTAAGGTATGGGCAATTGCAAAAGCACTCACATCTATTTTGAACAAAATTGTCATTGCCTTGTGATGAACTAGTCACGAAGGCACTAGCTACTATTTGATGCTTTTAATACACATATCAATTTGACACTGATTTTGGAAGCTAAAAATTGAACATGTTATTTATGTTTTTGGTGCTTTGGATGCATTTGATGTCGAGTTTATAATCTTTCAAAAAAACATACAAGTATAAATTGTTAAGGTCATCAAACTTTTTTTGTAATTTCTACAAGCCTATGATTCACAGTAGGTGCGCAATATGTTCACCCTTGTGCTTGATCCTAGGTTCAAGTCTTTGAAGGTTGTGGAAAACTATGTGGGACCCGGGGCTTGTATTCCTTTGGTTGTAGAATAGGATGCTAATGTAGTAATCCCTCTTTTAATGATTGTGTTTGAGGTACTAAACCCTATTGTCCAAGCATGTGTAGTAGAAGTTGTTGGATTTTGGTGATTCTAATGAAGAAGATAATAATATATTTGGTGTGGGCACATCCATGGAAGAGCCATCACGTGCACTGGTTGTTGGGAAGTTGTCCTTGTTTAGAAGGTTATATGTAACCCCTACTACATGTGTTGATCCTTTAAATTGGTGGTGGATTCGTGAAACCTTTACCAAACGTTAGTTTCCTTGTCAAACAAATATTGGGAATTTTGGGGTCACAAATTGAAATTGAACGTGTGTTCAATCTTGCTGATGTGTTAAAACTTTGAGGCATTGTAGGTTGCAAGTGGATAATTGAAATTGAATCATCACTGTGGTGAAGAATTGGCTTGATGATCCTCATTTGAATTGTTCATGACATAAAGATTTGACAAACTTTCTAAAAGTTGAATCTTCATTGGTTAAAGATAATTATGATTTGATTGACGAATCAAATTATTTTGAGCAATTGGAGCTGGATAAAGATTAATTTGGCATTGGCAAGGTGAGCTAAAAAAATATTGTTGTTTCTAGAATTGCAAAACGTGAATGATAGTTTGCACTTTGCACTTCATTCTAAACTAGAGATTTTGTCTTTTCATTCATGAACAAGGTTACTTGTGGAGCTCATCCACGATAGGGATGGCTTCTCTTGTGGTGTGTGTGTTTGTGAGGTGTATGTGGGGTGTGGTTGGGGCAAAAAAACTTGTTATGTGTTGAGCAAGCTTCTTTTAAAAATCCAGGGTTCAACACCCCCACAAGTTCTGGGTTTTTGAGACGTTTTCAAATGCTTTAGTGAGGCAAGTTTGTGATTGGAAAAATGAATTCCAAAAATTGAGAATGTTTTCCTAACCTTTGTACATATTCTGTGATTAGTGTGAATTTGAAAACCGAAAAATGCACATCCATCAAATGAAAAATATAATAAAATAATAAAATAAATTTCTCCCCCGGTCCACTGTATTCATAATTTTTTTAATGTGCATATATCCTTATGTTATATACATTTTTGAAAAATTATTCGATATAGATAACCTGAGTAATGGCCCAAATTTTCATATCCAGGCAACAATGGTGATTTACTCATATCCCCACCCATAAAACATAAAAAGCTTAAACAATATGGAAGAGTATAGAAAGAGATTTGAGTTAAATGTCATGACAAGGGTCAATCATTGTGAGTGGGCAGTCAATCAAAGCACATCATGTTTCTTATATGGCCCTTTATGAATGAGTGAGTGAGAGAGAGAGAGACAGAGAGAGAGAAAGAGTGTGTGTGTGTGTGTGTGTGTGTGCATTATAGCATGTGCATATATTTATGTTCCAAGTTCAAACTCAAATTTCACACTATTTATTTAAAGCCTGAGCTTCTTCATCCAAATAATTGTTTAGAGGCCATTATAGTGGTGGTGGTGGAGCCCCCTTCTCTTAAGTACTCATTTGACCTAAAGGTCAATGTTGGTTGTGATTGATAAAACTCTGCCACTCTTTTGCTAGGTAGGTTGAAAGGGACACATCCCTCCCTCATCCAGACATGTTCATCCAATTGGGTACACATTCTCTTTTATCCATAATATGTTCATCCATTTAGGGACACATCCTTCCCTCATCCATATATGTTCATCCATTTAGGGACACACACCCTCCCTCATCATATATGTTCATCCATTTGGGGACATATCCCTCCCTCATCCATATCTATTCATCCATTTAGGGACACATCTTGCCTCATCCATATATGTTCATCCATTTTCAGGCTCATCCTCCCTTCCTTTTGTTTCCTTGGTTTGTGAAATTGTGGAGTTGTTGCAAATGAGCGGCGTTGCATCAAAGCTTCGGAGCTCGCACTCCACCACCACCGGGCTGTAAAGAAGAAGAAGGGCAGCAAAGTGCAGGATGCAAGGAGGAGGAACCTGACCAGCACAAGAGCAAGTGCATAAGCTTTTGCACTAAAAGAAAGAGTGGGGGATTGTGCAGTCAGTGGATTGACAGCAGCAGCAGCAGCAGCAGCAATGGCAGTGTCAGCTTCCTGCACCACTTTACTCTGCAATTTCCACTCCTCGACTGTTGCTTTTCTCTCCCCACCACTTTGTGGAGCAGAAAGCTCCTCCTCACGTCCCTTTTCTCTCAATTCGTGCTTAACTTCTTCTTCTGCAGCAGCATGTGGTGGCAGCAGACGTGCTAGTATAGTGGGTCATTGCTTTTGTAGGAGTAGGAGTAAAAAAAGGTGGCTCCTGGCATCTTCGGAAGTTTTTGGAGCCTTTACTGAAGGTGGGTTTTGCTTGCGAGAGTGGAACCTGAGATGGGTGGTGGTCCAGAAGAGACCTAACCCTAATTTAGGGTTTAAGATTCGAGCTACCGGCAGCACAATTGAGGCAAAACCCGCCAACAATATGCCTAATGAGCCCTCTTCCTCTTCCTCCTCCTCCTCCTTAGAGAATAATAATGGGACTGCTGAAGGTGTGGATAATGGTAAAGATAGACTTGCCAAAGTGCCAGTTGCAAACATCCGGAATTTCTCCATCATTGCACATATAGATCATGGGAAGTCTACCTTGGCTGACAAATTGTTGCAATCCACGGGTACGGTTCTGGCAAGGGACATGAAGGAGCAGTTTCTTGACAACATGGACCTTGAGAGGGAGAGGGGCATCACCATCAAACTCCAGGCTGCTAGGATGCGATATGTGGATAAAACCGGGGAGCCCTACTGTCTGAATTTGATTGATACCCCAGGTCATGTCGATTTCTCCTATGAGGTTTCTAGGTCTTTAGCTGCTTGTGAGGGTGCCCTCCTGGTGGTGGATGCGTCACAGGGCGTGGAGGCTCAGACACTTGCCAATGTGTATCTTGCACTGGAATCGAATCTAGAGATCATCCCAGTGTTGAATAAGATTGATCTTCCAGGAGCAGATCCAGAGCGCATCCGGAAGGAGATTGAGGAAATCATAGGGTTGGATTGTAGGGAAGCAATTCTCTGCTCTGCAAAGGAGGGTATAGGCATTTTGGAGATTTTGGAGTCAATTGTAAAGAAAGTACCTCCCCCAAAAGACACAACAAAAGAGCCCCTCAGAGCCCTCATATTTGATTCATACTATGATCAATACCGGGGAGTCATAGTGTACTTTAGGGTTATGGATGGGAAGGTCAAAGAAGGGGATGTTGTGCAGTTTATGGCAAGTGGGAAAGAGTATGAGGTTGGAGAGGTGGGTGTGTTGTCTCCAGTGCAAATGCCTGTCAAGGAGCTCTTTGCTGGGGAGGTAGGTTACTTAGCAGCTTCAATTCGCTCTGTTGCTGATGCAAGGGTAGGGGACACCATCACCTTGAGCAAGGCAAAAGCTGAGAAAGCTCTTCCTGGTTATCAAGAAGCTACTCCCATGGTGTTTTGTGGGCTTTTCCCAGTTGATGCTGACCAGTTTGCAGAGCTCCGAGAAGCATTGGAGAGATTGCAGCTCAATGATGCAGCACTTCAGTTTGAGCCTGAAACATCGAGTGCCATGGGATTTGGGTTCCGATGTGGTTTTCTGGGGCTGCTTCACATGGACATAGTGCAGGAAAGGCTGGAGAGAGAGTACAATCTTAATCTTATCACCACTGCTCCTAGTGTTGTCTATCGTGTCCACTGTGTAGATGGCTCAGTAGTGGAGTGTTCAAATCCTTCAGCAATGCCTGAGGCAGGCAAACGGAAGGAAATTGAGGAACCTTATGTGAGAATCGAGCTATTGACGCCAAAAGACTACATTGGGTCACTGATGGAACTGGCACAAGAAAGACGGGGAGAATTTAAAGAGATGAAGTTCATCACAGAGAATCGTGCCTCCCTTGTGTATTCTCTGCCCTTGGGTGAGATGGTAGGGGATTTCTTTGACCAGCTGAAGTCACGAAGCAAGGGTTATGCAAGCATGGAATACTCTGTCACAGGATACAAAGAATCAAAATTGGTGAGACTTGACATCTTGATCAACGAAGAGATTGTTGACCCCCTGGCTGTTATAGTTCATAGGGATAAGGCCTATGGTGTTGGGCGTGCGCTCACACAGAAGCTGAAGAAACTCATACCCCGTCAACTTTTTAAGATTCCCATCCAAGCCTGCATTGGTTCAAAGGTGATCGCAAGTGAGGCTATAACTCCCATGCGGAAAGATGTGCTTGCCAAGTGCTATGGTGGCGACATCACCCGCAAGAAGAAGTTGCTGAAGAAGCAAGCAGAAGGCAAAAAGCGCATGAAGTCAGTGGGTAGGGTAGAAGTGCCTCAAGATGCCTTCATGGCTATCCTTCGCCTGGAAAAGGAAGTTGTGTAAATTACCAGTGTATTGTAACATACAACTGGAGGCAAATTTGTTCATCATTTACTTAGTTCTGTCTTAGGACTATCCAAAGCAATTGGAGCTTGAAGGTTGGGGAATGCATATAGGTGGATCTTCCTTTCTGAATTGCTGTCATACTCTCCAGATGAAATCTCATTTGTATTTGAAGTCAACAGAACTCTGTAGACCTGTGGAGCATAAATCACTAACTCTGCAGTGGAGAATGTATGTTTTTTTTGCTTCAGTGTTGAGTGACATTCTTGCAAATGAACTGTGTAAGACAGTCCTGTGTCATCATATGTGATAAAATTTATTTTACATGCTCTTGAAGGGACTGTTTAGTTCTACACAGCTGGAGTAGTCCAAATAGAATTAGGAATATGTCCTAAGGCTTCCAGTCAATCCCAGACAATTTCTGGAGCTCCTTTACATGGGGTCACTTGGGAATTTTGGTTTCTGTCAGTTTTAGACACATACCCAACCTTGTGTGATAAGGGATTTCCATTGTTGACTTGGTTGAAAGCTCCATATACAGATGTTTATATTATTTTTTGCTTTAAGATTCTGAGCAGATTCTTATATAATTATCTACACCCAATGTCAGGAGCTGGTGCAATGAGGGGGGAAGTAAAGGCAGCTAGTCACTTCCATTCAGGATGAAGGTGATGGTCTGATACATGAGTGATAGGGTTCTGACTGCACTCATTCTTCCAATGTTTGTTTTGGTTTGACCTTCAATTTTTCTCTGCAGTCTCATTGATACATTTCACCCAAACAGAAGCTTGGACTTTAAAGGATCTCAGAAGAGCTATGCTATCTGCCAATCACCATGTCTACTTCAGGGTCAAGCTCTGTCATGACAGGAGATGCAGACCACGCCCTCTGCCCTATTGACACTTGCTCTGCCCATCTTGAATCAGTGACATCCTTCTGTTACAAGACACACCTCTCAGGCAGGCTTCTGTGAAATGCCTCAGGGTAGTGTATATCATGACATAACTTTCTGTAAAATCAGCCAATTGTTGAACTGCTGCTCTCCTCCCTCTTGTGTAAATAGTGATTGATTTGTTCAATGAGAATTGAGCTTCTAGAAGTTCCATTTCACACAAGTTTGGACTAAGGCAAACTTGGGTGATGATTTGAATTTGTTTGTAGAAGAATCTCAGAGGCATGCCGGAGTATAGTAGTCAAGGAAGAACTGAGACCATGAGGTGCCCTTTGCATCTGATCAGAGAACTCAAGTGTTTGGTGAGGTCACGTTTTTAGGTATCATGGTACTTGTGCTGTTTATGTTGTCTTTGGTGGGAAAGAACCAATACATGCATTTTCATAACACATGAATGTTCCAGGGTTCTTAGTTCGAAGTCTTGTAACAGCATCTGACACAGGTCATCACAATGGGTTCTCTGCCTAGGATTCCTGCCAAGGTTGTGCTATTGTGTGCCCTGTCTCTGCAAAATGGATCAGTAGATACAAAACCCTGACACTTCCGCTTCTTGTAAGCGTCTCTGACAGATCCATGGCCTTTTGGTGGGTCTGCCAGGATTATTCAGTCTGCTTCAGCTTTGTTGACAGTCCTGTCTTTTGACTGGTGAGTATGAGAGGGTTAGTGCTAGGGCTGTCTTCTCAATCTGATTGCTAGCTTTCATAGCATGGATGGGATACTTTTGAGGTGCAATTCCAATTGACAAAATCAGGAGATAGTCTTCTCATGAAGTTAAACGTGCATAGATCACAATCCATAGCAGTGGGAGGGATCTTCAGGGATACAAAGGGTTCTCCAAAAACACCACGAAATTTCTCCAAGTGCATTCCAACTATTGTGCTCACAACCCTTTGCAATATGCAGATGGGCTTTGTGCAAATTATGTATTTGTGACCAAATATGACTTTGCATATGACTGGACAAATACTTGCCAGCTTGTTAAACGAGGGCTACCCTGACATATCCCTCCTAAAGAGGAACACAAGATGAAGGATCGAGTTCAAACAATACCTTTAACAATCCACCCTAGCAGCCAGATTTCTAATCTCTCTGGACATTCACCACTAGAACTTGTTGAAGTGGAGGAGCTAGACCCAGCATAAGCAAAAGAAAAGAAGAGGGAAGATCATAGTTTTTCTGCCACAAGGAGTTCCTTTCCTGATGGTTAAATACCACAAATTAGAAGCTGCATATTTTTCTTTGATCTGTTGGAAAATTCAATCCATTCAAATGAACCACCGCATGCCATGTTCCAACTTCCACCATTGCCGAATTTAAAGAAATTCCTGATGTATTTTGTTTAGTGGCTTTGTAGGTGAATTTAGTCAAGAGGTTGTGAACTTCTTGTAACAACTCTTGAGTCTCATTCCCCAAAGTTTAGCCATGGTTTTGACCTATCACAAGAATCCTAACATTGATAAGCTACATTATACCCAAGGACCCAATTGCACCAAAACCTTGTCAAAGCTTATCCACTCAATGACACTTTCTTGATGGTTGCTAGTTGTTACATATGCAAGGCATTGTGCCAAATGTCATTGATGTTACATGAACACCAATGTCATGGTTTCCCACTTTCCACATACAATAGCAAGGAGTGAAACAAATGAGCATTCGAGCAAATGTGGTTAAGAGAACACTCATTTATCATTAGGAAAGCTACTCTTATTCTCACCATTCACCCATAGCAATTTCAAGTTGAGGCAAAGATTAAACCCATCTCTTTGGGCTTATATGAAACAAGTTTGACTTGCTCCATAACCACCAAAATGGAAGCCTTCTAAATGTTTCATGTTGTTCATTTAATTAACAAATTCATTTGGGTACACTCTTTTCATTTACATCTCATGGTTTTTTTTTTATTACTAATGGACCATTTTGCCATTGGCCCAAGTGGAATCATCTTTGAGGCTATAAGGGACACAACTTTTTCAAAAACATTTTCAAGGCTCTAAGAAACAAGACTTTCAAATCAATTGCAAAAAAAATCTTATTGGCCCAAAGTGTGAACTCAAATGTCATTGGCCCCAAGTGTTAAAGTTTGAGATGTGAAAGGGTGTTTGAAATTTTGGAATTTGAAAGGGCAAACAAAAATGCCAATATGATGAAGAGAAAAATTGATTGGTTGAAAAACCCAAATTTGAAATTTGAAAATAGTTATATACTTACCCATTTCAAGTATCCATGGTGAATTGTGAGCGCTAAAGGAGTTCATTTATCAATGAGGTAATTTGGTGTTTGGCCAAACATTTTCTTTTACAAAATGCTTGTCCAACCACCTCTTACCCACATGGTAACAAGAAAGTGGAATCAACAAACAAGGTGATTAGAAATCTCATGATTAAATTGGTCAATGAAAAAATAATTGTTTGGGACGAACACCTATCCACAATTTTCCATTTTCATAATGAATTGTCTACAA
Organism: Sphagnum contortum; assembly: GCA_963920785.1. NCBI lineage: Eukaryota > Viridiplantae > Streptophyta > Sphagnopsida > Sphagnales > Sphagnaceae > Sphagnum > Sphagnum contortum. The sequence continues at coordinate 22,854,191 of OY987276.1, read as the reverse complement.
GGTTGCAATAAGTTACACATTGTATTGACCTGTGTATGGGTTGCATTCATTGATGCCAACATGATATGTTTTGCTAATCACCAATGGGGAGCAATGAGATGCAAATCCAATCCATGCTTTAACAAGTTGAATTATAAACTTAAAATGCTTATACAAGAATCACTAGATGCACAAGACAATATGCAACCAATTAGTGGCACATGTTGCTTTGGTGATAACAACATTGAATTAAGATAAAATAATCAACTTTGGTGATTGTGTTTATGATTTCGCAAAGGGATGAAATCTCATTTGGGAACAAACATTGGATTGGCCCTTATCAAATTCAATATCATTTACTTAACAATACTACATTTTTCATTATATTGCATATGTTTGACCTAAATCCTATACTAGTTAATGTCAATAAACTAAAATTGAATAGGTTTGTTGAACAAATAGTTGCTTGTTACATAACAGAACTTATTGTTAGCCAAACCACTTCATAAAAAACTACACAAATTGTTTTTCAACCTATCATGACACAAACAAAATATTGACAAAAGCCTATTATTTAAGGTTTTATATACTTGTCAAGGATGATTATTACAAGAACTTGAGAAAATGTTAATTTGCTATCATTATTTTCCAAATTGCAAGGAGATATCCATCATAACCCAATAAGTATCATAATGGACACTAACCCATTAGTAGCTCATGTGTGTGTAGTTAAGGTGACAACTATGAAGTATAATCCTAAGATATCTTCTTTTAATGATGTTGACCTAATTAGGGAACAAAAAAAAAACCTAAATGGAAATAGTTGCAATAGTTCAAGCCATAATTTCATCATTAATTGTCATAGTAATTGTATCAAAAGGTGGTTGATTTCTTTCTTTCAATCATTTTTTTTCTTTCCAAGCTCCAACATGAATGGAGAAAATACAATAAATGACATATTTAGTTAATTTTGAAATTTCAATATTAGCAAATGACCATTTGGTGATTTGAAATTTGAAGAAAAAAATTGATTTGGTGGCCATTAGATGATGTAATAATATATATTATTAATGTTTTTCTTAAATAGATGATCCAACAAATGGATGTTTCCAATGTTTTTGTTTCAAGTTCGATAGAAAAGTTGAAACAAAATTAACAACTTAGTTTAGAATTAACTAAATACATGTTATAAACAATATTAAATACATCATAAGAAAAAAAATATTAAGAGAGTGAATGAGTTTACTCACATACCCCAAGTGCAACTCCTTGGTGCAAAGTAATAAACACCATGACCATTGTTGCAACCATCATTGATATGGATGGTCTTTATAGAAGATTTTTGCACAAGCACAATGTAGAATATAAGATTGTATTTCAATCTTGGAAGAACCACACAAATGAGGTAATGCACAACCATAAAAATTTGTAAACCCATCCAAAAATTATGATTCTTCCAATCCTAGTAAAAAGGAAACATGGCTAGGCCAACTTGTGTAGTCACATGTTAAAGACACTTAAAAATCACCATCATTGGTGTAGTAAGCAACATGTTCACCTTTGAGCATTTGAGGTGGGGATGATTTGATAAGTGAATAGGTATTCACCAACAACTTCAAATGATTATTTCATTATAAATACTCTTGAGCTACAACTTGTAATGACTTCAACACACTTGTTTAAATTTCAACACATGTCCCTAAAATTCAATAGGTCCTTGATGTTTAATAGTGCTTCAATTGATGACCATGCCTTTATTTTTAATTTCACTTGTCAAGTTTGATGATTTTTATCATTTTTTTAGCTTAAGGATCCAACCAACATGAAAGTAGGTTAGTTTGTCATCCCTTCTCACCAAATAAAAGTAGATTTTATACATTTTTATTTTAGGCATTTTAACAATCTATAAATCATGGGATGTATTTATCATATTAAATAAATCATATATGATCATCCCTTATGAATTTTATTATTCTAACTATTTTATTTATTCATTACAAGTTTATTAACATGTGATTAATATGGTACTTTTTCTAAATTAAACAATTCAAATGATGTGTTACTAATGTATGAGCCATCATCTGTGTAGATACAAAAAAATTGGAACTTGAATATTTCAATTGTGACAATGTTAAGCCTTTCAAAAATAAATTTTCTCTATAGGTGAAGGTTTAAAGTGTTTGGAACTTTTTTCTATATGTATGCAAAATAATTTTTTAAAAATAACATGCAAACAATTAATAAATGCACAATATGTTTAGATTTCATAAATTATTCCCCAACAATGTGAAAAGTTGGGTTACTTTATGCAATTAGAAAAAATATCACAATTTTTTGGAAATAGATTGAAAATATACTACACGTGTTTAATTGATTTCTTTAATTTCTAGAAAAAATTCCATATTACATTCGATACGTTCATGTAATTCAAAAGGTTGATTTCATTAAGCACCACCTAAGGGGGTAGGTTATTTTAATAGGTTATTAATTAATATTTGTTTAAAATTAATTATTAATTCTAGAATACTAGCTATTTATACTATTCATATGGAAAGATACAACATCCTTTTTACGACATATGAATTTTGCTAGATTTGGCTTATTCTCTTGGGACCATGCATGTTCATGATATCACCATATGAATTAAGTTCACCTATATTTGGGAGCTTTTTCATTGTAAGTGGGGATAAAGTGTGAACACCATGCAAACCCCCCACCCCCCAACTCAAAAAAAGTTCAAAGATCACTTTGTGGTCACACACCACCATGCAATGGTCTTGTGCACTTTGAAACTTAAAGGGGGTTATGTGGAAACATTGTCACCATATAAAGGTCCCTTGAAGCTTGGAAAGTTCAACAATGCCTTTGTGAAGCACAGTGACCATGCAAAGCTCGAGTTGAGTTTGATCAAAGCACCATTGCTATGGCCCCCCCCCATCCCATTTTCACACATGTGGCAATGCATCACACCTAGGGATCATTGTTTAATCCATGGTGAAAGCTAGTTAGGTGAATTGTTTATATTGTGAATTGTTTATATTGTCGTAGTCTTGGTGTGTACATGGATTGGAAATGAACTTAACATGTAAATTCATATTCAACATTAACATATTAATTACTTTTGTATTTATTTGGATGTTGTAATAGACTTTAGTAAGGATCATATTATAAAATATGAATGAATTCCAAGAAAAAGAGGAAATTGATGATAATGGATTCTTGAAATAATGACATTATTATTGTTATGCATACAAAACTTATACATGAAAAAAAAATGACATCATAGTATCAAAACAAGTATTATTTTTTTCAAGTTTAGCAATTTGCTTACACAATGACATCAAAAGAGAATTAGTGTTTGATTATCCCTTATTAGGGAATCAAAAGCCACATAAGGCCAAAGTGAAAATGGGTATTCAAAGAGTTGCTACTTTTGAATGATCTTTTCCATTTGGTTCATTTGGCCACCATTCATATCATAGAATGTGGTTAAACTCATTGAAAAGGCTATTGTTTCTATTTCATGCTTATTATTTACCCACCCAAATAACCAAACATGCCAATAGAAAAAAATGGAAATTATGAGGACTTGGTGTTTTTGGCCAAAACATTCCCTTTGGCTTCTACACCTTTAGCAACTTTTGCTTATCAATAAATAAACACACTTGTTGTATGATCAACTTGTGTTTTTTGACCTTTAACCAATATTCCATTTTACATGGAACTTAGGGCAATGATGTTCTTTATAAAAAGTTTCAATAGTTTTAAGGTGGTTGCAAAATAAGGTGAAGCAATTTTGCGTCACACTACAATTTCTTGTAAAATGTTATGCTTTGGCAAACTATTAACATGCCATAAAATCATCACTATGACAAAATTTTCATTGGATTAAGATTTTAAACTTGAATAAAAGACATTTGTATATAAAATTATATATATAATTTTATAAAAAAAATTCAAGTTGAAAAATATGGGTTAAATTTCTATTTTTGGTGTTATATATATATATATATATATATATATATATATATATATATATATATATATATATATCTTATGGATTTTATTTGGGATATCTTGTAGGGACTCAATATATGATATTTAAAAAAAAATTGAACATAGATGTAAATTTTTTCTATAAAAAATTTAATTAAAAAATGAATTATTTAATGACTTTAAATAGACCTTATTTTTTAATGTCCATATCATAAATTTTTTTTGATGGATTTCCAATGTTTTTTCTACTGTATTTTATAGAATTATCTAGTTGGGTTTTTATTTATTGGAGATTTATTGGTTGATTAATCACCTTGTAGTCCCCCACTTAGGCAATCATATCACAATGAATTGTCATTTTAAACATTACCAAATGGATTTTTGTATGGACTATTTATCTATTGAAATTAATCCACCTTATTTTGCAACCACCTTTTAACCATTGTTTAAAACAACCTTCATGCAATGTTGTTTAGTTGTGTTAATTTGTTCACCTAACAAAGTACATGTTGTTTAATAAGCTTATTGAAACAATGTTAATGATTGCTATAACAAACAATTGAATTCATTTTCATGTCTCAAAGCATGGGTGCTCAAGGAATCAAATTAATAAACTAGGAATGTCTTGTCAAGTACATGGATTAAACAAATGAACAAGTCATTGGCTTTCATGTCAATTTTGCACATTATAAATACACGAAACTTCTCCTCATGTTACAAAACCCACAAAAACTCATGCAATAGACCTTCAAAAACATAAAAACTCATATTGCAAAGGTGAGAGGGACTCATTTAAGTCCAACAATTACATGCCATGCATGTCAAACTTTTGAACTTTTGGATAAATGTTTTCGAGGGATGGGGGGGGAGTGGACTAGCCTAGTCCATAATGATGTTTAAAGTTTAATATGGCCATTGCATTCAAAAGTATGTACAAAATGGTAAAATTCATCAAATGCCATGTTTTTCATCATGGGATATTCGAAGCTATTGGAATATTAAGTGGAAGCATAAGGTCCCTTCAAGTTGATGGAAACTTGTGAATATTCAACATATTGCTCAACATTTACAAGATGAATTGCAAATGCATACTATAAGACGAAAACAAAGTTGGTTTTGAATAAAAATTTCTAATTATTACGATTGATATATATAAGAATTTTTTTTATGCATCTGAATTTTTATAATTTATATGCAATTATATATATAATTAAAAAAAAATCATCCATATATATGCACAACCCTCAAAGACAAAACCCAACAAGCAAAATCCCTTAAGCCTCTTTTTATGTTAGCTCAACCCTCCCATCCACACCTTCTACTTTACAAGCACTAAGACATAAAAATTGTCTCTTCCTAACCTTGATAAACACTTGAAATGCTTCTACTTTCCCATAATCCCCCTTTAGTTAGCAAACCCAAACCTCCTAATCCTATCATCATCTTCATGGCATTTCCATGTTTTATTGCTACATGTGTCACAAACCTTTGTGCTTATAAAACAATTTGGTTTTCAATTTTCTAGAACATGTGAAAACACACACTACATTTGCACATCAATTTCATACAAAAAATCATGAGAAATTGTTCAAGTTTAAGCACGTTTCGAGATGTTCAATATTGGCCTCTAATTTGAACATTGCAACCATCCATAGCCACACACCATTGTTCTGGATCACATCATTACACCATTGCATTCTAGCAAAGAAGCTTGCCAAAAATTGATGTAAATCCTTTATCTACACAACCCAACAAAATGAGAACAACTTGCAAAATATCTCACCATTACTTGCTCACATTTTGTAGTTATCTAACTTCCATTACTTGTCATATGGAATATCATGACAACCTTTCCAATTGCTACATTCACCTTTGCCAAAAGTTGATGTTGCCATAGGTAAACCCTAATCGACTTCATCCAATTATTTTCACACCCCTCCAATATGTTTGACCTCCTTTCACACGACAATGATATGTTCCAAATCTACTTACAAAGCTTTTTACCATAAAGTCAATGTACAAAAGTGTAGGTTGGGACTTTGAAGCATGGTGATCCATTTGGAATTTGCCCTTCAAGCCAACCAATCACAACCACCCAAAAGGGTAGTTTAAAAGGCACCCCAATACCAACAACCCAATTGTCACAAGCATACAAAAAAATAAAGCGCATACTAGTCCATGGTCAATAATTCATGCATATACAAACTTGGAGGTAACAAAATAGGTGCATCAAACCCACAACACATGGGAATAATAAGAAGACAACCACTCTTGAGGAAACACAACCATGAAGTCCTACAACATAAGAGATCTTGTCCAACAATGCTATAGAACAATAACAATAGAGCTCCTCAATTATAAATGCCAAAACCCGCTACCAAATGCAAAGAACAAAAGACAAGAAAGGAATATGTATATATCTATCTATCTTTCTTTCTTTTGGGGAGCCAAAATAATGACTCATTCCTAGGAATGCCACCAAGACCAAATTCATACCAACCCAACCATACCAACTCAATGTTGAGGTTTGCACGTGAACTTAGAGATGGACCACAAAACAAGTTATAATATAGACTTAATAAACAATGATGCAAGCGTTTCTTTTAAGGATTTTGTGAAGTGGTCAAAGGGGAGATCATCCATGTATAATTTAGCCAAATTTGGCAATATACTAGATATTAATAATGTAGAAAAGAAGCACCCTCCTTCTATATGCTTGGCTACCTGATCGAACTTATCAATAAAATCTGAAGATTTGGAAAAAGAAACTAAAATAAAATCTCAAAAATCTGATGATTATTTTGTTTTTTTCCGTGCAATATGCTTTTGTATAGGTCAAAAATTTAATTTATTTTTCTAGTCAAAATTTGGAGAAATTTTGCCAATCACATATCATTTGGATCACGCATAAGAGTACAACCCTCTAGTTTTAAAGAGGCAATACCTATATATAAGGTGCCCTCCAAATACACTTAAGGAAATTTCTCCAATGGCATTACTACTTGAACAAAACAAACACAAAATCCTCACTACAAAGTTTCAGTGTTCTTTTTCTTCCCTTTAGTTTTGTGATATAGCCAAATTGACAATCACCCACAAGAAGACTTAGCCAATTTGGGCTATAGACCAGATATGAAATTTAAAATAAATAAATAAATAAAGAGTCCTACTATACTTTGGCTACTGCTGGAACCTGTTGTAGAAATGTGGAGATTTGATTATCATTTTTTTAATTTTTTGAAATCTAGTCTAGTGATTTAATGTCATTTTTTTTTCACAAAAATTCCTTTTTTATTTGTTGAAATCATATTTTGCAGTGCGGCAAAATGCAAGGTTAGGCCTAAGAAAGAAAAAAAGAACTTGAACAAACATGCAAATTCTAACTCTCTGAAACCATAAGTAAAAAACCCCCCAAAATTTACCAAATTTTTTCCAAAATTCCAGATTGCTAGCTAGAGAGTCTTATGATACCTTCCAGAAGGTAGCCAAGAATATAGAAAAGGATTTTTTTTAAAAAAAAAATTCCTTAAATGCACATCCTATATATAGCCAAATTTGGCTAAACAAAAATTTCTGGATGATCACCACTTTGGCTACCTCACAAAATCCTTATAAAGAAAGCCCTGGGCTCCATGCAATTCTGGTTCAGAAAACTTGAAATGATGCATAGAATGTGCGCATACACATGTCTGCCCACCTTTTTAGCTGCCCCATCTAATTTTCTCTCCCTGCCCTTTTGTTCCCATCAAGTTCCCTTTGTTCACATCAACTTCCTTGTGTTCCCAACCCAACCCTACATAAACCCACACAAAGCTCTAAACTTTGGCATTAAATTTTTTTTTTGTTGCAACTTGAAAACTTGGTTCTTAAGATGATTCCATGGTGAAAAAGACGAAAAAAATGTGATTAATTTTAATTTTTTTGGAGAGAAATGCGATTAGTATTAAATGGCAAATGTTATGAATATATAAGGGGTATATCTCTTAAAAGTGTATTAAATTTATATTTAGTGTAATTTCAAGGATATTAAAGATATTTTAAAGGTATATTACTAATTTTATTAAGGTTATAAAATATTTTAAGATTTATGTTTAAATAATTAAGGGTATTTTATTTTTTGATGTGATGTTAAGGGTATTACATGCACATTAAAGTTGTATTAAAGGTATGTTCATGTTTTATAAAATTATATTGTGTTTATATTTAAGGTTGATATATTATGTGACTAGTCAAGGTTGTACCAACATTTTATAAAATAAAAACAGTTGTGAAAAACCAATATTGGTGTCAAATATTAACTAAAATTTAACCAAAGTTTAATTAAAATTTTAATTTAACCAACTTTTGGTCAAATTTGAATTTTAGTTAAGGTTTAGCCCAAGATTTAGTTCAATCAATGTATAACCAATGTATAGCCAAGTTTAATTTAGTTAATGTTTAATTAAGTTTTTCCTAATTAGGTGACATGTCCTAAATCATGTGAGCAAGATTAAAACTTGTATTTTAAAATTCAAATTTATGGAATCTCATGTTGATGTGCCACATGGCAATTTTTGAGTTGGCCACATGTATCGATTAGACTTTTTGAAGTGAATGTGGGAGATTAATTTTTTAAAATATTTTAATCATTTTGAAATTTTTGAAATGATTCCATGTGGCAACATGTGATTGTTCAACAATTAAGTTGCAAATTGTGATAACTAGTAGTAAGTAATTATTATTGTCAATGGATGAAAAAAATGTATGGTTGATTATATAATTCATCCACATGTACTCTGTTGATGCCATGATGCTAAGTCACTATTAACAACCAATGTTGAGTATAACTAGACTTATGCAAATAATGTAAGATTTGGGTGGACAACACCAACAACTTTCCTTTCTTCTTTTGCTTTGTTTTGTTTTGTTTTGTTGTTGTTCCAATCAAACTGGGTGTGTCCCCATTGTACAGTTTCAACAATTAGGTCAACACAACACAACACCAACTTTATTATAGAGTTATTATTATAATAATATCTTAAAGGATTTGGGTTTTGTTTTAGAGGAGTCTTTTAGGAAGATTCTATATTTGCATGGTGTGAAATATATTTGAGTTTTCATAATTCTTCTTTTGCCTTAAGATCTTCTTTACTTGTTAATGTAAATGGCAAGGCCACAATGTGTTGTAACACACACACACACACACACCCTTTGTTTGATTTTGGGTTTTTTTCCCTTCAAATTGGGTGGAGGAGTAGTACTAGTGTCAGTGTACAATATTCGTTGCATCTGTACTGCAATTGCACGAAAGATTCAATCTAGTCACAAACACATGATGAGGGGATTTTGACAAAGAAGTTAGAACCCATCTTCTCTCTCTCTCTCTCTCTCTCTCTCTCTCTTGGGGGCTTGGGCCCATTCAATGGGATTTGGTATAATGAATATGTGATGATGGTTCACTTGAAAGGCTACCTAGTACTAACTACCACCTAGTGATGATCATTGGTATCACTTCACTTCGCTTCTTCCCCATTTGACTCTTTGATGAGAAAAATGAGTCCCACATTGCACACAACCTCAAAACCCTTGCTTGCTTCCTTCCTTGCTTGCTTCCCCTTAATTGAGTGCCAAATAATAAGAGTCCATAACCCTCACTCAACATGACAACTGGCCTACCAGCAAAAAGCTCAACAACAGTGAGCATTGAGTAGGTCTATGAGTGATCAGGGCTCTCTCTCTCTCTCTCTCTTGTGTGTAAGTTAGGCCAAAAAAAACACAGATATTCTCTTTTGAGAAAGTTGGAATGATGAACATGAGATCACCCATGATCTGATCTCTCTCTCTCTCTCTCTCTCTCTCTCTGTGTCTTGGACCTTTTTGATTTTGTCTTCTGGTTTCTGAAGAAAAGAATAGAAATGACCTAAAAAGAAAGAAAAGCAATAAGATCATCAGCAATGGGCATCAAGGATCCAAAGACACCATGACCCCAGCACCCACCAGTGCACCATCCACTGGATGCCCATTATTACTCGGTTGTGGATGATGAACCTTAACTGAGTTAATAATTTGGTTTCACCTTGGTAACCAATTTTGTAGTAAGAAATAGGTCTCATATCTAGCTAGGTAGGTAGGTAGGTAGGTAGGAAAATAGGTAACTGCTAGGTAATTAGTAGATGGTCGTTTATACATCGGTAAGGGCTGTTTTTACTAACCTACTTACTAACAACCTGCTTGTGGGTTGTTAGTAAATAGGGTAGTTAAAAAAAAAGCAACTGAGCTAACCACCATGGTTAACTAGGGAACTGGAACCCAACAGAAAACCGTTTCGTGACCACTTATCATCCATCCTTCACAGTGCACTGGTGGGTGCTGGTTCACAGTGGCCGGATCCAACGACTCTGTTGACAAACAGGCAGCAACCAAACCAAACCAAACCATCATCACGCCTACTTTCATTTGGATCCATCCATCCATCCATCCAAGCCAAAAGTCTCTAGCTTTTCTTTCTTTCTTTCTTTCTTACTTGACCACAAATTGAAGATTTCTTTCCATTTCCAAATACATGAGCCAAGACTTCCTTTGAGACATTAGAGTTTTTCCTTAAAGTCATCATGTCTTCACCCTCTCTTTTGGGCCTCTTTTCACCGCCTATCCCCTCTTGAGTCTTTGAGTGGTGAGGTCCGCAAAGTAAGGACATTTGATTAAATCAAGGTATGAAATACTGAAACTCAGCATTTAATGCACAAAGTTCGAGGTACATAATTCTAGTAACTGTACATGCAGGAGCAGTGAAAATATATGTAACAGCAGTGGAGGCGCTCAGGAAAACTCTACTAGAGTCCTAGAGTGGTTGTGATTGAGGGGCGGGGATTCCTTATGAGTGAACATCATGAGTTAAAATGTGAGCTTATAAAAAACATAGTAAAAATAAAGCATATTAAATTTTGATATCGTACGTAGCCTATGGGTCAATTTCCACATTGACAAAAACAAATCATTATTTTTTCTTTCAAAAAAATAATTTGTTTTTAAAAAATTGAAATTATTATATTTTCCATGATCTACTATGATATCTTGTCATATATATATGAGTAAATGAAATCATAGAGTGTAATGTATCATAATTATGATGATTTGCAACATGTCAATTTCATATTTTCACAAAAATTCGTTTCACTATTCTTGAGGGTTATTTAATGATGAAACTAACCTTAGGGTAAGGTAAAGGAGAAAGCCTTGATCACCATTGTTAAAGTTAAAACAAGCATGTGGGACCACAAAATGAGACTTTCCATCAAAAAATATTTTTAACACATGACCAACAAGTTATGGCTTTTTATATTTTGGATGCAACATGCAACTCCTTTCAGTTGACATATCATATGTCTTGGGGTTTCAAGAACCCATTTTCAATGGATTTTTTTAAAAAAAAACTAGATATATAGATTTTGTTTTTTTAATATGGTTTTTTGGGGCGCCAATTCTTGAAAGAAATCCTTCTCTCATTATATTTACTATGTTTATTCCAAATTATGATAATTTTCTTAACATTTCCAATAAGTCATATGTTTCATGTTTTTAATGCCTACATTTGTTGTAGCTTTGGCAAAGTTCTTTTTGCTCTTTTAAATACTTACTATTCAAATTACATTAGTTTTAAAAAATACAAATAAAAAAATGCATTACATCTTGATCAGATTTTATTTTATTTTTTGGGTGGGAAATTTTTGCACTGTGGCACAAAAGAAAAAGGAATTATTTTAATACAAATTCAAAAAAATCTGCAAAATTTTCAAAAACCTCAAAACCTCCACACACAAAAACAAAAGAAAAAAAAGAAAAAAAGAAAAAACTCTGATGGGTTTGAGGATGTGCTTGGAATGCACAATGCCCATATTATTTACATTTAAAAATATAAACTTATATTTTAAAAAAACATTGATCCAAATGATATTTTTCCATAAGTTTTCCACATTGACCCATCAAATTTAATAATTGATGAAATGCAATGAAAGGCATGTAAAATTTCCACAAAATCCCCAATAAGGATCCTCATCTCATAAGAACAAAAAAGATGGGAGTTTCCATTTTCTCAGGTTAAAATTCCCTAACTATGTATTCAATGGGGATTTTTCATGATTACTTTTCCCTATTGTAATATTATTGTGTCTTTCCTTACACAACCAATTCTCACTAACAAAGAACATAATAAAATGTTTGGTTCATCAATAGAAAAACCAATAATTTTCATGTAATCTTGAAAGTCTTTGAAATTATTTCAAAATTCCAAATAATAAAGCTCTAAAGTTATATTAGCATGATGAGATCAATGTGTGTATGTGTATGTGTGTGTGTGTGTGTGTGTATTTTTTCCCCAATTTTTTGGTGTAGCCAAAAAAAATGGTGATCATCAACAACAAGAAGATTTACCCAAATTGGCTATTGACCAAATATGAAAAGTATATATAAAAAGAGAGAGTAAGAATTCTTTTATATTTTGGCTACCCTGCTGGAAATGATTATAGAAATCTGGCAATTAATAATAATAATAATAATAATAATTTCTTGAAAGTTGGGAAATTTGGGCCAAAAAAATCATGTTTTCCAGTTTCAAAAAAATGAACAAAATTTGATGAGATGTTGAGCAAAATCATTTGAGGGTCAGAATTTTCCCTTTTGGATGCATGCATGCATGCATGCATGAGTGACTGACTATACACTACCACTTCTGCAGTAGCCATAATAATGTGAATCCAATTTCCATGAGAAGAATTAAGGTAGCATGCAAGTATAAAGAGAAGGCTTTCTTAGTTTCCTTGATGAGCCTTGTTCATTGATCTCCATCATTATTCATAAGCAATATCCATGAAAATGAAAATGATCTCCAAAGTCATGCAAACAAAACAAAACAAAATTCTGAGCAATTTTGTGGGTGAAATTCATGGGTGATTAGGAAAATGATTTGCATATCATGAGGAAGAGATGTGTCCCTGAATTTTTGAGTATTTAACCTCTCAATTTGTTCTAATTTTTTTAATGACAAAAGAGAGTAAAATGTATTCTTGCCCAATAAAATTTTAAAATTTTAAATAAATAAATAAATGATTTTTTTTTTTAAAAGAAAAGAAAAAGGGAGAGAGTAAAAAGGCAAGCAAAAGTAGGTATATGGGATAAAAATGTGGTGCTATTAGGAACTTAACAAGGGGTGTGTCACAACACACTCTAGCCTTGCCATTTACATTTTAAAGTATCTGAAGGCAAAAGAAGAATTATGGAACCTCTAATATTTCACCCATGCAAAAATAATAATCTTCCAAAAAAATCCTCTAAAACAAACCAAAATCCTTCAAGATATTATTATAACTCTATAATAAATAATCTCAAGTTTCAACACAAGCCAAAATATCATATTTCAAATTTAATCCTCATATAAAAATAGACCTATTATTATTACCTAGTAGGGAAAATTGAAGAACGCATGGAGAACCCTATTAGGGACCATTGGGAACACAAGGGTAAACAAAACCCTTCACCTAAAGAAAAAATAAAAATAAAAATAAAAATAATTATTTAAATAAAATCTCTTCGAGTTTCATCTCACCCTAAAAAGATAAAAGCATTAAATTTTTTTTAAAATTAAAAACATTTTTTTTTTAAAAAAGAGAAAAGGGCCAATTGGAAGTTCAACTAATATTTGACCCAAATGATTGGATGCTTAGAAAAACATTTCTAGACAAAATATGTAGAAAGAGCCTAGAGACAGTGTTTGTGTATAATTGACATTGATTTTGCAAATTTAGTATATTTAAATAGAAGTGCTATTAATCCTATTGCTAGTTCATCTAATTAAGACTAATTAAGTATGCCCAAAAAAAAAGGAAAAAAAAAGAAGTGTGTGGTTAAAGAATGGTCATATGAAACAATGGTATGAGACTTGAATGAAGAAGTTTATATAGGAATATATATATATATATAGGTTCAAAAATTATAAGGGGAATTTGGACAATCTCTTGATATTGTTAGAAAGCCCTAAATGAGTACAATTTAATGAAGGTTATTTGAAAATGTTTAGACCTAACGTGGGGGAAGATATTGAATGGTTTTGTTATCGGAAAATCCAATTTAGAGTTTAGGGTTTGTAGATTTTATTATTAATTATTTTATTTTATTTTATTTTATTTTGTCAGGGCGGGCTTTTGGGCCTTGCTTCCAATAGGTATATTACTAGCCTCTAGGTTGTAGGGTATTAAGCAGGGAGTTTTTTTAGGGGTTTTTGTGTTGTAGCCAAATAGTGATATCATCCAGGAAATCATTTAGCCAAATTTGGCTACATACTAGATATGACATATGAAAGTGTAGAAAAAACAGATTTTTTAAAATATTCTTTGGCTACCTATTGGAACTTATTGTAAAAAATTTGGGGTTTTTTTCTGGGGGGAAATCTGGCGAGTTTTTTTTTTTCCCATGAAGAATCCTTTGTACAGGTTGAAATCATTATTTAATTGGCAATTTTTCAATAATTTAAAAAACACTAGTACTAAGCTGGGTGTGTCACACTATTTTTTTTAGGAATTTTAGTTTGTAGCCAATTTTGTGGCAATCATCTTCAAGGAGATGTAGCCAAATATGGCTATTAACCAAATATAAAGTTCAAATCTTTAATCATCCTTCTTTCTTTTGGCTACACACTTTAAGCCAAAAAATTGAAATTTGGAAATCTTTAGCTATTTTCCCCCTCCCCCTTCACTTCTAGTGATTAAAAACCCCCCAAAATCACTTCATTTTCAATTTGTAAAGTTTCATTTGGCTTTTTGGCTAAATTTCACCAATAAAAAAAAGGCTAGTTTGTGGGTTTGTAGCCACCTGCCAAGGGAGTGTGTAGGTATTTAGCTCTTAATAAATAAGTGCGATGGGTTTTTTGTGCTACCCAAGTCCTTTGTAATTTTCTTAATGATGTTCAACATCTCTTCCATGTTTTGATGTTGTTTAATGTCTTTTCAATGTTTTGTTATCATCTATGTCATCTCCTATGCTCTTGGAGTCCCTATTGTCACCTAGGAAGAAAATCCCAACATCCTTGGCATTTTTTTTTGATGTTGCCCAATGCTTTCTACATTTCCCTAGTGTTACTTAATGTTTCATTAGCATTTCCTTAACATTGTTTAACATATTTGACATTTTTTAATGTCTTCTAACATCGTCCAAAAAACAAATCTCAAGGTTTCCAACATTTTCTTAACATCACTAAATCATCACAAATTTAGTATGTGACAAATTAATAATGAAAATCGTGTGAAGTTCATTCATTCATAGGTTCGTACATTTCACACATGAATATCATGCATTGAAAACATGTTTGACATACAAATAAATGTGTTGATAAATAAAATATAAATCTACAAATGATTAAATGTCACACAAATTTCACATTTTTTTATAAATGTGTGTGTCAAATGTGCTCTCAATGCACAATATCAATGTATGAAACATACAAATTTTGCATGATTTTCATTATTAAATTGTGAGATCCTAAATCTATAATGATACCATATCATTTCCTTAATGCTACTCAATGTTCTTTGTTTCCTTGACATTGTTTGACTCCCCTTGCTATTTCTTCAACATTCATTTGACATCTCTCAACATCCCCCCATATTTGGTTAATTAAATTACCATTTAAAGATAATCAATTGATTGTTACAATTTGATCCATTTGGCCAAATCCACCCACATTACTAGGAGAAATGGGCATGCTAGTACTAAATACAATATTGTACAACAAATAATTCTCAAGAAGTAAGAATGGCAAGGTAACACAATGTGCAATGCATTCTTTTGAATTATTTAAAGAAATTACTGTTAGTTATTACAAAATGTATGTTGCCATGTAAACATGAATGAAATGAAGGTACAAACCCTAAGTTTTTCTTTTGTGTTTGGCCATTTCATTAGCCACTTGAAAAATTTACAATTAAAACCTCCAAATGAAGGTTATTTATTGGTGTTTTCCAAGATGAAGAGGCACATAAAAAAAATATTTATCCAACATGGGTCCAACCATGCTAATAGGACTTGTCAATGCCTCCTAAGTCATGCTATGACAATGTAAAAACATTGTGTTTAGATAATGCTTAAATAATGCCCAAGGGCATAAGCATGCTAAAGTAGGCCAATTGGTGATCCTTGGTTCTATATGAACCTAACCACTAATACTTGCATATAATATGTCAAAACAATCCTCTAACAATCTAAAAGTAGGACATATGAATTTTTTGGACAAATGAAAATTAATTTATATATTTTTACATTACTTTGTGCAATATGGCACAACGACATAAATTTGGAAAGTAGAGTGAAAAAAAACAGACATAAAATCTTAAGCTTTAAAAAACATATCCATACCATCCTACATACACCCATGTAATTTTTTGGTATGTTTTTAAATATTAGGTTCTACTTGCAACATATACTTTTTTGGTCTAATTTTGTATGCCTGCACCCCTAAACAATTTTGCATTGTTTCATTGTGTATTTTAACCATGAAAGGCATTTATTACAAGCTTATAGATGTGTTATTTTATTTTTTTATTGGATTACTTTCAAACTTATTTGAATGCTAGATAAATATTTTGAAAAGGTGGGAATATGAATACAACATTAAATTCTAATTTAATTTAGTTTTGAATCTTATAAACATCTTTAAAAAATTTCTATTACACTCAAGGTGCCCATGTACATTTGTTGAACATGTTATTTAACAAAACATAAACATGTTTCATGAACTAATTAGTGTGTGATGATATTATTTCTCCCTTATTTTATTGAAATAGTTTACAAAAGCCAAAATGTGAAAACTATTCAAATTCGTAAACTAATAGATATGCATGATGTTCCCAATATGATAAGAATGTTTATAAGTTGTTAATTAAATTCCAATGAGACTTTGCAACCTTATTATCTTGGATATGTCTTTGGATATTAAGTATATTCCCATAAGATTTTTCAAACATTTCCCAATATATTTTGTGATATAATAATCGTTTTGTCAATTATTTGTTGAACATAAGGTTGTTTTAATGTATCAATGTTTTTTTCATGCTTGATTTAATGAAACTTAGGTGGTGACCAATATGTAGAAAATGTGGTTCAATATTCTAGATTAGGAATATACGACCAAATTTGGCTATAAACCAATATATGGAACACAAGTTTTTAATCATTAAAAAAAAAAAAAACTACTTACTACAAGCAAATATTATAATCTATCAACATTTTCTTTTTCTTTTTTTCTCTTTTAAAAAATTTACTGTTGACAATTGAAGCCCCCACAACAAGTTTTTTTTGAGTTTTTCATTTCTAAGTTATAGAAAGATTACATCACATAGTCATGAAGAAAATATACCTTCCATTTTTTAAATTTTCATACGCACAAATTGAAAAAGAACACCATTGTTAAAAATATTTAAAAATGAACCTTACATTAAAGGTAAATAAAATTACCATTTAAAAATACCAAATTGGGTTAAGTGATATAACCATTTGATTTGGAGATTATAACTTTAATACAAAAATGAAATGAGTGCCCAATGGTGAGGGTACATGTAGTTGAAACCTTTTGAACATAAGGTGTCATTGTAATTTAGTTCCTTGTGACGAAGTTCAAATATTGAAAGCTTAGGATCCTTTTGATCACCATGTGTTTCACCAAGGGAAAACCTTAGGACCTTTTTGATCCCTTAATATGAATGAACGAAAGACTTAATATGGTTTTAATCAAATAAGATTTGGGATCCACATGATTTGTTATGATTTAATTGACAAAGGAGTCACCATTCAATTTGACACACATTTGCTACTCCAAATCATGCTTTGACATTGAAATGTTCAAGAATAGTCCATGAAGCATGTTAAGTCATCTTCATGTTTCTAAAACAATGTTACTTGTGAGGAGCCAGAAAACTCTCCCAAGGTTTCCATAACTAGTTGTCACAAAAATGAAAACTACATCAATTTCACTTGATGGGTAAAGGGTGTCATGTATGATTTTGATTGAAAAAAATTCATCCAAATTCAAATTAAAAAAATTCCTACTTAATATTTCATTTATAAAAAAGAGCATAGGACAAATAATCATATTCCCTCTTTGGAAATGAAAAAAAAAAATGATTATATTTGTAAGTTGGCAAAAGTAGAAAACCATTTAGGTGATTATTTCCTCCTTATTGATAGGCACATATGGTGGTGGGACGTCAAACTTATTGAGTGGAAAGAAAGATTTGTGTATTGGACTCAACTTCATTTTTGTAGTTTTGTTGAATTATTGATTTTCAAAAATCTTACAAATTGAAGCACATGACATAAATCTAGGTGAAATTATGTTTTACCATTGTCTAGTTCACAAATTGAGTTTTTAACCTACCATATTCATAGTGAACAACCCAATGATTAACAAATTTTGCTTGCTATGCACTTCCATCAAATAGTTTTTGGATTTGTGGAATATGAATCTTTCAACCGATGATAATCCAACTTCATTCCTATCAAAATTATTGTCATCCCATCTTCTCATGATTCACGAAAGTCTCATCATGGTAGTTCTCTTAATTTTCAACAACAATGCAATCCAATTAGTGAATGACCTTGAAACATTGCAATCCCATGATTTGCCTATCTTAAATAAGTTGTTGTGAATGTTCAAATTTTATGCAAGTGGATGAGTTAACTTCTTCTTCAAAAACTTGTTAAATTTGCAAGGGAAAAAAAGGGGGTCTAAAATATCACTAGCCATTAATAAGCCACATAGATAATGAGAAACTAAAATTTGGCAATGCTTGGTTTTCAAGTCAAGGTGTCAAATAAGTGACTTGCCCACCTAACACACAACCCAAATTCCTTGCTTACAAAACACGCACACACACAAAGAACCCCCCCTACAAGTCACATTCTTTGTCATTTCATCCACATCCGCATGTGACATTCCTCTTCATTTCATCCACCACCAACCCCCCCCCCCCCCCACAATCCTGGCTTTCAACTTCCTATTTAGCCAGTAAGTAGCCCAGGTATCACAGCTGCCCAAATTTCAATGTTTTCTTCAAACTTTTGTCCAATTCTGGCTATTGAAAATCTGAAAAAAGCACTTTTAAACTTTGAAATATTTCTTTTTGGCTATATAGAGCCAGCAAAAAACGAAGAAGGTTGTGCAGCAGCAGCCGCCGGCCAATCAGTAGTATGGCGTACGGAATCGGCCCTTGATGCGGTCCAGGTATCACAGCGGCTGTCCAATCAGACCAGAGAAAGAGGCCCTTGTGGTATCCCAGCTGCCCAATCAGACGGTGCCTAGAAGCAGCCCTTGTTTTTGAGGCCGGTCTGAAGCGACATCGGCCAGGGCCGACGGCTGTGCCGTATAGTCAGCCGGTCAGATGGGGCAACGGCGCGTCGCCTGTCTCTCCGCAGACTAACGAGACTCACAGTGCGCCACAGATACCTACGAGAGAGCAAAATAGTAGGACTAGGTACGTAGGTACCTATCTAGACCTTGGCCAACGCTATGTACCTAGTACCTAGTACCTACCTACCTAATGTGAGCTCTACCTATCTAGCTGCCAACCGATGATAGGCGGTCACTCAGTTTTGGAGCTGTTGTTACACAGCCTGGAAATCCATGTCTTATTACATGGGATTTCTTTTCCTTTTCCAGATTCCCATTTCTTTGTCTACTAGTATAACTGTCACTGCGGTCCGCATTACTAGTTCTTGGCGTGACCTAGTCATCTTTTACGCATGATCCCGCGTCTTTCCCGTAACTTCTTGTTGGGCTCTTTGAGAAAACCCCCACCCTCCCCACCCCCCTCACCCAGCCTTTTATTAAAATATTTACTGGCGAAATTTCGCCAGAAAGCGAATTTAAAAAAAAAAAAATCGACAAAAAGAAATGATTTTTTTTAGGCTTTCAGTGGCGAGAAATGAGAAAAGAAAAAAAAGAAGAGAAAAAGGTTTTAAAAATTGCTGAATGCATATATTTGGTTTTTCTTTGTGTAGCCAGAAATATAGAAAGACGATCAAAGATTTTTCTACTCTATTTCTGATTCATAGCCGGATTTGGCTAAATATTCCTATGGATGATCGCCACTTTTTAGCTACACTTTTTCCCTCTGGGCAGAGCCCCAGCAAATTTTTTAAAAATAATAATAATAATTTATATAAAAACAATTACTTCCCCATCTAAAAGCATCAGAGAATAGCACTCAATCAATTATTGAAGCTGAGGAAAAGGCCCACTTTCTATGTGGAAGCTATAATAATAATAATAATAATAATAACCCTATAACATGGAAATCAAAAAATATATTTTGATTTTATTTATGGGAGGACCTCTATTTTAGGAAGGGACAAAGTAAAGCAATATTTCCATATTCCCAACTTATGGGGAAATTTTAATTAATTAATTAATTAATTAATTTGGTAACAAAGACAACTTATGAATGAATATTCACACCAGCTAAAAAGGAAAAAAAACCATGACACCGTACAAATCACCCAATGCAAATAATAAAGTGGGCAAGGTGGGCTGGACTAGAAATAATTAGAAGAAGAAGAATAATAATAATACGTATAATAATGATAAATAGGGTGATGATTAATGAGGAGAAGGTGGACAAGAGAAGTCCCCTCCCTCGCTCCCTCGCCCACTTCACACCACTCAAGGTGAATTATTTTGATACTAGACTTTGGCAAAAAAGGAGATTGGGGGACTTAAAGTGGGTCCACAACTGTGCTGTGCTGTCCTGTCAAGGTAGTGGGTGTCATAGCCCACCTACGACCCAGCCCCGGTTAGTTTGGCGGGGTCCGCCACCCGCTCCCTCGCTCGCTCGCTCGCTCGCTTTGTGACGGAGAGACGCCAAGCTCTATTTGATGCGTGGGAGGCGGGGTGCGGGGTGGAAGGGGGGGGGGGCAGTGCTTTTTTTTTAGGATGGTACATATCAGTGTAAGATTATTCTAGGATTATTATTTTTTAAAATTTTTTATTTGTGGCTTGAGCTTGGAACCACTAGGTAGGTACCTACCACTTATTATAGCTGTAAAATAATAACCATATCATGGGCATTATTATTACTACTAGAGGAGATGCTATTGTTTTATTTTATTTTATTTTATTTCTCTCTCTCTCTCTCTCTCTCTCTCACTCAGATTTGACATCCAAAATAAATAATGATAACATGGGGCATCATCCATTAAGGGCAATGAGCTGCTTGTTTTTATTTATCTATTTATAAAAAAATTCCTCTCTCTTTTGAAAGTTGGACACTCAAAGTAAATAATGAGAACCCACCAAAAAAGGAAAAAAAAAAGCACGTGTCAACAAAAAGCACACAAGCCAATAGTTTTCCCATGTGAAAAATGGGTAATAATAAGACCGACCTAAAATTGGTCCTTCACCACCACACGGTTCCAGAGACCTGTCCTCCCCTCCCTTGGTCTGCCCGCTGCCCGGAGCATGCTCCATATGTGCCATAAGTGGGTGGTAGTAGTAGTAGTAGTAGTAGTAGTCCTTTCATATGATGATGATGGATGATGGATGATGATTACCCATGGCCCATTTTTTTTCATGTCAGCCCAACATCCTTTCAATTGTAGTTCAGTTAGTTTGTCTACTTCATATTGAACTTTGCAAAATTGGCATTACCCTTTTCCCCTCTTTCCATGCAATGTGCACTCATAGAATCAATCATCCCTTTTTGTGTGCATGCATGCCTATATTAGTTAGCTACCTACTTTAACCTTTCCATTTCATCCTTTTTAAAAAATTCCATCCATCCAATGGGTTGAACCAATTTGCCCTAGTAGTAGTAGTAGTAGTAGTAGTAGAAGAAGAAGAAGAAGAAGAAGAGGGGAAGTAGCATCATCACAATATGTAGCTATGTGGAAGAATGAATCAAATTTGAAGATTGTTCCATTTTGAAAAGAAAAGAAAATAAATATTTAAAAATAAAATAAAAATCCTAACAATTCTTCAGTTTTTTTCTTCACCAAAATATTTGTTCCTTTGATATTTTTATTTTGATTTTGATTTTGAAAATTTCAGTATTCCTAAAAAAAATAGTATATAATTTGTGCACCAGCCACCGCCGCCGCCGCCACAGTGGTACTACTATGGTAGCATCATCCCCATTGGATTATTTTAAAAAAATTGGTGTCACCAAATTTCTGCTTAAAAAATGTGATTTCAACCTATACAAATGATTATTTTTCATGAAAAGAATTGGCCCAAATTGGCCAGATTTTGATGAATTTTCTTTTCCAAATTGCCAAATTAAAAAATCAGAATTTCCCTAACTTTGGTATATACTATGTGGCCAAATTTGGCTAAACTATTTTTTGGATGATGCCCATTTTGGCTACATTACAAAAACCCTTTTAAAAAAAAAAACTCTTAGATTCTGATTCCTGAATAAATGAATGGATTCCCATGGGCCTGGAGACAGGTACCTAGTACCTACCTACCTACCTACCTACCTAGTTGGAAGAATTCTTTTACCAGGTTTGCTCTTTCCCAACTAACTAACTCTTGCTTTTTTTTCTTTTCTTTTGGTGGCATGGTAATAAGAATTGGCATTCTTTCTTTCTTTCTTGCTTGCTTGCTCGCTCTTCCTGCTCTTCGTTCTTTCTTTCGTTCTTTCGTTCTTTCTTTTCATTTCGTGTAAGTATTCGGTGCACACCAGGAACGTAGAGCTACGTAGTACACACACATGAACGCGCGTGCGCGTGCGCTTGCTTACTTGCTTTGCTTTGCTTTCTTCGTTGAATCCTCTTGACTCGGGCAAAGCTTTGTAGCTTTGATTGATCGTCTGCTGCTCTGCTGTGCAGTGCAGTGCAGTGCAGTCGTCGATGAGGAAGAAGAGCCCAGTCCAGGTACACAACACAAGAGTACGCGGAGTTCAAAGCTGGCAGTTTATTGTTTGCATTCGTGTTTGACCTGCTGGCGTTATTGTTCTCGCCTTCCTTGATTTGTTTATTCACTTCTACAGTTGTGAGAGAGACTACATTCTGCTGGCACATCGTTGGTGCTCTTTGGGTTGAACAGTTTGGAGACTTGTTTTGTGGATTCTTTGTTAACCCCCACCCTTTCTGTTTCCCTGTAGGAGTTAGAAAGTGTTGTGGGTTTCTTGCTTGCTTGCTAGTTTGTTTTGTTTTGTTTTTGGTTTGGTTTGGTTTGCGCTTTCCGGAGCTTTCGTAACTTCTTTTTTTATGGATTCACAGGTTCAACGAGGTCTGTGTATGTAGTGCTGGACTGTGGACAGAATGCGAGTGTGGTCTTTCTGTTGTTGATGTCGCGGAAGCCGTGAGACTGACTTCGAGATCAGGGCCAGGAACGTGAGATTGCTGCTTCTGGTGACAGGAATTGGGAGTTGGGTAGGTGGGATCCTCTCCAGGCTTGTTGAAAGGCTGCCAGGAACTAACTGCGGGGGCGCCGGATGCCACCCAGCAGCACCCCGGGATTGATGGACGACTTGAGAAGAGCAGCAGTTTGCATTCTCCGCATGATTCCTCTAGCGATTGCCACCGAGTTCTCCATTCTGAGATCCGTTTGAAAGTCGGCGTGAACTTATTAGATGCGTGAGAATTTGGGCTTGCCACTTCTCTCTGCTCCCATTCCCTGATGCTGCTGTCGACTTCAGCAGGACCCATGTCTTCAGAGGCCTTCAATCTTAAGGGCAGCAGCAAAAAAGTACTGAAGGTGGAGATGTGGGTGTTAGGAGAATCAGTAAGATCCGTCTAGGGGAGAAGGATTCTCTAGGATTTGGAAAGGACAAGACTTCTGTGTCTCTGAGCCCGTCATCCACCCGCGGGAATTTGAGAGAGAGAGAGAGAGAGAGAGCGAGAGAGAGTCCTACTTGGGACACTGGGGACTCAACAAGAAAGAAATGGGTCAGTGGGATTCAACAGGCCCAGGGTCAGCTGTAGTAGTAGTAGGATCAGCCATGGGGATGGGAGGAGGGGGAAGAGATGTGACTAATGTGCTTCTTAGCCCACTGACAAAGGGCACCATGAGCCCTAAGAAGCGGTTTCCAAATCCCAAATGTGGGGAGGAGATCAATGACCCATTCAAGATTTACCAGTATCTCACAGCTGACCAGCTTGAGGGGGGCAAGGAGAGTGCGGCGGGGATGGTGGACAGTAGTGATGTATGCTTGCTTAAAGTTTCCCACCACAACACCAGCAGCAAGCTGCAAGGGATGGAGCATGCAGGTTTTGTGAGCGATTTAGGTCATTTCTTGGTTCGCAACTCGTCAGTTATCTCTCAAACGTTCAGCAAAAAGAGGAGCTATCTGCAGTCAAGTTTCTATGTTTTTGCCCTTCTGGTGCTCACTTTCCTGTTCGTGAAGATCACATCGGTTGGGTTACTAAGAGTGGAGTCTCAGAACTATTCGGCTACTAAGGTGGGATTTATCTCCTCCTGCTTTTATTTTCTATTCATAGTACTCTACAGTATTCTTATCAGTGATTGCAATGTCCTCACGTAAGTACTTGTTCAGGCCAAAGAGATAAGTGAGCAAGGATTTAGTCTCAGTTTTGTGAGCGACCTTAACCCCACTGCCCCAACCTCCTCCTTCCTTCTTCCCAAAACTCTGAAAAAGTCTTCTGTGAAGCTGGGAAGCTGGGGAAGCTGTGGTGGGCAAGGAAGCTAGGTTCCCTCAATTCACAAGGTTTCACTAAACATTAGCAATATTTGTTGTTGCATTACAAGCATAATCTGGGAGAAAGAGTTTTTTTGTAACGGTTTTAAATTTTATTCAGTTGCAAATTTTGATTTGTTTTATTAGGTACTGGAAGAGAGGCTGGTTCTTCAAGCGGTGAAGGTTGAGTCCAGTGAGGCACACAAAGAGTTTGTAACGCAAGTATTCAAGGATGGTTCAATATTGGTACTATCATCTGACAAACACAATGAGCATGGTGAAGGTTATCAGAAGGTAAAACCAGTCCATAAGTTCATCACATGTTGTTGCTTCTTTCACCTGCGGGGCTTTTGTAGCTTGTTTACAGCTGGGTCTAGGTCTTGGTATGCCATGTTCATGATGTTCAATGGCAAACAAATAGGGTTTTATCTTTGGCTGACCTCTGATTCATCACCTGATGTGCAAACCAAAAGTTTTGAGTGGTTACTGAATTCATAGTCAAGTGGCTCTTGCAACTCCCTCCCTACTTCTCCCATGTACAAACACATAAGTGTATCCTGCCAACAATATTGGCGTGCCAACAGGAGTCTTCCATGACGATCATTGCTTTGTTAAATTTTGACTTTTTGCTTTGACATTAACTTCTGCACCAGGGTTAAGCAGCTGCTTATGGTCCGAGGAATTATGTATTCACTGTCATGTGCATCTTATGCAGACTTCTGTGTTTGGGACTAGTGAACTGTGGGAAAAGCCAATGAGTCAAAATCTTGAGCAGTGTGAAGTTCGGAGCAAAGCCAACAGCCGTAAGTGTTAGTTATCAAATTTTGCAAATCAGTGGTTGTCTGTCTTTTCAACAAATTTGGTAAACTTGCACTTGAAAGCAGATTCCATCAAGGTCTGCTCTGTCTGAATTGTTTCAATCTTTTCCTGCAGGTCCTGAAAATAATACAAATGGGTACCTTTTAGTCAATGCCAATGGTGGCCTAAATCAAATGCGAGCAGGGGTTCGTAGATATTCAAACTCCATCTTGTCACTTGGGGCGGCACATCTAGGTTATGGTCAAGATTGCATTTCCAGTCGTTGTAGGCCTTCATCTTTCTTTCTGCGTATTGGTGCCAGTAGGTGAAGTTGCAGCAGCCATGAGAATTTTTTTTATGATGAGCTGACAAGTAGTCCACCAGGGATGCATCTGAGATGAGTGCAAAATCATCTGTTGATAGATCTTTCAAAATGGTTGCGAATATGGATCGCAGTCAAGCCTTGTGGTAGGATAGCTAACCAAGGTCAATTTTTCATTATCCTGTTTGGTAACCATTGAGTTGTGGTTTTCAGATTTGTGATATGGTTGCGGTGGCAAAGCTGATGAATGCTACACTCGTGGTTCCAACTCTTGATCACAGCTCTTTCTGGGCTGATCCCAGGTTGGCCCAAAGTCTGCTGCAGGACATGTCCAAATTTCAGTTCAGGGAGTTTGGATAAATCAAAATGATTTTGTTTGTTATTGCTGGTAAACAAAGGGTTATGACACACACCACCAAACTATATTTTCCCTTGAATGGAAGAAGCTGAAAGTTGATTTCTGGTTACAGTGAGTTTGGAGATATTTTTGATGTGCATCATTTTGTGGAGTCACTGCGGGAGGATGTCCATGTTGTGGAGGAGGTTCCAGCGCATCTTGCTCATATCAATCCCATGATGAAGGCGCCAATCTCTTGGTCCAAGGTGAAATTTCTTTTCTTTCCTTTCTTCACATGCAATGTTATTCTAAACCTTAAGACAAGTTGCTGCTCTCCATCCCAAATGTTTTCAGGACTTTTTGGATACAAGGAAAGTGATGGAGCTTCTGATTCCATTACATTTGAGAGATTTGGCCTGGTTTTTGCAGGCACCCTATTATGAGGAATTAGTGCCATTACTGCAGCAACAGAAAGTGTTGTATTTCACACACGCTGATTCACGATTGGCAAACAACAATTTGCCAGACTCGATACAGCAATTACGGTGCCATGCCAATTACCATGCTCTCAGGTTTGCAGAACCCATTCAGACACTAGGACGCACTCTTGTTGAGCGCCTGCAACAAGATGGCCCTTATATTGCATTACATCTCAGGTAAATTTTTTTGTTCCCTGAGTACTCAAAAGTGGTTTTAGCAATTCTTCAAAGGGATACAAGCTTCCTTTTTGACGATGAAGTGAACGTGCCAATCAAATGTGCATTACTAATACTTGCAAGGTTTGGGTCACAGCTCGTCTTACTATGGTTAATCTAGGAGGAGTGTCTTGTGGTAGGCATGGTAACATAGGTTGACTACTCATGGTGCAGATATGAGAAAGACATGTTGGCATTCACCGGATGCACACATGGGCTTTCTACCTCGGAAGTGGATGAACTCCGTCAAATGCGTTACAATGTCAAACACTGGAAGGAGAAGGAGATTGATGGAGAAGAAAAGCGGAAACAAGGGGGTTGTCCACTGACCCCACTTGAAACAGGTCTTTTATTGAGGGCCCTTGGATACCCTGCAGCCACAAAGATTTACATTGTGGCCGGGGAGATCTATGGGAATGGAAGCTTGGACTCCTTAAAACACATGTTTCCTAATGTTTACTCTCACATGACATTGGCAACTGAAGATGAACTGGCTCCACTCAAGGGCTTTCAGAATCGCCTTGCAGCGTTAGACTACATAATGGCACTTGCAAGTAATGTTTTTGTGTACACCTATGATGGCAATATGGCCAAGACTGTACAAGGACATCGTCAATTTGAGGGCTACCGAAAAACAATTAGCCCTGATAGGTACTATTTTTTTCCCTCTCTTCCTTTCATGGTTTGTGTAAAGACTTTCTCAACAACAAATTCCCTAATGGCGCATCTTGCTGAAGTGGAAGCTAATACAATTTGTATTAATCAAACCTTTGGGTTTCCAACAATTGGTTTTTGAATTGTATCTTACTTTTGGCTGGATGTTGAAGAGGGTGTCCATGAACTAATACTAAGGGCCTGCTGTATTTGCAGAGAAAGTCTGGTGAGGCTTGTGGATGAGTATGAAACAGGCACAATACCTTGGGAAGCATTTGAAGCTGATGTAAGGAAGATTCATATGGAACGGATAGGTGCACCACATTTGCGACAGGTTGGGGAGTCCCCCAAATTGGAGGAGAATTTTTATGCTAACCCATACCCAGGATGCATTTGTGAGAAGCAGCAATATAGCCGGCGCCTATTGAATAAGCCCTAAATTTTGCCCAATGGCAGCGTAAAAAAGTGTCACTCTACCTACTTGTGTAATGTATTAATTGAACCTACTTTATTTAGGAAAATGGTGAGCACAGGATTCTGGCAAGTTGATACTTGCTTTCAGACTTGCCCCATTATAGAGAGCCAGAGAGAGAGAGAGAGAGAGAGAGAGAGAGAGAGAGGTCCATAGCTCCATTTTGCATTAATTGCAATCTGCAGCTATGGATCTCTATGCCCCCCATTTTTTTCATAGGGACCAACAATAAACATTCTTTTGTAGGTTGGAAATATTGCCAGTACCAAGTAGTCCTGCAATTCTCTATTTGGTTGCTTGACACTGATTAGCTACTGCACCTTGCACTCTGTATATCTTCCTGATGACCATCATCTTTGCTGGTAATGGCATTTCCTAATATTGGAAGGGTTTGTGAATACACTTCTTCCCACTTCTATTTTTCTCCCTATTTCCCATCACCTCCATTAAACTGTACATGGCAATAAAGAGTCGCAATTTTACCCCACTAAGTTGCCTTCATTTTTGAGTTGATTATTGTCGTGTTTTTCTGTACCTTTCTGAAGAAAGAAAGAGATCACAAAGGATTATGTTCTTTTGCATGTTTCTACATCTTCTCCCTTTTTCATTTTCTCGAATTGAGCCACAATCAAGAGGACCTCTTCCACCTTTCAACTCCATGGTCATGGAACCCACTTCATGTCCCCTTGGTTAATCCTTTGATTCACCATCAAATCCCACTTGCTTGAAATTCGTTATTTGGTTTCTGAATACTGATCGCCAATTTGTGCAAAAGGGATTTTTGTCCTGCACGTTGATGCTTAGAAGCTTGACCACTTGAGCCATTTACCAAGCTACTTGCAACCAAACATATCTCAAAATCCAATCACATCTTGATGATTTACCTTTGATCCAATATTTCAATGTTGTTTGTTCTATTAGACCAACTTTGGTCCAGGATTTCTAGAGACCTTCCATCAAAGATCATAATGTAATCCCACTTTTCAAACATGTGTTGTCACCATGAAGATTTCTTCCCTTTAGGTCTTAAACTCTTGAGCCTATACCCTAATAGAAAATTTCCATGGCTTGTCTCTTGTTGATAGTCCTCAAACCAATAGTTCAACAATAGAACTTTGCATTAACTATTTTTTATTTAAATCACCTTGAGCCCACCACAACCAAAAAAATGACACATTTGTCTCCCAATGCATTTGAGATTTATGTGATGTGGTACCATCTCCCCTTGGCCAAATGTAATTGTTAAACATGGTTCTAGATTTAATTCAAGGTGCTTAACACAATTCCATGGACCATAGTGTTACTAGTACCATATATAGTTAGATACAAGGACCTTATTAACCATGGATAGAGGCTTTGTTTTGCTAACAAAGCCTCTAGTTTTTTTGGTGACAAAAGCATAGATAAACACCAACAAGTTCTTGAGTGATGCTAATTTCATCTCTCTCATTATTGTTTTCCAAGTTATGAGTTTATTCTATTGATTCTTGTTTCTGGTTTGCTCTCTTGGTTTGAAATTATCCTTAAGTTGTGAAAGCCCCTTTAATTCCAAGGTTTTGATAGTTCATTTGAATGCAATGTTTGGGTTATTGTAATTGTAGTTATTTCTTTTACACCCCAAGGACTTGTAGGACTTGTTTTATCCTTTCAACAAATTATGACAAATTAGACTTTAGATTACCTTTTGAGAATTCATGCATTTATTGGGTGTTGTTCCATTATCAATCAACTAACGATCTAATAATTATTCATCCATCTATTCTTGCATCAATTGAGGTTCGACATAAATTATATATATATATATATATATATATATATATATATATATAGGTTTCATCCATAGTCATTATGCCCATGACTATGGACGAAAGAATTTGATCACATATTCACTATTGTATGACAAATTGATGGTTGTCATTGCTAAAACAATATCATAGGTCTAGGAACTTGCAAACAAATTCAAGGTTTAGGGTTTTTGGTTCAATCTTAATCATGCCCATGAGGAGGTGCATATTTAATCTTTGAGAAGAAGTATTCAAAAAAGCAACAACCTTATTGAAACTTCAACTCAATGACAAATCTTTTCCTTTGATTTATTAAAAACTCAGGCAATATATTTGTTGGTTAAAGAGGGTGGCATGGCACTTTATGTGGTAAAACAAGGTTTTATGATCTACAAGGTGACTCCTTTTATTTATTATGTTTTTGGTTCAAGCATGAAGAAAATTGAACCAATTGTTTATGTCAAATAAGGCTTTTGATGGGGCATTACCAATATTGAAAAGGTTTTATGCAATTGGACATTACCTTACAGGCAATTCTTCAACTTAAGAATGTCTAAGCATCATGAGGCCTTATTTCACACAAAATGTACAATGTGGTCCAACATTTGAATAATGTATGAGATCTTTAAGAATTGGAAATATATTCAAACATAAGGAAATTGTTGAAATAATATTGACTTAAAATGATGTTCAAAGTGTTCAAAAAAATCTTTTAAATATATGTTAAAATAATATAGAAATAGATCATAAAAATGCACACACAATGATACATCTTAATTTATTCCAAAATCCTTAAGGGTACATAATTATTGGAATTGGGTGATCATCTATTTGATCAATTAATAAAATAAAATAATTTGGGTTTCAATCGTTGTCTTACCACTTCCAAGGTGTGACTTGGAAATCATTGACTAAGGAAATCTCTTTTTTAATATGAAAAAAATATGCTCATGTAAACCAACGGCCATTACAAAACCTATCACAAGATAGGTATGTAATCTTCCCTACCCAATGAAACACTTTCAATATTTATGTGACATTGAAATATATATTGATGGAGAGCTATGTTTGTGATTTCTTTTTCATCTAGTGTTTCAACTTATTCATCATTATGGATCTTGAAAGGTAAAGTTTTCTCTTATATTAGTGTGGCAAACAAAGGTGTGCAAGGTTAAAAAAACTATAGATGCACTTATTGATAATGGCGTTCATGGGCAACCCACGACAAATAGCCATGATAGACCCTACAAATCTTTTTTTGGATGTTATTGAAGGAAAAAGAAGGAAGATTTCATGAATATCTATTTTAATGCCAGATCTCATTGTTTGTTACACTTCAAACTTGTTTGATAAAAAACAATCAAACCT
This sequence comes from Sphagnum contortum, assembly GCA_963920785.1. Classification (NCBI taxonomy): domain Eukaryota; kingdom Viridiplantae; phylum Streptophyta; class Sphagnopsida; order Sphagnales; family Sphagnaceae; genus Sphagnum; species Sphagnum contortum. The sequence goes on along the minus strand of OY987276.1, from coordinate 22,823,129 downwards.
TTTATTACAATTTTGGAAGTACATAAACTCATTCTTATATATTTATTGAAAAAATTGATCACACATGCATTTATGGCCTCATGAAAAGTCATAAAGTTTTCTTGATAATAACTTATTGTCGATTGGTCTTTTTCAATGAACATGAGTTTAAAGTGCATATGTAGATTAAGCTTTGAATTCATCTACAATTTAGTCTTGCATGTGAATGAATGTTATAACAATTATAATCATCGTAATAGTCTATTGTACAAGTGTAAGATCTTTTGTTTATATATGTTAAGGTTGGTAATTTAAAATGTTATGTAAATCAATGAAAAATATTCATTGAGTTCTTCATTGAGGTCATAGCCATGTTTTACAAATCTATATAATAAGAAATGGTCCTTTTTATCAAAAAAATTGTTAAGCATTTCATGGTATTCATTCTTTGGTTGTTGGAATCACATGTGCTTCCTAGATTCCCATATTACATGCAAAACTTCATATAATAGCCACTTATGATTGAAAAGGTTTCCATTTCATGTTATTCACAAGGTATATTCTAAAAGTAGACAAATATAAGGATGAAACTCCAATAGAAATTGGGTAGGTTGTATGCATGTTATCTTATGGTGTTGCACTTCAATTAGTTAATTATTCTTTAATTATCAAACTTCCTCTTTACACTCTAATTGGTGTTATTATATATTTTTCTCATCCATGGATGTTCCCACCATTGAAAGGATAAAAAATGGGTTGTCCAAAAAACATTAGTTACACTTTGATTTAGTGTTGCTATATTTAATTGGTGCATGGTTCAACTTTTATGCATTAAGACCCATTAACAATTTCTCCATTGCATTGCATTGCATACACATTTCATATTACCTAACTTTAAATGTAATGCATTTCATGGATTGTCATTGGGAATTCTAATTTATGAGTTAAACTATTACAAATGGAATAACAAAATTTGAGGCATTAAACCCAAGGAGCAAAATCCATGAACATTGTGAGCTACAAGTGTGGGTTCCTTGGCCCATGGTTGTGGTCATGCTCCATCTTCCTTTATAATCTCCATGTTTCATTGATTCCTTTTGTGTTTAAATTATTAATGTCAACACTAGTTCTTTAATCTTTTTAAACTAATTCAAATTCAACCACTTCAACAATTCATAAATATTGAAACTATTCAACACCTTTCAAATTTCAACCAACTTGAAAGCATGTTCAAAAATTCATTTTTTCCAACTACTCACCAACTTCCTTGTCTTTGTATGACCTTCAAGGCATTAGCTACATCCAATTATTTTTATTTCATGTGATGGAAACAATCTCACAATTTTTTTTTAATCTTTGAACACCTCTCAAAATAGATTCAATAACCAAATTCAATAGCAAAACAATCATTCTATAACCTTTCACATTCAAATCCTACTTGCATAACCTTTTATAAGTTTTCACAATTGGTTCATATCCTCAAATGACAAATTCTTGTGTCTTTTTTAGTAAAAAAAAAGATCCAAATATGATCACAACTATAAGTGCTTCCCTCTAAGAGTATTTTACCCACTTATTTCAATAAACACATAAATTACAAGGGGAAGATGATTTGTTTGTAAAAGCATGGTCCACCGTACGACAACTTATGAATAGATTTTGGAACATCCATCACCAATGGGTGTGTCACATTGTGGCCTCACCATTTACATTAAAAAAAATCTTAATGCAAAAGAAGATTTTTAAAAACTCAAATATTTCACCATGCAAAAATATAATTTTCAAAAAATCATCTAAAAGAAACAAAAATATTCTAAGATATTAAAACTCTATAACTAATTTCAAGTTTCAACACAAGCCAAATATCATCTTTGAAAAATTCTCCTATAGAAATAGACCTATTACCTAGGGGCCAAAATCCTTTGCACTACTGTACTTTGTAATGAATCTAAATACAATATCCATGCCTTGGTAGGCAAGGCCAAATAACATGTACAAAAGAGTATGATGCTTGGAATTGTGACTTTAATAGGATTTTGTGTGTGTATTACAAGAGCAAGGAATCAATCAACAATAAAACACAATGTTTGAGTTTAATATATAGGGAGGGTGGCCTATTCATGGCACAAAATAAAAATGATATTGTGCATTGATCCTTCATGCTTCTTGAATTCTTGTGCACCTTTAGTTAAGGCTTGAGTTTTCTAATGTTTTTCAACATGTGAAAAGGACATAAGACCTCAAGTGTGAGTGTGTTATTTCATCTAACTACCTTAAAACATGACCAAATGTGAATTATGAAATTTATTGATTGTAACAATCCTATAGATGGTGAATGCTTGTTTGTGGGGTGGAAAGTTGGTGGTGACTACATGTTTTATTTTGTTATCATTCAAAAGTAGGGGGCAATACATGGTGGTTTTATTTTATTAAAAATGATTACCTTATATGGGGCCATAAAAAAATGTCACAAACTTTAAAGAATTGTTGGGAAGATCAACTTTAGTTTTTTAATCCCATAATTTCACACCGATGTGATATTTAGTGTATGTGCATCCCAAAGATGCTCACACCAATTAATTTGGCATGTTTGTTCATTTGGAAGATGTGGGCCACCCATGGTTAATAGCCATATGTTTTGGTAATGTCATTAAACCAATTTGAAATTTGATAACCTTTTGGTTTGTACATTACACAAAGGCAAGGGAAAAGATTAATTAAATGAAACTTCTATGTCCAATAATCTAGCATTAAATATTTATACATTTTGAATTTTTGGAGATTGTAAGCCAATTATCAATATATTAAATGAGCACTTTTGTTTCTTGCAAAATTCATATGTAAAGTTTCATGCAAGTTCACAATATGCTTATACTCCACAAGTTGACATTAGTAATTCCAAAGGCATTATCAATAAAGAGTTGAGATGTCATGCTATGGATGTTATGTTGTTTGATACTAGATAGCTAGCCATATTTCCAGTCTTCTAGTTGTCAAAGTCATAGTCACCTAGGTTGAAAAGAAAGGAGTCATCATGAATTTCAATATCATCACATCACCATGAAGTTACAAAAAATGTTTTCCTACAACTCCATGTGTGTAATGTGAGAAAAAAAATTCAATTATCCTTGTTGGAAATCCCTTTTAGAACCAATGTCAAAAGGAAATTTTGTTTCCTCCAAATAGGTGGTTTCCAAGTAGGGAAAAATAAACTTCCCTTTTGACATTGGTTCATAGTACCCTTCTAGATGGCATAATTGAACTTTCTTTGTGAACCTCCTTGATAATATTGCAAAACTCCATGTGTTGCACAATTCCTTGTTGCTTATGGTTTTAGTCTATTCTTGAAGGGTAAGTTATACAAAATTTTGATGAGGTAACCATCCAAGAGCTCCTTGTGTTAATGTGGCCAACACACATAACCCAAGGTCATTTCAAGGGTCAAAAGTTGACCAAGATGAATAGACTTTCATTTCATTTTCCATTTAATGAAATGTCAAGGTGAAATGTTTGGGAACGTGGGGGGGATTCAAGCAAAAGAGAATGCTTAAATGTCTAGGCTAATACATCTTTTAGGTCACAATTAGGTGATTAATGTGGGTATTAATGGAGATGATCTAAATTTTGTTATTTTTGGCATATAAAGAAGTGGGATGATTCATGATACAATAAACAATGTTAGGTGAATTATATCAATGGGTAAATGCGTTGTACAATCTAGACAATCTATCCCAAAACTAGAAGCACATATAATATCAAAAGTGATAACACATAATATTTCATTCACTTCATCAATTGATTCATTTAAAAAAAATTATATGTGCTTCAATATTTTTATAAATGTTTTTAAAAACACCCTATTTGACAACAACGTACCATTTTTAATTTTTAATTTATTTTTTTTGTAAAATTATATTAAAAATTTAACACAACTACACCTTCAATGGAAGAAAAAATTTCAGCTTAAATAACTTTGTAATCATCAACATTATCAAAACATAATGTATTGTTAAATATTTGTGTATCATTTAATTTAACAAATTGAATGTTTTGAAGAAAAAGATTGTTCATTATGATTGTCTTCTTGTATGTGAATTTTTTTAGCAATTTGTTTTCATTATAACCAATATTTCTTAATCCTTTTATTAAATTGTAGTGGTGTCACAAACTTCCACAACTTAAAAAATGTATTTGAAATGACAATTGAATTATCCATATATATGTGCATCAATGTCATAACATAATGAGAGCTTAAGATGTTATCCACTTTTAATTGCATGTCACTATCACAAAATCCTTTCCAAATAGCTAAAAATGTGTAGTAGTGAAAACTATCACATTGACACATTTTTTTGTTTATATGCCATGTAAACACCTTAATAGACAATTAAGAAAAAAGTCTTGTGAGATATCTTTTAACTTTCAACTTTTGCTTATGTGAAAAATTCATAATTGATAGTATAAGATTTAAGATAGTTCATTCAAAACGTGGAATAGTTTGAAGCTCCATGTGACAACCCAAATTTGGGAGTCCATTGAAATGTTGGTAACTTGTCATCAAATGAAGTCAACATATTGTGATTTGGATGCCAACTTGGGAGTTTCCTTATCATAAAATGTTTATGAATCACATTTATCACTTGAACACCAAGGTTAATGTTGCCAAGACCTTTGACAATGATTCCAAGCCTAGTAAATGAAGAAAATTGGGTTTGCTTTGGGAGACCATTGGAAGAATTCCATTAATTATATCAATTTCAATTTTTTTGGCACAAGTTCTTGAGCCACAAATAAATAGTGAAAACATGATGTTAGGTCCACTAATCACATTTTGGCAAATACCTTAATTTGAAGCTTACATTGACTTTACTTCAACAAGGGAGTGACCACTTCCATTTCACCAAGTTTAGATGAAATGGGCCTACCAATTTGTTTGCAACATCTCTTGTGCCAAGCCCCACAATTTCTTGTAAAATATTCATAACACCTAAAATTCAACTATAAATGTTTTTCTTATTCATAACTTTATATGTGGAAATGGAAACATGCATGTTATGTTGGTAGAGTAGCCATGTGTATTGTTAGTACCATGGAACCTAAATTAATTTGTTAGAGATAAGGAATTGGCATGTAATTGTAGTTAAACCATGAAATCTATTGCTTGATTGAATATATATTGTGTTTGTATTAAATTAGGTAGGGGTTTTTTTTGGTGTAATTAAGACAATGTTTTATAGTTTAAAGGTGCACAAGATGTGTGTGTTCATTTGACACAATCTTCTTGAACTTTGGTACTCAAACATTGATGTTCACCAAAGTTGTTATTAATGGACTTGATCGAATAGATGTAGATTTTGAATCTTGACAATAACAAAGTCTAAAATGTGGATGGGAAGTTTCAAAAGCTTTTCAAACAAAAAGTTATGAACTAGATGAATCTTAATCATCCTCCATATTTTGTTAAGATTATTTGCAAATGAACTAATGTGAGCATTTTTTATTCCATGTTGAGCATGGAGATGTGTTGTATCTCATTGATATCATACTAGATTTTAAAGAGGAGTTGGCCTTATATAATCTTGGATGGAAATATGGGAATGGATGCAACATATAATCTTTGTCATGTTTTGTTAAGGTTGTATTGAAGGGCCCAAAGGTGTGACTATATCAATGGTATTGTATATTGGCTTACCCTTGGTGGTTAGGATTATTGGAGTGGCATGTTTATGTTCATGTTATTCACCTTATGGAAAAAATAATTATTTCAATAATGATATATGGCCATTAGTTTTGTATCAATCATTTCAAAAATTTGAACCATGTTGGATTATGTTTTCCAAAATTGTGCATAACAATCAATTGACAAGTTCAAAAGGCATGACAAACAAGAACTTTGTCACCATTCCTTTTCAATGGCCACCTATCTTGCATGTGGCCATTGATGCATCTATTCATTTTGTGGTTCATTTTAAAAGGCACATGACTTGGACATGATTAGTTTAGATAAAGTTGATATTCCTTGAGCTAAACATAGAGCATGGGTGTATTCTCCTTTATTGAACATTCATTTGGTAGGTGTTGAAACCTATTATGATCCATTCACACTGTTGTCTTAAACTTATGATATGTTTGTTTTGGTGGTGTGATGTCTATTCAAGAGAATGGCGCGTGAAATGCATATTTTCTTTGATAATATTCATTCATGAATGACCACATGATATCATATGTAAAGATGTCATATAACTTTTGGAATGTGTTATGGTTGATTTGAATGTTATTTCAATTTTGTGTGTGATGTTTATGTTGAGAGGTATAAGTGATGATAATGTTGCACAAAATAAACAACAAAGAAAAAACTAAAGGAAACAAATGATAGAACCATCACAAGGTCATCCACCAAAATTACAAATCATGAAATCACTTTTCTTGAACAAAATTGAACACATGAATATATGGAAGAACAGGAAATCACATTACTATATGCTAAATGATGAACATTCAAATATGTTGTGTGATGAAAAAATATTACATGTGATGAGTTGCCCAATATTTCTAGAAGCCTAGTATATTGAATCAAGTTTTGGATTTTCATAGATATTATGTACATAAAGGAAAATGAATTAAAAAAAAAAATGATAACCAAAGTGCAAAAAGGGGAACAAGTAATGTAAGGAAGCGAAGAAAAGTGATAAATCACAAGACAAAATCAAATTGAAAAAAGAAAAACTATGTGACAAGAGAATGAAAGCAAACCAAAAGACTAATGGAGAAGAGATGAAACATGTGAGGTAAACCGATAATAAGATAAAGAACCAAAAGTAGGGGTTCCACCAAGAATGCAAAGGCAAAGGAGGAGGAAGAGTGGTAGGCATATTAGTAGGCATATTAGGAGATGGTGAGAATAAGAAAGAAGAAAGATTGTGTCCAAAGAAAAAAGATTGAAAAGGTTTGGTAGAAAGCACATTAGATTATGGAGAAAGAGACAAGGAAGATGAGTGGATATGGGAAAAAAAAACATACAAGAAGAAAAAGGGTATGAAAGAGGGATGGTGCAAGAGGATAGGGGGACCTTAGTTACACCCTCTAATCAGATTTTAAGAAGCAAGATGAACGACCCCCTTTTATTTACCCTTTGAAGTAGTCTTCCTTATATTGGTGAAATTATGCCACTTCATAAAAATTTTACTTTTATTTTTGCAAAAAAATGAGTTTTTGAGGGTTTTTTGTTGTCACATTTCTCAAAACATTGCCCTGAACCATTTTCAAAGGGGGAGAAGCAAACCTCTAAGTTTGGTGACTTTTGGCTTCTCCAAACTTCATTACCTATTCTCCCCCTTGCGTGTTGCCAAAGCTTCTAACAAGTGTTTGGGACATTGTGACCTACTACTACCCATTAGTAGTTACTACCTTGGCAGCTTCTACACGGATTATTTTAATTTTCCAAAATGTTGAAATGTTTAAAAAAATAAATATATAAAAACAAAAATAAGCCCAAGAAAGTTTGTTTGTCAAGCAAACTAGAGAATCATTTAGAATATTCCGGAAGGTTCTATTCTTCAACATGGAATGTTTCAAAATTAAATAATTATTCAACCCTGAAAATGTTGAAATTGCCATAAGGTGGGTAGGTACTATGGTGGTTAAAAATCTGGTGTGTTTCGTCTACTCATACACCTATATAATTGTAAGCAACCCTCAACCAATAATAATAATAATAATAATAATAATGGAAGCTCAAATTTGCACTACCAACCAATCCCACAATTATTCCCCAACCTTTGCAATTATCCTCGGCTTACCAACTAGCTACCTTGGCCCACAGGTTGATGAGCCAAAGTATGAGTTTTGTCAAGAGGTATGGAGTATCTACCTCCCTTCAAATGTTAGGGGCTAGGAATAGGGATGAATTATTCGACCTTTGTTTAGACTTCTTTAATCTTTTAACATATTCACAAACATGTCAAAATTCACGAAATCAATTAACACAAAACATTTGTGAAAATTGGAATATAGTATGTATCATCATCCTATCTTCTCATCTAAATCTACAACTAATAGATGATTTTCTTGAGAAGTTTGTAGATACTACTATTAAATGAATTAGACTTGTAAAGCATTTGTTTGATAATTTCAATTTCATTTGCTGATTAACTAATGCTATTTCATTTTTTCATTTTTTTTTTATAGTCCAATAGTGAATTGGGTTAATGAATTTATACACCCACATGTGTTAGCAAGTGCAAGCTCTATTCACTCTAATGCAAAGGCACCTAGTATTCCATGGTCTTCTATAGAGCTTTTGGAACATTTAAAAAAAATTTGGGAAACTTTCTTATGACCAATATGGGAAGAGCTTCTCCAACGCTTCATTATTTAGGACTTCATATTTGTTTGTCCATTTTACCCACTATGATGCACTTGATAAGAAATAGCAGAAATTTTTGGCCATAATTTGCAGCATAACACATTACTATGGGATGTGTCTTCGGATGATTGCTGCTGATGATGATTGCCTCACCAAAGCCCAAAGCTTGCTAGAAAAAATCCTTCAGAAATATTGGATTGGGTATGGAGAGAATTTGTTACATTCGACTTAAGCACCAATGCATGTAGCAAACACTCTTCTTTGAGAAAGAAAAGTTGTCAGGTCACAAGTTTGGAAGTAGCTAGAAGCGAGGAATAAGACTTGGGATTTATTTATATATAGGCTAGAACAGATTTCAAGCAAAAGAGTACATAGTTGCAAAGAAAAGTGAAAGGAAGAGGAAGACTGAAGGGAAGAAAGTGAGAAAGTTTTATATGAGCAACAAAATTTGAGAATCAAGTTGGCATTGAGACAATAATTTTTCAATGCCCTTTTTTGTGGGTAGGGGACTAGGGTAAAATCAGCCTTCTGATTTTTTGTTCAAGAAGATTTTATTAATTTAATGATATTTACCAATTGAAAATGGGAACAAAAATTCATTGGGATTAACAATCACTACAACCGACAGTTGATAACTCCAAATTAGTGTCTGAAATTCTAGTATCAACATAAGGCCCTGTGACAATTATGCTGAACACCCAATTTGATTTCTTCTTACCTTCTCATGATTATTCATGTTTGTACACATTGACACTTTGAACATGTACAATGTTTACGAAATGATCTAAGCGTTTCATTGTGTTTTTCTAGACCCAAAAAAAGGAAAAAAAGGACTTCAAATTATACTGAGGGTTTCATCTTGTAACATGACAAATATTGACCACTTTAGCTTTGACATTGTGTGTGGCCCGAGAGGGTCTAGGGTCAGAGATTCTTCTAATGGGCTTTGAGTAGGAATGGATATCGAAGGGATTCACAGCATAGACTCGAAAGACCTGCATACAACCACAATTGGGTGCTTGTTTATTTCTTAATGAGAGTAGGAAACCAGATGAGATATGTGTGAACTGTATTACGTGCCTTTGAAAGCAACCCGATGAATGGAAGAAATCTCTGAGGCATGTACACCCCTTTCCAGAGATAGATTTGGGAGAGTTCTGGACAATGTACCACACACATATAGAGTACAAACTTGTTTCCTGTTGCCAGTTCCTTCACCAAAGTTACTAACTCCTGAAAAAGAACTGCATGTGCAAAAGCCTCAAAAGACAACTGCAAGCTCATCATGATCAACTGATAATTGAAGCAACAAGAAACACACAGATCAGTCAACATTCCTGTGAGATAAAAAGTCTGCACCAGCTCAAACAGGGTGGACCGATTCTGCAAAAGCATATTGGCTGCAGTGCTACTATAAACTCAAAACACAAACCAGCTTGTGAATGTCTGCAAAACAGTATGGCAATTGATAGCAATACACATACAAAGCATTCAATCTTTTTTGTGGGATTTGGGCCTGCTTAAGCAGAGCTTATTTCACAATCCAGTCTTCTTCAAATGCTCTGTTCACTCATTTACAGCTTCTGGAATAACCCTCACCCATGCAAGCCTCTTTTGAAACTCTCTCATTGTGATCATTGTACACTGCACATACACTAAGATGCTAATAAAACAGTTTGGTGTGCAAAGGCCTCTAGGGCTTTGTGTCCTGGTATCTATGAAGCTCCAGCTTCCATCAGTAATTTACATGCTCACCAGACATATCAAGTACTTCTGTCCACAAAAAAATAGTGGAAACTCTTTCCTAACAAAAGACCGTTGCATTGTCGGGGGAACTTGCTGCATACCTTAATTCTTGCAATTCCCCTCATAGAAGAAGATTATGCTTGCTCAGGGCAGAGCCAGTTTCACCCAGGGTAATCTTGATTGACCATGTCATTGTTCATGTCTTTTGGTGTGAACCTTCAAGCCAACCTTCCATCTCATATCCTCTAAGCATCTGCCTCAAAGCCACCAAGCACCTTGATATACCACTAATTCTTTCCCTTCCACTAATTCCTTTGCCCTGCAAACATTGTAACACACCACTGATCATCAAACTCTACATCCCTGCAAAAAGACATTCATATTACCACATAAAGTGAAAAATTCACCTCAGCAATGCTGCCTTCAATCTTCCTCAAACACCAGGGTTACACACAATTGCCCCTTAGTGACAAGCAACAGAATCAGAAGACTAGATGGTGAGAGAAGTGTGGTCAGAGAGAAAATCACCTTGAAAGCATCAGGTGGTAGCTAGTTTGTTGTTGCAATGTGGACAGGTGCGTCAATGTACACACACAGCCAACCATAATTTGTGCTGGATAGGTCATTGCAATTGAACAAACCACATTGGTGCCAGGGCTTGCTTCTAGGTTTGAGAAACCCTCCTGAGAGCCACCACCAAATCCTGAACCTTCTTGTACTTTAGACATTGAGCCTCTCGTGGCGACGGCAGCAGCGGTGGAGGCTTAGTGGCATCACCATGATGATCATTGCATGCATGCTTAAACACAAATGGGGGTGCTCCTAATGAATCATCAAACCTGTAGGTATAATTTTTTTTATTATTGTGGCTAATTAGTGAAGATGATGATCAGAAAAGGGGTGCCCTATGGGGATGCACCTGCTTCCTTAGCCGAACCCTTGCAGTCAGAGATTCCATACCCTTGGGTGTTGAAGGTCCCACAAGTGTACTGGAATTCATCAGGAACGCCTGCTGTTGAAACTCTGACAACTCTAGCTGCTGCTGCTCCGGATCAGGCATGAGCAGTGAATATGGAGAAGAAGAAGAAGACAGTGGTCCAGAGTTTTCCAGCCCCATTCCCTTGAAGATCTTCTTCTTCCTTCTCTTGCTCACCGAGTAGTCATTGCGATGAGCCACAAGTTTCCTGGCTCTGGCGGCCTTTGCTTTGGGAGTAGATGGGTAGAAATCCGGAAGTGGAGGATTCCCGCCTTCGATTCCATCAGAACTTCCGCTCAAACCCTCGGGCTTGGAGGATCCTTCTTGCAGTGTGAGGGAAATTGTAAAGTCATGCGCATTTTCGCGAATTGCAGTGAGCTTGCAAAGCAACGAACAGAAGCGTACGGGATCGGCAATGCTACGCTGACATGTGTGGCAGTAATAGGGCACTCCTTTGGCTAGTTTCTGCTGTGGCCTGCTCTGGAGAAACAGAATCTTGGCAGAGTTGATGGTGTAGAGCTGGATGTTGGAGAAATCTAAGAGCCTGTAAATGTCGACCACCCTGACTACGTCCCTGTGAGATGCCTTGCGTATTTGAACCGTCGCATGCCCCGCGTGCGATTCCGCCACTCCCACGGGACACAATGGCCCCTTTTTGCAGTCGAAACAGAAGTGATTCTTCTCATTCCTCCCCGTCACGTGCGTCGTGCAATGCCCGAAAAACTCGCGGACCGACAGTAGCTCCGCCAACCATGGCGGCCCTTCCCTGTGCCCGAATTTCCCACCGATAACCATTGTGCGCGTGCTCTCTCTCGCTCGTCCTTCAAACACGACTTCAACGCTTCAAGACTTACAAGCACACCGATCCCGAAATCCCCAGTTCCAAATGCGCCAAATCCCACACCGAAGCAGGAAAAAACTCTGAATCTCTCTCGCCAGAGAGAGAAGACCCACATTCAATGGAGACGCAAGATCCCAAAGCTTTAAAGTTTCCTCCAAACGAAAGTCGATTAGTATAGGAAACGCAGTTTTGCGCAACTTCCTTCACAACGCAGCATCGCATCAAAACCGCAGAAACAATACAAATGAAGGTAATGAGAGAGCAGATTCACGGAAGTACACCCACGAAAGAAGGAGCGCTGGTGTGAAGCAAGATAACTTAGGGGAGACGAATACAAACCGACAGAAGTTGCTGCAACAAACTTGGAAATCTAGAGCGAAACATTTAAGAAAAAACTAGAGATTGTGAAGAGACAGAAGAAGAGACTTTTTCTTGCTCCTCTTCTTCTTCTTCTTCTTCTTCTATTGTGCGCAGCGAGGAGGAGGAGGATTCGACGAGAGCGAGCGAGGGAGGGAGGGAGGGAGGGGCGGGATGCGAAGAAGGAGCAAAGCAGAAAGGTGTGCACGAATGGTGTTGCGTTTTGTGTGTGCGGTGGAAGCGACCGACTGTTCTTCGTCGTAGACGTCCGTCCGTCCGCCCGTCCCCCGACTGTCCTGTCTGGCTGCCCGAGGTCCTGTTCCCAGGTGACAACTACCACCTGGTAGTAGTACCAGTGATTAAAAAAAAAGAAAAAGTTTGTGACGAGTTTTCGCCATTTTTGCAGAAAAACAAAAAAAAAAAAGCCCTGAGCAATATGGTCAAGGGAAAATTTTGGAAAATTTTCAAAAAGATCGCCACATTTGGAGGAAGAAAGTTGTGAAATTGTCAAGATTTTTGGAGGATTTGGGCAGATTTTTAGCTTTCTTCTTTTAAATTCGCCATATTTAGCTAATATGTTCTAGTGGTTCATCAACATGTAATATGATTCCTTCCTAGGTTCTCTCTATTTCTCTATTTGTCTTGTAGCCATATTTGGCTAAGTCCTATCATCACTTTTGGAGTGACATGAGAAAATTGAATAAAAACCACTGAGTTGTACCAGTGTTTTTTTTCCAAAAAAATGAGAAAACACACACACACACACACACACACACAATTTGTGACCTTTTGAGATTGTTTTCGCCATTTTTCGAAATAAAAAACTAAATTAGCCACTTCTAGACCTTTGCACTCCCTTGGTCGCCACTTGTAGCAGAACTTTTGTAAAAATGCAACAACCCCAAGTAAGACGGACGGTCGCCATTTAATAATGTTAATTAAATACACTGCGGATCCTCGCCGAGCCGTGTACCTACTTGAGGAATTTGTGGGGAAACAAAAAAAAAAAAACCCCTTTAATTGAGGCTACCAAAAATGATTTCAGCGCTGCCCGCCACGTTACTTAACCCGAAACCAAATGCGGCTCGTCAGCCTCTTGCCCCCTTAGCTTCCCTGTTCACACCGGCCACCTCACTCGTTTCATTCACTGTGGACACGTGCGGGGGATCGTCGACACGTGCTGCTGGTCCACGGCTGTTGCCGTCTCCTGGGACCGGAGTACTTTACTACGGTTCGTTGTTGGGATAGTTTTTTTCCCTCCAACTCAAACGGGTTAAGTTACCCATTTGGCCAACCACAATTAACTTATGGTTACCCATTTGGGAAAACTTCTTCTGCATGTAAAGACTAAAAGACTTCCCAGAAAAATTTTAGTGTATTTTGGAGATAATAATGTTATGGAGCAAAAAAAAATTTGTCAAACAAGAGGAGGCAAAATTTTATTTTCTGAGTGAGCAATTTTGCTTTGGAAAAGTTCCACTCCTTGACTCTAAGTCTCTCTTTACTCCGGGTAAAAGCCCTTGGGCAAGGGCATGTGACTAACTTGTATTCTAAAGGTTGTTCAACATAGATAAATAGTGGCAACAATTTGCAATCCAATAGCAAAAATGACACCATGGTTTTTGCCATATGGGAAAATCCATACATGAGAATAAAAAATGCTAACATTTCTTTTGAGCTGTATAACCCCAACTTCTCTTTGCATGTTGCATGTGGCAGGAACCATCCTTCTTTCTTTTACTTTTCTTGTCAAAAAGATTCAAGGAACCTACAATGTAAAGGGGGGGGGGGATGAATCACACTCCTTTTCTTCGGGGGTGGAGGACAAGAGACAACAAGCAAAAGCATGAATCACTTGGAGTGGCCACCCATCTAAAACAATGGAAGATACTAGGTGTTTTGCATTGATATTATATTATAAACCAAACTCAATGTTTTGCAACCATCAATGTGCACTTTTCTCATAACTTAAATAAAGATCTCTTTCTCTTTGCTGCAAATGGTGAGCTTCCCCCGCCCACCAGACATGTGTGGTGGTGGTTCTTAAATGGGTTTTTAGTAGTAAATTTTGAGAAAAAAAATATAGACTTGTATGATCTAGATAAAGCAGCAATGCATGGTGGAGCTGTAATCCAGCAGAAATGGGTAGAGGAAAGCAAAAGGAAGGATAGAAGAAAGAGTACCTGAAACTAGCCTAAAAGAGTTACTAAAAGCAGCCTGAGAAAGTTCCATTTTCCCAACAAGACTTGTCACCCTTTGCACTTGCCTTGCTTGCATGTCAAAATAGGTACGTGTCTGATGCTTTAGGACACGCTCCCTCTTCGACCCATTTTTCGTGAACAGCACACTCTAATAATTTCTTGGCTGACACACTTTGGTTTTGAGGAATAAAGTGGTGGAAGCTTTTGTCCAAGTGGAGGAGGATGAGCAACAAGCTCATTTTTTTAATAAAAAAACCCCACCAAAAGAGTTCCTCTTGATGTTGATTTGGGCTGGTTACAGGCATTCTACTCTACATCCAAAACCTCCAAGAATGGGATGCTCTTTTCCATAAATGAATGATGAGCCACATGAATTATAACAGGAGATTCTTGTCATGAGTAGTTGAGTCATATAGTGCAATCTGACCAGCAATCACAGTGGATGGAAATCAATCAATTGTGTAAGTAAGGTACTAAAACATTGGTGATGAGGAACATGGGCGATGAATATGGGTGAGGAATATGCATGTCCTAGACTTCTAGGCTTGGATGACAGTGTCCTATGCTTGCTTGTTCATGGTTCATTTGTTATATGTTTTTTGGCTTGGTCAAAGGAGTTTGTCGTGTAGTCCAGATTGGGATGTGGGTTGCAATTTGGGGGCTTGGGAAACCATGGATTCCCTGTCATTAGAATTTTCCTCTAATCAGCTTTTTCATTACAAAAGCCTTTTGTACTTACTTTCGTCTTCTAGCTTCAAGGGGGAGGCGGGCTTCACTCTCCTGCATTAACTTATTAAACTTGTCTGGAAAGTCATCCTCTGCTTTCACCCCTTATCCCATCTTTCAGTGGTATCCGCAAAGTAATGAAATTTTTATTAAATCTCAATATGAAATGCTGAAACTCAGCATTTAATACACAAGATTCGAGAGTAATTATAGTAAGTGTACAAGTAGGAACAGTGAAAATATAAGTAGCAGCAGTGGAGGCGCTCCAAAAAAAAAAGGAAAGAGGGGATGAAACTGAGTTTACGGCCAAAATTGGTGGAAAAACTAATTTGGGTCCCAGTTATTTCGTTTTGCAAAATTTCATTCGCACTTACACATTTGATGCCCTAATATGCCGAAACTGACCATTCTCGCCACCTAGTCGCCTGACTTTAGGGATAACTTTATGATATGCCAAATGTAAGTTCCTGAATCCTTAATAGCAATGATTGAATAGTCAAGGTTTGGACACAAAACAGGCCACCTATAAAAATATAGGTATACTATTCAATGGGCTGCTTATCCCTCATAGAAAAGATTATCTGTAGAACTTACTCTTCAAATGGGAGCTTTGTTGCAAGTCGCTCCTTGGTCCTTCTTTTAAGCCCCCCCCCCCCCTTTTTTTTTTTGCTTTGTAGAAAAAAAACCCACTTCTTTGTTTGTTGTTGAAATCCAGTAGAACAAAGGAGGAGACCCCACTCATTTGTCTGCCTTCCAACAAAGTCACACAATTTGGTGGCAAGGTGGCTTGCTGCACAAGAAGTTCACCTGCATCATCATCATCATCCTCCTCCTCCCATGTCCAAAGGTGGTAGGATCCAGGATATGATGATGTGTCAGGAGTCCAGTGTAAGTTGGGTTGCACAAGCACCACCTTGCATGCATCTCTAATTGGTGTAAATTTGATGTAAACCTGCTCAACTTTTATTGCTCAAAAAAAACAATAGCCTGCAATAGGTGGAAGGAAGGGAAATGGAAAAAAGGACATAATTATAGCCAATTATACCATATTGGCTATAATTATTAGTTGTGAGGGTACGTTCATCAAAGTCTCTAGCTATATGGTGGGCAAAGAAGAGTAGAATTTTGGGCAAAGTGGTGAAAGGTATGAAATTAGGTTAAAACTACACCAACCCCCCCTCCCACCCCCAATTGTAACTTGTTGGGGGGATTACAAAAACTAGCTAGTCCAAAAAATAAATGAACATGTTTTTTCTCACCACTTCTTCCTCTTTTATTTTCGTAATTTTAAAAAAAAACAAATTTGGGGTGTTTTCCATTTTTCATTTTCTTTCATTATTTTTTTCCTTGCACGCCCCCTCCCTCCCCCCCCTTTGACTGTTTCACTGAACCAGTACCGTGCGATTCGTGTGGGACGCATCTGGGCCCTGTATTAATTTCAGGACAAAATAGAGATTCGTCGACAGGCGTGTGTCACGACAACGAAATGGAGGAGCTTTTTGCGGGGGTGCGTGCGGCCATGCTGGTGAATGTGAACGGGGATATTAACTATCGGGATGTTACATGTGGCGACAAATGTTAGGCGGATACGATGCATCGTGGCCGCCCATGCAAACCCCAGAGGATAAGAGGAGGAGGTGGATAAGGCGCCGCCGCCGTCGTGTAAAAAGGTATTTTTAGCCTGGGCTGGGTTGTTGTCGTCAATCACTCCATGTTGCCACCACTAGTGGCACCGTCCGATCAAGATACCGGCTGATCGTAACCGTCAGAGCCTACACTAGTCAGACCCGTGCACACGTGGGCCCAATGGGAACCACATCTGCTCTTAGCCTATCTCTGCCGTCGAATCTCAGCCACATCTAAACCACCAACCTGCACATTCTCAACCGGGGTTTCTTCCTTTTTATGATTTTGTGATATAGTCAAAGTGGCGATCATCCAGAAAATAATTTAGCCAACTTTGGCAAAATACTATATGTATATTATGAAACTAGGAAAAAAAACCAAAATCGGTCTATATTCTTGGCTACCTACTGGAACTTATCATGAAAATAAGACTACTTGAATTTTTATTTTTTATTTTTTGCCAAAATCTGGAGAATTTCGGTCAATTTTTTCCATAAAAAATCCTTTGTTTAGGTAGAAATCATATTTTCAGGGCAAAATTTGGCGAAAATTCGCCACTTCAAGAAGCACTGCTCTTGGTGTACTCATTTTCTTTAAAATGAAATCATTAAAATTATAAATTATAAAATATTAAATATATATTTTAAAATTTTAATTTAAAATTTTGAAATTTTGAATTTTTTTTTCAAAAAACTAAAAAAATAATTTAAAAAATTCTATTCATGACCCTTAGCAACAAGAATTCATCTTTTGCATGTCACATTTGTAAACAATGTAACCAAGGCTCTATGTGTCATCAATGACATCTTCTCAACTAAAACAAAGTAGAACATAAAACAAATAGATTAGGATTGTTATCACAAAGTATAAAAACAGGACATTTCATTTACCTTAGGTCGTCATTCATGGATGAAATTCATCCACCCATCATCATTTCAAGCTTTTCACAAATAAAGTTGATTTTTTTATTTGAGCCATATTGGATGATGTTTATGATCATTCACAGTTCATCCAATGAATAAAATTCATCCATCATTATATATATTTCATCCATAATAGGTATTAAGAAAAAGTGTTTGAGAATATTCTTTGGATTGTGGGTCATACATATGTAAGTTTCATTGAGCTAACTCCTTGAACAAGAACAAATTGAGGTGCCCTTCTCATTACCTTTCAATTTGTTCACCATTAGTTTGAAATACAACTTTGCACTTTAACTCTCATTCCTTTTATGTCATCTTTTCAATATTTTCATGCTACAAATAAGATTTGGAAAAATCACTAGACAACATCAATCAAGATGACAATGAGCAACAAGTTTTTCTTCAAATAGCATTGACAACATTGTGATTCTTTCGTCTAAATTTCACAAGACCCAATCATAGGCTATGGGCAAATATTGAGACACATTGTAAGATAGAGTTTAGTTCCACCGCAACTTGAATTGATTTGTATGTTGTGCAAATGACCTCCACAAAGCTTGGAGACCAAAATGGGGGAATAATAAAAAAAAGGGTGTTCCCAAATTTTGTGGTGTCTATGTTGCTATGGTTGCTTTGAATGAGTCCAACACACATGTAAAAAGACACAATTGAAAAATACTTAATATACAAGACCAAACACCCTCATTGTCAATTGTTTACCTTTAATTAAGCCCATTGTCTACTAAGGTCTCTTATCGTCTAAGATTGTTCTTAAAAAACTTTGAAACAACATTCCACATTTTTGCGAGTACCTTCTTGTGCCTTCAATAAATGTTGAATTTTTGGTTGCCTTGTGTGTGTCAACAACGGTCTACACAAAAAATATTCCACTTGAGATAGATCTCCTTGATGAAGATAAATTGACTAACTAATTGTGAAATTCATATCATTCCTTGGGTCATGTAACAAATATGCAACGATGGAGAACAATCAAACACATGCAAGTCATTGTTAACCTTAGTAAACCAAAATAGGCATGCTATATCCACAAATGCATTTGTTTCCAAGATAATAGATTTACATGGGCATCCATTTGTGAATTGTCCTTGGCATGCCACATAACAATTTTTCCACTCACAATACATACAATCCCATAAGGAGAACAATCTCATTATTAGCTAGTGCTTATGCAAATCAGCCTTGTATGGCTTCCACAAACATTCAAATGCCTCTCAAATGGTTGGCATGAATTTAAAAAAATACTCCATGGTAATTATATTTACTATTGTACAAATTCCTTGCATGCATTTATTGTTAGTCCATATGTCAACATGCATAAGAGCAAAGTGATCTTCAAAATGTTAGATAACCCCAAGTCATCACAAGCATCACACCACTAGATGAAATCACTCTCTTGTTTATTGCAAGGCTGAATTAGGTTTAAAAGTTTTTAACATCTTGGAATGAGTTCAACTTGGGTTGGAAAAAATAAAACCTATTTATTTGGATGTAGTGGCCATAAAGAGGCATGTTGATTTGATATTCACCAAATAACATGATTTATACATAAAATTTTGCATTTATAAAATATGACGTCCAACAAGTCAAAATGAGTTTTGATTTAAAGGTTCGGAGACGATGATATTGAAGTGTCCCTAATTGCTTTTGGGCAATCATTGTTCCTAATGTTGAATAAATGGTTATCAACATATCATATGTAAAAATGCATGAGATGTTGCAATTGGGCACATCACATTCTTTTTCAGGAATGGATTATGGTAAATAATATATTTAGTCTTCATTTTTATTACCCTACAATAATTTTTCCTCTTAACAACCCAAAAATCCAATCATGATTTGAAAATGAAAAAACAAAAGACAAGGCTAAATCATTAGAATTTGTTGCTATTGTGCAAATGATTGTGGCTTCAAATCATCACATGGCCACATGCTAAATGTCATGGATGGCATTCATCAACCCCATGATAGAACCTTGGTATAAAATTTAAAATTGTAAATAGAACTTTTAGGATATTGTGTGTGTGTGTGTGTGTGTGTGTGTGTGTGTGTGTGTGTGTGATCATTGAGTAAAACATTCATCCTTGTCATCATAATGGATGAATTTATCATATCCATTTTTCATTCACAATAAACTTTATCTGTTCTTATTGGATATTTACAAAATTATTTGTGAAGTTTCTTTGGACATTGGGCCATGTGAAAACCTATGAAAGTTTCAATGGTTAAATTTCAAAATATGTTGAAATACATGCAATGCAACCCATTATCCTTCAATGTGATCAACACCAATTTGGAATATGACTTTGCAACCTAGCAATGTGCACCTTCATGTCCATATTGAAAAATTAAAACCCCAAATATTGTAATCATGACACATAAATAATTCAAGTGTAAAGTACTTTAGGGGTCATCCTATAATAAATGCATTATTTTTGTTTAGCTTTTCATTCTAATTACATTTCAATTTGCATTATTTGTAGTATACAACAAAAATAAATACTTAGTAAAGTGCAAAGTTGCAATTTAACCAAGATTACACAAGAAGAAATAAAATGAAATATCTAATTAATATAAATATTTTAAATAAAGTAAATATCAAATCATTTGCATCCTTTTATCTACTTTGAGTCTAGAACTTTAAGTTCAAATTAATAAGGTTGTATGTTTCAATGAAATATTTGGATCCATACAATCAATTGGTTCAAGTCTCAAGTCATCAAAAATTAATGATGAATAAATATTAATAATGGAATGTTGTGATCAATTGATAAGAAATGTTCATCATGTAATGATAATCCATCACCAAACTTGCAATTGCAAGGTTTAATCATTCACACGTCCCTTTTGCAATCTACATTTGTGCAACCATTTTTCCGTTGTTTGAACCATCTTTTAACCAAGTTGTTAAATTTAGGATGATTTCATTAGATTGTCCCATTCAACACCTTCCTTGAACATGGTGTTTTAATTTGGGATCACATTTATTTAAAGCACCATAAATAGTTTATTTCATATCTATTCCTTGGGCTCAGCGTTGCTACACACTACTAGTGATAAATGGATACATGGCAACTTAAATTATATGTAAACATATCAAATTCCATCAAACAATTAATTGATTGATGAGTTATAATAAGAATAAACAAAATTCAATAGATTTATTAATGAAAGATTCACCACTACTCAAACAAAGTCAAACATTCAATTTCATTTAAACTAGATTTTTTATTTTTTCATTTGTATTGTATTGATCACACATGTAGTTAAGTTTCACCCATCATCATCAAACAAGGTTTAAATTTGTCTCATTCTAATATGCTCCAATTCATGTGTATTTGGAATGATTGACCTGGAACATGTCATCCCAAGTGTGAAAGTGAGTTGGGAGATTTTTGGAAGACACATGGTTGGGCATTGCCAAACAAACTCATGTTCTATCCAAGTTTATGTATTTGAGAGCTTGGCAGTGTTGCATAAACATTTGACAATTTGATAATTTGAATGACAACATGGATAAGAGATTATATATTAAAGGAATGAGGGGAGGGGGATATAAGCTCCAATAGGTATGGTCATCCAGCTTGGAAAATTTTAGAAGAATAGAAGTTAAATTTGTTAATTAATCGTCCCAAACCACCATATGCACCTACCCATTAGAATCAACCACAACTTTCACCCATGGAAGCTTTGTTGCTTAGACATCTTGAAACAATTAGTTTATTTCCTATTTTGTTAACCTTATTTTTCTTTGTTTAGTGGGTTAGATTTCGATTTTAATGATGGGTCCAAATTCAACAAGTGACTTGCAACACAACAAACATAGGCAATTACAACAACTTTGACTATAGTGCAAACACATTTGTTTGTAAACATGACAAATGAAGGACCTTGGTTCAATGAAACAACATCACAATATTCTAGACCCTTGCAAAATAAATAAATAAATAGCTAATATTTAAACCCATTTGAGAGCTACAAAGGTGCCATGGTGCATACATGCAAAATTTGATGAGGAACAAATAAGCAAAAGAGCTTGATACTTATAAAGCAAACAACAAAGCTATTGAGATTTATGAACTGTAAAGACTTGGAGGTTATCAATGAGGTTTCCATGCATGTAAATGTTGTAAATATACAAAAACTTGAAAGGGCATCATAATTGCATGAAATTATCTTGGCAATTGCTTTTCCATTACATTGATAGTTGCATGGAAATGTGCCAAGAAATATACGTCAAGTTGCAAGAGACATCATTGAAACAAAATCCATAGCCATGAAGTTTTACAAAAAAAAATGAACTTCAAAACACCATATCAAAGTCCATAGCCACAAAGTTCCACCAAAAAAAAAAAAAAAAAAAACCTCAAAAACATCATATGTCTTTAGAATTCAAGAAACTCCAAGCTCTAACATGTCCTTTGGTGGCAACTTAAAATTCTAAATGCTCATGAATGAGGCAACAACTTTAAGTCACAACTTTGATATGCATAAAGGTGATGGAATGTTTTTGTTGAAGAAAAAACTAGTTAGTTTGTTGCAAGCTTTATTGAAAGGCAATGATGTGTTATGACATACATCAAATGCCCCTAATAGCAAGTAACTTCTTTGTCACATCCATTTTTCAACTAACCCTAAAACATCACCCTAGGATATTGGCAAATCATCACTCCTTTTAAATGTTTAAACAAGGTAGGTTGCATCCCCTTGTGAAAGGTGGCAAAAAGTGAAATTTGGCTAGTAATAAAAACAATGATGAGGAGAGTGTTTTTTTTCCAATTTTGTGAGATAGGTGGGCTGACCATCATTTACAAGAGGGCCAAGGCAAATTTGGCTACAAGTCAAAGCCCTAGGTCAAAAAAACTAGGAATCCCACTATGTTCAAGCGACAAGCTAGGGGCCAATGCCTAAATATGGGGACTTGAGGACTTTCTACCTCGAAATATGATGACTTTGGTCAAAATTATCCCAAAAAATCCTTTGGGGCCTTCCTAGCCCCTTTTATTTTGTCACCAAGTGGTGAAATTTCGCCCAAAAAGAAAAAAACACCTGAGGAGGAGATATGTTACAAATTACTAGACCTACTTTGAAGGCATCGGAGCTTATTACGTATACGTTATTATGTAGAAGCCACTTGTTTTTCCTTTGATTCTAGTTTTGGACACTTGGGCAAGTTGGAACAAGTGTATTGTTAAGGATCTTTTGCTTTTAAGGCTTCCCTCTTTACCCTTTTTTCTTCCTTTCTCCTATAACACGCCACCCTTAAAGTCTTCTTCTCCCCCCCCCCCCAAAAAAAAAAAAAAAAAAAAAAGTCTCTTTCTCACCATATTTCTTCTTGGGATAATATGGGAAATTGAACAAAATGATAATGCATTGCAACAGCCTATGGGGGCCTGGGCTATGGTCTTGAATCTTAAGTTCACTCAAAACTGAAATATGAATCCGTGGTTGTTAATGTTTGAGTCATTGTGCATGTGAATGTTTGCATTGTGGTCTTTCTTTCATTTTGAGGAATAAAACAGATGTTGGCCATCCATCATTCACAGCCAGTTTTTCTTTTCTTTTTGGCTAATTCTTTACTTGCCCAGAAAAAGACATTCAGTGTGACTCATGCAAAGGATTCTTGTGAACAACAAGCGCCAAAGTCATCAAATTTCAAGGAATTTTTTTTTCTCAAGGCTGCCAAAACACAGTAGCATTCTTTAAAATTTTCCACTTTCCTCTTCACCTGTATAGCTCAATTTGGCTAATTTCTCTTGTGGATGATCACCGGTGTTGTTGCTTAATCACAAAATTGCTAAAAAAAGAAAAAAAACCTTTTGTACACGGCTGGTTCATGTGCAAATCATCTGTTAATGTCAAACTCAAAGTCACATATTTCAAACATCCCGTTTCAACATCAACAACTGTGGTCATTACAACCAAAAAAATGGGCAAAATTAACCCATCTGATTTAATGACAAGTCAATAAATCCCAATAGCACCTATGTGTCGCCTGCGATGACATATCAAGCCCTAGAACAGATCATCAACTCATAGGTGATTTCAGTGTTATCAGTATTTGCAAGTCATGCTCTGTACATGATGATCCTTCTTTGAAGAAAACAGGAAATATGCATCATTCCTAAGGGGGTCCAGTAATGCTACCAAAACACCAATAAATTGGGGGACAGAAAACCATGGTGTAAGAGCTCCTTTGTGACCTTAACACCAATCAAATCCCACCAGAAGTACATTTGCCATTGTATGCAATACATATTGGTTATTGGCAAACCCACATGCACAATTTTGGTAGTTTTGCTATCAGATCCCACTCAACAGCTCCAGCTAGTTAGCTTGGACCTCCCGTAACATCACCTTGTATACAATCTCACAGGTCAAGATCTTCACCCAGAACAAACAGTTCACCCACAAAAACCTGAAAGAAAATCATCACAGAATCTGAAGATTTTGTCATACAATTACAATGCGAGTGTGACAACCTCCCTGCTTCAACCAGTTATCACCAGCCCAACTTCACCTAACCAATGTCATTATAGTGGAGGTACATACACCGTCCCCACATGGACTAAATTGTAAAACTTGCAGACTGTTGGAAACACTTGCCCCCATTCAGAGTTAAAAGACAATTAGCACATTGTAAAACCAAAGGTAGCATTATGAATAGCACAACTACAGTAAATGGATGCATAGTCCTACCTAACTATTCACTTTAGCTAAAAGAGCAATTAAAGACTAAAGGTTGAGTTAGTAACATAAATATATCTTGTTCAGCTCTGGCAGGGTGCACTGTTGAGGGTTGGTAGCTCTGCTCAGTGCCTATGTAAAGGATATTTTGCAGTCTCGTCAAATCCATGGACCAAACTGTCTTTTTGAAAACATCTTCATTGCTTCTGGAACACAGCTAAGAGCTCTGAAAGGTCAAAAAAATAAAATGACAATGGATCACAGTATCAGGCAGTGAGGATTCCCAAGCCCAAATAGGTGATATTGAGTTATTTAATGGACAAGGATCAAACAACTCTTAAGTTAGAGAAGAGGGCAATAAGTGTGGTTCATTGGCTAGACCAACAGACAAATAGCATCCACCTGTCATGCAGAATACACTATGCCAAATGTTGCAGAGAACATTCCTCAATGACCCAGGAAACTAGTTGGCAAGACAGAAATCAATCTGAACTATTCATTAGTTGTCCAACCAACTAGTATGCTAGCTGATCTGAAATGATAACTATATAAGAGCATATGTAGAGGCAGCACCAACAAGTGCTATGAACCATTTGTTCATCCTCTGCATAGCTGCCTCACATGCCTTCCAGCTTGTTATGGGTGTTTCCCTGTACAGCCTCGGCCAAGTGCTACAAATTGCTGACATATTTTTCTTGGCAATGCTGTACAACCACATACATAAACCAACCTAAAAAGCTCTCATACATTATCTTGGAAAATAAGTTGTGATACACATTGTGCACTCTGCATGGAGGTGAATACAAGATTTAGTCTAAGGGATAATTGCAGATATCTGATGATTCTAGACCCATATGATTGAGTAAGTATGCAGTAGTGTTGGTTTAAGAAAATGTGCTGGACCTTACCTCCATTAGCATACCAAAAAGTCTGTGCAAATACCTTATGCATCTGTGCAAGCTGCTGATCTCATAGCAGTGCCCTCAACAGTAGTCCTGGGGGGCATTTCCATTCTCACACAAACTGGACACACAAACCCTCCATAGAAAGATACAAAAAGAAAACTGAACAAAACTGGGGTGATAAAACCAGTATGGTGTGGATGGATTCACTTTTGCTACTTTTGCAACATTCACAAAACAAAATTTATGGTATGGTTCACAAGGCCATAGATGAATCCTCCACTTGTAACCTAGGCCCATTATCTGGATGACCCATACCTGCTGCAACCTCTGCATCAATCTGATTGTGTGGGGCAGCACCCTCCATTATTTTCACCCTGAACACTCCCACCAAAATGATAAAACTTTGATAACTTTTTTAAAAATTACCAGTAAATTGAGTAAAGCATGCAAATTAACTCATACAAGAAAAATTCCTCATAAACCTTGAATCTGAGGACACAAGAAGGCACCATTGCAAAAAGGTTGGTACTAAGGAAAATGTAACATCCACATGAAGAACTACTGCAGTCACAAGAAACAGCAAGGCCAGAATGCTAGTTCTAACTACACAATCAAGTGCTTGGAGTTCAAACACTTAGGCATCAATGCCAAGTTTTCCTCCCATGATGAAAAACACAAGAACAGGGGCGGATGCATAGACACACCTTTTCTTGTGCTTCTTTGTCTTGTAGTGATCATCCCGAACAGAGGCATTGTTGAAGTAGCGACTGGCAATCAACCCAACATAGTCAGAGACCACTTGCGTTCTTGCTTAACCTTTGGATGTATGCTAACAAAGATTGATCATCAATGCAATATCCATACATTGAATGTCAAATATTTTCACACCTCTCGACACAAAGCATCTGTTGTCACATTGGACAATGTATAAGAAGTGAGACTTACTCGCAATGTAGGCAATAAAATTGCCCCAAGCCGGGAAGATCAGAATTGGGTTCTTGTGTCTTTGGTACGTCAACTTTGCGAAGCTCTGCATGGATCAAATCATCTCGTGCACTTATGGTGTCAAGGTTAATAGTACAGCACAATGTGAAATAAGAGATTAAGTAAGATCTTCCACTGAAACCAATCCCTAGGCTCTTAGTTGGCAAGGGTTTAACAACAATCAGTAACATAAGACACTCATAAAATAAATTCTTAAGTACTGAGAACTACTCCATAGATTTAAGTCAACCTTAAAAAAGAGAGAGATGACCAAGTTACGGATTTTGCAAATGTCACAACACAACAGCAACCAATCACCAAGCATGAAAAACAGGAAATCCAGCCTACAGAAAAGAGAAACAAGACCAAAACATAACTAATAACCCATAATTGCAATAAAGACTAACATCATGAAAGTGAACTGCACACTGCTGGAGAAGCAAACAGCTATGACATAAAATCAGAAACCCTAACCATAGCAAAGAATGAAATTAAGTGAAGAACTTTGTGAGCAACACACCACTCCAGTCAGGACTAGCCTTACACAAGTGGAATAGACGCGCCGAGAAGGAAACACCCTGGATATCAAACCCTAACCCATTGCAAGCACAGAGAACTCAACAAAGACGACAAAACGAAAACCCTAATTTTAACCTAAAACACCCTGAAACGGATACCTTGATCAAGCCATCAGAAATTCCGAGCAATAGAAAAGTGAGGTAGAGCACTTGTGTGAGTAGAATTTCACAACATAGAAGAAGAATAGTCTATATCGGAGGAAGACACAGGGAAACAGGAAAAGGGAAAAGAAAAAAAGGGTGAGGTGGCAAGGATATCTTTGACGAGAAATTTTGCTCTCCGCGCTGTCTTATGGGAATAATGCTTCCCATGACTATTCTTATGATTTGGGCACCTCCCCATCCTTGCCCCAAGTTTCAGCCGCCTCCTCTTCTTCCGTCCGGCCCCAACCCAGCAGAGCAGCAAGAGCAGCCACACTCTCTCTGTTGCTCAAAGCGCATGAGAATCGTAATTGATTGCTCCCCACCACATCCACACGAGAAGGGCCGCCACTTTCCAAAAAGAAAAGAACTCGCTGAGTTCAATCAACACCCAATTTCTCAGTTGCACATAAGAGCACTCCAGAGAATCAGATCCAACAAGACCTAACCACTTGTAGGGACGCAGGAGCTCCTCCACACACAGGAAAGGAAAGGCGATTCTCCAACAAACACTGCAACAACGTACTACACGAAGACGAAGAACCCATTACCGGCCGAAGGGACGACCATTATGGTTGGAGACTAATGCCATCGTGGATGATTCATCCATGAGATGGTTATTAGTGAGTTCCTGAAGGATGGCATCAGAAAAAAATTTCATTTTTTTGGGGCCATCATGCCCGTCAGGTATCACAAAGAAAAAATAATTCGGCATTGAGCTTCACACTCAGTAATGTCCTTGGCCCCCCACATGAGGTGGAGCCAAGGCCGAATACCCTTCTTATTCTGGTAAAGCCCCCAGCCTCCTCAGGCTTAACCTCAGAAATTTCTTTTGTTTCAACACCAAGCATCAAATTTGAGATCAATAAAATAAGGCCACACATACATGCATGCACACAAGTGTTATTTAATTCACGCCCACCCAAGAGACAAGGTCTTTTGCACACTCAGCATTGGAAGGCCAGGCCAGGCCAGGCCAGGCCACTCGGTCTGTTCAATGTGTTGGTGGCCGACCATTTGTAAACCTGGGCCCAATGTGAAACGTTCTTTCTCCGCCCATCATTCAGGAATTTTCATTCGGTTTTTGGTTCTCATAACCAAGCAAACATGAATCGACACACGGAACTACAGCCCCCTTGCCCCCCAGCACCGCTCCCAATATCTGGAACACTCCAAAATAAGGCCTCACAAACCCCCCCATATGTGACCTACATTTTATTTCTTGATAATTAATTCTTTCCATTTTATTCAGTAATTATTAAATCTTTGATTCATTAATCATCAATTTCAGGATAGAAGTGACACTCAACCCTAACCACCTTTAGGTTTTCACTTTGGACTCATGAGGAGACCCAAGTTAAATGTTATCCACTATGGAGTGTGTTATTATTGACTACGTCATTGGTTTGTTAAATTAAATGTGGGTTCAAAGTTAGTGCATGGATCCTATAGAAACTTCCTCCCTATCAATTCAATGTTTTCTACAAAGTTAATACTTTTTTTAATGTCTTGGAGGATGGAAACTTACTACGTCTTGTATCCAAGGATGTGATCTATATAAGTTAGAATCGGTTTGTGTTCATGCTAGGTTTTGGGGATTTACCTACAAAGTGGAGCAACTATATAGTTTGGAAAATATCATTCTCATTTTGTACAATGAAGGTGGACATGGCAAGAACCAAGTGATGGCCAAAATTCCCAAGTGGTAATGTCGACCCAACCACCTTTGAATTTGTTTTTAAATAAAATCATGATGCATCATAGCATGATCATTTATTAATTTTTTAATCAATGCACGGATGAAGGTTGTGTGTTATTAAATTGGATGTTTGAAATTAAAATTAGGCATGGAACTTGGAAGTTGTTGACATAAAGGTGCAATTATTTGAGTCAATTCAACAAGAAACCCCTTTATAACCATGTTGTTGGTGACCTTTTTTTTGAGTGACATTAATGAATTGTGATTCAATTGTGTATAGTCACATTTCATACAAACTCTTACAAGATGGTGTCTACATGCAAAAAAATAATGTTACAAAATATTTTTTTAAAGTTAGAATAAAAGTGCAAATTGTTTAAATTTCCTTCGTGGTTTATTCTAAGTTCTACTATGCATTATTAGATTTAAAGAAAGTTGTTATTTTTGTATGTTTTATTGTGACATTTTACATTGAGTTTGAGCTTTTTATGTATCATTAGACTTTTTTAATTAAGGTTTTTAAATTTCTTAATAAATCTCACATATCTTTTATTTGTCTACAATTGAACGTTGTTATCTCTTCTTCTTTTTTTCAACTAGATTCATTGTTGTTAGTGTGCACAACTTGAACACAAAGCACCATTCTCAAAGGGAATTACAATATACAAAATCTTAATATTTGTCCTAGATTTCCCTCATTATAATCACATTTACTAAACAAGCTTTACAAATGTTTTGTGCCACTAACAAGTGTGATAGTTACTTTTTAAAATGGTGTTTCTTACTAAAACAAATGGTTATCAAAAATTGTGTGATAGAAACAAGAATGTGATTAAAATGGGTGTGATTATAAAAGGGGTTTATTGTACATTCACTCATACAAAAAAAGAAAAAGGTTGTGCAAGTTGAACACATATGTTGGATTTTCAATCAAAGATTATTAATTAACATTAATACGTTATTATTGCTAGTCAACTAGTTGGTACTTTTCATGATCTTTAAGTCTTGTCTTAAAGGTTAATGATAATAGTGATTAATCCTTAATCATACTAGTTAGTATCTACATACCTTGCACAAAGAAATTCCTACTTAAATTTTATATATATATATATATATTTGAAACACATGATTTTGAATTACATGCATCATTTAAAAAACTCTTTCCTTTTTATTTATTTTTTGAAAATGGATTAAACACAAACATTGACATATTATTGAGGACCCAAGTTCCAACTTATTGAATTTCAAATTTTATGGACAATTGAAAACAAGAAAAGGATTCGTTGGCAATTAGTCCCAATCATGTTTGAGTTATAGTTTTTATCTACTTCAATAAAAAACTTGCCTTTGAAAATATGAAATAGTTGATTGATAATGGTAGATTGTAATTGTTTCAAATTTTTAATGCTTGGAGTTTTTAATGTTTAATTTCAAGAACTTTAGCTCCCTACAACACACATGAGGTTTTTCTTAAAAAAACAAACACAAAAAAAACACACACGAAATGTGGTTTTTTCAAATCAACTCCATGTAACAAAAACATTTTGGTTCATTGTTTTTGGCTCACCATAGCAAGGGATGAGGAAATTCTATTGCAGATTAAACCTTGTAGCCCAAACATGCCCAAAAAAATTTCAACCACTACATGAACAACTTTTGCATCCTTGCAATACACAAACATACACCAATTTCACTTGGAAAAAAAAATGATGCATTGTTGCATTGGCTTTTATTTCAAACCTTTACCACTTGTTACTATTTTTTTTCCAAATGTGAAAGTTTACAATCTCACCTGACCCATTTTTACTTTGGTTTTTGCTTTCAACTTCCATCACTCATTACTACCTTTTCTCCCAATGCAAGAGCTCTAAGCTTATTCACAACTTGGCACCAAATTGCTTCAATGAAACTAGGTGCAAAATCCTGTTTTAAGTTTCATTGAATCACTTTGTAAAAACTTGATGTTGTGTTTACAAACTTGGTTGTTTATCATGCCAAAAAAAACTTTCAATGTCATGTTTGAAAAGCTTTGCAAATAATTTCATTGCACAACACAAAACATTTTGGGAAAAAAATTCTAAATTTACATTTGGGGTGGCTTTTAATCCCATGAACTTAGTTGATTATGGGTTCACTAATCTAAACTAGTTCCCAACCTAGTTAATTGGGTTATTATTTTTGTTTAAATGTAATGCAAGATTGCTTAGATACTTGGTTAGGTTTGAAGCAGGGCATTGAAAACTAACTTATTAAATATTTAAAATTTTAAGGATTGATTTTAGATTCTACTTGCCCATGTTTAATTGTTATTTGTATCATTTTTTAAAAAACAATTTATCATACCCTATCTAAATCTGAATGTGAAGACATGTTTTCACCTTAGTAGGTTATTTCTAAATTCTAAATCTTTTTTTAGTACATAAAAGAACAATTCGATGGTTGTTTAAGTTGTTTAAGTTGTTACAATTTTTTGCCCCTAACATGTGTTGAAACACCTTCTATTTTTTATCTCCATGTGACAAGGCAATTCAATGTCTTTCCGTGTTTCCGTGCCTAGCAACATGTTTCGATAAACTTCTAAGAAACTCCTTACTTGCTCGATGATGTGGTTACTAATAAAATCAACTTTTTTGACCCGTCACCATAAAAATGATGGGAAATGTTTGTCATGAACTATTAATTGATGCCAAAAGTATCAAAATTAACAAAAGTCACATAAAAACACATGAACGCAAATATTGTATTTTTGAACTTGGATTCTTGATTGTCACAAGTGAGTTTTCTTGAAACATGAATTATGATAATCCAAAGCCACACATGAAAATAGACCCTTCAAACACAAAAAAAATTACAAAATTGTTCACATTGAATTGAGTTTCAATACCAAATAACAAATTATAAAAAAATCATTATCCTACAATTAAATACCTATCATGTTAGTTAAGTCAATTTGGTTCAACTTTACAACAATCAAAATCAAACCCCTTAAAGAAGGCTCTTACATCAATAACTTGAATAATTAAACAAGTAAATGGTTTAAATTTTGAATTATTTCACATAATAATATCTTGGTGTACAACAAAACAACTTAAACCTAAAACCTAATGTTGCCACCTTAACTTTGAACCCACAACTAAAGTTACAACATGATAAGGGAGGGGAGCCAAAAGTGTTTTAGGGTTTAAGCACATGAGCTCATATATGTGGAAAAATGAATATAGTAAATGGTTTTTTGCATTTCAAGACTTGGAATCCTCAATTTAAAAATATAATCTTTTGGGTGTATTCAAACAAGCCAAATACCATTGTAGACAACAATTACAATTACATATATATACATATATTTATGTGATACCACTTTAATGCCATATTATGCATTGGAAGTTGTGTTCAATGACTAATATGAGTGTTGGAGAATTCAAATAAAAATTTAATTTAATTTAATTTAAAATTTTGGTTTTTGTAAAGGACTTTTGAATTTGAACAACAATTATTTTAGAATTAATTTATTTTGCAAAGGACTAAACAAAAAACTCTCTTAATAAAAAAAATTGATGAGATTTTTTTTGAAAATGGTAGTATAATATTATCTGCAGTAAAAGAACACTCATAATTTAAAAGTTTGGGAATTTGAAATTTTAGAAATTCAAAGTATGTTTAATTTTATGTTCTTATAATTTCAAGAATCCTTATTACATGTAAATGGAATGTAATGTATATGAAATACCAAAATGTTTTTGTAGATTATGATACAAGAAATTAAAGTTTAAAATATAACATATTTTAATATGATTTGAAGTTATGATCATTGTTTAAGATGAAATGCAAATCCTGCACACTTCCAAAAAATTCATAGGTATTTAGTAAACATTAACATTAGGGTCCAATTTTTTTTAAGTGTACCAAAAAACTTGCCACAATGTCACCCTTTTGTATTCCTTTTCCATATTCTTTACTAGTGTTTTTTCATGATGTACATGGACACAAAGTGTGTGATATTAATTAAAATACATATATGATGGTCTAACATATCATCCTTCAAAATATGAAAAATATTCATTTAGTAATGTGTATAGGAATAAAAAATATAAGGCAAAATTAAAGATTACTTCAAGGACTACCTCTAATTCATCTTGCTCGGTACTATTTTAAAAATTTGGACCCACTAAACATGTGATGTATTGGATAATTATAAGTATTTTTAATAATATTTTGGAAAATATTTCATTCAATTCTTTTAAATGACATAAAAATTGACCACAAAAGGATGTGCAATCGTTGGGTCCTTTGTCATTGAAATTAACATGTTTATTCTTTTGGTCAATTAATGTTTTGTGTGGAATTATAATGCTAGACCTTAAAGGTCGGTTTATCATGGATCTTGATGGCTTTATCCTTATATGTATTAATGATACATTTTTGTACCGCTCTAGATTCTTGTCCTATTCTATTAATATAAATACCACGTAAAAATATTAATTAGGACATCTAAATTATTATTGGAAAATTCCTTATTAACGTTGAAGAATTACATTTACCATTATGCCATTGTTGAATTGAAACTATCAACAACAATTGGAAAAATACTCAAGCTTCAATAAATCATAAAACATACATGCCAAACTTTTTTCATAGAATAGGATTTTCACTCTGAAACACCACTATCATTGTTCAAAATAATCCCCCTTCAAAGACTCTTGTGGCAACCCTATTTCTATACCGACATTCCCTCTAACAATTCAAAAAATAGTTGTAACTACTTTCATGTCATATTGTTATATAACTATGATAGTTTGTTTGTCATATTGACACCATATGCTTAACTTGTATCAACTCACTACATTTCGATGGTTCCAAAGGGACTTGCTAGGATTATGTATAGTATTCCTACTTTGCCAACATGCCTAAATATCTCCCTTACATTATCCCCCTTTTAGTGTTGTAGTGTCCCCACACAGCTACACATACATTCTAACTACACATTGCAAAAGTCTTCTTATTTCACTACAAGTTCCTAACTCCTAGAACCTCATGTTTTGGCATAAAGTATGAATTGTGTTGGAGTGTAGAAGTTGTCAATTTCACTGTCAAAAAATTATTCCTTGGTGTATGTAATCCGTTGCCTTCAAAGATACTTGTTGGTTTGCTCCATCTTCACATGGTGTGGTAAACATTACTAGTAGTGAATGAGCTTATGTACATGTGGTCTTCCTCAATAACTTTATTCCATACAAGACAATTGTTTTTGACATGACCTTGTTTCTGACAACAATAACATCTAACACTATTTTGTTGAAATCTGAGATTTTGATTATACCCTTGCTGGTTATATTGGTTATTCCAATTTGACTAATTATTATTTTGCCAATTGGTCTTGCATTATATTGTTGATTATTATATTGATTTTGATCATTTGGCATATTATAATTTGACAATTATTTTTGCTCTTGTATAGTTGGTATATTTGTTTATACTACATGCATTGGTATAATTTCTCTTGAGGGGTAACTCCCATTCATTGTTTTATTAAGACACTTATCCATATTATGATCACTAGCCTTGAAGATTCGACAAAATTTCATTAATATTTTGCATTCCTTTGTGAAGTGATTTTCATTAAAACAATTTTAATAATACACACCTTCCCTGATTATGCCAATATTCAATTTATTAAATTTCTTTTTAGTCTTTTTTTCGTAATGTTCATCTTCATCATCACTATCTCCAAATTCATCATTGTTAGAATTATTTGGACAATATCTTGCCATATTCTTCCATTTCATAAATAGCCCTTCTTCTCCCAAAATTGAAAAATTAGCCACTTATGTTAATGTTCTTCTTAGCATATTGATGATAGCCATCTTCACATTAGTTCATAGCCTTTTTCTAAAGGCTTTTCTCAAGTAAATATTGTCCAGTTGTTGAAGAATTACCACACAAAGTTGGAGGAATCGATCATAATAATCCTCCATCAATTCATATTTCTTTTGTTTTGCATATTGTAAAACGACAATTGCTTGCCCTTCACTTTTTATTTCACTAAATTGGGTTATAAAGGCAGGTTGAACTTCTACCCATGTCATTGTTGGATGAATAGTTTCATATCTTCCAAACTAGTCGGTAGTCCTTTCCTTCAAGGAATTTGGAAAATATTATAGTTTTTGGTGGTTTGTATCTTCTCCGTTAGTTACACATACCTTCATCAACTATCGAATGTGTAAAACCAAATATCTATTATCATGATATTTAGGTAATTGTATTCGCAACACATTTGCAGGGGTACTGCCATGATGGGTGGAACGTTCATTATCAATGTAGTAGTAGGTAGTGGTAAATTTTAGTGAAATATCAATCTTGATGCATTTAGGGTTTTGGAAAATAATTTGAATAATTCTTTTCTAGAAACGTCATTAACAATGTTGCTACTGTTGGTTTTTTCTGTTGCATCTTTATTTTTTTGGTATATGCGGCCATCCCTCTTTTGCGACCTAATCAAATGTTTCGAAAACATTAATTATAGCCTATGGAGTTATCAGCAATGCATTAACATTCCTTTCATCATCTTTTTCTTGTGCTTCGTTTGGTGTTCAAGTTTTGGTAGATTGTTGAGTGTTTTCACTAGGTGAACCATTTTAAAAAAAAATTGTCATTTGCATTACCATTACTTCTATTTCTTTTGGCTATTAGTAATAGTGTGTTTACTGACATTAATTCCAATTTAAAAAGTTGTTGCAACCTATCACATTATTAAAATTCATGATAATTTTTTTTTATAAAACCAAATATTAATGTTTTGGTAAATAAATAGATACCATGTGATTTTTTTATGTAAACCAATTTTTTTAGAATCTGAATATACAATGAGGTTGAGAAGAATTGAGGAGTATTGTCTAGAAGAAATTGAATCAAAAGAATTTTGGTCCACAATGATGATTTTGGATCCATATAAGAAAAATTGAAAAAAAGGAAAGAGAACATGTTAGTAGTAAGAAAATAACAATTTTAAAGTACCTATGATGGATAAAAGTAAAAAAATAGAAGAAAAAAATAGACTAAGTGAATGGAGAAGGCAAAATCATGAGGAAGCAAAACAATAGTTGTTCAAGCAAAAAAATCTAACAAAATAATTGTTCGGGTAGAGAATTTTTTTAAATGGAAGGGGTTGAGAACTATTTTAATCCTTCTACTAGTTATCAAGTACTTAATTTTGATTATTTTTTAGTTGTCTAGTATCAATTATTAGTGTTTGTAATTGTATACACCACACTTCTATTCCCCCATGTAGTTTTTTGATTATCAATTCTTGAGCATTATCAACTAATGTTTAAAAATTTGCAACAAATGTTCCCCATTTATCAAGTTCTAGATTTCTTCTTGGTGTATACAAATAATCTAGAAAATTCCAACCATATCTAATGTGAATTCTTAATCTTTCTTTTGCTTCATCAATTATTATATATTTTTTGAACTATTCACAGTTCCTTCTTTTAACAATTGTCATATTCTACCATCTTTCATGCCATCCTTGATATACATTGTTGTAGCAATGAAAATAATGGACTTAACCATATGTTGTTCATAATAGGTGAACAAATAAAAAAAATCTATGACATGCTCAACACCCATAATAGTCATTTTATTTGATCTATTTGATTATTTTCCCACTCTATATACTCCAACAATTCTATAAATCCACAAGGTAAAATTATATAGAATACATGGATTAGATAGAATCCCAAATTTAATTCATCTATTTGAACTTTTCTTGCTTCATCTTCCATTAATTTGATTGCACAAGGAAGGATTACATAACCTTCTTCTTACTTTCCTCCAACAACAATTTGAATTGAATCCCCAACATTAGTGGTACATTTTTGTACCACCCTAGATTCTAGTTCTATTCTGTTAATATAAATACCATCTAAAAATATTAATTAGGACATCTGAATTATTGTTGGAGAATTCCTTATTAATGTGAAAGAACTACATTTACCATTATGCCATTATTGAATTGAAACTATCAACAAAAATTGGAAAAACATTCAAGCTTTAATAAATCATAAAACATACATGCCAAGCTTCTCTCATAGAGTAGTCTTTTCATTTAGAGACACCACTATCATTGTTCAGAATAATCCCTTTTCAAAGTCTCCTATGGTAGCCTACCTCTATACCGATGTGTCCTCTAGCAATTCCAAGAAGTAACTACTTGTGTGTCATGCCATTATGTGTTTATGATAGTCTATCAGTCATATTGACATAGTAAGCTTAACTTGTGTCAACCTACTACATTTTGATAGTTCCAAAGGGACTTGCTAAGATTTTATATAATATTTATACTCTGTTGAGATGCCTAAGTATCTCCCTTACAATATGCATATAAGGCATGTCAATATATCACTATTACATTAAATATACCACAATACAAATTGAATGTTATTGATTTTCATTAAGAACCAAAATGAAAAGGTAATGAAAGTATTCATGATCAATTACTTAACAATGTTTGAATTGGAGCAAGATTATGATTTAACAACCTCACAAAATATCGTGAAACATTAAAGTTTTATGAAAACCCTAGATGTTAAAAAAATAAAGACAATTGAGATATTTTTATTAAATAACAACATGATAGGATTAAAATATCTCCAATGCAAAAGGACACCAAAAATAATGTTCAGGTCCAAACCGATGAAAAAATTTAGTTATTTTTATTTCAAACCCAAGAAACAAACAATGGTACAAATCAATATGAATCCATATCTAAAGGCAAATTCATCTAATTTTTAAGGTTTTTCTTTCCCAACATTTGTAGATAGTTAAAGAATAGCATAATAATGAAGAGAAAAATAAACAACCTTCCTCCAAAGAATCTCTCCAAATAATGAAAGACATTAAACACCTCCCACTATTTCTTGTCTGACAAGTAGAGTCGGCCTATTTTTGAAGCAAGGTGGTTTTACATTATTTTGTTCAATTTGCACCCCATTTAAAAGTTTAAAACATGTTTGAGAAAACATTTAATGATGTTTAAATGCTCTATCATCACCCCCACAATGATTTGAACCAAGAATTGAAAAAAAATCATTGGAAATACCCACCACTAGGCTACTGTCCAACTTTCAGTAGAACATGACACGAACCCTAGTTCATTTCACTATTGTTCAGGTTTAGGGTTAAGTCAACTTTTATGCATGTTCACTATTGTTCAGGTGGCCTACATTCGTATGCTTAAAGCACTTGATTTTTCTTGTGGATTATGGACTAGCCAACAAGTGAGAGGACATTAGTTACCAGACATAACTAGTTCAGAGGTTTGAAAGTGATCCCCTAACCCTCCTGTGAGTGGATGAAAAGTTTAATAATCTTCTTGTAGATGGACAAAGAAAACATAGAACCCTCTTCTCCACGAAGAAGAGGGAGAGTTGATGTATGCATCATGAGAGATGAGGGAAGGGCCAATCAGAAGCTTGAAAAGCTCTGAACAGAAGGTTATGGTAACCTGAGTTACCATCATAAATACCCTTGCATTTGGAGGGGTTGCATTTTCACCCAAGAAAAAACCCTAAAGTCTGTCTCTCCCCTGGCTCTGGTTTGTTCTGGTTCTGTTTTTAAAATTTTTAATGCAATGGTCTTGTGCCAGTGGTTCCAAAAAAAAAAAAAAAAAACAAGAAAACTCTTAAAGACATTTTATGTGCTTTTGGGACAAAAAAGAAAGAAAATATTTTTTGAAACACTAAAATATTGCATACTAGAATTGTCATTGCCCAATAGAGCTATCACATGGACCACTAGCATCTCTATCATTTCACTCATTTGTTGGCCTTGCCTACCAAAAGCAAGAATATTGTGTTTAGATTCATTATAGAGTATAGTAGCGTAATGGATTTTGGACCCTAGGTAGTAGGTCTATTTTTATTTGAGGATTTTTGAAAGATGATATTTTGGCTTGTGTTGAAACTTGAGATGAGTTAGCGAGTTATGATATCTTGAAGGATTTTGGTTTCTTTTAGAGGATTTCCATAATTCTTCTTTTGCCTTAGGATACTTTTTAATGTGGATGGCAAGGGCACAGTGTGACACACCCCTTGTTTTGAGTTTTTTCTGGACTGGGCAGCCTACTCATTGAGCTGGGAAGAGTATTTAAAACACATTGCACACACACAAAATATGGACACGCATTTTGTGCTTGCCTCAAAACTAGGAGCTTTCTACTACATACTAGCCACTAAAATTTGTTCAGAGTTGAAAACTTAAATTTCTTTTTGTTCATATGTGGCCCTTTCGTCTGGAGATGTACATCATGGTGGACCCTCTAGATGATACATTTCTCGACTTCATTTAATAATGGACAAACCACATTCATTCCTTCCTATGGTTTTGCAAAAAGGAACCACCTTGCATAGCAATCTTTCTTGTAGAGGAGTTTGTAGTTAGCATTTTAGTAATAAAGGGGTGTCGCATGTGGGGGGAACCAAGTGAAATTGGACAAGAAGCATATATACCTTGGGAAACTAAGTGAACAACCCCTATTATTAATTATCAAGGAGCAAGAGACAATCGACCCCAAAAGACCACCAAAGACAATTTTGTCCTTTTTCAACCAAAAATTTGAGAAGTTATTGAAAAACCCTATCTCTGGTGTATAAATTCGACCAATTTTGCTAATTTATTTTTAGAAGAATTCGCCAAAATTATGATGTCACAAAGGCATGTCACAAAGTTGACTGATCTCATTTAACACTTAAGTAGCCACAATCAGTTAGGGTTTAGGGTTGTCAGCTGTAAAAGGCATGGGTACCAGTATGTTGGA
This sequence comes from Sphagnum contortum, assembly GCA_963920785.1. NCBI lineage: Eukaryota > Viridiplantae > Streptophyta > Sphagnopsida > Sphagnales > Sphagnaceae > Sphagnum > Sphagnum contortum. The sequence goes on along the minus strand of OY987276.1, from coordinate 22,783,564 downwards.
AGAGAGACATGCCAAATATAACCCCTATGTGGTAGTTTTCTCGCCAAAAATTGGAATATTTGTTCCTCTTTCTTTTCACACTGAACCCCAATCACAAGGAAAGAAAAAACCAGCCATGGTGAACAAGCACCTGCAGTTGGTACCCTCACCTTTTTGAGCGAGGCCTCTTAGTGGCCATATTAAGCGCAGGAAATGCTAGATTTGAACCCAGAGACCATAATTTAGTCGAAGCATGGGATATTTGTAATTTTTAGAAATAATTGAAATGAAATTTGGGATTTTTTTACCATGGTACAAACGTGGTTGCAGGTTCGCCCAAGGCAGAAAAAACCCTATTTAACTTACTGAAACACCATAAGTCACCATTTGAATAGATTGAAGCACTGGATGATGGCAATGCCAATGAAATGCATGAACAAAAACTGGTAGGAACCGTGGTTTTAAAAAAAAAAAAACCCTAAACTTGTTTTTGTTGCTTTCTAAACTTTAGAAACACCCCCCCCCCACTTATAAATAAATCAGGATTCTCGGAGTCCAAATTCAATATTTCCTGAGTTAAACATAGCCAATATGTACCCTCAATTTATAATGGGGGTATTAGCCTAGGCCAAAAATGGTGATTAACAGTTTTGGAAATAGAAATCTCATCCAGCCAATGGGAAGGCTCAGCATGCACTCAAAAGTGCCTTTTTTTTTCTTTTCTTTTAAGCATTGGGAAGGGGGGAGGGGGAGGCGGGAGGGGGGGGGAAGGGATTTAAAAACAATTTCCATTGTTCCTAACATGTTCCTTTCAAGTTCCCAATGGGTTCCCATCAGGTTCTCAATATGTTTCTTAGGTTCCCAATGTGTTGCCCAAGGGTGTTCCCAATAGCACCTGGCTTTAATCCCATATGTTTTGCCTAAAGTCCTCCACTTCTCACCTATATAGGTGGGCCAAAGGGAGAGCCATATCTTCTTTCCATAGAATCTTCTATTTTGGAGCCTCCACAGTTTCAACTTTTCTTTTGCGATGGGCCAACCAAATTGGCTCATTGCAAAAAAAACAAAAAGTTGAACTTGTGAGGCCCCAAACTAATTAATATGAAACAGAATAAGTATACCCAGTTTATAATAAGTAGGCCTAACTCAAGAAGGTGAAATTATAATTTACATTGGAATTTTGGGGGCCTGTAGCCGCCTGGCTAATTTATCTACGAATGCCAAAGTGAACATACATACATACATACATAAATAAATAAATAAATTGAAGCTTGGCTAATTTTAGTTCTCCCACGACTTTTTTGATTTGGCCAGACTAGCTAGCGCCTGACTTAACTTGGCCCGACTAATTGGGCCGTTCTCTGCGCCGTGTTCCCTGGTCGATAAAGTTCCCTGACACCAAAAAATGTGGATATTTCTTTTCTACAAATCGGAGACACACACGTGTAAAATACGTCACGGATGTCACTTGTTCATCACTTTTCCTCCGTTCATGAACACGACAATTGGTTGCGTTAATTATGACCGCCCTCCCCCCCCCCCCCCGGCGGTCATTTTCAGAATAAAAAAGTGAAAGCGCTGTTGAGATTCCATTTAGATATGATTCCCCTGACTTCAGAGAAGCACGATCCACGGTTCAAATCCCGAGACTGATTTCATCAGACGGTTGAGAATTGAAGATTCTCTGATGCGTGCAAGCTAGATACCCTAAAGTTGTTCCACGCTTGTTCGCATCAACGAACGGTTGAGATATTGTGGCGGAACTTTTCACGGCTGAAATTGTCACACCGGCCTGCCTGCAGCAGGGTTTCGCTTCTTTTGACGGCCCGGATTCGCAAAATGATGCCAGAAATGGACGGCTTCGATTCCCATTGTGGGTTCTTCCTGCCGTGCTCTGATTGGGCGAAAGGTGCTGGTATCAAATTTTTTTTCTTATCCCAAAAAATATGCGGACCGGCGGAGCGGGTCTCATGACCTCATCACCTTCGTGGAGAGGTTAATTATAGGGCTCCCCTTTTAAATTGTTCCGCCAACTGGTAAATTGTGGAATGTGGGAGTTTGATTTCTCACTTACAAACCAAAGTGTAATAAAAGTGTGATGATGACATTTGTGGAAACACATTGACAAAGATCTTGTCTATGTAATGTTTTGAGAAAATGGTTTCCATTGGTTTCAAGTTTCAACTAGTGTTGGGGCAATTATCACAAAAGCCTCTAATTGTTCCTTTGGTTTCACTATGAAAATTTATGGGTATCAAATTGTATAATACCCAAGTTAATAATTGATCCACAAGTTTTCAACCAAGTAAGAACTGGGCAAGGTATTGTAATCTTATTTCTTTGCTTTTCAAGCAGGATATTAGAGCCAATTTGAGTCCAATCCTCAAGTGAAGGTTTCAAGGTTTAAGGGCACACAAGATAGGTCAAAAAGTTAGAATAATGAAACCAACTTGAGGATTGGACCCAAGACCTCCTAAACATTGATAGAGGTTTTTATCAATACATTTAAAAATTCATGTTAAAGATAAATCAAGGATAAAAGATTATAAAATAAAATATCATTTGCAATCAACAATTGTTAGATACCCACCATTATAGTTTCATTATGCATAACTTTATCCAGATTGGCACATTCGGATATAATAAATATCCTTGGAGTTTGCGTTTTGACAATCCAGATATGTGTTAGGTTTAGGGATTATGTCATGTAGGGTTTAGGTGTTGGGAATTAGGGTTTGCAAAAGATGGAGCACAATTGAGTGTTTGCGGTTTGCATTTTACACTTTGCAGCAGATCACTGCTTTCTTTGAGTGCATAATATGCACGCATAACACACACATTGATTCTAGATTTTTTGTAGGAATAAAATGAGAAAATTGATATGTATAACCCTTGTGCATATCCATCATTTTGTGAAATATTGAAAATCAAGCATATTCATAACCGGGATTAAAAAAAATTTAAAATAATGTGTAACTGAATGGTGTGATAGATTTCAATTTTTTTGACATATATATCTTTTTTCTTTCAAAAATGAGAAAATACTTTAAACAACACTGGTTTCAATGTTCCTACTCTTCCTATAAGATTTTGAGTTAAGAAAAGACCTTTCTTGTGTGTCCAAATACATTCTGCAATTTCACATTCATCAAATCTCACCAAATCTGGTTTGAAAAAGAATTACAAGGCATATTGCCTAGGTTGCATGTCAGAATGTACCTTGAATGTCTTGCTAGAATATCTTGCAATTGCAGTCCACACAAAATAATGCTCTGTCAGAACCCAGAAGTGTCTGAGTCACTTAGTGCCCAATAAGGAAGGGTTTGCATTAAGGTGACCATGCTGGGCTGGTGGGTTCTGGTGGGTGGTTTACTGTGGCCCTAGTGTTTTGTTGTTGAGGTATGATATTTTGTGACAAATTTTGGCTGTTTCATGAAACATTTGAAGAGCAAATTGGAAATGGTTTTTCAATGTAAAATCCTTATTTCCAGCAAAGATTTGTCACTGTTGCAAAATTGTGCACCTTGCATGGGCCCTTATTTGGGCCTTGGGCTTTTACCCTACAACAATTGTGCCCCCCCCCCCCAACAATTGCCCTAAAAAACAGAGGTAAAATGTGAATACCTTTTTACATTGCACCCACTGCAATGACAACAAACTCTAGACTGAAGAGTAAATTAAAAGAGTTAGGTCTTCTTCATAAGTAGTGGGTGTGACTACATAGTAACAAAATGGAAGATGTTAAATAATTACAGGCGGCTACACATTTCAAAAGTACTTTTTTCCCCCTGGCTGCCCATTTGCCCATTCAAGATGATCTGGTAGTGACTAGACACAATCTGGGTCTTGTTATGTGTGTTTAGGGCTTGTAATGGACACGGGGTGTGCCATTATATGCCCAAAATGTGCATAACTGGAGCCAAAACTAGGTGTCTATTACAATGCGCTTCACACACATAAGGGGACCCAAAATGTGTCTTGAAATGCTCAAACACAAATTTTGTTGTTCAAGCCCATTACAGACTTTGGGTCCAGTTATACACAATTTATAGTGTCTATTACAGACAGGCCAAGAATGTGCTATCAACAGGACCCAAAGTATATAATGGGCAGCACCAAAATGTGTTTGGGCATCATGCATCCTTTTTTTCATTGAGAAAAAAAGATGAATCAGGTCAAGGGCAGACAAGAAAAAGAAGAAGAAGAAGCAGGCAGTACAAAATAATAAGGATCCTTTTTGCTAATGTAAAATCTACCTCAGAAAATGAGTGAAAATCAATTAAGATTCTATTTAATTAAATAACTTAATTAAGGAAATCAGCAGCAGCAATGTAAGTAATCTCTCTCTTTCTCTCTCTCTCTAAAGTTTCCTCCACCACCCCACACAGTGCACAGTGCACACAATCGCTAGTTCTTAATCTCGTCATAATCACGTGATTAAAGCTTCTGCTACTATTGCAGCACAAAACCCCTCTCGCCCTGGCTTTTTTAACTGCCGGGGAGGATGGACTTCACCGACTACCATTTGAGCTCGGTCCCTGCCGCTGTGGCCTGCGATTTACTTACAGCTCTGGCCTGTATTCCCAATGCATGCTGATTCCTTCTCTCGATTTCTCTCTGTGTGTGTCTTCGACAAATTTCCTTCAGGTTCTTGCTTTTTCTTCAGGGTTTTTGTTTGAGGGAAGTAGCTGTCGTTTCGTTGTTTGCATGCACGGACATCTTTTGCTCTTTTTTCCTGCTCTTTTGTTTGTTTGTTGGCATCTCCATTGGCTTCTCTGATAGACGCTGTGCCGATACTAGTGTAGGTCGAGATAGAGAGATGGGGAGAAGAAGAATATCAGACACTTTGTCTCTCGTTTTTCTTTGTCGCTGAGGAACGGGGATCCAGGTGATGGATTGTTGTCAGGGTCTGTGTGTTCTGGTCGAGGTTGCAGAGATTGAACAGGATTGAAAAACTTGTGGAGATGGCGGGGGGAAGAAATGCAGGAGTGCAAGATTAGGAGAAGGAGATGTACCATAGGGAAGAGAAACAGTGTTGGGTATAATATTCTCGTGAACGGTTGAGGTGGAAGCGAAGTGAGAAAGTTGAGGAGGAGTAATCCTCTTGATGGAGGGACGGGAAAAGGAGGGACCAAGAACCATGGAAGGATGTTTTCATGAAGGAAGTTTTTCTGCTTAGATATCCTCCCTTATGCAGCAGACACTGATGGCAGGAAGAACATTTCATGTGAGGATGGTGCCGCGTGAGATTGCAGAAGGAAGACTCTGGAAGTCACGCATGCAGCAATGGTAGGTGACGGGGCCCCAGGTGAGCGAAGGATCTGTTGAGACTTGAGAGAGCCTTTGTGTTGGCCTTCGTGTTCTCGGTAAAGCATGGAGGCTGGTGGGATCGATGGAGGAGGGGGGGGTTTGACGAATGGTACTGTGGAGGAGATAGTAGAGCAGATTATTGCTGGTTCTCCTGGATTACCTGACGAGGACGACCAGCGGACTCGCTTTGAGCGGTTGCAAATGCAACGCATCCGGGAGCTTGATATGGAGCAATTGGAGGTGGAGGATGTTGACTCTGAGACGGGAAGCATTCGGAGTGACAATGATTCTAGGTGTTTCCCATTCATGCCATTTTTGTCTCCCCCCCCCTTGCCCCTTACTCTTGGCCTGTTCCCGCAACCTTGTCTGTTGGAAGTTTGGATCCTGTTGGGGTTTTGGGGTTGGTGTTTTTGACATGAGAGACTGGTTGCTATCTGTACAGTGATTGCTTCATCATCCTAAGATGGAGATATTGGATGTCAGGTTTCTTTTTCACAGGTGCACTGTACCTGTGTGATGTGGGCAGTCTCTATTAGGGCAACCACATCAAGAGCACAAGTGATTTGATCTAGGATGCAAGTTGCAGAAGACATGCTACAAGGCTTCTAGTTTAGCTGTTCATCACTTGGGTAGTTTCTGTGATGAGCCTCATGGACACTTGCATCGAAGCCTGAAATAGCTGTTCTTGTTATCCTTCCTTTCAAACCAGCAGTGGATCAGAACATTCCTATGTCTATCTATGCTTGCTGTGTGCAGTACAAAGTTGCTTTCAGTGCTGAATGAATCTCTGAGTGGATTCAATTTTGTGTCCAAATGCGAACAGTCTGTTCAGATGCAAAGATGCACACCAGTTTTGGAACCACTTGGTTTGTCATTTGCATGTGCTTGAAATATCTGGACAGGTGAAATGTCTTGTAGCAAAGTAGGAAGCTGCAGAAAAAAATGTGGAGCGTTGGTAACAGTAGTCTTGGAAGAATTCAGAAGTGCAACACTGATTATAAGTTGGGACCATGTGGAACTTGGTCAGTATGGCAGGCCGTGGTGATGGAGGTGGAGGTGCTCGAGGTGGCTTCACATTTGACACCAATCTTGCTTCCATGCACACTTATCTTGGAGGTCTGTTCTGGTGCAAATGATGGTCCCAAGGGGTCCAATGAGTCCTAGGTTCTTTTCTGTTGATGTACTCGTTGGGAATGTAAGGTTCTTGCTCAACAATATTCATTCATCTCTCACATCCTGGAGGTACCAACCCATAAGACTAATTTTCCACCAGAGGAATGGGGGCGAATACAAATAGTTTGTGTTATTGCAAACATAACTGGTTATTTTGTCTGACCGAGTGTCTGTCTGCTGTATTAGACTGATGCACATTTGTAGAAGCAGGAGAGATGAATCAAGTTCATTGTGTTCCTGATGGACATTTGGTTATTCCTTAGTGTGTGGATGTCACCTAATTGTGAGGGATTTTGCTGCTTGTATACGCCCATGCAGAGGTTGAAGATGTCACAAGTTGTCGCTCTTTTGCTGATGGGGGAGCACTGTTGACACTAGCAATGTTTTACCTGGAGGGTGAGTGTCATATCTCTGCTAAAGGAATTGAACTGCTGATAGGTACTTATTTTATTGTAGCTTGATGGAGCATGTTGTATTTGAAGTACCTGATCATCAAGTTGGGAGCTGTTGCAGGGATAGTTCTCTTTCCAGGGGACACACTTCCGCTTCGTGTGCTTCAACCCCGATTCTTGGCTGCAGTGGAGCGAGCAAGGCATAGTGTGGAAGCACCCAACATGCTTGGTGTGGTATGTCTTCAAAAACTGTATCCTATGTTTGTCCTAGCACACATCTAGACAGGTGAGTGGGAGCACTATGAGAATTGTAGCTGGATCTCAATTACGTGTCATTGTTAACAGGGTAAAAGCATTTTAGCTATGGTTTGGGCTCAAGTCTTGTGGCATACTATCACTATGGTGTGATTTGTTAAGCTTCATCAAATTTACATGGTCTGAACTCTCCTTTGTGCTAGGCATGGGCAGTGAAACTAAGGCCAAAATGGTGTGCGAATGGACAGTTCACCACTCAAGTGATTTTGATGTTTGTTCTGGTGCAGTTGCAGATTTGAAATATTAATTTGGCCAGTTTTAACCTTCTGCAATGGGCTAGTAAGCTGTCTTTGTAATTGGCAAAGGTGCCTAACATGTATTCTGGGGCTATTGCAGATACACGTGCGAGCCAGGCCACAAGATGGGCAAGTCCATGTTGCATCTGTGGGGACCACTGCAGAGGTATTGCTCCAATCCTTATCCTGCCAGGAGACTGGGGTCTTATTAAGTGTACCTCAGGATGAATTTTTTTTAATAATCTTTTGCTCGAAGTTTTGAGCAGATTATATACTCATCTACACCCTCTGTGAGGAGCTGTTGGAGTCAGTGGGGAGTAGTCACTGCCATTCCTCATGAAGGTCATGGCCTGACACTTTGTGAGTGACACTCACAAGGTTATGACTTGCTCTCATCCTTGTTGTGTTAGTTTTGGTTTGGCCAGAAGTGACAACATTTGTTTGGTTGGCTCACATGTTTTTCTGGAGTATCTCTCCAGAATCATAGACATATGCATATCATACACAGACATGCACACACACACCTCTTTTGTCTCTCTTGTACAAACACACACACATGCGCTCAGTTCTTGCTACATAATCACTGAACAGGTGTGTAGTTTGAATTACCAGTCTCAGTGCTCCTCCTCCAGAAGTGTCCATTTATACCCAATTTATAGCAGCATATTGCTAGATATGGGTTTGAGACCATCATGTAGTGGAAAGAGAAACTCTGTGTTTCCTCCAATTATGAGCTCTGATGTTGTTTATCTGTGGTCTGGTAGATTCGACAATTGCGCCAGCTGACTGATGGGTCAGTGAATGTGGTTGCAAAGGGCCGACAGCGCTTTAGGATCTGCAATGCATGGACAGAGGCTGATGGAGTGGTACATTAGTTCTCTCTCTAATCCTTAACACATCATGTAGAATCAGTGTTGGGCCATGCATATTGACAAGAAGGGAAGGGGAAGCATAATCAGGTTCAGTTGTGGTCTTTCACAAGGTCTTATGGAGGCACACTGACGATGGAGTTGACCTGTATCATATGTATTTGACATGCAGTTGATTGCTCGAGTTCAAATTATTGAAGAGGAAACTCCATTACATATTCCACGAGATGCATTTGGTTCACTAGCTTCTGTACCTGTATACCAGAGTGGAAAAGTTCCACGAGCAGCTTCCACATCACCTCTGCCCTATGAACTTAGTGATGATGAGATAGTAGAGTTTGAGTTTTCTGATTCAGACTCAGGCACTGAAGAGGACAGAGTTCTTCAGAGGTGAGCCACGCTATCTGCCTTGTATGTGACTCATGTTTAGAACTTCAAGATGGAGGGAGGATGTTTGTTTTGTACTTGTGACACTCTTATGGTCAACAGGATAAACTTTGGGTGATGATAAGATGCTATGCTTGCATGATGGGTCTGGAAGGCAAGAGTATCTGCACATTGGATAGCTGGGCTTAGCAGTCATAGTTTCTCATGCTCTCCAATCATCTTGTTAAGGTAGATTTATTTTGCAAAGGTGGTATATAGAATGTGGGGTAGTATTTTCCTTGTGGTACGTGTATGAGATATTGCTGTTCTTTTTGATACAAAATGACCAATCTCTCAAACGTGTAAAAAGTTGGTCTGCTTTGCTTTGTGTCGTGACTGCTGTAGGTTGACTCAATTCGCAGCTGCTAGTGATGATCTTCTGCATGTTATTGAGAGCGAGATGGGTGATGAGGAGAACAATGAGGAAGAAGAGAGGCTGGAGGGGTTGTGGCAGACACGAAGAGTACGCCGTCGAGGTCTTTCTGGTCATGGTGGAGAAGTCCATGTGGCTGGAGCAGGTTCAGAAAGTGTTGACAATCCAGAGAGTGAAGAGATGGATAATCGGGAACGGGAAACACCATTAACAGTAGACAATTGCAATGCTATAGGGGTGAAAAGACCACGGGAGGGGGGTTGGGGTGGAGCTTGTAAGGCATGGGCTGCTGATGAGTCTAAATGGTCATTGAGAGCCCAGCGAACTGCCTGGCCACACTGGGTGTACCGACAGTTTGATGCCTATGAGTTGGCACGACGAGCTGCTGGTAAGTGTTAGAGGCATCAAGTCCCCTTTTTTTTTTTGTATCTGTAAAGCTGTGATCTCTGTTCCTGTCTGTAGCTTTATACATCCCTGATCTGGACATCCAGCCAAATGAAGAACTAGAAATCTGCTATTTAACTGTCGGGATCTTATGCACAGACATGCTGAGGCAAATGGCTGAACTTCCGAGGATGGAGGCTATGGTCCGAACCCCCACTCTATTGTCCTACTATATTGCCAGGAACACACCACTCCAGGATGCCACCCGCCAGGAACTCCTTGAGGTTGATGGCACTGTGCATCGATTACGTCGAGAAATTGAGCTTCTGGAAACCATGGATCAACTGCGCTGCAAATGTTGCTTTGTATATACTCTGCACATGTCAACTCTGTTTTTTGCATTTGTGTGTGCATGTCATGCCTGTTTCCTTGATGTAATATCATATTAGCTGAGTGTTGTGTGCAACTCTTGACATCAGTTTTGATGGGCTTATCTTGTATTATGGTTGAAGCAATTTGGGCCAATGTATTGTGGTAACTGTCTTTGATAGGCTATCATTGCAAGGCGGAGTGACATGCTGGTGATGTCTTCTGATGGGCCCATCAGTGCATATGTCAACGAACATGGCTATGTCCATGAGACTCTAACCCTCTCCCGTGCACGTGGTCTCATTCTAGCTGGACAACCTCAGACAGCCAATAGCTGGTTCCCTGGGTAGGTCTTTTGCTCTTGTTGTCAATCACCTGGTGAACATTGACAAAAAGGTCTTTTCCATCTAAGGTATTGTGACTTTCAGAATTATATGTAAACTGTTATGGGCAATTGAGAATCCTAAGACCGAATCTGTAGATTCATTTGCTATTTGAAAGTGAAGGTCTGGACGAACCTGCATTTAGTGTCCTTTGTCAGAGTGTTTATATCGTCTCTTTGGGCAGGAATGGAGTAACCTTCTGATGAGGTAAAGGGTGATACAGGTATGCCTGGATCTTAGCAGAGTGTACAGCATGTGCAGAGCACATGGGCTGGCGTTTCACAGCAGTTGCAAAGGAAACCAAACCAAAAGCTTTTTGGGGAATTCGAAGGTCACAACTGGCAGAGAACAGTTAGGAATGGGAGGCAAACTTACAGCTGGGAAATTTTTTTTGTCAGTGAAGGCCTGCAGCAGCTACTGCTCACCGGATGAGGGGTGTATCCCTTGTGAGTTTCAGTGGTACCACTGAAAGTTTTTCATTCTTCAAGAAAGCCTTGGCCTACTAGTTGACCCTTAATGTGCATAAGGCAAAAGCCCCAAGTGCATTCCTGAAGAGGCAAGAACAGTTTTTTGGGTTGTGAGCATGAGTATGAGGAGGGTCAAGTGTTCTAATTTTTTTTGTGAATATTACTTTACAACATGGAACTTCAACTTGTTAGAGCAAAGCAGTGGTAAAGGCTTGTTGGCTGTGTCTGCCAGGTGCAAGCTGGAGAATTCAGACAAACCATCTTTCTGGGCTTGTGTGGTGGCATTTTGCTTATAGAGCTGAGTGATAACATCTGCCTCATGAACAGACATATTGTGACACAGATCTCTGTGATATAGCAGATGATAGGGAAGACTTTGTCTAAGTTCTCACTGCAAACCTGTGAAGGTCTGCTGACATGATTTGAAGTGTACAGCTAAGAGGAAAGATTTGAAGTTGGAGGAGCTACATGCAGAGATATCTTAATTCTCTGGTTGTACATCTCTACATCCAGAAGCTGATCCTGGCACTTACTATTTTTGAGATCAGAAGAAAGGATTTTGATACTGGAAATTGGATGTCCAACATTTTGATAGATGCCAAGTGACTGTGGAATCCTCTAGTGAGAAAGACGATTGCCTAATTTTACTCACGTTGAAACCATGAAACCCACATGGGCTTCAGTTCACAATTGGTTCAATTGTCTAATATCTAGCATGGCCTAATGATGTGTTACAGCCACATCAAATTGTGAAGTGATGATGAGCCTAACCAAGGGTCATTGATTAGGCAAAGTTTGTTTTGCTTGTGACAGTTATGGTGATTTCTCATTGATTAGTTTATGACAGATGTTGATATTACACATTTTGTTCACATAAAGCAGAAATGAATTCACAAAATGTCCACTGAGGTGGTTTTGTTAGAGCTATGGTGCAAGTGTTATTGAATATTGAACAGCTTTTGTCAAGTAAAGTTCCATAAAATCAAAACGAAGTTTTTTAAGGATATTGAGGTGTGCTCTTGGGACCTTTGGAGAGTCTGTGATGAGAAGGATTTTGTACTGATTGTAAAAACAGTACTTTTTTACTGACTGTTTGCCAACTCAGCATTTTCCTCTTAGAGTCTTGGTCTTTTCTAGGGTCGAATTCAAATTGTAGTCGAATTTCGCTTGAATTTCCCAAATCAAAAGGAGGACTTGCATCAAATGCTACACCTGTACATACTTTCAAGATGGAAGCATGCCTGAGTACAATCGAAAATTGTGCCAGCCCACACTCTCCCTCCCAAAATTGAATGAGGCAAAGGGTGCATGCACAGTTTGGAGCTGAAATGAAAGCACATGTATAATAGGTTCACAACTATTCTACATGGAATGGCCAAGCCTCTGCCCATTTATGTTGGGTAAGGTGCCAGACAAGCCCATTACCTGGCTAGCTCTAACAGGATTGCCTCATGCATTTAGCAATATAATGGCCAAGGGCGAGGGCATTCCATGACAATAAGGTCTGGGGTGGGAGATTCAATCAACATAAAAATAACAAAAGAAATCTTGCAGCAAGGATTTTGGTCACTATTAAGAGTGTGTGTAACTGGAAGATTTTGTTGATAATATCACACAATCTGTCACCCTGGACCTTATTGAATGAGCAAAGGGAGCCTGATTGTGCAACAGTTAAAGGCAGCCTTTTTTTGATTGGTAAAAAGTGAAATAATTATTTTTTTTGAAAATGAAGTGATTTTGGAGGTTTTCAAATTGCCAGAAGTTGAAAAAAAAAATGCTAGCAATTGCATATTTGATTTTCAACGAGTAGCCAAAAATATATAGAAGGATGAATAAAGATTTATACTTCCTATTTGATTTATAGTCACATTTTACTAATTCTTCGTAGGGATGATCGCCATTGGCTGCAAACAAAATTCCTATTTAGAAAACAGTGATGTTAAAAGAGGCCTGAAATTGCTTAAGGAACAAAGATCGAAGTTGGGTCACAGCGCGGTATTATCAAGTACTCGACAAGGGTACAAACCCCAGGACTCATGGGACAGAAAATCATTGCTGATTTTCAACATCTTCAACCCCACCGGGTACACTCACTCACAACAGTAAGAGTAATCATTGGGTTGGAAATATGATGTTGAACCCCCACCTGGTACACTCACTCGTAAAAGTTAGAGCTCTCCTAGCTTGTTGTCTTCCCTATAACTTTTGCACTTGGAGACAAACTTAGGGCACCTTTCCATTGAGTGCCCTGACCTTCAACTTTGGAAATTTGACTTACCGTTTTTGGCTTCACATCTGCAGAATTTGCGTTGCAGAACCCTAGCTATCAAAGCGGTTTTTTTTCCATTAGGCTCCCTAAGGGAAGCTCATTGACATAGGGCCTTGTTTCTTGTTGCAGGGATCGTAGCTTTTAGTTGGAGAGTTGCAAATATGCTGAAAATGTGTAATTAATCATGTTAGGAACTTTAGGAACACATGTTCTATGAAAAAGGGACAGACGTCATTGTATGGTGAGTAGCAGTTCGACTCACAGTTCTTGCAATTGGTCAATGCTTGACTAGTAGAGCTGTGAGATGACTTTGAGCATAGCTACTTGCAAAAAATAATGAAAAGCTGGTTCGATCTTAAAATCTGTGATCACAGCAGACTAATGGAAAGATGTCCTAACTGGGTTACTCATGACAGTACTCAGACGCTAAGAGTTTGCTTTGAAACACAGTCTCAATTGAAACCCTATCTGAGTAGGGATGATGAGTACTGTTGCTTACTGTAGCCCCTGAGTCTAGAGCAAGCAGGCTCGGTGGTGCTGTAGAACCCTAGTTTGAGCTCAAGCTCTAATATTGCACTGTTTCGGTCATGGGTTCTAACGGTTTCATGATCAGTCATGTGATGTTGATCAACAAGTCGAGGCAAAGACCCAGGTGCGCAGCTAGCTGCTGTTGGTGTGTCAATAATATTAAGAAACAGTTCTCGATCAGCAGCAGTTAGTCTTGGCGGCGCTCCTCTAATCTCTTCACCCAATTCTGCATGTGATGCGATCACCTTTGTAGTGGAAGGCTGTAGCTGCAAACCTGTACCGTCGGGCTGGAATAATGAGTTCTAATTTGCGTCGACAGTGATTGGATCGTCAGGACCTGCAGGTCTGATCTTGCACACAAGCTTCTGTTACAGCTGATGATGTCGGCACGCGGACCTCGTCTTGCATGGAATAAAAGGCTGTCGAGATTTGAGTCGGAACTTGGTGTTGATGGCGATAGCGAATAATTAGAGCTGCTAGTGCAGGATAGCTGTGGGATGGGGAAATTAGTTCGTGCCTTGGATCAACGCAGCCTCCTAGCAGCAGCGTCGTAAGCCCGAGCAGCGTCCACGGTTGTGTCAAACGTGCCCAGCCAGTGCCTGCATCTTCCGATGCGGTCGCGGATCTCGGCCGACCACCTTCCCCACGGTCGCTTCCTCACACCTCTATACACTTGCAGCCCGCTTGTCCGGAGGCCTGGCGCGCCATCGCCATCCACGCTACATCGCCATCATGACTGATTTCTTGCTTATACAACTGCTTTCAGGGGCTGCGAAGGCCCTGAGACTCTCCAGATAGGGGAGGAATGTATCTGAGCTGCTGATCCCGTGACCACCACCTTCTTGAGGGGCGGCAATACATGAGACTCCCAGATCATTGGAACTCGATGTAAAGGTCGAGCACTTTTGATTCAGGCGGTGGAGGTTCCAAATTGGGGAGGGATTTCACTATCATCATCTCATGTGACGACTGATCAGCCGCACCTGACATCGTCTGCCAAGACGAATCCTGGTCGAGATGCATCGTTGGAAACGAAGATGTACAAGAAAGGGCTTCCAGGGTCCCCGTGCTGCGTGACACCTGAACTTGATCACCCGGGCCTCCAAACAGCGCACGCTGCCCAACAACTGCAGCGATTCTATCCAAGTCCTGCAGACCATCTGTGGCGTCGCCGCTTGTTTCTTGGCAGCTGTTGATCATGTGAACCACGGGACTGATTAGCTGCAGGTCGCTCTCCGTGGTTCGCAGCAGTTGAGGGTGCTCTACAAATCCGTGCATGGAGAGCTGCTGTCCCCGTGAAACTGAAGAAGGGTCGTTCCAGCTTGGTTGCAGCAACTCATGGGAAGAAGGAGGGCTGTACACGGCAACTGCCGACGAACAAATGGCACAAAAGCAAGAATATAGGTGGGGCCACGCAACGCGTGCAAGCTCCCCTGCACACAAGTCGCTCAAGCTAGTCATCACAAGCTGCGCACAACAACGCTTTCTCTCTAAACGCAGACACTTCCGACATGGTGTCGTGCGGCCATTCCACTTCGAAGACAAGCTGGAGGTGCTGAGAAGCATGTCATGCAGCGCAATGACTAGAGTGCTAGTGAGTAGAGTCTCTAGGGAGCTCAGAACTGATCAAAGTTTCTGTACAAACTTGCAAACTACTCACATTGCTGTTACGTCAATCGTCATGCCATGACGACCCAGTTAGCTGCCAAAGATCAGCTGCCAGCTACATACCAAAGCTCCTGGCGGTCTAATATCGATTGAATGTGGAGTAAATTCAGGAGACAGATCACATGAGTACCACAGTGCCTATTGCTGCACTAGTCAAAGAAGTCTTACCAAAGGTCGAGAGTGGCTAGCTAGTTGCGTCTGGAAACAACTGGGCCCAACTCATGTTCTGGAAAGACTTCATCATGACTCGAAGAAACACGGAACTAATTAGATTGATCTGCAAATTATTAGTTGGAAAAAAATTGGGGAAGATTGTATTAAACTACTGAGCAGAGAAGACTACAAGTGTCGTCTGTCTGTACGAGCAGCTGGTCGGTCCCCAGACTGATATATAGTAGCTGCAGTCAAGAAGAACCAATACCAGCTCCAAGAGGTTTTGAGAACAGTAAGAAGACGAGTGAAAGTGCAGAGTGGAGATGGAACGGAGTGGTAGCTGCCGTCACTTCCGCGAGGCCACCAACTACACTGCAGGCGAGGACACCGTTCCAAACCTTCTTCTTCCTCAGAAGGACTGAAGAACAAGAGAGGCCTAATTGCGACTGTGTCCCAAGCCCTGTTATTTAGAACTGCTCTGATTTAAGACAAGGTCTAGTTTCATTTCATTACACATAACGAAACCAAAAAAGAAAGAGTGTAAATTCTAGTTTATTCAACTAGTGCACATACTCCAAGATTAATATTATATAATATTAATTATGTACAACCAATCAACTACAATAACTTGTCTAATATGTAAGGTCAAGTATATATATATATATATTTAAAACTTGAATCATTTAAAAATGCCCTACTAGTTATGCACTACTAGGTGATGCACCCAATGTAATGGGCAAGGCCGAGGGTATTCCATTACATCTGGGATGGCAGATTAAATGAGTTTTTTTTGGTAAATAATTTTCCATAGACATTTTGGTAGGCAATGGGACCAGGCAGCCAGAGTTCACATGCCAACCAATGTTGGGAAAATTTTGGAATTTTTTTCTGGTGTAAATTGGACTAATTTTTCAGATCATGACTTTTTCCAGAAAAAAATTCCATGCCAATTCTTAGGGCCAAAACACACAAAATATTAATGTTAATTATATTGTGAATTTGTCCAAAGGGTCCAGAGTCCAAAGAAGAGGCCATTTCCTGAAAATTCTGGATCCATCAGAAGACTTTGCTTAAAAAACAACTCCAAATGTTTATAGCCAGACCCAAATCCAGGTCAAAATCTGGCTATATTTCCTCACTTCAAAAACATTGGTCGAATACATTTCAGCCAGATTTCTTCATGCTTAATTATGAGGAGAAGATGTTCATTTCAGAAGAAGCTGAATTCATTTATGCAAATCTGAAAAAGCTTCAGAAAAATCTAAGAATGTCTTTTTGTAAAGGAGGTGATGTCAAGGTGATTGACAGAATGTAACTAGTCAAATGTTCCCAGCTAGAATGATGGGTTTTGTTCTAGGAAAACTCAAAAGGAGGACAGGACGAATGCCCTCCTTGTGTAGGCTAATACTTCTGGTGCTTAAATGCCAGTCAAACTTCCCTTTTACTTGCCCTTTCATGAATCGTCACATCACCCGGCCTTTGTCCTGTCTTGGCTATTCACCAACAAACCAACACCCAGTAATAATAATACCCTAGACAAAACAACAAATCAGCAAGTGGCAGAGTCTGTTAATCTAACTTGCACTTCTGTGAATTCAGCCTTCTCTTCGCCCAGTAGCAGGCAATGGGGAGAGTGCTGCATGGGTACTAGAAATGGCACCAAATAACAGGTGGTTATATGCCGATTCTTTTGAGACGTATAGCTTTGGTTCACAAAATGTCAAAATAACTGGGTGTAGTAACGGTTCTCAAAAAATGTAAGAACTGATTCTGATATATAGTCACAGTTGTCAAAACATCGAAGAACTAGTCCAATAACCTTCAGTGAAATTGTCAGCTCTTTGTGTGTTCTTTCATGAAAACCATCAGTTCTTTCTTTGAGGGTATAACTTACCTGAAAATATGGGAACCACAGGTTATTTCTAAAAATCAAATAACCAATCAACACTTGTAACAACCAACAACATACAACATTCTAGCAGTCGATCACTCACGGAGTGCACAATTTCATTAGGAGCAGTGTTTTTTGTTCTGGTGAACTGGTGCAAAATTTCACCCTTGGTTGGGGGGCTGCACCCAGCACAAGAGGGGTCTATAGCTGGAGCTCCAATTCACAATTATGCTCTGAAATGAGGTTGAGATTGCATCCCAGTCACAAAGGAAGTTTCACCGTAAACAGTCGTAGTTAGTGCGGGTTCCGTTCCATTTAACCCAGGTTAGCAGTCTTCAAATTGCAACTATTTCAGGTTATTAATTAGACTCCACAACTAACCATGGTGTATATGTTGACATGGGAACGTGGGTACCCAATAGAACACATGGCAATGATTATTGTGTGATGATTACACAGAATGTCGGGGAGAGAGGCCCAGGCCCAGTTCATGTATTGTACTCTCTCTATACCAACTTTTGAATGAAAATAAATTACACCCCAATACCTGACTTTCAATGTCATAACTATCAGCTCTAATGCCAGAATCACCTTTTCATTGTGTGCACCGTGTACCTTCTTCACTACAAGGTGATAGCAATTGGCTAAGCATTTCACTAATTTTGTAATAAAACTCATGAAAATTCATTATAATGAATTTGGAACATTGTTTATTTTGGGTGAATTTTCGCATTGTGGCAAAAAATATTTAGGCCCATGTGACAACCCTATGGGCATTAGGGCTGCAAAAGTTGAATTTGTCACCATACATCGACAACACAAAACGGTCCCATCACCATCTGCATGATGGGTGGTTCTCATTTGTCTCCAGTAGCCACAAAACATGTTGGGCATTGATTGCCACATCACCCCCTGCAACCTTTGATCTTTCACACCTCCACCTCCTACACGCACAATGCCATCACCTCTCGTTATGCAAGCACAAATAAAACCATTGTCACCCAATGTGCAAGCTCAAAAACTTCTATCACTTTTTGTTATGCATAACTCAAAATTTACATCCCCGCTTGCAATGAATAATGGAATTTGATGGGAGGACCATTAGTAGGATGAGTTACGAATATGAACTTAAAGGATCTTAGAATGCAAAGGGACTCAATGTGACAGATTTGGATTTTGGAGGTTGGAAGATCTGAAGATTTCATCTTCATTTTGTGCATTTGTTCCAAGTGCATATTATGTTCATTGATCTGACTTTGGTTGATTTTGAATGTAGATGTGGCGCAAATTGGAAAATCAATGTGTTTCAATTCCCATCTAGTACACTAAGTTCCAAGTTCCAATGCATTTTCAATTTTGTGTTTCAAACATTACATGAAAAAACTCGATTACATTATTGTTTTGTTCGAGTACCATCATGATAAGCTTGAACAAGGTTCGATTTGGATAATGTGAAGGGCTCCAACATCAAATTTCAATTCAAGTTCCTATATTTAAATTGTTTCTTTTGTATGCACTTTAGTGTGTTTCAGATTGCAAAGTCATCAAATTTTGGGCTATGCATTTGTTGGAATGTCGGAAAAGTTTGTTTTGTCCTAACTAAAGTTTCATTGTTTGTTGTTGGTGGCTATGGCACCACTATGATTGCGTCCAAGTTTTAAGTTTTGACTTTTTTTTCTCAAACCAACCTTCTGTAAGGGTTGATATACAATAAGTTGGCGGTGTTTGTTCCAACACTGTTTTTAAAGATGTCGCATTGCCTCCACCACCTCCTTCTTCGGCTAACCATGGTTTGTATGTGGACCTTCATCCTTCTATAGGTGCAATAACACCCCAATCTATTATAGTTGTTGGAAATCTTATAGAACCTAGTAATACTAAGAAGAAGAAAGCAAAAAAAGTTGAATGGGAAATCAACCAAATTTACCAGGATTGATGGGCCATTAGTTTTGTTTAATTTGAGCTTGTGTGTGCAGTATATGGTAAAATGAAGATGGTGTGATGTAAGATTTGTTCTCAGATAGAGAAGAGAGAAAAATTGCTAGTGCCTAAGCTAGACTCGTTGATCAAACATTTAAGCCTTAATAAATGTCTTGTGACTAGACCATGAATTGTAGTTGGGGAATTTTTTTTGTTTCCTTTTAACATTCATGTGAAAAATGAGAAGGTTTATGGAACCATAAGGCAATTCAATGCTATCGATTAGCTACAAAATGGTGGGAAAGCAAAGAAGAAAAAAAAAGTGCAATTTGTTCCATTGTGGCACTTGCTCAAACATGGTCATTTGATGATAGACTTTGAAGAGTTCAAACAACTTTTCCAAATTTTGAAGGTGGAAAACTACCCTCGAAAACAATGGAATGATTCAACTGGTTGGACCATGGTCGAGGCTATGCACCAAGTTGTGTTGTGCGCCATCAAAGTTGCGGTGGATAAGTCATTGTTTCTTGCAGTGAGTTGTATGAGATGACCAATATTGACAACCATAGTTGGTTGTTTATGCATGTGTATGTTATTGACAACTGGAAACGTGTTCCTATATTGTTGAACTTGTAGAAAGTGGATGGAACCACAATTTATAAGTTGATGGAGAATATTGTTACTTCACTTGTCAAATATGGAGGTGTGAGAGAGGTTGACCTAGTGCAAAAGCTTGTCTGTTTTGGAGGAAATGGAGCCATTAATTTTTAGGGTGCAAAAACAAGTGTGATTACTCAACTTATGCAAAAACAGACCCCATATATTAGTGGTGTGCATTGCATGGCACACTACACAAATCTAGTTGTTGACATTGAGTTTTTTGAGCTTGGTTTCCAAAGTGGAAAATCTTTTGGTTAGAATGTACAATTATTTTGCACACAACCCTAAATGACATTTGGAGTTTTGCAAGCTAGTTGAAATTTTGGAATCCAAGGAGAACAAGCTTTTGAAAAACATCAAAACACGATGGATATCCATGTTATCATTGTGTAAGATAATTTTTGCAGAGTACAAATTTTTGGTGGTGAAAATGGTTGAAGATAGTGACCACATTGAAAATGCAAAAAATAACTACGAGTTACTGTGTGATGTGGAGACATTTCTAGGGTTTGCTTGCCTCTTACTCTATTTGGAAACTATGCAAGGGCTATTTAAGTTTGCATAAGTGTGGGACACCTTCATATGTGACTTCATTTCTGCCTTAAAGCTTGCAAAGGAAGATCTTTTCATTATGTATTGTGACAATGAAAAGAACCATAGCCCTTAGCATTTGTCTTTGTTGGTTGAACTCATTGAGCACATTAGTGATGTGGTGTGCTTAACATGGTGGAAAGAATCTACTACTGAAGTTGATTACACTATTTTTTTTGTGGGAAGTAAGCTTTATAGTTGCATGTTACAAATCTAATCACTAGGATCATGAGCATGGTGAACAAGGAAGATTAGGCTTGAATTATTGATTATGTGAAAAAACATGTTGAAGTTGTTGCAAGTTTGATCTTTGAGTTTGAAAGGCAATTCCTAGCTTAAGAGCTATTGAATGCCATTGGGATAATCTATCTTCAATACTAGTTGGTCCTCGACGTTGAAACTAAAACTCCAAGCCATATGGCCATAATTCAAGCCCATCTTAGGTATCGAAAGGCCTTGGGCAAACATGGAAGGTTTGTGGGGCCATTATTGGACCCTATCCTTCTTGATAACAATTTTTTTTTTTGAAATTGACATTGCAGAATAATTATCAAGCCCTTATGCTCCCTCCTCATGATTGCAACCCTACTACGTGGTTGTGGGGGAGGTTTGCATCAAGTGTAGTTGTGAGCCAATGGCTTTCAAAGTGGTTTAAATTGGTGCAACTATACATGGTGATGATTATTGGCAACATTGAGGATGAAAGGACTTTTTCCAACTTGTCTTTCATGAAAAACAAGCTTCGCAATTACCTTACAACTCGCCTTGATCTTGTTGTGAAGATGTATGTTCAAAGTTTCTACTCATTGGAAACCTTTCGATTCTACACAACAATATACAAATTGAATGAACATTATATGCGATATGGATTGAATGTAATGCATTTATTATGTTTAGGGTTTGGTTCCTTTCAGGCTGCTAGTAGAATGCATTATGGTGGGCTGGTTCTACCATCTCAACTCGCTAGTTTTTATTAAAGTTATATATCTACAATGTAGCTCAATTGTGTGCTAGTAACAACATCTCCACTTGCTGGGTTTTTTTCCAGTTATGTATCACAGTGGTGAAAAGCCCATATTCAACAAAATCAGGTCTTTGATGAAGGTTTTGCACATTTTTTTGCATTGCATTTGAAGGCACTGCCTTTTGTTAGTTATGCACTACATTATGATCCTATTTTCATGCATCAAGTGAAACATATGCTAATTTTGGTTGACTTTTGTATGTTTTAAAACATGGGTGTGGGTGTAGGTAAAGCTTGTGATGTAATGGGCAAGGTCCCTTTGCGATTAAGGTTCAAATCCCTTCAAGTCCATTTTTGCAAGTATTTGTATAAATATGCTTGGAGAAAAACATTAGAGGCCAAGAGTTGGGATTATTTCAAACCATGTTGACCCTACTATTACAAATGAGGTGAGGGAATTCATTTTTGTGATGATGCTCTAGGGAATGGAAAAGTTTGGAACATCTCATCACACCAACTTTCCAACAAGCTCATATTCATTTGTCCACACACCAAATGATTGTGCATTGTTTGTCGAGTTCTATTTTCAAACACTTATGTACCAAACTTCGAACACCACACCGCCACAAGGGTATGTAAATAATCTAGATTTCTTTTGTTGATGTACAATCCAAACCCATTAAATGGAAAGGCATTTGTTTCTTCTTCTATGTTTGGAGCATCTAATGGATTTTCACCTTTTGTGTTGTGGGTCATGGGGTTTTGTGGTGGTGCAGTGTTATGGTTCCACCAACTGGACTCTCCCATTTTTATAAGAAGAAATGATCTTCTTAAGAAAGGTTAGTATGTAAAGTGAAACAATTTTTAAAAAAATATCCATTTATAATGTGGGTGCAGTTATGTGTTATTATTCACTTTCCCCAACACAAAAAAATGTTCTTTAAATAGGAGTTTTGGAGTTTGTCAATTGAAGATCATAGATTTTATGGTTTGCACATTCTTCACCAAATGCACCGTAGAGTGGATATGAAGAAACAAAGATTTATCATTGTTCAAAAAACAAAGATCTATGAAAGGACATGGTACCCGATTATGGGTTTATTACGTTTAACATATATGTGTTATAAACATGAAAACCGATAAGGTTGTAGGTACCTACCACATGGAAATAAGGGGGCACATAAGCTGCAAAATGTAACTAAATAAGCAAAATCGAATGTTCAACCTTTGATTGAAGGTTACACAAATATAATGTTACATCAAATGAAAGGAATCAGTAATGGTTGACAAGATATTCAATTCCTTATTCCAAAAACATGGAAAAATATTCAAAAATGAAATGATTAAATAACGCAATAGTTTTCACAAAAAAATTCTAAAAACATTTCCATGTAAAATTCATATATTCTAATTTTCAATATTTCACAACTAATTCAATGGTTTCTAGGTTTGAAGCCCAACATAAATTATCCTAATTATCTTGATTTTGTGTGAAGTAAATTAATGGTTTCTGATTCAAATGCCTCCCTATAACTCAACAAGGAATTAAGCATTGGGAAAATTTCACAACTCGACTATGAATCAATTAAAAAAAAAAATGCCACTTGAATGTTGATGTGAGAAAAAGGGGTTTCAATTTGGCAAAATGTACCATTTGTGAATCCTTGAAAGATATTAGTAAGAAAAAATAATAGTGGTAAAAAACACAAATTGAAATTCAAAAAACACATCAAGCACCAAGAATCTTATAGGTGCTTCTATCACTCTTAGAAAGTATATTCAAATCCAATCTAAAGAAGAATTTCTATGCATCATTCATGACAAAATGGATCATTTGAAAACTACATTTCCTAAATTAGAAGCGAAAAACAAAATGATTTATGGCTTTAGCCAATTGCCCATAACATTGACAAGAATGATTGTTCATGGGCATGGTGACAAACCTTTTGTTTAGTGTTCCAACAAGTTTTGGCCCAAGTATTCAAATTTTACAATTAGATGATTATCATATCTTCTACATACATTGGAATAGCTACAACCAGTTTTTGAAGCTTGATCTATATTTGAATTCTTTCAACAATTGATGCAAGGAAGTACAAACAGATTAAATTATTTGAAGATTCTAGAAAACCTTGGAATGAAACCTTTTCCTAGAAAGTTGTTACTTCAAATGATCAATTGTGTTAAGGATAACAAAAACCATCATTTGTTTGCATTTTTTTCTTTGTTAATTGCACAAAGAGTGTTTGATGAGGTGCAATTGGGGTTTTTAGTTGTTCAACACACCCACAAGGACATTGATGGAAGTTTTGGATATCTATCCAAAAAGTTGAAGGAAAATATAATTAACAAATTTGATGCAAGTGTTCATGATATCCCAAGATTGGCCTTTCATTTCCCAACTCATTCAAGAGATTTTCAATTTCAAAGATGGTTTTAAGGTCCAAATTTTCTAAGGTGTACCAAAATCGTGACATCACCCCCCTTTTTTTGTAATTTTTCCCTAGTCTTTTTTTTATTGTGTAAAGACACATTTATGTATGATTATGATACACAACGGGCAGAACAAGCTTAGCTACATTGCTGTTATCATTCTATCCATCTTTATGAAAGCCGCTAATGGCATATGCAATTGATATTTTGCTCAGCAAAAGCTCGTGGAATTTAAAATTGTAATGGTCTAAAATATGGTACTGATGAAATATTTAACACCTTTTGACTCATAAGTTTTGATCGGGATTAAAATATAGGGGGAAAAGGACAATAATAAAGAGTAGGTTCTTTTTGTCTCAAACAGTACATCATAAAGGATTTTCACCTTTAAAAACCTTGGTGGGGCACATTGACATGCATCTTTTTCATTCCTTTATGGATTTTGATGGATGGTTAGTTACGTATACAAAATGTCTCTTTTTAATGCCATTTGGAGTCCAAAGGACAAAGCTCCATTTTGGTTGTGGCAAGTGGATAATTTTAGTTGCCCAAAGCATCTAAGCAAAGTTCCAAAACTTGTTCCCTTCCACTTGATATGGGGAAATGATGCATTGAGGTCAATTGAAAAAGATAATCCACCAATATTGGCATTTTAAAGTACTTGTGTGAACCCGGTGCATAATGCACCCGTCGAGTTTCCCCCCGCCCGGTCCTTCCCTGCTCATCCCCCTCCCCCCCCCACTGTGAAGTGGTTAAACTTGGTTCATGTTTTAATTTTTTTAGAAATTTTTAACTTTTTTATTTTTTTATTTTTATGTGTTTTTTATTTTTTTATTATTTTGTATAATAAAAATAAATTTTTTCACTTATATATATTTTTTTATTTGGATGCAAGTTTGAAGTTTGGAGAAAGAAGACACACCTCATTCTTTTTCAAGTAGGGTTTTTCTTCAATATTTATAAGTTTTATTTTTTCTTATTTTTTATTTTTTATTTGGTTTCTTCATTTTTGGAATTTTTTTTCTTTTAAAATTATTTTACTGTATTTCCCTTTCCTTGTTTCATTTGTTTCCATTCCTTTTTTATAGTTTTATAGTTTTTACTTTTTTTTTGTTTATGTTTGTTCATGTTTTTATTTTTCTATTCTTATTTTGTCTATCTTCATTTTTTTCTATTTTTATGTATTTATTTATTTTTTTCTATTTTTTTTTTCAAAAAAATTCTAGTTTTTAAAAATTGTTCTATAATGAAAATAATTTTAATAAAAATTGGCCCCCCCCACCCCTGCTAGCCCCCCCTTGTCAACTACTCTAACCGCCGCCAGCAAGTCCAGTGCCGGTTCCACCTAATGTTAAAACACGGAACATCTTGTGACACATAGACGGACAAACAAACACCATGTTAGCTTTTATATATAATACTAGTGGGTACCCGTGACTTTCGGGCACTGTGAAGTCCCTCGGTTTCTTTAAACTTGGTTCATGTTTTAGTTTTTTCTAGAAACTTTTATCTTTTTATTTTTTATTTTTATGTGTTTTCTGGTTTTATTATTATTATGTATAATAAACATAAAGTGTTTATTTTTCACTTTTATATTTTTGTTTATTTGGATGCAAGTTTGAAGTTTGGAGAAAGAAGACACACTTCATTCTTTTTCAAGTAAGGTTTTTCTTCATTATTATAAGTTTTATTTTATTTTTTATTTTTTTATTTGATTTCTTCATTTTTGTAATTTTTTTTCTTTTAAAATTATTTTAATGTATTTCCCTTTCCTTGTTTCATTTGTTTCCATTCCTTTTTTTAAAATTTTTGCACTTTTACTTTTTTTCTGTTTATGTTTGTTTCATGTTTTTATTTTTTCAATTCTTATTTTGTCTATCTTCATTTTTTTCTATTTTATGCATTTATTTATTTTTCTATTTTTCTATTTTCTTTTTCAAAAAAAATCTAGTTTTTCTAATATGTTTTATAATGAAAATAATTTTTAAAAAATTTTGTATTTTTGTTTGATTAGATGCAGGTTTGAAGTTTGGAAAAAGAAAACAAACCTCATTTGTTTTTTCAAGTATGTTTTTTTTTCTATTTCTTTTGCTCTTTGTTTTGTTTCTTTTTTTTTTTCATCTGCTTTTTAATTTTCTTTTAAGATTATTTTACTGTATTTCCCTTTCTTGTTTCATGTTTAAATATATTTATTTTATATGTTTTCATTTTGTTTCTATTTTAAGTGTTTTTTAAAAAATCTAATTGTAAAAATGTTTGGATAAACTGCTGTCGCCGCCATGAGTCATCGTCCTCCACCCGTTCCATCATCTTCTTCTTCCGGGATGAGGAACTTGGATGGACGGATGACAGGACGGATGGATGGAAAGGGCGGACCACACTGGACAGACTAAGGATATTATATGAGTAGATGTGGAGTTTTGGAAGTTGGGGATGTCAATGAATGATTTTTACATTCAAAAAGTGGGTATTCATGTGAGATACTAGGAAAATATTTTAGTTGCATTATCAAAACCTTGGCCTCCTCAAATTCCAATCCTTTTGGAAGGTTTTTGGCCTTCCAACAATTGGAGATTCAATCACAATGTCTTAGGTCTTGCACCTACCATAGTTGATGAGATCAATCCTAAGGACCCAACCATCCTTGATCCACATTGTGGGCCTAAAAATACTGACCCATGTTGAGGACAACTCTACATACACACCATGTATCAAGATTTTTTTTTTCAAAGTTCATCGATCCTTGATTATATTCTAGATGGATTTGAAAAGTTGAATGTGAAGTTGTCAAGGATGACTTGGATGAACATTTAGAATGTTTTGTATTCAATGGTGGGTGTTAATGAATAAAAGAGTCAAAATGATAAAGAATTACATGAAAATTGTTGGTAGGAAAAATGCAAATGCAATTTGAAATATCCAAAACAATGGCTTGATATAGTTGTAATTATAGTTGTCCATGAATGATATTTGCAATGATATATTTTCCTTTCTTGCACAAAGTAATGTGATAAATAATAACATTGTAAATACTAATGTTCTTCATGCTAGCAAGGCCAAAGAAAATCTTGATATTTTATGTTCATTTGCTGATGTGTAATTATATTCTTTGAATTCAACTTTTTAAATTAACAAGTTCATGGCTATGTAGGATTTTTAATGTACATGGTAACAATATATTAGGTAAAAATTTATTTTTCTAATGATATTTAAGGATTGATTTTCCTAATATACCAAACTTTGCAACATTTTATATTTAAAAAAGAAGTATAAATTTTCTTATTTCTTAACATGATAGTCATACTCTTTACTTGCCTTGAATGACTTTATACCTAGAACCTAATGACTTTATAATTAAATTATTAAACAACAAAGGTTGAAAAATTAGTGACCACTAATTTAAGGTCCATGATAACACCAAAATATCTCAACAAGGATTTTGGTATATAATATATATATATATATATATATTTCTTTCTTTCTTTCTTTCTAATTTCTGAAATAATATGCAAAAGATCATATGTGTATGTATTGAATTTAGGGTTTTGAATCATCTATTAATTATGTGATTATGCAAGAATATATATATATATATGTGTGTGTGTGTGTGTGTGTGTGTATATATAATATTTTAATCATTTATATGGAGGGTTTTGTATAAATTTTGCACTAATACATTTTTAAATGTAATGGATTGTTTTAATATTATTATTTGAAATTGATTAAAAATTAGTTGATCCTAGTGCCCCCTAGGTTGAATTGGGCCTAAACCTGAATAATCGGTCTTTTTGGATTTGATCTTTCTTCTCTTTGGTTTTATCATTTTTCATCTTTTACAAATTTTATCGTTCTTGACTTTTGATTCATCCATTGTCATTTTTGAAATTTTCTTCTCGTGATCTTCATTTCATCCACTTTCTTCTCAAGGTTCAACATTCTCAAATGTAACCTTAAATTGCCAACATTTAATCCATTTTTATCTTTGGTTAAACATCCATCAATCCTTTTATCCCAATCCACATATCATTCAATGTTTAAATCTTCAAGTGTTCCATCTTATTTCTTCTTCTTTTCCCCAAAATTGCCACCTTTCGTAACCCATATATTATCATTGCATGATCATTAATTCACAATTTCATATCATCTAATGTTTGACTATCGCAAACTTATTCCACTTTCATCCATTTTCCAATTTTCTTGATTCACACATCATTCAAAGTACCTATCACTAGAGTCTAGATTAATGGAAGGTATATTTAAAGCATTTTACATTCTTTTAGCAAAAATGATAAGGTTTCCATTTTAAAAAGATTACTTGTTGGGGAAGGTGAACATGTGATAAAATGTTTTCTATCAAGTTTGAATCATAGTTCCTTCCGCTCAAAGAATTTATCCTTAATTAACACATCACATGTCCTTCATTGAAAAGTTAACGTGTAGTTTCAAAATTTGAAAAAATGTCTTCTTGATGAGCACCTTGTCATTTAACAATGTTGACTATGATACCTTGCTAAAGTAGTGCAGATTTTAATCCGTTCCAACCCAATCTAATAGAGGTTCATATGCCATTAAGATTTTATATCAATTTGATGTCCACCCTTGGGGGTGTGAGGAAACGCATTGCCCCCTTACAAGAGTTTTGGAGGCAATAAAGTTATCTGTAATGTAACCCTGTCTCACCCTGTCTTTGGGCCTCCTCTCACCCCTATCCCCTCTTTCAGTGGTATTCGCAAATTAAAGACATTAATAAATCTCAGTGTGAAATGCTGCAACTCCGCATTTAATGCACAAGGTTCGAGACTGATTATAGTAGTTGTACAATTCGGAGCAGTGAAAATATATGTAGCTACAATGGAGGCAGAGTCGCTCAGGAAAAATGAAAGACAGGATGAAACTCAGTTTCCCACCAAAATTGATGGTTTTCTGAGTTTCATCCCCCATTGAATGCTAATGTACTGTTTTGCAGGTTTTTTTTTAATCTCACCCTGTGTATGACCAAATTTAGGGTTCTGATGCTGTGTTTTTCTTACTTACGGATAATTCTAATAGCTTTAGAAATATCACTTAAGGTGAAATGGGACATACAGGAACCATCAAGAGTTCTCAAGCGGCTATGTGCCCAACATTGGTTATTTCCTTTGATGAAGTGATAACAATGCAATAGACCAGGATACCATCAGTCTCCCCTGGGATGCACTTATGCTCTTGCTGTCTAAATTGTTGTTGGACATTTTCAAAAACCATAGCACCTTTTCAAGTTCCACACTTGGGGTGCCCAATATTTATTTTATTTTTCAAACTCCATTTTCTCAGTAAGAAAATAATTAAATGAAATTTCGAAAATAAATATAGGCAACTTCTTTGCAGTTTTCTGAATGTTGACCCTGTAACATAATGATTTTTTTTCCAACATTTTATATTGCATCTTTGTGCAAAAATGGGGAGAAATAATAATTATAGGATAGAGAATTGATGTCAATTATTGAATACTTGCGCTACAATGAACTGGTCTAAAAGCAAGAGGCTCTCAGGTTTCCACCAATCTTTGTATTTTGTGCTCTCTTATAATTTTTAATAATTTGGCATTCAAACAAATAATTTCTAGAATATTAGGCATTTCTAAAAATAGTTCAATTATCACCAAACCTGAAAAAGTACTATGATAGGTAGTTGGTCACACAAAGACAAATCTTGATCCACTTCACTATAAGCAAGCCATTTGTGGTCATGTAAAATCACTTTTACCTTGAACCATGCCCCCACACCAATGCCCAAATATAATAGACGAAGGTGTGAAATTACATGAGGATCATGCCATGACATTTTCATTAATTTTATTCAGTTTTAATTGAAATTACACTTCAAAGTAGATTATTCATACTACATATATACAATTCTGTTACTTAAGAAAACCCTACAACTATGACTATTAGAAAATTGCATGAGAAGGAAATTAAACTACATAAAAATTTGAATGAATAAATCTTTGAAATATTTGAAGTATCTTATTATTTACTCGTAACTAATTGTAGAGCTCTAAATTTTAATGACAAGAAATTTTGACAAACTAATATGTGGTGATTTTTTGGAATCTATTATATGGTCATCCTTGGACAATTTTAAAGACATTTTTATTATATGGTCATACCTTAACATCTTCAAAGACAATTGAAAATATAACAACCTCATTTTTTAATCTAACTACCTCACTCTATTCTTAATAAATATTTCTTTTCATACTAACTACCTTTGTCCTTATAATTATCTCATTGTTTTTCCCTAATATCTACTTCCACTTTTATCACTACCTCATTCTTTTTTTTATACTCATCAACATGAATATGAAAAGACAAATTAACATGTCTTTTCATGTCCATGATACTAATATTAATTTGAATTAAATTTGACAAAGACATAAATAATGATTAATTATTGAAAATTGAAAATTGTATGAAAACATAATAATAAGAAGAAGAAAAATTGCTCATCATCATTGGTAGTGCATAGCAGTGTGGAGCCCAAATTACTAAGTATTTTATGTAAGTCCGCTCAACATTGCGTTTTTTTCGTGCAAATTTTCACCAAAAGGCTAAAAACAAAAAGCCTATAAATGGTATAAAGGGAAAAATAAAATAAAATTAAGGCATCACCAATAGTAACTAAGCCACTGATGGGTGATCAAGACTGGTTTTCCATCATCAATCAACAAGGAGCCAACTCCACTATAGATCATAGAAAATCCCATCACCAAACACTTCTGTCTCATTTCTCATAGTCGCCTCCCTCCTTCTCATAGTCACCTCCTTCTTCATCATCTCTCATTTTTTCACTATCTCTTTCTTCGCCATCTTCCCTTACTCATTCACTATATAATTTGCTAATAAAGGATCTTTAAGCAATTAAGCTTGATTTTGTGATCAGTATGTGACTACACATATTTGTTGAAGTCTTGAAGGTTGGTTGTTGAAATTCTAGGGTTTTAGATTTAGTGAATCAAAAGTCATGAATGTGTCGAAATGTTTTACACAATTCTTAGCTTGCTATTGGAAGTTGGAAGCATAATCAATAATCATAGGTTTTAGTTCCAAGCCTCTATGAACATTACGTCCATGGATTTGTAAGAAAGACCTTCAAATGGAATTGGGAGGAAATGGAGTTCAGAACCCCAAATGCAGAGCTCAAATTTTGAGAATCGAATCACCAATTTGTTTTGATTGGTTTATGTTTGCCATTGAAGTGTGATCAGAAAGCTCGAACCTTAATTTATAACAAGTTACTTACAAAAGAGGTAAGCCTTTTTCACATTTTGTTGAACTTAAAACCTGACTTCTTTGTTGAAGCTTTGTAAATTATTTGTTGTTGTGTTTGAACATGGTCTTTGTGTTCATCTTCAATGTGCTAATGTCTGTTTGAACTTTGTTAGTGTTTTTATCTTGATTTGCATATGTCAAGCTGATGTTTATGTTCATGTTGGTTTGTCCTATAGCCAAACCTAGCTAAATCTTCTATATCTTTACTACTAGGGTTTGTTTTCATGTTTATTTGAACTTTGCATCCACATTGTTATTGTTTTAAGCTTCATGTCTAAGCTACCATCAAAGTTATAACCCCTTAAAAACTTCAAGTACAAGTACTTATTTGGTGACAAAATCCCAAAAAAGGATGGTGCTTCTAGTAACCAAATTCATGATGATGTTGTTCTTCATGTTCTTCTTACTAAGGAACTTGTTGCGGAACCTTATTGTGAGGTTGTGGACCTAGTTCTAGGACAAGAAAACATTGTAATTACCAAGAAAAGAAAGAAGGCCTATGGAATGAATAAGTAATTTTAGGATATTTGGGCAATCAAGCTTCCTTGGGTATAATTTGTTATGCATTCAATTGGCAAAGTTGTTCAAGTTTAGTGCAAGGTATGTTCTTTCATTAATGGTAAAGACAAGCTTTTAGTTACCAAGCTTGATTTGCTTTGGAAGCATGCAAGACATCGTAAAACTTTGGTAGTTATGTTAGGGGTGAAGGTGGAGGAACATTACTTCTTGAAATCTAATGCCCATGTTGCTAATGAAAAGCTTTATTTTGCAAAGGATTTAGAAATAGTGTTGCAACAAGTCATTCATGGTGCAACTCATTTTCTTGATAAGAGGAAGAAGATTATGCAATTCGCTTTGATTTTGCACTTATTCAATCACAACCGCCCCATGACATAATAACATCATGTAGACATAATTTGTGTAGTTGAATGTTCTTAATAATCCCATGAAGCACTAGTCTAATGGTTCTAGGTGGGAGATATCAAATTGCATGTTTGAACAAGTTTTAAAACAAACTCAAACTATTGTTGTTAAGGCAAGCTTTTTTTCTTTGAATGTAGATGAGATTACTACTCTTGATAATCAATCCTAGATTTTAGTGCATGTGTATGTGATGCATGCATGGAAAAGAATTCATATTGAATGTGTTGTTGAGGGTGGAAATGCAAATAATCTTACTACTGTTATTATTCAAGCCCTCATGTGGCAAGGGGGTTTGACTCAAGTAGAATCAACCAAAAGGTTAATTTCCCAAGGTTGCCACATTGCAAGGACATTTCAACTCAAGGATAAATTTGTTCCCTACATGATGGGACAACATTGCATGGCCCATAGGACAAATCTTGTTGTTCAAGTTTTGTCAAATCTACCCATGGTGGCTAGGTTGGAAGTTTGTTGTAGTCATTGTATTCTTACTTCTCCAACTCCCCAAAGCGACATTTGGAATTCACTAAGCTTGTTAAGATCATGTAAACAAGAGGGTTAAAGATTTTGCAAAATGTGAAGATTTAGTGGATAAACATGTTGGAACCTTTGAAACGAATGATGGCAAAATATGAGACATCGATTATGAAGATGTCATAGGATAGTGCTTCAATTGCTCAAGCAAGGTTCAATTTAAACCTTCTTTTTTATCTTCACATGTTGATAGGCTTGTTTTGTTTGTTGCCATTGTTGGAGGTAGTGAATGTTTTAATCAAATTTGCACAAAGGAGGGATGTTTGCATCTATGACTTTGTTGTAGATGTAAACATCTGCCAAACAAATCTTTACATGATGTGATCCATCAAATAATTATTAGTGAAAGCATTTCTAAATGTTTTTTGATGTGGTGGAAAACAATTATGCCACAATCACTCAAGATTGGGTTATTGACCTCAATAATGATACAAAAACACTTGCTTTTCATATGGCTAGTCATAGTTATGCAGTTCACATTTCAGTCCATTGATTAGGGTTAAGTAGCTTATGTGCAAGGCAATTTTTGAATCATGCAAATGAGAGGTCAATGTTCTATTACAATTGACATGCTCACCACTAAATTAAATTGACAGTTTATGAATTCTGAATTGATGAATGCCATTGGCATTGTGTATCCACAGTTTTG
Organism: Sphagnum contortum; assembly: GCA_963920785.1. NCBI lineage: Eukaryota > Viridiplantae > Streptophyta > Sphagnopsida > Sphagnales > Sphagnaceae > Sphagnum > Sphagnum contortum. Next base: position 22,750,394 of record OY987276.1, on the reverse strand, counting down.
GATACAATTTGATGTAGATTTATCTTTCTCTTTACATATGGTTGTCATAAAGAAGCATTATTGTGAAGCAAAAAGGGTGAAACCTTCGCTACTATAGGTTGAAGAACCCTTTGGATGCTAACATTTTGGATTTGCAAATGTGCATATTTAAACCCACCATGAAAACTTAGGTGCCAAAAGCTATGGCTAAACCTTTTGATACTAATTCAATGACCAAGTTGCGAGTCACAATTGTTAATAAAGCTTTATTCACTCAATTGTTAAATGAGTACTTGAAGTTTGCTGAGATTGCGATGGTGTCCGTGCTCAAATCTATAGAGGATGAGCGGACTCCCTCCACATTTGCATTCATGAAGGATAAGTTGCACAATAGGTTGGGTCCACAATTGTCCCCATGTTTGCACAAGAGTTTTATACTCAAGAAAGCTTCCCTTATTAGAATGCTATTATAGCTTGGAAAGATTAGAAAGTTCAAATTAGTGTTGCCTTTTAGCAAGTTCTGTTATTTTCACAACACAAAACTTGAGTGTTTTTGTTTCCATGATCTGGACAAGCCTAGTGATTGTGCTAGTGATTGTACTTGGTTTTTTATGAAGTTTATTAACATTTGGGTGTGGTGGGTAGGACTTTGAGTTGCATTGGGCAAAGTCTAATATTAGACACGGGTTCAATTCCCCCAGAAAGTGTGTTTACAAATTGTGTTTAGTATTAGGTTTGAAGTTTTGGAACAATGCCACTTCTAGTGTCTTTGTTTCTCCTTTCTTTTGAGCCCACATTCTCCACTTTGTTTTTCCTTCCTTTTCAGCCTTGGAGCCACATTCTGCACTGGATTCTCGTGCCACATTCTCGTGCGGCAGTGGAGGAAGCGCTTCTGAATGTGGCACGAGAAGCAGATCTGTCCGAGATCCTCCACAAAACCTGGCAGGCAGAAAATCTCGACTCTGCCGCACCCGGCAGACGTCTGCCTGCCACTGTGGCTCACCTTCCTGCCCACGAACTGCGGCGTTCCGTTTACCACTCTGCCTGAGTCTCTCACCAGTCTCACCACTCACCTTCGTGCTCACCTGCCTGTCCTCCATCGCCATTGGAGCAAAAGGGTTTTGATGGGAACTTGATGGGAACAAGAGAAATTTGATGGTAATTGTTTGGGAACTTGATGAGGACAAAAGAATATTGATGGGTACTATTTGGGAACTTGATGGGAAATCAAGCCCCAACCCCTTCAAAAAGATAAGAAACATCCCTTGGGGGCATGTTTGCGCCACCCAACTGGCTCACCCTTTAAAAAAATAAGAAACATTGGCCCTCCCCACATGCTTTATCCTAACTTGTTTTTTATTTAACAAATTGCCTTGGCCGGGGAGAGAAAATTAGATGGAGCCAGCTAAAAAGGTAGGCAGACAATGTGTGCATGTGCACATTTGATGCCTGCCTGCCTTCAAGCCAGCGGATTTCAAGGAGGGGGCAGGCAGAACCCAAAGTTTTCACAATCATGTGCGCAACCCATCTAACACAAGACAAATACCACATTAAATAGCCCAGAAAGAGCACACGAAGCAGCCTATGGCTATGAGTGATTAGCCAAAGGAAATCTCTTTTTGTTACCCAAATTGACGAACTCAACAACAACAAAGTACAAAGTAAGCCCTTGAAAGGCACACTTGCCTCTAATAATAAATAACTCGTTGTGTATGGAATGGAAAAATGGAAAAATCCGTGAACCTCACATGCAATCCAACAATTGTAAGCTCTGATCCTCCCACATAGCACCATTCCAAGTTGGAGGGGTTTTTTTTCCCCTCATTTTAGTGATGGAGGTAGGTGAAGTGGGGAGCATCCAAAAGGAATCTTAGCCAAATTTAGCTGTTAACAGGATATGAAGGTTAAGAAGTTTAGGTATCCTTCACATTTTTGGCTACATGCTAGAATCCGACACAGAAATCTGAAAAAATTTCACCCAAAAAAAAAAGTCATGACTAGATAACCAGAAATAGGCATTTTTTTGTAATTTTTAAAAAAAAATAGCCAACTGGGATCAACCTCACCATTGTACCAATCCAAAAAAGTGGGTCCTTTGGGGAAGGTTGCAATTGACGCGTGAAGCAAGCTATTGTTGTTGTCGGGTATCTGAATCTTTTTGCAAATGTTTGCATTCTTATTAAAGCATCTCCACTCAAGAGCCGTAAACTACACCTTTACATTAAAATAATTAGGTGTTTAATGTTGAGTGTTGACACCCACAAACAATCAAAAAAGTCACTTTAACCAATGAAAAATCATTAATGCATTTTCATCTGGACCAATGATTGCCACTGACCAAGTTCAAAGCAAAAATACATATTTTAAGATGTTAAAATGATCACAACATCTTGGACCCCTTTCATCATAGAACAACAGGATTTGCATTATCATGTTACAAGATTTAATTAAAAGGCCTAGTTTGAGCCCCGTGCATAATGCACAGGTGTGTTATTTCAACAATGTTTCGTTCATGTTTTTGGTTTTTAGTAAAAAACTTTTATCTTTTCAAACAATCGTTGGTCCCCCCCCTCGCCCCAATCCTTCGCATTTCCCACTTCGGTTTTTTACCCCGTCAACCCCCCTCGCCCGGTCCTTTGCATTTCTCACTCCGGTTCTTTAACCCGTCGAGCCCCCCCGCCCAATCCTTCCGGTCCTTCACATTTCCCACTTCGGTTCTTTACCCCGTCAACCCCCCCACTCGGTCCTTCGCATTTCTCACTCCGGTTTTTTAACCCATCGAGCCCCCCCCGCCCAATCCTTCCAGTCCTTCACATTTCCCACTCCGGTTCTTTACCCCGTTGACCCCCCCCCCGGGTCCTTTGCATTTCCCACTCCGGTTTTTTAACCCGTCAAGCCCCCCACCCGATCCTTCACATTTTCGACTCTGGTTCTTTAACCCGTCGATCCCCCCCTCGCCCAGTCCTTCACATTTCCCACTCCTGTTCTTTAACCCGTCGATCCCCCCCCCACCCGGTCCTTCACATTTCCCACTCCGGTTCTTTAACCTTCCGGTTCTAATTCTTGAGAACCCAACAGGAACAAAATTCAACAACCTTGCCAAGCTGATGGTTTTCGTGGAAGAACTGCCACTTCGTTGGCCGGTTCTTTGACTTTGTCATTATTTTGAGACTCATAACTATGTACCAAGACTACCTTTTTTCCCTTTTAACTATTGTCCGTAGCCACTGTCCGTCCGGCTTCAAGGTAAGCTTCATTCTTCCTTTAATAAAATAGACAGATGACGGGATGGATGAAATGTCCGTCCGGCTGGATGACGAGACATATGGACGGATTTAAGGGAAGCTTCATTTGGTCGGCTTCGAGCCAGTCGAACGGATGCATGGATTCAGGGGAAACTTCATTTGGTCGGCCTCACTCTTCCTTTCATATATGTAATCTTCAGGTGGAGTGGAAATGCTTCATACGAAAATTTAGTGGTTCCCTTGTTGCCACTAGCCCTTTGTTTTTTGGTTTTTCTTGAAAGTGCCCACATGGCTCCAGGAGCTTTGGACTCCACAGTGCAAGTGGCCATACTTTTAAAAATATTATTTCAAGGAAGTGGTCCTCATATGCTGAAAATTTGTAGGATATCTTATATATTAAAACAAACGTGGTGTTTGTCTGTTTGTGTGTTCGTCATAGACATTCGCGGATTGTGGCCAGGGCAGCCGCTATGGGGGGCCGGGCGAGGTGCCACGGCATTTTATACATCCAGTGTGGATGCGTGATGCAGTTTGGGGCCAAACGGTGCGCTTAGCGGGCCAGACAGGGGTGCACAAGGCATGATGGGCGGGCCAAACTAGCCTAGGCAACACGCACGCTGCCCAGGACCTACAAGGGCGCCTCAGGCCTCCAATAAGCTTATATATATGCACTATGGGCAGGCACACTGTCAGTTCGCATGATTACTGAGCTCGACCCCCAAGTGACACCTCACACACTACTGTGGGGTGGCTGGAGTGGCGTAGCCACGAGTTACCTACTCGTTGACGATAATTTGTGTGTTGCAAATGAAGGGCAGTGGGTATCGAAGGGAATTTGAAACATGCCAATAATGGCAACAATCAACATTTTAAAACAAACTTATGGCTACTGTCTAGACTTAGGATGTGATGTTGCTACCTCCATTGCCTTGTAAGTGAGAAGCAAACTGGCTATCACACAATTTTCATTCGAAAAAACTCTCATTGAAAATAAAGTTTCAAATCAACATCACAAATTTCCATATCCTCAAATGCAAGAAGTTCACTAAGCATACAAAAAAGATGAAAACAAAAGGCCCAAGCCAGCAAAGAACATGAAGTTATTGCCAAGATGAACAAAGTCATAAAAGTATGCAAGGTAATAACTATGTTTTTTTTTAAATGCCTACCAAACTGTCAGCTACTACCATGATGGGAAAAATCATAAAAATAAGCAAAGGCATCAACTGCCTTACTTTAAAAATCTCCACAAAACTGTCATCTATTGCCAAGGCGTAAGATGGGCAAAATCATATAAGTATGCAAAGGCAACAACTAAGGTACTCTAAAAATGTCAAAAAAGAATGTCATCTACACAAGAGTATTGTAACAATCAATTGTTCCAATCCAAGCATCAAATGTGGTAACGAACGAAATTTTTTAAAAGTAAAAACCTTTTGGTTATACATTCCAACAACAAGAGGAAGGTGAGGATCTAAAGTAGCTCGTAGCTTGCTCTTAAGAAATACAAGAGATGAAAAGCATCTCTCATCTTCTACATTCCCTATAATGTGGACTATGGCCATGTTTACTAGCTTAAGATATTCAAGGAAAGAATGTGTGAAAACTTGAAATGCATTGATTATCCTTCAAGTTTGGGTCAACAGATTCAAATCAAAAGGTGGCTCCATGGCAACTTTAGAATTACTTTTCATACACAACTTGAACATCCCTTGTTGCACATCCAACCCAGAACGATTAAATACAGATGCAATGAATGAACTTGAGCCTCCAAACCCTAAAAGTTTTGGCTCACGATACCAACTTTCAATACTTCTAGATGCTTGGTAAAATTATTGTCACAATTGGGCTAATAGCCAATACTATGGATATACAATGCCCATGGCATCGAGCAATGCACATTAGGGGAAATGGTTCAACTCTTTGATCAATTGAGTAGCTGCAACTACAAACCAGCAAAGACAACTAAAAAGAGTAAAGCTACAAGTAGCAACACACATAGAAAGCAAACAAGGAAAATGCACCCATGAACCAACAAAAAGAATTTTAAAAAAAAGTTACAACACAAATTGAAAGAAATCAAAGCCCCAAACTAAAGTTTTTGTTTGAAAGAAAACAAAACCTTAAACTCAAAACACTTCAAGATAAATTTTTTAAAATATAGGGTTAGAAACTTATGTGAACATTTTAATTTCACCTATGAAATTAAACTTTGAAAAGAGTCTTAAGTCACAATTGTCTTGACCTTTTATACTTGGTCATTGTGCATGGCCCAAAGTTTATCACCACTCACAATGAAGGCATGCTGCTCACTGGAATCATTTAAGTTTGCAACCCACTTCATGTGGATGTGGTCATGGCCACAATCCAACAAACCTTTAAATGCCTAGAACTCATCATTGGAAAATAGTGAGCTACCATCATTGTCCATTTGTTGTGCTTGGGCTTGGAGTTCATTCCATTTTAACTTTTCTTTCTTTTTCACTTTATTAAGAGCCTTTTTTTCATTCTACTTTTGCCTTGCATGTGGGTTGCTCAAAATTTGAACGTTCATAGCATGGTGATTTTGTTACCTTGGTCCCCCAACACAAGTAGAAGGACGGCCATATTTGCATACCTCCATGTGAAGCTCATGTTTGTTGTCCAAATGCTAACAAAGTAACCATTTAGCCACCATTTAACCACATAAGCATCGGTGCATCCATTGATCTTACACTTCCACCTTGACCCTTCATGCACCCAATCTGCATCTTCCATTGCATGATTTGGTGGTACTTCTATTTGATCACTTTCAGGTGAAGCCACTGAAGCCCCTACAAGAACAACTTCAAAATCAAACTAGAAAATAATCCTTGAGAATGATGAAAGTATTGCAAACAAACCAACAATAAAAACCTACAAAATATGAAGGTATTGTAAATAAACTAGTAAGAGAATTCTAAAAATATGAAGGTATTATAAACTAGCAAATAAACATTAAATACAAGGAGAGCATTGCAAATAGGCTAACAATTAAAACCTTCAAACAATGAAAATATTGCTTGGAAGAAATTGGGCAAACAAATGCCCCATCCCCATTTTCAAATAGGGAATGAAGATGGGGTTTAGGGTTTGGATTGGGATTTTTTATTCGTAGTCTGTTGCATAACATTCTTTAAAACCATATCATGTGAAACATATCATCCATCACAAAAAACTTACTTTCAAGAATAGGAGTGGGGTTAAGGTTTACCTTCAAAAGTAGGAATATAGATGATAATTCTTTGTTCCATTTCAATTTCCTTTTCATTTGTTACAACATTCATTTGCTGATTATCAACAATCACCTTTCCCTACCATTTAAGTTTCTTTTGGGAGCATGCCATCCTAGAACAAAAGCATTCAAATCCTTAAACAACAATGAATCCTAAAAAGAAAAACAAAATCTTGAATCTCCCCAACAATAGCGATGAGCAGTACTACCCAAGAACTTCAAGCTCCTTTAAACATGCAATTGCAAACAACATATAAAAAAGGATAATAGCTTATTTTTTCCAACTTGTTGCAACTATTTTATACAAAAACAACTTGAAACAAGAAGAATTGCAAATTTAAATGTTCCCAATATCAATAATAATAAAATATTGTTCATTATATTTAAAGGCTTAAAAGCCCTATACTTTAGAAGTTTTATTTTTTATTAAGATTAATTAATATAGTCTAATTATAAAATATAATTATTGTAATTATATTTTTCATCATTGAATTAAATTTTATATAAAAATCATAAATTTATATTATTATAATTATTTGGTTATATTGACTATATTTACATGAATTCATTGAAAATTAATTTAATAATTACATTAAATTTTGGGCATGACATGTGGTCCCTTTGTGTACAACAATTTAAAAAATAACAGTAGACGATGATGAGTTTACATTCTGGCTTGTCATTGTTTTTTTTGCATTTAAGAAAAAAAATCAAGAAATGATGATGAACTTCCCAATTCGTTGTCATCTTTTACACCTAAGAAAAAAACCAATAGATGATGATGAACCAGAAGCCTTTTGGCTCATCATCATCTTCTGCATTTGAAGAAAAAACCAAGAAATTCCAACGAGTTGGGAGCCTTTCGACTTGTCTTCATTTTCTGCATTTGAGAAAAAAAACCAAGAAGTGACAACGAGCCTCTCAACTTGTCGTCATCTTCTACACCTGAAAAGAAAAAAAAAAAAAAAGATAACGATGAGCCTCCTAGTTCATCATCATCTTTTACACCTAAGAAAGAAAACAAAGAGATGACGATGAGCTAGGAGGCTTGTCATCATCTCCTACACTTGAGGAAAAAACCAAGAGATGTTTGTTGCATTCCTTATTCTTTCCTTGCAAATTTCAGCATCTAAAGAAAGCCAAATAAATGTAGATTATTATGGCTATATTGCATGGGGTTTGCAACAGCCTAGTAAATTGACAAGGAGAACTCTAAATGACCTCCATGAACAAGACAACATTTTATTTTGTAAAGAAAGAGAAGTCATTGGCACTAAAAACTAACAGAAAAAGTTAAGGCATGAGTGAAATTTCTTCTTTAAAACAAATAAAGAAAGAAAAAAATAAATAAAGGTCTCTCCAGAGTCCCTTTGCTCCAAGTCTATGCTTCTAATTACAACAATTTTGAATTTGGCATGCAAAATTAGGAGATGACAACAAGCCTCTTAGTTCATTGTTGTCTTTTGCACCTCATGAAAAAAATGCAAAAAAATGATAACAAGTTGGGAGGCCTGTTGTCATCTTCTGTAACTATAGTAAAACAACTAAAAATGACGACAAGCCAAGATCCTGGCTCATCATCGTCTTCTGCACCTAAGGAAAAAACCAAGAGATAATGATGAGCCTCCTAGTTTGTCATCATCTTCTACAATTGAGGGAAAAAATGTAAAAAACAATAACAAGCCGAGACTCGTTGTTGTTTTCTGCAACTAAAGAAAAAAAATCAAGGATGATGATGAGTTGGGATCCCGGTTCATCATTATCATCGACAACTAAGAAATAAAACCAAGAGACAATGACAAGCCTTTCTGCTTGTCATTATCTTCTACAACTTTCGATTCATTGTCGTCTTTTGTAGGTAAAGAAAAAATAATCAAGGATGACGACAAGTTGAAATCTCGGCTCGTTGTTGTCTTTTGCAACTAAGGAAAAAAACATTAAAAGGCAATGATAAGTCGGGAGGCTCATCATCATCTTCTGCGACTGAAGACAAATAATCAAGGATGACGACAAGTCGAGATCCCAACTCATCGGCATCTTCTGCAAGTGAGGAAAAAAAGTAAGAAACAACAACAAGCCTCCCGACTTGTTATCATTTCTACAACTGAAGAAGAAAAGCTAAAAGATGATGACGAGTTGGGAAACTTGTCGGTGTTTCTTGCAACTCAAGGAAAACTAACATCAAGGTTTTTTTTCTTGGGTCGTAGAAGATAATGATGAGTCGGAAAGCTCGTCATCTTCTTTTGGGTTTTTGTGTTTTTTTAATCATAGAAGACGATGATGAGTGGGGAAGCCCGTCATTGTCTTCTGCAATGCAAGAAAAAAAAACAAAAGACAAGGATGAGGCACATTCGTTGTTGTCTTTTGCCTTGGTTTCATAAGAAAAGGAAAAGACAACAACGAATGTCGCATTCGTCATCATCGTTTGCTGTAATTTCATAAAAACAGTAGAAGATGAAAATGAATGCAGCACTCGTAATCATCTTCTTTGCAAGGGGACAAGAGTGAAAAATAGACAAAGGAAAAAAAAATGGCTTATGTACTTACTTGCCACAGATGCATAGGTTATCTTTTGGAACAACATTTTTTGTGTCGCAACCTTAACCTTAGGCTCACAACCAAAACAAGGGCTTACAAAGGTGTGGGCTAGGAGTGAAGCCCGAAAGTCACATTTCATGGTCCCAGGAGTGTAGGAGAGTGTGAGGGAATGAACCCTTACACTCTCAAGTGAACTCCCACTTTGGGAGTTCGAGTTCCAATGGACTCTTGAATTTTTAAAGGGTAATTACAAGGGTCAAAACTCATTGGATTGAAGAGTTCCTTCTACCATTAGAAATTTTTTGATACATAGATGTTTGAAATGGGCTTACATGACCCATTTGGGTACTTAAGACATAAATTATGGCAAAAAAAAAGGTTTGATTCCTGGGCATTAAATGTCAGGAATCACCCTGATTTCCTTGTGTGTAGATGATGTGCCACATTGTTTTGGAAAGCTCTCGACTAGGGCTACAACTTTACTTTAGACCTCACCTCAATAGGAGGTCTGCACACAAAGTTATGGGCCTCCAAAGTCGTAGGAATCCCAATTTTGAGAATTTCAGGGCTCCAACTTGGGAGTCCCAAGATAAAGTGACATTTGGGTGATGGCGCTATGGCCAAGCACAAAAAATACTATAAAGGGGGAGGTGGTGGCTTCCCCCAAGTTTGGGTCATGGTGAGTCTTGTGAGTCCATGTTTGCCCATGGCTCGTGTGTGCACCAAAAGTACTTTAGCTACGCACTAACCAACTTGTTGTTTGGTTTATGCAAGTCCATGTGAATAATTGACCCGCTTGTCACTCATCCTAGTCCCCATTTTGGGACTCCATGATGCCCCTCTTCCCTTGAAGTGTTACGAACCAAGGAACGTGCCCCAATTCCTTATCTTTTCGTTGTTTTCACCTTGGGACTCGTAGTTGAAACTATCCAAAAGTTTGGGGGTGCGTCATTTTGTAACACCATTTTAGCAATGTCTTTTGTAGCACAACTTTAACATCACTTTTATAGCACCGTCTTCTACAACATCGCTTCAACATCGCCTTTGCAACATCGTCTGCTACAACACTATTTCTGCATTCTAATTTTGTAACATCATTTAATTATGCTCTGATGTTACAATAATATTAAGTTGTTATGTTGTAACAACACTTGGTTCCTAATCATTCATAATCACTCTTAATCGCTTAACAATTCTTTTGGTTATGTTGAAATTTTTACTATAACAATGTTTTGTGCCTCCTACAAACTATAACGATAAGGTTTGAATGGCGGTGAGGTTTAGGGTTTTTGGTGGGGTGGAGGTAGGGAGTTGGGGTTTGAAATGTTTGGGCAATTCAATAGATTTTTTTATGGGTAGCCTTGAAATAAGTGAGGGAGAAAAATGACCCAACCTCAATGCTTGTAGCAAATCCAATAATTGGGATGAACTTGAATTCAACCCAAATGGAACTAATGCAGTCATGGGGGTTGGGTCATTCCAACCATCATTTCGTACCTACACATGCTAATTTACATTTAGCAGGTCTGCCACCCACACCCCTTATTGGGGCATGTACCAATTTTCATCACATCCAAAATTAATTATTTCCCAAAGACCCATACTGCATGACAAATTGAACAACATGAAGTGAGAGATTATTTAAATGTTATCATCTAGGCGTAGAAGCACTCTGTTTCTTACAACAGGCCTTATGGAGACCTATGTTCTGTGCAAATTTATAGGCCCAAACATTTTCACACTTTGTGAAAACTACACCTCATCCAATGTAACATTATATAAATAATTGTACGGACTTACATGTGGCCCTTGAATTCGGGGAATGAACACCTAGGTGACATTTGGTCTCTTAAGGAATCATCAACCAAGCTAAGGCTGATAGTGGCAAGTTAAGAGCAATGGCAAGTTCTTCCTAGTGTGAAACTTGGTATTTTGTGCCATGAATCAACAATGTGGGTGGAACTATGAACTGATGTGAATCAACTATGGGAAACATTGGGTACACTCTAGAACAGGCCCTGGTAAAACCTATTGCCAATTGATGGAATGTAACTTGATGACTTTGTAGGTGAAAGGGGCCAAGGCCCATCCCAAAACACATAATGGACTAAATATGCCAATTATGCACATTTTTAGGTATTGTTATTTTTCCATAATGGCAAATCTACCTTTTCTTACCTACTTGGACTAAATAAAAAGCCATTTTTGTTTTGTTTGTAAGTACTCATCTTTTAGGGCAATAGTTTTAAATTTTGATAGGATTAAAGGGGGTTTTCGAGATTAGGGTTTAAAGTCCCAGTTTTAAATCAGATATGTTAGGCCAAGGATAGGCATGGTAGATCCTATGGGTTTTCTATTCCCAAAGTGTTGTTGGGCATCCAATGAAGAACCAATAATCAACTTTACCCCTATGTTTAATTGTGTTCCAACTTCCATCCCTTTGCCCATCATTCCCATCCTTCCTAATTTACCTCAACCATTCCCTTCATCCTCTATTGGTCCATTAGCCTTATTTTCACCTTCTTCACCACACCCAATAGGAGTTTTTCCAATATCCGTTGTATGGTCCTTTCTTCCATGACCCTACGTTCCTTGCCTTTCTTGCGATCGTCTATTCAGTGCAAGGGGGGTCTAACTTGGCACCAACTTTCATGCACCATTCATAGGTAATCATTTGTTTCAAAGGCAAAGTTGCCCCCAACTTTACCATGTTTTCCTCCCATTTCAGGATGGACATGGATTGCATACATAGACACCATTGATGTTTTCCATTTGGGTTTACCTCATCTTCATTCATACCATCATATTCCATATCTTTTCAAGTTGATTTTAGCAGGTTTTGCATATCCCTTTATTTCAATTAATATTCAATCCTTTTGATATTACAACTTATCATGTTTTTTTGTTATTCCCTTTTTGGTGTGTGTCATTTCCTCCAAAGGGTGATGAAAAAGGCCACCAAGAGATTTGCGTTCATTTGCGTTAATACATGGGTGGCAACTGGAAAACATTATAGGAGGACACATTATTAAAACATTCATTTTAGCTTCTTGCAAATGTTTAGAATTAACTACCTGAATCCTATCCCACTTCCATTAACATGATTACACCATGCATGGGCCTTTGTTCATGTTAGTGAGTACATTCAAGCAATATATGCACTGGTTCTAAGCACATTTGAAGCCCCATTTGATGAGACTATAAAAGTCCTTTGCATTTTCCATCCATTTGTTAAGATTGATTTCCCCCTTTTGTTGATGATTTCCATTTTGAAACAAAGGTTATGTTAAATTGGGAGCCATTTATCTTTGTTTTACCTTGTTCACCACACCTTTTTTCTAGTGGCCCCTTGGGTATGGTGTATGAACTTTCACAATATTATTTTGTGCTAGATGATTTTTCGAATGGTTTTGACCTCTTTTTTAAAGTATGTGGGCACATTGCTCAAGGTCATGTTCCACTTTCAGATTGCATTTTCTTTTTGCATCGTGATTCTTAGCATTGGAAAAATAGTTTGGAGGCATATGTCCAATCATAATTGATGAGGTGACCTATTGCCTAGTTGCCCATACACTTGCTATTTAATTTAAAGACATTTTCGCAGAGCATTTTCATCTTCATGAATTTGGTGTAGTGATTCATGGTGGGTGTGAAATATTAGTTCATGGCATTCAAACATTGTTAAATTTGCACCCATATTGGGTGATGTAAGTGGATGTTCGTAACGCTTTCAATTTGATGTCACAATAAGCCATTTTTTAGGAGTTATGGTCTTTGCCAGGTTCTTTAAATCAAAATTTCCCATTTGTTTTATGATTTTATGCACATCCATCCCCATTATATTTATTTCAAACTTCCCAACATGGGGCTCTCATATTCATTTCATCAAAGTAAAATACACAACAAGGGGACCCATTGGGAGGAACGTTGTTTATTATGGCTCACCTTTGCACTTTTCACCTTAAAGAAACAACCACCCTTATTTGTGTTTCCCCTTTGTTGGCATATGATACACATATAGTAGGTTTCACATTAGATGTGGTTCTTGTTGTTTTACGATTACAATAATAGTTTTCAACATTAAGACTTTTAATGCAGCCAACAAAATGTGTAATTTGGTTTCCATAGGGGTGAAACCACTTTAATCAATTCTTCCTAGCTTTCTTACTTTCAATTCGGGTTTTTGTATTTTGGGCACAGGTTTAGGGTTTAGGGTTTAGGTTTAGGGTGGGATCGATGGGATCTTGGTCAATCATTGAGTTGTTTGTGGCTCAGGATTTTCATGAAGATATTGGGATGATATTTAGTCTCCTTATGCTTGCAAACCCTCAAGTAGCTTTTGCAATGTTTTCATTACGTTATGCCCAATGCCTTAGCTACTTGTTTCATTCAATGTTTCCATCTCCAAGTATTTTACAACATGACATTGAGCTTGATACTTGTACCATAGTTACATTGGAGAAGTTACTTGGTGTAGGATCTTTGGGTGGTTCAATTGGTCACCTAGCTCATTGTTAGGTCACTTTTCTTATTTTTTTGAATGGGTTCAACCTCCCTTTTGTAACTCAAACTATTACCTATGCATTTTTGGGATGTTGGGCAATAATCATTCCTATGCTTGTCAATCATTTCCAGCAGGATGATCACCCTATTCTTTTAAATGCAATAACACATGTTGAGACTAGCACTTCCCCATTCCATATAGCACTTCGAAATACATGAGCCTTGTTACCTTAGGTTGTTTATTCTTAGGTCCCACCTTTTGAAAGCTTAATGGTTCAGTCTTATCCCTAGTTACAGGCATTTTTGGTGGATCGCCTACATGAATAGGAATTTGCTTCACTTTTAGTAAATGTTTTTTCAAATATCATACGAGCACATCTTCACTCATGTGTGGGTCTAGGGGCGGGCATTTGGTTATTAGCTCCTCCTACCACACTTGCATTTCATTTATCCTTAGTCCATTTTGCAGCACTATGTACTTGTCTTGACTTGCCACATCCTACCATTGCCCATCTTTCATGAGGTTAGTGTGGTCATACCTTTGACGATCTAGGTACCCATTTGCTTTGGTGCCCCTACAGGAATGAACGTATAGTAACCCACGATACACTTCGGGATATTATCATAGCTATTACTTTGGATAATGGAACAAATGTTCAGAGGGAGGTCTCCCACCTTTTCCCTTGCCACACTCGACAACAAATGAATATCCATATCATTAGAATTAACTTCTAGACCTTGATGGATGTTGTCATTGTTGACATGATTCACACAAATATGGTGTAACAAACTTTGACGATGACAACACATGCAATAATTATGGTTGTTCAGGAAAAAATACAATCATATGTTGAGCGAGCACCAATTGATGACTCCATTCCCCTTGCTATTGAGGCATATGAGTGTCTTCATTATCGTTTTGATTCATTTTTTACCACTTATGCACAGACCATTATCGAACGTCATCAACGATCTTTTCTAGTCCCCTTGATGTTTTTTTTTTACAATCAATAACACATGTTCATAGTCCTGCAATGTACACAAGTCATAACAATTCTTCAGCAAGGTGCTACACTTGGTCAAGCTTCTTCATTTTATCCACACATCATAACTAGTGAAACTTTATTGGTAGTCGATTTGTGGCAAATGACAACTCTTTTGTCTTAAGTCTTTTTTGTTATTGTTGATTGTCATTTTGTAGCCATGAGTAGGTCATTACCTGATTTTGATTGATTGTTTGCTTTTGTTTTTTCTTTGGGTTGTGTCTTATTGTGCTCTCTTTTGCCTTGTACTTTTGATGGATGGGTTCCATCCTTGATTTTTATTTACAGGGTTTTTCTTCATTATTGGGCAAACTGGGAGCCATAAGTGGCTCCCAGTGCTGCCTCATTAGTACATAGGTACCCAGCCCCACCCATTTTTAATCAACCTGTTATATTGCCCCACACCACCCCCCTCCAACCCCCCCCCCCAACAAACTCTTCTTTCACACGACTCAAATTAAGAAGTCACTGTGACTTGGCGTGTCACGTGTTTGCTGATACGCCACGTCCTGGTCCCTTCACGCAACTCAAATTGAGTAAGAAAGGGGTCAAGGTGTTTGCTGATACACCACGCCCCTATCCTCCCCCCTCCGCCCCAACTATTCTTTCACGCGACTTAAATTAAGTAAGAAAAGGGTCAAGGTGTTTCCTGTTACGCCAAGTCCTGGTGTAAAACCCCTGCAAAATAAAACAAAATCAAAGATCCCCAAAAACAGCAGCAGCGTTTTGATTTTTAAAAAGAAAAAAAAGGCAGCAATACGGTAGCAAGAAAAGGAAGAATCCTGGAGTCTTGGGCCCCCCCCCCAAAGTCGAGGAAATCCTGTTCATCAGATTCCACAAGTAACTTGGTACTTACTCTCTTCTGTCACGCTATGATTGGCCACAGCTGACCATCTCCTCCTCTCTCACCGTCATTGGTCGATGGAAGAATCAACGAAAGTTACAAGGTGAACGAAAATCAACCGCTCATGATCATCCGTTGATCCATGAATCGATGAGGAAAGGAATGTCGCAAGCGGGAACTAAAGCATGGCTAGGCAGTGCCTTTTCTTTGGTGGCGAAATTTCGCCATTTTGTGGAACATGTTTTCAAAAAAGAATGTTCTGTCACAAATTCCCTGTTTTTTGAAGAAAACAAATTCCCTTAGCAGGCTGTTGAATACTCATTTTGCTGTTGTTGTTCCTTCTAGAGTTTTGACTGGACTGAATTTTTTGGCGGGGGAAGAGTGCGAGTGAAGATGACTTGAGGAGTAAAAAAGGAAAAAAACCAAAAGAAAGAGAAAGAAGAGGAAGAGTAGTTTATTGTAGGATAAAGCCCTAGGTCCAAGGCATTTATCGAATTCCAAAAGGCCATGCATGTGAGGCAGGTTTTTTGGCTTGGGCCTGGGGGAAAATCAGAAAAGATTCCCAGGCCTTGGGTCCCTAGACATTTACAACCTCTCAGTGTCTTGTCCTGAGCCTTGGACCATTTCATCTTAGGCCCAAAGCTACCTAGGGTTGTTGGGAATGCATGTTAAGAACAAATGAATAAAATTAATCAGTGTTTTATACATCAGCAAATATTACATTAAAAAAGGCCATCCATGAAGGCGTGATTTATTATAAATTTGGCTTAGGCTTGGGGTAAGCACCAAAATATTCTTTTTGATTTGAAGTCCTTGGGCATGTCTTAAATAGGGCCTCAAGTCATCATGTACAAGATCCCAAGTACTCAAGAGTCGTTTTGTGGAAGCCCCAAGCCATTTTGTCCTAGACCCAAGGCTGCCTGGGATTGGGGACATAGGAGCCTAGGGTCTTAAATATGGTGGCTTGGGGCTCACACAAAATGACCCTTGGCTACTTGTGGTCTTAGACATGAGGACCTGGAACCCTACTTAGAACATGTCCAAGGACTCCAAACTAAGAATTTTTTTGATGCCTACCCTAAGCCTAAGTCAAATTCATAATAAATCGTGTCTTCATGGATGACCTTTTTGGATGTAATATATGCTGATGTAAAAAATGCTGATTAATTTTATACACTCGTTTTCAGCAACATGTGTTCCCAATAATCCTGGGTAGCTATGGGCCCAAGATGAAATGGGCCAGGGCTGGGGACAAAACACTGAAAGGTTGTAATGTCTCGGGTCAGGGAATCTTTTGTGATTTTCCCCCAGGCCCAAGCCAAAATCATTTTTACCTTCCTCACATGCATGCGTGGCATTTTTGGAATTCCGTAGGCATTACCAAAATAAGGGCACACGAGGCTATAGTCAAGTGCAGGCCAGATTTTGGTCATGCCCTCGTCTCGTCCGAGGGCTTTAGCCGACATAAGAACTGCCAGAAATTCAGTGGAGAAACCTAGGCGAAACAGAAGGGGAGCATTATTATAAGAAACGAAATGCCCTCCCAAAAATAGAGAAAACAAGGCAAACAGGGAGGGGGGTGCATTATGAAAAACGAAAGGCCCTCCCTGCTCCTGCTCCTGGATGAAAAATATGCTTTATAAGGTTACCTCCAGATACACTGCAAAATTTCTGTCAGGTCAATACGTGATACAAGCTGACGGGAAATAAGCAGCCGGGGTACTTTCACTTCGTACAAAATGGGTTACGTGCAGATGGATGTCATCATGTACGTATGAAAATAGTGGAGCAGGAGTGAAGAACAACAAAGGGAGATTTTCTAGCGTAGTTTTGTTCGTTCGTTTGTTTTGTTGTAGATGGTGGCTGGCGACAACGGGAGAGGTTTGGTGGCAAGAGCAGAAGAATTTGTTGTGGGGAATTTAGAGGATTGAGATGGGATCTCAAAATTACCAACAACAGCAGTAGCAGCAGCAGCTTCTGGAGGTTTTTTTCTGCACCGGATTTGTTGTTGTAGAGACACTATCATAATTAGCACCATGGTGACACAGGCGTTGTGGCGGAGGAAGGCAGTGCGGCAGCCGCAGCGAAATGGCCACACGGAGCTGGCCAAGAGGCTCCGTGTCATGGACCTCATCTCCATTGGTTTGTAATTTTTTTCTTCTCTTTCCTCCTGCTGGCTCCCTGGCCGCTTGAATTTGGGAGATCCTAGTCTGAGCTGGTTGGGTGTCAGTTGGAATTGCCATCTTCTACCATTTTGATCACTTGGGTACTCGACCATCCTACTAGTGATCTGATCAGAATAGCAGTAGAGAGATCCAATCGAATTTGATTCCGATTTGGCAAGTATCATGCCAGACTGCATGTGGAATTTGCAAAATTGTGAAAACCTGGATGTGGAATTTGCTTTGTTGTTGTTCAAGCTGGTTATGTGGGCAAGGATGATGGCATGTGGATGTGCTCATCTTACCATCTATAGCAGCTTTGTGGCAGGATGTATGATGCTATGCAGTGCATCTGAGATAGATGTGCACACACAATGCAGGAATAGGGTCAACGATAGGAGCAGGGGTGTATGTGCTGGTCGGAACAGTGGCCAGGGAGCGAGCAGGGCCAGCCCTCACAGTGTCATTCCTTATTGCTGCAATTGCTGCAGCTCTTGCAGCTCTGTGCTATGCTGAGCTTTCAAGTCGCCTTCCTTCGGCCGGTAGTGCCTACCACTATGCCTACACATGTGTGGGTGAAGGGTATGTATGAGCTCATTCCTTTGATTTCCATCTGGTGCTTTATGCTTTCTGTCTCCTTTGGGTTTTTCTTGGGGCAAAACCCAAAGCTACTTACAAGAGCCAAACTTCAGTTCAGTCTTGTTCTAAGGAGTGTCCAGGTAGAGATCAAATGAAAGCTTGCACTATCTCTGTGGTGTGCAAGGAGCAATTATAGGTCATGGGTACAGTAGAGGCAATCCAGAGATGATCATTGTGTGCTGCTTTGTGTGCAGGGTGGCATGGATCATTGGGTGGGCTCTCATCTTGGAGTACACAGTGGGTGGCTCTACTGTTGCGCGGGGTATCTCACCAAACTTGGGAATCTTTTTTGGAGGCCAAGAGAACTTGCCGGCATGGTTAGGTCGGCATACCATTCCAGGGATTGATGTTGTGGTCGATCCTTGCGCTGGGCTTTTGGTGGTGGTCGTTACAGGACTCCTGTGCTTGGGCATTCGGGAGAGTGCAAGGGTGCAGTCCGTGATGGTAATTATGAACATTCTAGTGCTGCTATTTGTGGTGGGAGCAGGTTCATGGGCAGGGTTTTCCAGTGGCTGGCAGGGCTACTACCAGTCTCAAGGCTATCTACCCTATGGAGTCAATGGAATGCTTGGAGGCGCAGCAACACTTTTCTTTGCATACATTGGTTTTGACACTGTTGCCAGTACAGCAGAGGAGGTTAAGCATCCACAGCGAGATCTCCCTTTGGGCATTGGGTTTTCTCTCTTCATCTGTGCAAGCTTGTACATGTTGGTCTCTGCTGTAATTGTGGGCCTCATTCCCTTCAATCTGATAGATCCAGACACACCTCTGTCTTCTGCATTCAATGACCATGGCATGCCCTGGGCCACATATGTTGTAGCAGCAGGTGCAATAGCTGCATTGTCAACTGCCCTCATGGGATCACTTCTGCCTCAGCCCAGAATATTGATGGCAATGGCACGTGATGGCCTGCTCCCACCCTTCTTCTCCACCCTCCACCCAGTAACAGCTGTACCTGTCAACAGTACCTTGATTACAGGATTAGTTGCAGCACTCATGGCATTCTCTATGAGTGTGGACCAGCTTTCAGGCATGGTGAGTGTGGGGACATTGTCAGCCTTCACAATGGTTGCTGTGTCCCTACTAATTCTGAGATATGTGCCACCTCCCGAGGTTTCAAAGGCAGTCATCATCCAAGTTCTCCCTGACAAGGGTCCTCCTCCATCGTCTCTGCACATTTCACCATCAAGGCCAGTTTTTGCCAAAGGCAGTGCCATCTTCTCACCTATATTGTCAATTTTTTCAGATGCATCCCTGCAAACACTGCCTGGCAATAATGGACTTGAAGATGATTGTTCATCATCAGCAAGCAGCAGTGGCTCTCTTCTACTCCAGGATGAGGTGGATGATGAGCCAGAGGTGAATGCAACAGCAGCAGCCCCAGACGAATCCCCTGCCATGAGTTCGCAAGTGGCACTTCACACATCTTTGCTGTATGCAGATGAAAGTAGAACTTCACCTGAGTCAAATGAGGATTTAAGGCGATGGGCAGCTGTATTTGCAATAACTGGAATTTGTGTCGGTGTCATCCTCATCAGCCTGGCTACTGCTGCAGAGGAACTTCCAATATCCATTCGATGGACTCTGGGAGTGTTGGGCACTCCATCCTTTGTGGCTGCATCAACAGTTTTGTTTTTGATTGAGCAAGATGAAGGCCGTCATAAGTTTGGGCAAGCAGGAAGCTTCCATTGTCCCTGGGTACCAGCATTACCATTGGGGAGCATTCTCGTAAATGTTTACTTGCTCGTGAATCTTGGGCTCCCGACATGGTTGCGTGTTTCAGTCTGGTTACTTTTGGGGGTCATGGTGTATATGGTCTATGGAATGAGTCACAGCCAACTTGCCATGGAATTGCCCAAGGAGGACCAGACCACCATGAGTTCCAAGCTACTGCCAGACATAGAAGTGTGAGTGCTTCAAAGTTGTTGCAGTAGTAGGACCATCATCCACCCTTTTAAACAAAATAACTTGGGTTTATCATTTGGGAACCCCCTTTGACTGCATGGATGAGAAGGAACTGCAAAATGGCAATTTCACAATGGCTTTCAACAAGGAGCACATCTCAACATGACATCGAATCATCGAGTTTTGTGGCTCATCTGTAATGAGCAACAAAATGTTTTTTTTAGTTATAATACTCCCAAGTCAAGTTCTATTGGCAATCTGCAAGGGTGGCCAATTGCACCTACAAATTGATGTAAATGATTCATATTGTTCAAATCTAGGAGTGCTCATGACTATACTGCAGCATTTTAGGAGTTTCCAGCACTATTCTCAAGCAGAGATCTGTTGTAATTCTATTGTCATGGCTGCTGCAGCCACTGTAAAAATATTAGGTTTTTGCACCAGCAAATGTAAGCTTGCAATTATAAATATGGTGATAATTGCAAGCCTACATAGATTACTCTGAGATGGAGATTGTTTAACTGGAGAGCAGTGTTTGTGGCCATTTCATTGTGCAAAACAAGGCTAACTGTGACCTAACTTGGGGAACATTTAAAAAGTTTTTAGTGCTTGTAGTATGCTCCCAACATGCTGGTAAGAACTTTGAAGAGAGTGAGATGGGTTTTCAGTCCCCATGATATTTTGGCAAACTAGTGGGTACCCGTGACCTTCAGACACTGTGAAGTCCCCCAGTTTCTTTAAACCAAGAGAGACACACACAAAGGCGCAAAGCAGCTAATTTTTATTTATTTTTTTAATTTTTTGTGACGAAAATCCGTTGAAAAGTCCCCCATGAAAACATACATGGTGAAGCGCGCATTTTGGAAAATTTCCAAAAAAAAAACTAAATCGCCACATTTCCAGGAGGGGAAAAAAAAGAGTTTTGAAATCGCCACATTTTGAGGAGAAAAAAAACAGGTTTTGAAATCGCTGAGATTTGTGGAGGATTTGGGCAGATTCCAAGCTTTTTTCTTTTGAAACGCGTTTATGAGGGGCGTGCTAACCCTAACCCCCTTACCCCCAAGGAGGACGACCGGACGGACAGACACCTAAAATATTATACATAGCGGGTACCCATGACCTTCGGGCACTGTGAAGTCCCCCGGTTTCTTTAAACTTGGTTCATGTTTTAGTTTTTTCTAGAAACTTTTATCTTGTTTATTTTTTATTTTTATATGTTTTCTGTTTTTATTATTTTGTTTATTTGGATGCAAGTTTGAAGTTTGGAGAAAGAAGACACACCTCATTCTTTTTCAAGTAAGGTTTTTCTTCATTATTATAAGTTTTATTTTTATTTTATTTTTATTCTTTATTCGATTTCTTCATTTTTGTAATTTTTTTCTTTTAAAATTATTTTACTGTATTTCCCTTTCCTAGTTTCATTTGTTTCCATTCCTTTTTTATATTTTTTGCGTTTTTACTTTTTTTTCTGTTTATGTTTGTTTCATGTTTTTATTTTTTCAATTCTTATTTTGTCTATCTTCTTTTTTTTCTATTTTTCTTTTTTTTTCAGAAAAATTCTAGTTTTTCTAATATGTTTTATAATGAAAATAATTTTTAAATTTTTTTTATATTTTTGTTTGATTAGATGCAGGTTTGAAGTTTGGAAAAAGAAAACAAACCTCATTTGTTTTTTCAAGTATGGTTTTTTTTCTGTTTCGTTTGCTCTTTGTTTTGTTTCTTATTTTTTGTCATTTGCTTTTTAATTTTCTTTTAAGATTATTTAACTGTATTTCCGTTTCCTGTTTCATATTTAAATATATTTATTTTATATGTTTTCGTTTTGTTTCTATTTTTAAGTGTTTTAAAAAAGTTTCTAATTGTTAAAATGTTTGGATAAACTGCTGCTGCCGCCATTCGTTGTCCTCCTCCTCCTCTTCCATCATCTTCTTCTTTCGGGATGAGGAACTTGGATGGATGGATGACAGGACGGATGACGGGACGAATGGATGGAAAGGACAACCACCAAGGATATTATATAAGTAGATGCGGCGGCAGTGTTAAGCGCCATCATCTTCTTCTTTCGGGATGAGGAACTTGGATGGATGGATGACAGGACGGATGACGGGACGGATGGATGGAAAGGACGACCACCAAGGATATTATATAAGTAGATGCGGCGGCAGGGTTAAGCGCCAGGGAAAGGCTAGCACCAGTGGCCGTCATCGGGACGGATGATGGGACGGATGACGACAGATGACGGGACGGATGGATAGAAAGGACGACCGGACACCACCGCAAGCGGACAAAACCAAGGATATTATATAAGTAGACAAATCCTGATTTCTCTCTCTTCTGGAACATCTCCATTATATTGGATTACAGGGAATCACAAGTTATGGGATAAAGGTGTAGGGACCACTAAACGTACCCTTATGCATAACCTATGCATTCTTCCACATCTGGTCACTTTTATTTCAGCCTTTCATTGTTGGTAGGTCCAACTAATTTCTTCAATCTTTTCAGGAGCTTGTGCTGCCCAAAACAATACCCTACTAACCTTGGCCAACTTGACCAATAACTTGTTATTTTCATAAATGTTGAAATTTTCAAAAATTCTTTTTTCCAAATCAAAAAATATTGTGAAGGATAATGGTTAACATTTAGGAATATTCCATTTGTTGAAATGGGACTACTTTCAAATTTAATTAATTATTCAAGGGACATGTGTTGAAAATGGCCAAGGCACTACTCTATAAGCTAAGAACTGTGTGGGTGGAGTCTCAGGGGGCGCCTGCATAGTTCTGCAGAAAGTTCAAAACATTGAGACCAAAAACATCTGGAACTATGCTTGGTCCTATACCTATGTGGTTATGGGTTCAAATCTGCCTGCCAGGATAGGACATGCGATTAAATAGCTTTTAGAATTTATAGTACATTTTTTCATCCTGCAAACAGCCCCTTTGAACGGTGCAGTCCCATGCAGGACTGCGAACTCACACCCACAAACTTAGAAGGGGGTTTTTTTTTTATGTGCCCTGTCAAATTTGAGCTCTTTGTAGGTAGCTAAACAAGGGGGGTGTGTCACGCTGTGGCCTTGCCATTTACATTAAAAAGTATCTTAAGGCAAAAGAAGAATTATGGAAATTCAAATATTTCACCCATGCAAAAATATAATCTTCCAAGAAAACTCCTCTAAGAGAAACTAAAATCCTTCAAGATATCATAACCCTATAACTAATCTCAAGTTTCAACACAAGCCAAAATATCATCTTTCAAAAGTCCTCATAAGAAAATAAACCTACTACCTAGGGGCCAAAATCCCTTAAGCTACTATACTCTATAATGAATCTAAACACAATATCGTTGCCTTGGTAAGCAAGGCCAATAAATAGCCTGTTACTCCGGGAGTTAATGTGTTGTCATTGGGCTCCATGGAGAGCTCTTGTGAAGACCAATTTTGGTTGGTTTTGGATTTTTGACAACTCCGGTTGCCAAGAATTAGCCTAAAAAGTGTATATATGGGAGAACACCCACCCTAGACCAGGCAGACGATCTCCCTAGGACCGGCAAAAGCTAAGTGGTGTAAAGGTTCAACCACTTTACACTTTGAAGTTCATAGGCATTGGGTGCAGGTTTTCCGTGGTGGCTAAACCTTTTGCGCAACTCAGGTGGATGAGGACGAGCATTGTGATGTCCAATGAATTTGTAGGTGAATTTTTTCTTCAATGATGGCCCATTTTCTACAAATTTCATGCTTCCCCTAATCTCATGCCTCACATATTGTCAAAGGTCTCATTTGTATGTTATTTTCAGTTCTCAAATATTTTAGATCCTCAAACATAGGTACACCTTTTATTAACAATGATACTACCTATCAAATACTACCTATTAACCTAATTATTAATGCTTATTAATTAATCTAGCTTACTAATTAATGTAGCATGTGTGAAACTTGGGTTAAGCCTAAGGATAGGCCATATGACATTTAGGTTAGGCCTAAATTTAGGCCATTCATGTGGCATTTAGGCTACATCTAGACTTAGGCCATCTAGGCAAGCCATGTAACACTTAACTTAGTCTAGGACTAAGTAGTGTGGGCCATTTAGACACATAGGTAGGTAGGTAGGTAGCCAAGCTTTTATATTATTATACACCACTAGTTGCATATTAGTTGCATACACAACCATGAGGTAGTCACGCATGCAACTAAAAAGGTTCAAAGTAATATGCTTGGATGGAAAACCACAAAAAATCGTTGATGTTATTTTTTAACACCATTAATTGCAACCTAATTGCATAAACAAGCATATGTTTTGAAAATTATATTGTTGCAAGTTTTAGTTATAAGAATAACCAATACAATCACAAATGACAACCAATTGCATGTTTTTGCAAACTAATTGGTTGCAAACAATTTTATTTTCTTCTAATGTATAAGCTCCAAATTCCAAATTCATAACACTTAGGTTAAACATTCACAAATTGAAACATGAAAGCCAAGAGAAAAGTATCATTCACAAACTACAAATAACACCTATGATTATATAGTAAGTTTGAATTGTCATCGGTTAGGTTGAACATTCACAAGTTAAAAACTGATAACATCGATAAACAAAATCAAAATATAATTATGTTGGGCTCCATTTCACAAGATTATTTTTTATATGCCCAAATTGAAAAATGATAGCTTGAAAAAAGTTTGTGTTCAATCTAGATTTGATTACAATAAACTATAATTCATAACCAATATTAAAAATCGCTAACTAAAATGTTGTTACAAATTATAAAAAGCTTATGAGATCCAAACATAATGCAAAAAACTCCATTTCACAGCAATGAACATTGAACATCACAATTGAAACATGACGACCCAGAGAAAGTTTATGAAATCCATAGATAGTCACTACAAATTGTAATTCTCAACTTGACAAGCTTAATTGAAAAATGGCAATTTAAAAAAAATGTAAAACTCCAAAGATAGTTGTTATTAGTTGCAAATCACAACATTGACATGTCAACATTCTTGAATTTAAACATAAAAATTTGAAAACACCTAAAAAATCTAAATGCAATTGTTGCAAACTTCAAATTTGACATTTCACTTGACACCTTAAAACTAAAATTCTTAATTGATATATGACAATTTGCACAAAAAACCAAATCAACTTCAAATGCTAGTACTACCACAACCTTGAACTGAACATTGCCATGGAACATGAAAGGACCAACTTGAAAATAATTTGAATTTGATTGCAACCATATTATAATTATTGTTTAGATATTATTTCAATTCACAAACCCTAAATTTAAACATCACAACAATGAAAGATGAAAAAGTCTTGAAGAATTTCTACAAATTGATCAATAGATGTAGGCCAAATATTTACTACATTTATTACTAAATTTTATTCAAATTGGTAGATTTCACAAATAATATTAATTTTTTTCCAAAAGGGATCCAAAAATGATGCCTAGAATATCTTAGAAAGCCTAGTTGGCAAAAATTTATAAAAGCTTAGTTGATGGAAGTTTATAATAGGTTTAGCTATCAAATTTTAATTAAAAGGTTATGAATTTTTACAAGGTTTCATTAGATAATAGAGTCAGAAATCCCAAAGGCACCACCCCTCAATTCCACAAACACAAAGTTATGGCCTACATACTACACTTTTATTTCTAATGTAGCTTTGTATCATGCTTTATTTAATCAATAATGTCTTCTATTTTCATTCATTACTAAATCTTTAATTAGTTTTGTGAAGTCCATGTAGTTTCTTCCTCGAAGATTTTTGTCTTATCCTTGACAACTTAACAAAAATTCTTGTCAAATAGTGTCACATCTTGGTGAATCACAATGGAAGATTCTATTACCATGATTGTTACAACATTGCATTGTCTTCAATGGAAAATTCAAGAATGTCCAACCCCAACCCGATTCATCACAACCTTTATCCCTAATTTTTTAGTACCTTCAACAACAAATCCAAAAACTTCATGACACCAATATTCATTGCCTTGAAATTTTGAACATTGCTCAACTTCCATAACAACATGCTTGAAAAAACCCAAACTCAACTTGCTTGAAATATTCAAGTGAAAAACTTTGAAGTTTTATTTAACATTCAACTCTTCATCCATTTGCAATCCACTTGATACCCCAATAGTGTTTACCAAGTTGGATTGGTTGGGATTCTCCTTTCAAGAATGGCCTTGTTATGGTTTCCACCATTTCTTAAAAGGAATTTACCATAGTTCTATGATTTTGATGTTTTCATTGCATACATTAATGCAACATTTGGTGAATCTGATTGGAATTAAACATAATGAAAGGAGTCACACTTGGTTTGGGGACAATTGTTAAAATTTGTACCCCTACAACTTTGAAAATTCACCATCACTACAAAAATCATGCTTTCTTTTTTTGGAAAAATCAATCAAAAAGACCCCTTGTTCAATTTGACCAAAGTGTTAGTTTGGATGAATAAACTTCAACATAGTCTTTTTGACTAGGGTTTTTTTGACCAATGGGTCATGGGACATTTTGACCAATCAAAATGATCAATTGTCAATTTGGCCACTAGACCATTAAGCCATCATTATTTTACAGTTTGATGTGCCATCATTATATTACATCTTTGAAGGTGATATGGCATTGTATGTTACAAAAAGTAGGTAGGTGAATACCTACCTACACCCTATTTCCAACCATACATCTACAATATACATGTACATTGTATACATGACCACATACAAATCTTATACACATGATTTGCCCAATTTTGAACCCAAGACCTCATGAAATCATCCCAATGCCTTTGCCATCAAACTACACCACCTTTTGTTCATAAAGGCTGTGTAACCTTTTGTGTTATTTTTTAAACTATGAAGTCATTAAAAAATCTGAAAGTTCACATTTTTTATTTCAAATATTGGTCAAATGAAGCAAATCAAAATATAACCAAGAATTTTATTCAATTTTTTATTTAATAAAATCTATATATTTTATATTCATGCTCAAATGTTTTTTTTTGAAAAATGTAAATTATGATTCTTTTAATTCAAACCCACTATGTGATTAAACAAAACAAGGTAAGTAGATAGGGTAGAGTAAACTAAAGTAAGGTAAAATAGGAAGTGTGTTAAGGTGGGGAAGTAAGTAGATAAGTAAGTAGGTATGTAGGTGGTAAATAGGTAAGTAAATACGTTAAGTGGGTAGGTATGTAGGTAGGTTGTTAAGGTAGGTAGGTAGGTAAGGAGGTTATTAAAGTAATTAAGTAGGTATAGGCATGTAGGTAGGTAGGTTGATAGGACCTAGATATATTTAACCTACCTAATTAGCCTCAAACTAAGTATGTAAGCAATTATGTACCTTGTTAGGCTTAATTTGCCCAGCTAGCTTAACTTATTGACCTAGCTATTTTTTTATGGCTAGTTAAGCTACTTATAACTTGGTTTAAAAAGCCTTGGCCAAAGATATTTACTTAAGCATAGGCTAATTATTTAGCCTATTATACCTAAGCCAATGTTACTTACATTGAAGCTTAAATTACCTACCTAATTTAACTTGGATTAATTATGTTAGGTTAAGTAGGTAATATAAACATAACCTAGCTTATTAATCATGTTAAATTTTAGTTAAATAACTTAAACCTAAAAAATAAGCTAATTAGCCAAATCAATATGACCAATTTGATTAAATGTCAAATCAATATGGCCAATTTCATTGAGCCTTAACCATTCAAAGTGGCGTATTTGAATAAGCTATAGTGATCTTGATGACCATTGTCCTTTTTTATTAAATGTACAACATGACACTTGGTAAAGAAATCAACCAACCAAAAAAACCATGTGCCTTTCATGCCCCATACCTTTAGTCAAAATGAACATCCCTCCTAGTCAAATTAAACCTTTTGAAAACTCATGATTTCTTGTAGTGGATGGGAACACCATCTTTTAATAATCTTAAATTATATGTTTAAAACATTCTAAGGGTGTGGACGTTGTTTTTAATTTCAAAAATCACAAATTTCCTTATCAAACATTCATGCCCAAATCCATGTTAGTAATTTTATATGTAATTTAGGAGTTGAAATTGATAAGAACTTGTTTATGGTACATTTAAGCAAATTTGAATCAAATGTGCTTGTGATAATAAAAAGAAATGTGAAATTTAAGGATTTTTTTATTGGACAAAGGTTTTTCATTTTTATGTGGTAAAGGACATGCATGCATGTATACATGTAATAGGATAAAGATCTAATCATTTCTGTTGATATTTAACACAATATTATAAATAGATCATGATTCTAAATTCCATAATTGGTGGATGAATATATATATAAAGCTTTTTAGATGGATGGCATTGTTGAAAGTTGAATGGCAATTTACTTATATGTCCATTAATTAGGGGTTTAAATGACTGTGCAATTGATGAATTGTGGATCTTGATATCTTCACGATTCAAAATTTTAGGCCACTAATAAGTTTGCATTAATGATGCATCATTTTAACATTGAATGTTTGTTGTCAATTTGAACTTTATTGTTCCTCCACAAGCTCCCCTTCCCAAATTGGTCCTATACACACTAATCACCATGGTTTACTCTTGCAAACTCCAAAGTCACTACTTTGTTTAACACCACAAAATAATGTTGTATGCTTTGAAGATTGTTTTACATGCAAACTCCAACCTTGTTATGCTTCACTCCCTCCCACCACTTTGATCCATGTTGCAATGACACATTTGTTATGTGCATTGAGGATCATCTTGTAGACTAGGATCGTTGATGCAACATTTGTAATGTATTTTTGTTGTTTTTTGGCAACCTTCTTGTAGGCATGTGTTTTATGTTAACAATGAAAGAGGTTGCCAAATAGTTGTGAGTCTGTTGTATTAAGGAAACATGAAGCTTGTTTGAGGGACTTGTAAATTATTGTAGTAATGTTTTTTATAACATTTACTTTACTTCATTTGAGCAAGTGTGTGTAGAGGTAGCAAGTTCCATGCACTTGTACTTGTCATAAGCACCACAAACTTAATGGGTCACAATTTGGCAATAATAGTCATGCGAAATTTGCTTTTCATAGGTTTGTATGGAATACACATGAATGTCATTCATCTACTTGTGTTGTTTGAACATTGATATCATACACATTGTTTAGACACGAATGTCATATGCCTATTTGTATTGTTTAAACATGAATGTTATATGTCTTTTCATGTTGTTTACACACAAAAATTGTACACATTACTTTCATGTTTAAATAATGCACAACATTCATGTTTAACCAATACGAACCCATGAAACAACATATTTCGCACATATTTGAACAAACCCATGAAGCTTGTAAATTTATGATGAATGGCTTTTAGCAAGTGGTTTTTGTTTTGTCATAATTTTAAGCCAATTTGTGTCCTTTTAGGTTTTTTTGCCAATCCATTCTTGTGTACTTGGCTTCTTGAGTTTCAATGAGAATTGGGTTTTTTGGTATGAAACAAGTCTCTATAGTTGAAGAGCTTAACTTGAGTTGCAAATTGTGTAATGCCACATGTTTTTTTTTGTTGTAGCCCATTTCCTTCTAAAAATGGGTGAGTTCAAAACCCACCAAAGAAAAGTTCAACATTACCACCATCCTAAATATTTCAATGGTTTTCAGAACCAAAATTGAAATTATAGTAGTGACCATGAGGTGGTAGAATCATTGATCAACATTAGTTGAAATGATGGTGACCTCAAGGTGGGATAAGCAAAAGATGTTAATAAAAACAAGGGTATGCTACAAGGTCCAACCAACAAGGTGGAGATTGACTCAAAAGATGACATTGAGAACACATCTCCAAAAGCCAGAAAGAAATATTACAAATGGAAATGACATCAATAAATTAGACTTTGTTAGGAAATTATGAAAGCAAAAAGAGGCTCATTTTGCCCACGAAGAAGTTCAAGCCTTCTTCCATGCAAATTGGTTGATAGTTAATGAAAGATGGATTTAGGCGAAATAGGGCTTTGGTAAGGATTATACCCATGTTCATTCATGGTTTCTTAAAAGGTCATGTATTTGTTCTTTTCAAATATAGTTGGTAAAAATGTTTTAGGAAATTATTTGTTGAAAATTTTTGTTTTAGAATATTTTATTATCTTAAAAGATTTAGGTAGAACCAAGTTATTGTAAACAATCTAAAAATTGGCTTGTCACACCGCTTGAACAACCAAAGAACCATGTGCATTGTCATGGCCAAGGATATTGTTTGTGCTTTAGTAACTTCTATTAAAACTCATAGTATTAAACAATTACTTGACTTCTAGTTGTGGATAGCAAAACATACAAAAGAGGTTGAAGATGAGGATATCTAAATACCAATGGAAATGTGGGAAATGTGTTAATGTTTTATGTGAAGTTAATGTCCAATAAAATTTGGCTTCTTGGTACAAGCATTATAAATTAAACAAAAAAACAGTTGTACCATTTAAAGACTAGGGTCCTTGAATAAAATTCCAACTCCAACAATTGAACCAAATATGCAAGATTAATAATTCAATACATTCCATTTCAACTATACTTTCCATTATTTTACAGATTTGAATTGAAATAATTATGTTTTTCCATGGTTCTTGTTAGGCAATGAATTAGACCTTAACTATTGTGAACTTTTGAAAAGTAAACATGAAAAAAAGGAATTTTTTAATGTAAAACAAGAAAAAATTGGTACCTTCAATATTGATGTAGTGAATGTTTTAAACATGCATGAGCAAACCCATCCTTAGGTGGTACCACTAAGAACCACCTCAAGGAATGGTTAAGGAACCAAAAGTGGTCAAATCATTTTTTTGAGTCCTTTCCCTTAATTTTTTTCACAACTATAAATTGTTGTTTTTTCATTTTTATCCATTGTACATGAATTAATTATGGTTTGAATTTTATTTTGGAATAAAAAAAGTGGGAATTGTTCAAAAAATTGTATTCAAAGTAAATATATCCCTTTTAGGAATCAATAGTTTTAACTTTGAAAATTCATAACTAGATTATACTTACTCAATTAGTCTCCCATTAAAAATAGAATGACTTCAAAATTACTTTAGAAAAAAATTCCCAAGAAAAATTTCAAATCATGTTTCAAATTTATGTTCTTGAACAAAAAGTTAAAATAAATAAACCAATGCTACATTCTTGAAACTCTTTTTAAATGAAATAATTAGGAACATCAAAATAAAAAATATTTTTCATATCATTGAAATTTCAAAATCTATGGAACCTTATAAATGTACTCATTAAAATTTATGAAAATATTTATTTATGTATGTGTTTCCCTATGATTTTTTAAAGTTTGATGCGTTGAATAAATCAAGGTGTGACATTCCTAATCGTACCACCCAAGGATGGTTTCTGATCTGTGGACATGTTAGCTATGCACATGAAATGTTGTTTCATTATCAAAAGTATCCCCAACCATTTATAAAATTTCATTATTATGACTCGATATAGTTGGTGTAATTTTTAAAACCTCTAAATGATATAGCAAAAGAGGTTTTGAGGTGTTGGAAAATGGACGAAGGATCCCATGAACCCAAATTTCTAATGTTTGTAATTTTTATTTTTTTTCATTTTAGAGACTTGTAATTTTAAAATTCTACCAAATCTACTTTCTACCTATTTTTCAAGTAGATGCCAAGGTAAAAACATTGTCCACTTTATCTTGTTTTCAATCTTCCAAAATTTGGAAACAAATTTTTTGCCTAACACAAACTTTACATTACCCAAAGGATAATTAGAATGAAATAATATGAGGTGCATGCACCCATCAAGTTTCCAAGATTTACTCAACTTAGAATTAGTTAATGGTTCTTGGAAATGAATTATTGCCAATTTCTTGACCTTTTTTAATTTGATGCCACTTGATTAAAAGAACATGTCATTGTGAATCCATTGTTCAACATAGGTCCTTTTCTTGCTTTAAGTGGCCATTGAACAACTCGTGATGCAAGAACAAGTGATCAAGACATGATAAAAAATCAACCACTAAATTCAAAGTGTTTATGTTTCATGAATAGGTTCAAAATGTTCTTCAAAGTAAAATTTGTTGTTTTGTATTGAAACCTTGCTTTGAAAACCTTTTGGGCCATTCAATAATTGATTTGTGTTAAAATGTAACAACAATAGTCCTTGAATTTTTAGTGTCCATTGTGTTTAAGGTGTATGTGCTTTGTCAAGCAATACAAAATGTACATGAACGTATATGTTGTTGCTAATGTAATGAGAACTTGCTTGGAAAGCCTTTTGGGTCATTGAACAAGTGGTATAGGTACAATATGAATCCTTGAAAGATTTGGTGTCCATTGAACTTAAGATCCATGCTTTGTGAAGTTGTTTGAACTAATTTTTGGGAAATGCATATTGTTTAACACAATGAATGATTGCTTGAAAAACCTTTCTAATTGGTAATTGAGTAAGTGGTGGATACCAATTTAATAAGAGGTTAGGTCTGTTTGATAAGCTTTGTCCATTAGATTTAAGGTGTTTATGTTTTTTTACTTGTCAAGTTGGTATTTTTTCAAAGTATAAGTTGTTGAATCATACTAAACATTTGCTTGGGGAACTACCTTTAAATGGTCATTGAACAAGTGGTGTAGGAATGAACACAACAACTTTGATTCCTTTTGAACTTTGGGTTTCATTGACTTCCAAGGGGTATGTGTTTTACTTGTCAATTTATGAATGTTTTTAAAAGCAAATGTTCATGAATCATGTTCAATGGGTGCTTGGAAAACCAATAGATGGTCATGGAATAATTTGCATAGGTACAAATGTAATTCAATTCAAAACCTTTGAAAATGTTTTGTCCATTAATCTCAAAGTGATATATGATTTGGCTTTATATGGGTGGCAAGGCAAGAAGGTGAAAAAACCAATTAAAATGCATCATCCAATTCTTAAATGTCAAGTACCATTACCAATAATTCAATCAATCACAATGGAAGTAGGGGTTAGGCCACAGCCCCTTGACATGTATAATAATTTTCATTGTTATTAAAAATGACATATTCTCCCCAAAACCTTTAGGTGTGTATCATATCAACCAACATATGTCCATGCCCATTGATATTAATGGTTGTTTATTGTGTTTTTGCAATCTGCCAAAGGTGATACAATGTTCTTAATGATCAAACATATAGTTGCAACTTCAACAATATTTTCTAGTCACAATTTGTTATATGCACAAAAGAATGTTGCCTATTCCAAATGTTAAATATTATTGGCATCTACTCATTAGAAATTAGATATTCATGCCAACATGGGTTGATTGGGGGCTTTACATGGTCAATAAGAAAAAAAATTGACTTTGATCACCTTGAGTTTTGTGGTTGGAGTTAACATATGTTTGAAATTGACCATATTAATAGACTAGTAATTCAACCAAATGTAACCACTTCGTTTGCAACTACATGCAACTTGTAGTTGTTTGTGACTAAATTTGGGAGTATTTACAACTATAAGATCAAATTTCAACTATTTTGGTCACTCTTACAACTATGATGCAACTATTGGAAACTTCATCCTATTGGTTGGATGGCTTCTAGGTTTATTTTCATCCATGATTATATTGATATGTCGCATTAGTCGCAATAGTCATCAAATTAATCACATCCTAAACATATTTTACAGTGACATAGGGGTGTATTTTTATGTATGTATTAAAATTAAAATTATGATCTATTACATATATCCTAAATATATATTTGTGTATATTAATTATGTGCATGTATGTATATTGTTCATGTCATGAATCTAAAAACTAATATTTGAATTCTGAAATTTATTATTCAAATCTGAAAATTAACATTTCAGTTATGAGATGTATATATATTTGAATTTAGAAATTGATATTTTAGTTTAAGAAATATTTATATGAATTTGAATTTTTTATTTGCATCCTGATTTCTTTCTTTAATCAAAAATAATTGTTTGAGTCTAAAAATTGTTATTCCAATTCTAAAACATTTTATTTGAATCTAAAAATCAATATTTGAACTTTGAACATTATTATTCAATTCTGAAAACTGATATTTCAATACTGAAAATTCATATTTCACTTCTAAAAATTATATTTGAACTTGAAAATTGTTATTCCAATTTTGAAACATTTTATTTGAATCTAAAAATCAATATTTGAATTTCAAGTTTTAAATATGAATTTTTAATATTGTTAGTTTTATTCACAAATATATGTTTGAGTATAAAATTATAATTGAAATTATGAAGATTATATTTCCACATTAAAATTGTTCTTTAAATTCTGAAAATTACCACTGGAATTCATTTTATATATATAATTTTTTAAAATTTGAATCTAAAATTTTAAATTTTAGTTCTAGAAATTGTTATTGGAATTCTTTGCTTAATTATTTGAGTTTGAAATATATATGTATTTGAATTGAAAATTAATATTTCAATTCTTTTAAAAATTAGTTGAATTTGAAATTTCATATTTGAATATGAAGTTTGCTATTTCAATTCCTTAAATTTTTGAATTAAAATGAAATTATTTAAATTTAAAAATATTATTTGAACTAATATTTGAAATTTGAATTCTAAATTATTATTTTCGATTCTAACAATTACTATTCCAATTTTGAGTTTGTAAATTTAAATTAGAAATTTTATTTCATTTGAAACTTGAAATTGCAATTCCAAATTATTATTTTGGATTCTCAGAATTAATATTTCAATTGAGAAAATTATTAATTGAGTCTAAAAATGGACATGTCAATTTTGAATCTGAAAATTGACATTTCAATTCTGAATTTTTAAATTTAAATTCAAAGACTTATTTCATCTAAAAAATGATATTTGAATTCTGAATTGTTTTTTTGGATTCTGAAATTAGTATTTCAATTCCAAAACTTATTGATTGAGTTTTAAGGCTTTTTTCTACTAGTGTTATCCATAATGAATCACTTTTATAAATAATTATAAATAATTATATTTATTACTTATAAGTTACACCAAATAATTATTTTTAAAACATAGATTTTTACAAAATATATTTTATATTCTTACACTAGAATAAATTAATTACTGTAATTAATGTTACATTACTTTTAAATCATTGTAATTATATCAGATAAAAATTAATTATAGTATATGCATAATTATTTTTTAATTGAACGTATTTATTCACAATCTGTAATTTATAACTTTAAATCTGACTTTTATTGCCAATTTGAGAATTCAAGTATCAAATTATAGATTCAAAAGAAAATCATAATTCAAATATAATAATTTTAATTCAAATAATAATTTCAATGTCGAATAATAATTTTCAAATTTAAAATATCCACTTTTAGATACAAAGAAGTTTTTTAGAAATTGAAATATCCTTTCTAAAATTCAATTAATGACATTGAAAATTTAAATAATTGAAATTTAGATTCAAATAAAATATTTTTAAATTTAAGTATCAATTAACATATTGAAATAAAAATTTCCAAATTCAGATTTGGTTTTTAAGAATTGAAATATTAATTTTCAGATTCAAATAACAACTATCAAAACTGAAATATCAATTTTCAGATTCAAAAAATAAATAAATCAGAATTCAAATATTAATTTTCAAATTCAAATAACTACTTCTTGAATTGAAATATTAATTTCAGATTCAAATACAAATGATCATAATTGAAATATTGATTTTTAGATTCAAATAATAAATTTCAAACTCAAATAATAATTATTAGAATTGATCTATCAATTTTGAGATTCAATTAACAATTTTCAAAAGTGAAATAATAATTTTCAAAGTCAGGTAATTATTTTTAGAATTGAAATAACAAATTTCAGATTTAAATAATTATTTTCCAATCTCAAATATCAACTTTCAAATTCAAATAAGAAAGTTTGAATTCATATAACAATCGTCATAGTTCAAATATTATTTTTAAAATTCAAATATGAAAATTTTAATTCAATATATGAACATTATACATATATCTACATAATTAATATACAAAAAAGTACATATTTATTATATGGGTAATATATCCTAAATACAGTTTGAATACATGCAAAAAAATATACTTGTAAATCACTATAGAATAATTCTAAAGGTATGACTAATTTTGTGACTATTATGACTAATGGAATATATAAGCCTATTCATGCATAGTCACAATGACGACCAAAATGGTTGATCTTATAAATTATAAATAATCCCAAAGCTAGTTGTATAAACGACTATAAGTCACATGCTGTTGTAAATGCAATGGTTGCATTTTGGCTGATTTCTATTAGTGTTTGACACTTTCTTCATTGTTCCTCATATATATTTTACTCTTTGTCGCCATACTTGTCATCTCCCATCATCATCCCCATGTCATCTTAACATTCTTTCATTGTTGGTCAAGCCTATTTGGGACATCCCCCAAACCAAAAAGCTCCATATCAATCCTTTTTTTTTAATCAAAGATGTTCAAATTCAAGATGTATGATCAATACATGGTCTCATCTTGGGATGTCATTTCAGGATCTTGACATGGTAATTTGTTTCTTCTTTTCACTCTTTTTGTATGTGGAAGTATGCTCTATTTCATTTCAAACATGTTATGTGTCTTTTCCCCTTTGTTTATAATTCTTTTATGGTTTTACACTTTATTTATTGCTTATGGTTGTTGAAGTTTTGTCATAGTGTTGTGTATATTTTTTACTCTAATGTGTAGCACTAACTAAACTATGCGTTTGTGATGGAAGCATATAATGATGATGTAATTTAGATTGAAAAATGTGATTGAAGTTTTGGTACCTATTCAACATTCACTATATATCTCACCCAAGCTTTAGTTGAGAAGTACCTAAAAATGTTTCAGAGAAAAAATTAAGCACGCTTTGAAATTGTAAGGTGTCTTGAAATGATTCAAGATTGGTTGGTGAAATGACTTGTGCACAACCTAGAACATTTGAAAAGACATTTCCTTAAGAAGCATTGAGAAGGTATTTTCTTTAGAGCAAATAAGCCAAGGTGTTGGTCAACCTTGGAATCCATAACTTCATTCCCAATCTCAAATGGATTTAAATTCTTGGTTTGAATGGAGTTCATCAAATTAGGTTGTTGGGTCCACCACATGAATCACAAGTTCGATGGTTGAATGTTATCTCAATGAAAATTTAGAGAAGAAAAAATGAACCCAAAATTGGTCGCTATGAGGACACAATTTCAAGTTGTTGAAGAGTTTCCAAAATCCACTCCACAATGCACACAAACATGACTTATATATAAGAGATTTTTCAACACTAGAGTTTCAAACTTGAGGGGCAACTAACTACCCAATTGGTCTAGTAGGAAGGGACCCTTGGACTCCAGTTAAGGATTTTGTCACAAGGGGGAGAACCTAGTATCCCTTATGTTATTGTTATGGGGCTGACTTGGTTTTATATCCTTTTAAAACCCCATACATGTTCTTCTTTCATATATCACATGCAACCTTTGAGTCCCATTTGTTTATCTCTTTAGACTCGTCATCCATACATGGGGCTTGCATACTTTCATAGATGTGGTCGTTGGTGACTTCACAAGATATTATCATATCCTCCCACATTTTACCATCCAAGAGCTATTTTAAAGGATTTCAATAATTAATTAATTATTGAAATTTCAATTGTTTGGTGAATACATGTCAAGGAAAGGAACTATGAAGATCTCTTGACCTAAAGGATAAGCTCCATTATGAGGGTGGAAATTTTCAGAGGTTTACTTAAATAAATAAGTTGATTCTATATATACTTACATTATAACAAAGTTTGGAATTCCAATGGCTCCCAAAGGTCACCTTGGGTGAACCAACACCCATGTTGGTTGGTACCATGGTAAAAATCCCAAAAGACATTTAAATTATTTGTAAAATATTACAAATATCCCATGCTTACACCCCAAAAGCCTTTTATTCTGAGCATGGGATATTTATAATATTTAGAAATAATTTAAATGGCTTTTGGGATTTTTGAATTGTGAGTTCAAATCTAATATTTTTTGGGGCTTAATAACACCACACCACTAAGAGGCCTCACTGGAAAGGTAAAGGTACCAACATGGGTGCTAGTACACCCTAGCCCCCAAAGCCCCCCATGTTCTTGTAGATGTTTACCTTAATTTATTTATTTAGTTTGACACAAATGGACAACTCCATTGCAAAAACAAAACAAAACACAAAAAACAAAAAACATCAATAAGAAGTACCCAAGCTCATTGTCACTATTGTTTTTCAATGAAGGGTTTTTTTATGCATTGGAAAAAAATTGCAAGCATCCTAAATCTAGCCAAAATGAACTACTAGCCCCACCAGCACACACACCATGTGGGGTTGGTTCATGGAGCATGGGCATGAAATGTTTCTCTATTGGCCTCTTATCCCATACCAGTACAATGGTTAGGTTAAGTTTTTTCATTAACAATTTGATTATTATTGTGCAATAAAACTAAAATAAATTAATATAACCCCCCTACTTATTTGTTGACCACCTCTTGTCCCCCTTACCACTAACTACTCACCCACATGCCCCTTACCTACCCATGAACTATCTACATGCATTTACCTACTTATATATCACTTGTTTGCTTCTACCTACTTACTAACTACCAACATGGCCCTACTTATATAAAAACCTACTCTATGCCTCTACTACCTAATAGCACTTACAAGCCCCCCCCCCCTCCCCCAAAATACCTATTAACAATTACATGTATCTACCTACCTACCTTTGAAGTAGCTACCTACTTGACCCTATCTACCTAATCATGGTTATAGACATGCTTGAATCAATTATGATTTGGAATCTATGGTCACCAACTTGTTCATTTGCCTTTTATTTGTTCAACATGGGAACATTATTCTTACTTACTCATTTGTTCACATTCAGTTTTAGATCTTTCATGTTACCAAATGAAACCTTATTCCCAGTAGGGAAATCCCTGGCCAAAGAAACCTTCATAAACAAGGAAAGTCAAATAATGGCATCCTAATATGCATCATCTGTGTTTATATTTTAAAAGTAAAATTTTGCAAAGTGGTGAAGTTTTGCTTTAAAAAAACACAATTTTACATTGGGAAATATGTTTTTTCAAAAAATAATTTAGTTTTTAAAAAAAATCATAAAGTGTTAAAACTTTGTCACAAAAAAATCATCACATCTCAATACTTTGAATTTTCATAACAAAATTTCAATCCCTCCCTATGGATAATCCCAAACACCAAAAAACTAACACCTCATTCACATTACGCTAAGTTCTGGCAAATTTTTAATCCTATACATATAAGATATTATGCAATAAGTACTGACAAGCTCTCTCTTTTTTTTTCTTTTTTTTTTTTTGGTCTTTTTGGTCTTTTTGTAGTGGAGTGGTGAGAAAGAAGAAAAAGAGGGATAAATGAAGAGAAAATAATGGAGAAGAAAAAACCAAAGGAGGAGGATGTGTTGTATCTACTACCTATGGTGAAACTCTTTTGCATGGTGACAAAGAAAAAGGACAAGAAGATGTGGGGGCAAAAACAAGAATGAAGTGAAGAAAATTGAAGAGAAAATGATGGAAGAAGAAGGGCTTAGGTACTTCCATTACATCTGGTGAAGCTCCTCTATTTGGTGGAGTGAGAAAGGAGGAAATGAAGGATAGGAAGAAGAGCAAAGAGGGGAAAAAAAATCCCTTAAAACTTACTTGCAAAAAGGTTCAAGTATACACTTGATAGACTTGATTTAAGGAGGATAAGTATTAGGGACACACGAGCTCCCTATTTATTTGATTAATAGTCACAATCTTACTCATTATTCTCCTTTGATTTGTAAGTTTCAATATTAAATATTAATATTTATTTTAATTTTTTTTGGTCCTTTAGTTACCACTCTTTTGGATTAAAGGTGGTTCCCTTAAACTTGTACAATTAGTTACTAGAAAAGGATTCTCTGATTTTAGCCTTTAGCCGATTTTGAAGAGAAAATTTTAGTTTCCCCCAAAAGCCGTATTTGTCAAATTCTTGAACTTTTTTGTTCTAAAGCATGGCTTGATACTTTCCTCAAGTTTTGGTCTAGTTTGGAGTTCATTTGAGTTTCAATTTGGGTTGCAAAATTCAAAATCACCAATTTAAAACCCACAAACATGAACAATTAGAACCCCCATGACCACGGAAAAAGCTCTGAATTTATGGAAATGTACTCCATTCTTTAAAAAAAATTAATTTAAGTTTCACTTTGAAAATGTGAGAAAGAGATAAGAATAATGGTAATGGTAGAGATAAGAATTAATCAATTTAATAATATCCCACTAACCCCCTCCTCCCCCCTAACTTTTTAATTCTCAATTTGTATTGAATTTGTAACCATGAAAATACTCAAAATTCAATCATTCTTGCATTGTAGGTCTAAGAATTACAAACTCGCCCCAGTGTCATCCAGGCCTTTACAACGGTACTAAGAACATGGTGGGGTTGGTACCACAAACACAACATGGGCCTGGGGGTTTGGTGATCTCAACATGACAAAACAAGGGGTGTGTCACATTGTGGCCTTGCCATTTACATTAAGAAGTATGTTAATGCAAAGCTCATACAATAAGGCATGTGTGCAAGATCCTAACATGAACCACCTTATTTTCAATATGTTATGGGCTTTTGAAAAACAAATAATTTTTACCCCTAAGCAAAAAGTCTATAATTCAATATTTTCATATAATTTGGTTTTAAAAAGTTCAATATTTTTTTTCATTATATTTTTAAATTAAATCCAAGTCTTTAACAAGTTTTAGACTCAACCATTAACCCTAATCAAATATGCATTTATCCAAGTGTTAAAAACATGAACTATGATAAGAATAAGATAAATGAATTTCAAGAGTCTTAGATTGATAAGAATATGGTTAAAAATCAAGAGGAAAGCAAGAAAAGAGGTTCAAATTTTCAATGGGTGTTAACAAGAGTGAATAGAAGAGATTGGGGGGGGGGGGGAGGACCTCTTTATACATTGCTTTGTAAGAGAATGCATTAGGGCCTTCCTATGGTGCTATAGGGGTCCCATGTGAACCCCTTGCAATCTACATCTTTTAAACAATGTAATAATGAAGCCTAGGTGAATCTATGATTCATGAACAACATTAAGAAGCTAAAAGCACCTCATAGACCTATGTCCCCTATAACCTTTAGGCTTTTATTTGAAGCCACATATGTTACCACTTAATGTGTATTGGAAATTGTAAAAGCTTTTCAAATATTATAATATGTGTGTGTGTGTGTGCGTGCGCGCGTGTGTGTGTGGTTATGAAATTAAATAATGGGAGACATTTTTGTATGTCCTTAACATAAAAAAAAATTCAAATGGGACAACAATGCTGTAATTTTTTTGAAATGTTGAAAAAAAATTCACCAAAGTTCCCATAGATCCATGTATACCCATTCGAACCATTTTTCCTTGAAGTAGATGCTTTAAAATTGTATTTGTAACATCATGTTGTCTTAATATGGGAATGACAGATGATTACATCTTGTTGGAATCCATTCAAGTATATTTTCAATGATTTAAATAAACTAGGAAATTCATTATAAATATTTTTAGGTATCATTTGCCATAAATGACATCGTCAACATCATGGTTAACATCACCATTAAAACCATTTCCAACATCATCACCAACATTATCTCCAATGTCATCGTGGATCACGAATGGAGTTCATCCATGAAGCTCCACCTCTCATCCATTGCACATCATCATGTAATTAATAACTTGCCCAAGAAGATTCTTTAAAATATCTTGAGTTAATTTGAAAAGTTTTGAAACATCTTGATTTAATGTGAGATATTTTGGTATTATTTTTCTTGAGCTATGTCCCTAATATTGTATGAATAAAAGTCAATTCTCCTCATGTTACATTTAGTGTATTCAACACATGTCTAAGGAACAATCTTATAACATAACTTTGTTTTCTTATTTTCATGTTTTCGTAATAAAGTTATGTTTGAACTTATGTTTTGCACACTTCATTATCTTGTCTTCGGATTTCATTTGATTTAATATTATGCCTACTTTTGTCATGGTTTGTTAATGCCATTTGGAAATCTTTTTGTTTCTGTAGGTTTTGTGCTCATAACAATTTGAACAAACTCCAATTAGGCTTATTTCTATTGTTGGTCTTATAATATTTCTTGTTTGGAGACCATGTTTGTGTCAAAAGAAGAGGTGGTTAAGTCCATGGAAGAATTTATTATTGTCTATAGAAATATGCAAAAAAATACACAACCACCTCTTCATGAATCCATTGTTCATTTTCAAAGTAATCAAGTTTTTGACATCCTTGGGGTCTGTTTCCATAATGCAACCCAAGGAACCACAAATCAACTTGTTTGACAAGTTTGATGGAGCGCATTCAAAATTTTGAGGTTTTGTCAGCCAAATGCATATAGTCATTTAACTTCATTCCTATTATTATCCAAATGGCCTAGTTCAAATTGGACTCATTGGCACTTTATTATCAAGCACAACTGTTGTTTGGTTTGCACTTTTGTTGGAACACTAATCACTTTGAAACATTCCTCAAGGAATTCAATGCCACTTTCAAATACTCAAACAAGGAATGCACATCCATTAACAAGTCGTGATATTTTCATCAAGAATCATGTTTAGCCATAATGTATGCACCAAAATTCACATAATTGACTTTTCACATCTTATAGGATGAAGTAATGCTAA
Source organism: Sphagnum contortum (assembly GCA_963920785.1). Taxonomy (NCBI): domain Eukaryota; kingdom Viridiplantae; phylum Streptophyta; class Sphagnopsida; order Sphagnales; family Sphagnaceae; genus Sphagnum; species Sphagnum contortum. The sequence goes on along the minus strand of OY987276.1, from coordinate 22,707,585 downwards.
TGAATTAGTTTCAATTTGGGTTATGTAGCAATGCAAAGGATTTATTGTTCACCATACCATATCCTTCAACTATAAATTAAGCCATTGCACAAATTACAAAAAGTCAATGCAATGATAGGTTCTTTGAACATTAACAAGAAAAACATTGGGAACCTTCATCGACTCAAATGGAGTGAAAGCAAGGTAAAGAAGATGGCTCACTATTCTATGTCAAAACAATTATAAAAAATTATAAAAAAAACTTTGATACAATATAAGTAGAAATATTATTTTACATAATGATTAATACAATGATAATCTTTCACTTTATGATTATAATGTTGAAAAACCCCATTTTGAAAATAGATTTAAGTAGATTTTTTAAAATGCATCTTCTTACATGAATTTTTTATCTTATGAAATGGGTTACAAGTAGATGAAACATTGATTTTTAAAAAAAACATTCAAGTTAATGAAGATTCAAAAGATATTCATGTATTGTCGAATTATAAGCATAATACATTAAAATTTGAATGTGAAGTAGGTTTGAACACCATATTGACCATTCATTTTCAAATCAATTTTTAATCAATTTTTATGATACTGAAGTTGTTCAAATTTTGTATGTAACCATAAATTAAATGCAATGACATGTTTTTTCATTTTTTTACTTCAAGATTTTTTGAATCTATTTTCTTGTGTTTACATTAAAAAATATTTCATTAAAAATCTAGACTTTGGTGGACTATTTTTTTTGGTCTACTTTAACTTGTCGACACTAAAGGAGTTTTGCACCTTTTATGCCATTTCAACCACTAGTAGATGCCCCAAAGGACAATTTGATGCAAATTAATGAAACATGATTCAAGCCCTTCATGGAATAAAAAAAATGGTGGTGACATGTAAACAAACTTTGTTTGTATTGTGGAGGATGAAATCTTGTTGCTTGAAAATGTCCAAAGAATCGTGGTCAACAAACAACACATGTTGTTTTTGTTACCAACCCATAGTTTAAAAAATTGGGAATCAAAGATGTCTAGTTTCAATAGGGATTGTGACGTTAGACCTTGACGTATCATGTAATGAAAATGGTCCTGGTTTATCTTTAGGCCCATCACCATGTTTTCTAGTACCAACCATTGTCAAATGCAACATGCTCATGGCAATGGAGACCTAAACATTTTTTATTTTGGTGCATCTACATGCTTCATTAACAAGGAGTTAATGTGGCAACATAAATGTTTGTAAAAAAAATACATTTATACAAATTGAAGTCATTGACAACTATAGTTTATTTTCAAGACATGTAAAACATGAAACCAATGCATTGGAGATTACTATTGGGTCACACATTAACAAAATGGTTATCAATGATATTTTATCCCCAAAAAACCCTATCAAAAGTGGATTAACAGACAAGGAGTCTTCACTTTGAAGCACCAAAACATGAGGCCACATAATGTTATAAATAGCAAGGGCTCATTCGATATTCCAAATTTCCAATTAAGTTAAAGTGAGTTGAAATGAACCAAAATCTATGTAAAAAGTCAATTTTTTATAATTTTTTTGTACATATGTCTATGTGGTGCCATTTTAATGGCATGTTAATCTTGGCAAGTTGTGTTTGATCATTAATATGGATGTTATGAAATCTAAATTGAATAGTTACATGTTCCAATTTTAAATTTTGGTTTGAACACAAGATGATTAATTGTTTTATTCGATAACATTAATTTCATAAATAGCCCCTTAATTTTCATAATAAAAAATCTTTAATTGTAAAAAAGAAGAAGTTGTGGATGACTATGAAGCCCATTTTTAGAACATTCAAATCTTCAAAGAATTTCAATTTTGCGTTTTTCAAAATTCAAGGTCTATTCAAAGTTCATGAATATTTTATGACATGTAAATGTGGTGCAATGTATATGGTGTTTAAAATAAAGTTACAACTTATAATACAAGAAATTAAAGCTTAAAATGTCAAAATGTTTGAGTGTGATTTGATATTGTGATCACGTTTAAAAATGAAATGCAAAATCTAACAAAAATTGTGCATTTTAAAAAAATCATATTCATTAAAACATGATTAACAAAAAATATATGACATATTGGGGCAATTCTAAATATGATAAGTAAAAATTTACCAAAAATTTCACCCAAAAATTCCTTTATATGAAAAAGGTGTTTTTTTGGCAAAAATGCCTAGAAAGGACAATAGTCCTTTATCCCAAGTAAACACATTGGCTTCTTAAATCTTGTTTGGATTGAGATAATGCTTTGATCCTATTTGTCAAAAAGAACAATGGTTCCTTGTGTGTTGATTATTGGGGATTGAATCGACTTACCATTAAAAATAATTTGATACCTTTTATTTTTAGTCTTAGGACTATTGGATTAGTTGAGGCATGAGAAAGTGTACACCAAGATTGATTTGTATGGAGCATACAATTTGGTGCAAATCCATGAAGGCAACAAATGAAGGACAACATTTCAAAAACATTTCAAGTGTATTGTGATGCCTTTTGGCCTTATTAATGCATTTGCCATCTTCAACATTTGATGAATGAGGTATTTCATGAATACTTGGATGATTTTGTGGTTTATTGCATCCATGACATCTTATTTTTTCCAAGAAAATGGAAGACCATGAACAACACATATGTGTTGTTTTGGACAACCTTAGGGAAGTTTGACTTTACGTCAAATTGGAAATGTGTGAATTTCATCAAATTAAAGTGGAGTTATTGGGCTACATCAGTTTTGAAGATGGCATTCACAAGGGTCCCCATATATTTTACATTAGATGATGTGTTCTCGCAACTTGGAGAAGACTACCGATTTCATCTTACCAATTTCATTCTCCTAAATGTTTTTATGCTAAATTAATTACAATATTTTTGACACAAAACTTTTGACTATTGTGGACACTTTTAAAAGGTGGCATCATGTATCTGAATAAGCTCAAACTGAAATCATGTATTATAACCACAAAAATCTCTAAGGTTTCATGATAACTCATGTTTTGAATCAATACCAAATTCAATGGGCATTGTCATAATTGTCTTGATTCTAGTTTGACATCACATGCCTTTCTAAATGGTAGCAAAAGAAATTAGGTGCATTACTCCATTATTCATACCTCGTGCTTAAAGAAGAAGATATAACCTACAATCAACAATGTGATGTCATTTTCAAATTAAAACACCTTTGATTTCGAACATGGCTAGTAACTTTTGATGACAAAACCCATTTTATTTGAATTCATGAAATTAAAAAAAATGCTTTTGCTATTAGCATTAAGGGCCACTTGAAAAACCAAAATCAAGTTCAAAGTCTTTCTAATAATCATGACAAGTTCAAGTTTCAAAATGGTTTGTTTTATCACAATGAAGTTTTATACATACTTGATGACCTTATTCAATTCCAAGTTCTGTAGGCCATGCATGACATTTTGGATTCAAAACCATGGAATTAATATTTCAAAATTGTTGATGGTCACAAGTATGTGAAGGTGTTTGTTGGATCATATGATGTTTATGCATGAGTAAAAAATCATTACACCAATATGCATCAAGTTTGCTTTATGTTTCATTAGATTTTCAGTAGACTTGAATAAATTTACCATGATGAAAGTGGTCAACCCCCAAGTGACTTGGGACCAATTGTCATGGATACATGAATTCACTAATCAAATTCACTAATAGTTAATACATTAGGATAGACTCCTAATCCCTAGTTATGTTAAGCACTTAATAAACCCAAAATTAAACTAGGTTAAGAAACTAGGCCATTTAAGCCCATTAATTTAGAATGCAATTGTGAAGGTTTAAACCCCCACCATTATCACATATGCCAATGCCACGGGGTTCATTCATTTGAATGTTCATCCATGACTTGTAATGAACTTATACCTAACTCTTAATTTAGTTTCAAGTCACTTTTAATTAGTTTCTAGTTAAGTTTTAATTCATTTCTAATTAACTCCTAGTTGAGTTTAAATTCACTTTTAATTCATTTTTAATTAATTCATAGTTTACTTTCAAATGACTACAATTAACTCTTAGTTCATTTCTAGTTAATTTTTAGTTAATTTTCAATTCATTCATATTTAAGTTCATTATTAATTGAGTTTAATTCACTCTCAGTTGAATTTTAGTTATTTTAGGCTATTATACCCTATGTTATTATTGATTATTTCGCCATTGGATATTTTTAATTATTATACATAGGTTATTATAGGTTATTCCACCTTAATTTAATTTTAGTTATTGTACATTATCCCACCTTAAGTTATTATTAACTATTTTAGGTTATTACGTCCTATTCTATTTTTAACTATTGTAAGTTATTTCACCTTATGTTATTATAAATTATCCCACATTAAGTTATTATAGGTTATTCCACTTTAGGTATCCTAAGTTATTCCATCTTATGTTATTTAGGTTAATCCATTTTACGATATTATAGGTTATTTCACCCTAAGTTATTTTAAGTTAAGTCACCTTAAGTTTTTTTGGGCTATCATAGGTTATTTCACCTTAGGTTATTTTTGGTGAATGGAACATGTTTTACCATATGATATTTTAGGTTATTCTACTTTTCGCTATTTTTTGTTATTTTACATTATTCCACCATAGGTTATTTTAAGCTAATTTCGATTATCTAGGTTATTCCACCTTATGTTATTTAAAATTAATTTTCCTATTTTAGATTATTTTACTTTAGGCTATTTTCAGTTATGCTAGGTTTAAAGCTATTTTATTATAAATTATTCCACCCTATGTTATTCTATGTTATTTCACCTTACTATATTATCAATTATTTTAGGTTATTCCACCTTATTTTATTCTAAGATATTTTATTTTAGATTATGATTCTACCTTGGGCTACTTAAAGTTATTTTTTACTATTCTAAGATTTTATTTGTAAAAAAATATAGGTTATTTCACCCTAAATTATTATATGTTATGTAACTTTAAGCTTATGTATAACCTAGGGTATAATAATGTATGGTGATATCACCTAAAATAACCAATTATAACCTAAGGTTAAATAGTTTGGAATAGTTTAGAATAGCCAAAAATAATTTAAAATATTAACGTAAGGTGAAATAAGGTAAATAATTGATAATAACTCAAGGTAAAATAACTTAAAAAAACCTATTATAATTGAAAATATCCTAAAGTAGAATAACTAAAAATATCTTTAAATACCTTAAGGTATAATAGCCTATGGTGGAATAACCCAAAATAACCAGGAATAACTTAAGGTATATAACCTAAAATACGGTAGAACAATTTAAAATAATTTACAATGGATAAACCTAAAATAACCTAGGTTGAAATCATATATAATAGTTGAAAATAGCCTAGGGTGGAAAAACTTAGAATAATGAATAATAACCTCATGTATAATATTTTACAATAGCCTAAGGTGGAATAATATTTGCATTACACAATTAATTATTATAAAAATAATTGGTTAGACATTTTATCTATGGTGAAGTTTGCTTATAACAACATGGTGCATTCATCAACATAACAAACATTTTTATTTGCAAATTAGTTTGTACCTTAAGTTTGATATCTAGGGTGTGAATAAAATCATGTAGTTGGATATTAAGGCTTGTGGTTAATGAGCATTCAAGCTCAACTTGTATTTAACCTTGAAGAGACACAAAGGCAATACAAAGATGAACATTGAAAGGAACAATCAAGTTTTAAGGTCAAAAACCAAGTTTGGTTTCGAATGGTCCATTCACCATTGTGAAGGAATTCAATGGTGTGGAGTTTCAATTCAAGCTTCTAGATTCCATGAAAATCCATCTTTTGATTCATGTTCCTTATTGGAACCTTGCTATGCATTCGTCATTCCAAGAAAAGTTCCTAAATCAATTTCACTAGTTGAAATCAATGGTGAAAAAAATATGAAGTGGAAGAAATTATTGATTTGAGGATATGGAATACTTCATTCATTAGCAAGGTTACAATGTGAATGAAGACACATGGGGATCAACTAGACATTTATTGATTGTTATGGAAAATGTGAAAAAAATGCATTAGTAATATCCAAACATGCCCTTATGGAATTCATTGTTAAAAGGGGAGGTGATGTTATGAATTACATCTTTAACATCATGTCCAACATCATTGCCAACATCATCATGGATGGAATTTCATCCATGAAGTTCACCTTTCATCCATTGCACATCCATAATGTAATTAAGAACTTGCCCAAGAAATTTTCTTGAGATATTTTGAAATATTTTGAGATATCTTGAATTGATTTGAAATATTTTGAAACACATTGAGACGTGTGAAATATTTTGAAATACAAGTATGAAGTTGTATACAAGTATTCATTACATTCACATGACCTGGACTTGAAAAGAGATACCACCTTCCTCCCTAAAGTATATTTTTTGATTGATGATACAATTAACTATATTGAAATGGCTAAATTTCTTTAGATTCCTAAATTAAAATTACTTCACATAACCTATGACTCCTTCATATGGGCTCCCATTGGAGAGTTTCAATCTTTAAAGTTGCAGCCTTCAATGATATCTCTTCAATTTTGCGTCATACATTTTGATTGGAAGTCATGTGACCCTCCTTTTATGGGTTTACTAATTAATGTTCAACTTATAGTGGAGAAGTGATTGAATGTTGAACAAAATTTTCACTGAAAATTCATGTAAACCAAAACTAAAAATTATAGACAATTTGAAATGTTTTAATCCTAAGTTGTGGGAGATATTGAAATTTGAGTAGTTTTTGGCATTTCAAATTCAATTTAATTACAAAATCTGGTCGTGGAAGGAGAAATTAGTTGGGTAACAAGTTCACACTAGGGCCAACAACATAGGCCACACTACCATATTTGATATTAAAAAGGAGCATTGACTGTACAACTAGGTCTCTAGCCTTCATCCAAAAACGGGTTTCTTGTTCAAACCAAAATCGTACTTCACATCCTATAGGGAATTACCCCCTTTTTTGTTTGGTTACCTATGATTTTTTTTTCAAAAAGGTGAAATAAAAAATGAACTTAAATTTTGGGGTTTCATAAGTGAGAAAAAATAAGAGGAAAAATTGAATCCTATATTTGATTCCATTAAGTAGCCAAAAATATAAAAGGATAATTAAAAAACTTGTCTTTCATGTTTGGTTCATTGCTAAAATTGGCTAAATCTTCCTAAGGACGATTGTCACTTTTTCTACATCTTCTTATGGATGGCTATATAGTCATACGTAGTCATATATTGTCACTTCCATCTGGACAACAAATGTCATGACTATACGACAAGTACGATCAATTGTATATTGACCACAATTGCAATCAACAAAACAATGGTAGGGGGGTCAACAACAATAAGAAACATAGGCTTATGAACGAATCATGTTGTTGTTACATTATCCACCAAATATTTGCAAAAGAAATTGAAAAACCCTGCCAAAATTTATAAAAAGAGAGAGCACCCAAGAAAAGGAGAGAAGAGGAGGCAAGGGGCAAGGACCAAAGTCGAGGTAAGCAAACAGCCCAAATGAAGCAGGCCACAAGGAGGAGAGGGAAGCACTAAGTACCCAAACCCTCCAACTTGAGGCCACTAAAGTATTATGGAAAATGTTGGGTATAGGCTGTTGTGGAGGGTGATACAAGGTGTTGTGTAGGGTGATGTGCCCTTGTGAGGAATTTTGAGTGAACCCAGTAGGACAAGAATTTTTTTTCAATCGGGCACAATGGCCTGTACCGGGCATGGCCCATGACAAAATGGTTTTCATGGTTTGGACAATGGGCATGTGGATTTACACAATGGACCTTAAACCATTCATTGGCAGATTGACCACAAGTTATGGTCCAATGTTTTGTGTTGTAGCCAAAGTGCTGATGATTCACATGAAGATTTAGTAAAATTTGGATACAAGATAAGTAAGAAAATAATTCAATAAAACCCTTCTATAGTGGTCACTAAAATACTTGCATCATGTATAAATATTTAGCGAATTTTCTTAAAATTTTGGTCGAATTTATGGCTATTGAAAATCTAAAAAAAACACATAAGTTTTTCACTTACCATTTTTAATAAATATTTTGGCTACACATAGCCAGCATAAAAAGGGGCTACTTGACAGGTCCTTCTCTGTGTTTTTGAACGGGTGCAAAATTTCGCTCTTTGCGGGGCGCTGCGCCCACCACAACAAGTCCAATTCGCCACTTATTGTGGGAAACAAGGTTTAGAGGGTGCCAGGTTGCACCTAATCATAAAAGGAAGGTTAGCTAAATGTCTAGTGTTTTTTCTGGTAGATTGTAAACAATTTTCTCAAGGTTTTCAAAACTTGTCGCCATTAAAACAAAGTCATTTGTGGGATGATCGCGCCTCATACTACAACAACACAAAAAATGGCAAAACAAAAAAAACAAAACAAAAACATTGGTCCTCGAGAAACGGACTTCTTTCTTTCCTGTCGTATCTACAAAGACTTTGGTATCTAGTGTATTTTAAGAATCCCGAGGGAAGAAAAAATTGTGTTTGCGCACGAGAGCGCCGACAGCGCCCCAGGCTCCAAAGCCAATGATGTCAGACGACGACATCCTTGATATTTGATGCACACGCAATTATCGCGCATGTTCGTGCGATGACCGAATTACAAGGCTTGATGATTTGTAGAACTTTTATTGGGGGCGCTTTACTTGGCGTGAATCATCAGTAGCACATTCAAATTCTTTGCCTACTCCTCCTCCTACAACTCTTTCAATTTCCGGACCCCACCGTCATTACCATTTTCAGTACCTATGCAGCAAAAACAAGTTCCCTGAGCATCACCAAAGCACTGCACCACTGGTCCCACCAATTCTCCGCTCTCATTACTGACAATGTTCTGGAGGCAGGGTCTTTTGTGGGCAATTCTGTGTTATAGCCAAAGTGGCGATCATCCACAGGAAGATTTAGCCAAATTTGGATGCAAATTAAATGTAAGAGATTTTTAAAAAAGAAATCCTCTTTATTTTTTGGCTATCTACTTGAACCATGTATAAAAATATAAATATTTCTTTTAAAATTTTGGTCTTTTTCTAGCTATTGAAAATCTTTAAGAAAAACATGATTTTTCACATTTATTTTTAATATAAAATTTTGGCTATATATATTATATATAGTCAGCCAAAAAGGTTGTTCTGGAGCATTTATAAATTCTTTGTCTAGTTCAGCTTTTTGCCCGGGTTGAGTGAACCAGCAACACCCACCAAAGCACCATGCAACATAAGTACATGGATGGACGGTATGTGGACACAAAACACCTTTTTAAGGGTTTTCATGATCCACAACTACTTAATCCTGATACCATAGGTAGTTTTGGCAGCTTTGACATTAATTATATTATTTTCAGAAATGTTGAAAAAATCGAAAAATAAAAAATGAATTTTCCAAGGTATTCTATTTTTTGAAATGAAAATTCCCAAAATCAATTAAGTTTTCCAAAAGACAAATATGTGAAGGTTGCCATGATATTATGTAGTTAGCTATGTACTAACGAACCATATATGTCTCTACCTACCTATTAGCCATCACATGCTTTACCTACTTAGTACATACATTGTAACCACTTATATAGCCTACCTATTTACCTACGACGCTTACCCACTTATAATAGTGCATTCATACTTGATGTTAAAATCAATGTTAAATGAAAATCTAGATGGCATCCTATGTGGCAACCAATGTTAAATGGGTGATAGCTTAATGTTAAATGAATGTTAGTTTAACATACAATTTTCACAATAAGTAAGTTTAAGTCTTTAATGACTATTGTGTTAAGGGACTCTATACTAGAATCCTTAACATGAAGTGTGAACACACTTTTAGTAGTTACCGAGGTTTTGTAGTGGTGAAAGTAGGAGGTTTACGATATATTGGTCATTATGGGTTTCCAATGAATGCTACACTTGTAGGTGGTGGTGCGTTAGAGAATCCGCAAGGCCGTTGGTTTTTGTTGAGTACTACTTGGCTTGGGTGAACCAGCACCGACCGTTGGTACCTTACCTTTTTGAGTGGGGCCTTTATAGTGGCCATCTTAAGTTCAACAAATGTTAGATTTGAACTCAAAGACATGCTGATTTAGTCTAATCATAGGACATTCATAATGTTTAAAAATAATTGAAATGGATTTTGGGGTTTTTACCATGGTGCTGACTAGTGTTTTCCAATTCTTAGGTTTTAGAAGGAACCTCGGGTTTTGGTTTTAGAAAATTTTATGGGGTTGGTTCAGTTTAGGATTTTTAAAAAGTAAAAATAAAATTGGGACTAATTTCAAATTTGCTTTCTAATGTGAGGGTCAGTTTTGATTTTGGTTTCTTTAAAATTTCAAATCAAGTCAATCTTGCTTTTAAGGTAGGTTAGGGTACATTTTGGTTCACCTCTTGGTTAGGTTCCACAATGTCAAATGTAATTCAAAATAATGCAAAAAATTGAATTTATATATATATATCTTTGAATTGTTACAAAGCTTTGACAAAGCCAAATTAAGTGAAACTACTATATTTTGAAGCTTTAAAACTATGTTGATAATTTCTAATGGATAAAGGATCAATTTTTTAAAGGTGTATGAAAATTCTATCAATGTGTTATCTTTTTTTATATATTTTTTGTTTAGTTTTATTTTAACATACTCATGACACAAAGTGCTTGATATTGATAAAATTTGAAATTGTGATGGTATAATCTATTATTGTAAAATAATTTTATTCATTAATATTGATAAGTATCAAATTATATGGGCAAAAAACTTTGTTATGTACTCTGTCCTTTTCATCTTGAATGGTACATTTAAAAAGATCTTCACACTATAGTACTTTTTTTTAATACCAATTGGTTTCATGCTTCATGGACTTGTATGCCAACTTTGAAATGTGCATCTTGCCACCTTTGAATTCAATCTTCAAACACCCTTTCTTAATTTGCCCTCCAAATCACCTTTTCAAAAATCCAAGATCATTGAGATGAAAAGGGCAATGGTGACAATTGTTGATTGTAGCAATGAAAAGACCATGCTAGTGAGTAAGATCATAAGATCATCAAGATGATGAAGGTGATGGTGACATTTTGTTGTTGGTTACTACAATAAAAACATCATGATGATAAGAAAAACCATAAAATCATTAAGACTAGGAAGGTGATGGTGACAACAACTACTTGTAGCAACAAGAAGACCATAACAATGAGAGGACCACAAGATCATTCAGAACACAAGGGTGATGGCAAAAAACTATTGGTTATAACAAGGGAAAGACCATGACAATGACTAGGACCACAAGATCATAAAGGTGAAGAGGCCAGTGATGAGAATTGGCAAGCTATAACAAGAAGAAGACTATGACACCAAATAGGATCACAATATCATCAAGATCAAGAGGGTAATGGTAGGGTAATGGTAGGAATTTGCTAACTATGACAACAAATAAGACCACAATCAAGATCAAGAAAGTAATGGTGGGAATCTATTAATTATAACAACAAGAAAACCATGACATCAAGTAGGACCACAAGATCAAGAAGGCAATGGTGGATAGTGATTTGTAACAATGAGAAAATTACAATAATGAATAGTCCACAAGATCATCAAGATTAGGAAGGTCATGGTGGTAGTTGCTAGTTATAGCAACGAAAAGACCATGATGTTGAATAGGACCACAAGATCATCAAGATGAAAAGGGTGATGGTGGCAACTATTTGTCGTAATAATGAAAAGACCATGATAATGAACAAGACCACAAGATAATCAAGATCAAGGATGCAATGGTGTGTAATTACTGGCTACATTGATCAAGACCATAAAAATGGTGAGGGCAATAGTGTGTAGCTATTGGTTGTAACAACGAGAAGATCATCAAGATGGGGAAGGCGATGGTGGCAATTATTTGTTGAGGGAATGAGAAGACCATGACAATGAATAAGACCACAAGATCATTAAGATAAAAAAGGCAATGGTGTGTAATTACTGGTTACATTATTAAGAAAACCATGACAATGATGAGAATACTGGCATGTAGCTATGGATTGCAACAATAAGAAGACCATGATGACTACAAGCACAAGATGATAAGATCATGAGGGTGATGGTGGGCAACTATTGGATGTAGCAACAAAAAAATTTCATAATGATAATGACTGAGACTATAAGAAGATGAAGAAGGTGATGGTGTAGCTTGGCAATGGTGGGTTGCGACAACAACAAGAACACCACAACCACCAATGTGAGTTACAATAAGGAAATAAAAAAAATGAACATTAATATGACAAATCACGAAAACAATGGCGATGATGTAACAAGCAGCAACAACCAATGAAAAGAACATGATCAAAAAAAAAAAAAAAAGAAGCTTTGAGCTTCAACAACAAGCTGCCACCTTCAACCCCTAATGAAAATCCCTAACCCGAAATTGAAACTAGAACCAACAATTTTCAAAAAATTGGTTCAATTTTGGTTCTTCAAACCATTAAGAACTGGACCCAGTTCTGGTTTCTCATAAAACAAAAAGAAAAAAAAAAAATCTTGGCTGGTTCCCAGCCAATTCCTCTAACCTTGCCTAACCTTGGTTCCTACCCGGTTCCGCATCTTGAACCCAGGTCAGATACGTCGCTAACCTGGGTACGAGCACAACACCGGTACCAACGAGGGTGCCGGTTCACCCAATGCAGAGTATTCTAACTTGGATTGTTTAACTAGCAGTTTTACTAGTGATTGTTGCAAATTTATGGTCCAATCGTTTAGTCAGAATCCAGACTACCCAAGCGAAAATTGCCATATTTTGACAGAAAAAAGTCGCATCATTGTCACCATATTTTAGACTACGAATTTGATCGCCAAAACTAGGCAGGATTTCTAATCAAATTTGACTTCACTATCTCACCTGTAGCCAAATTTAGCTCATTTCCTCCTGTGGACGATTGCCAGTCGCCCTACTTGACAAAATTGGCCTAATAATTTAAATTAAAAAAAAAAAAAAATCCCTTTTCCAACTCGCCCTCCTAAAAATGACTTCGTGCTGCACATCAATTGCAGGTGCAGTGATCAAATCAGACTTGGTACTGACTGACATGCAGATTTCTGAGAGTGGTAGGGAAGGACCTTCTTCTTGTCTGCAAGCGTAGACGAGAGGCAATTGTAGGGTTCTTCATTGTTCTCAATGCAAGAACTGTATTACTTGTCTTTCATGCTTGGTTTTGGTGAAACCAGGATGATGCCTGTCACTGGCTTTCCATTAGGTGGTTGTTGCGAGCACAGTTACAGTGCCTGGACCACCATCTCCGACAGAGGAGATCTTCCACATATAATAATAGGTCTCTACAGTTGTGCTCCCATGCTCATGAACCTTCCGCAGGTCTTTCCTTTGCTTACGTCCCAAGAACCCATTGCCTTCAAGAACCCATTTCATGCCTTCCTTCATCGCCGGGTGGCGGCAGAATCGGCCACTTCCTCTGATTCTTCCACTTTTCCTTTTGACGTGCCTAGTTGTCACGCCCAAGAACGGGTCCTGTGGGGTCGATTATGCCATGCCTGCCTGTGCTAGGGTCGCATCAGAGACTCACAGTCCTGGTGGTTAATTTTTTAAAAAATTAATTAATTAATTAATTAATTAATTTTGTGTGCTTTGGGTGAATTTTCGCACTGTGGCGAGAATTTAATTTTGGAAAAAAATGCACTTTAAAAGTTTAAATTTGAAAAAAGGCCTAAAAAAGCAAAAAATTTGAAACCAAGAAATTTGGAAAAGAAAAAAGAAAAAAGAACCCTTGCCCACAGAGTTTATGGTATCGGTCTTCCTGGAAAATAAGGCATGGATGGCTATTCTCTATTACAAAAGAGCTTGAATTTGGGCACAGGCAGCACGTCAATTTGCTATGTAAAATTTTATAGGTGTGTTTGTTTTGGGTCATTTTTAGCACTTTCTAGGTCAGCATTTGAATTTGTGTCATATTTCTCACCCAGAAAAATCAGTTACATATGGGAATTACTCTCCCTTGCTCCATCTTATTAGGTGCATGGCCGGCATGGCCTAATAAGATCGTCAAGTATTTTAAGTATCAACAGCACAAATTGAGAAGAACCGTTCTTTTGGCAAAATGCTTGTCATCATTGTATTGACTAGTGTGGCTTATGTGTTGTTGGCGCAAGTGTGATTGTGTAATTGCTTCAAGTGTGAATGATACTTTGACAATATTACATTAATTTTTGGTGATGAAAATGATTCAAAAATCAACATCTTTACAGCACCTTGGGTCTAAAAATAATGAAATCACCTCCAAGAAATCCCACTCATTGACGGCTTTCTAGAAACACCAAGAATCTACTACCCTAATTTCCTCAAAAATAATAGTTTTGATTTTATTGAATTGTTAATCATAAAATTATTCAATATTCAATAACTCTTGCACCATAAGTCTAAACCACCTTGGAGCACCTCTACTCATCAAGGGCTTTTTAATCATACCAAGTGTGTAATAAGGGGCACCATGGTGTGGGAGATCTCAATGTGACAAACAAAACAAACTTCTTTCCTGAATAGATCGACTAGTTTGGCTCGTGCCACTGACTATGTAATTGCTCTACATGTGTATGTGACTACATAATTGCTCCAATTGGAAATAGGTGTTAAACTCAAATTTTTAAGTTTTGAATGTAGAGGTTCTCAGTAGTCATTTGTCTATTAAAATTAAGAAGACTTGAAAAATCACTTAGCAAGGAGATGTTCCCCTTGCTTATTGAACATATTTGTTACAAACCACAAGAGTTACTTAGTTTGGTAACTTTGGTGTGAAGTTTTGAGGTTTCTTGGTGTTGTTTTTTTAAAAAATAAAATAAAATTGCAATTCTTATTTCCTGAGTACTTTAGATTTAGGTAACCCTTTTGATTATAACACTAATTTTTAATGCACATTTCACTTGAGAGATTTTTTTTTGAATGGTTTTACAATTGCACTCAAAGAATACATCCTTGTTGTGAAAAAGTATTTAAAATTAAATTTCAATGAAAAAATTACTCAAAATTCAATATTTCCCACAACTTAAATGTAAAATTTAAAGAATCACTTGCATTAAATCCTACTTGTTGAAGGCATTCCAACAATATAAGAAATAGACCCCAATTTCCTAGATATACATAGTTTCTTAGATTTTTATTAAATCTTCTTTCACAAAATTATTTAATATTCAATAACTCTTGCCCCATAAGTTTAAAAATTGCCAAACCATCTTGTGCACCCTATTCATGGAAGGCTTTCAAAGAGTACCAAGCACATAATAGGGGCACTGTGGTTTGGGAGATTTCAACATGACAAACAAAACAAACAAAGTACACTCCTTAATAGATATACTAGTGGCATGTGCTATTGACCCAAGAGTGAACTTATTATTATTATTGTTGTTGATTTTGTTGAAGTTCTTATTAAAGCCCCAATCACGAAGATGTGGCATGTTAATGTCAAAATTAAAAAACCATTAGCCCAAGTGTGAACAGAACCTTGACAACAAAACTCCATTGTGAACAAACCTATTTTAACTTTTAATTTAATTAGTAGTGACAAAAGTTACTCAAAGTTTCATCTCTCCCCCATGTTAGGTTGAAAAATTTATGAAATCACCTCCAAGAAATCCTCACTCATCAAGGGCTTTCCAATGGCACCAAGAGCATGCCCCTATATCCTTTAAAGATAATTTCTTTGATAATTTTGTTGAGTTTTTTTCGACAAAAATGGTTCAAAGTGCAATGACTGTGCATCATATGCCTAAGCACTACCAAACTACCTAGGTGCACCTGTACTGATTGAAAGCTTTTCAACAATACCAAGAGCATCGTGGGAGGTGTTGTGATATGGGACAACAAAAACAAACAAACAAAACAAACAAAGTACCTTTCTTCCTTAATGAATAGATCTTGAATGAAGTGAAGAAAAGAGTATACAGAACCTGATGGAAAATTCTGATTTTATTTATTTCATTTATTTATTTCAACATGGAGCCTTCCAAAAATAAAATAATTATTTGACACTGAAATGTTGAACTTGCCAGGGAACAATTACAATTAGGTGTATGTGGTAATGAATTACTTCTCCATCTTCAAGTCTGAAGTAGAACCTGCCAAACTTTGTTACCAAGGAGGAACTTGGAAATGTGTAGTAATCAAAGGGTTGTAGTGATTCCAGACCAAAACATGACCTTTTTTACACCCTATGGAAATTTCTCTGTAAGCTTCCCTGTGGCCAGTCAACTGCAACTGTTGTCCATGTGAACATTGTGGGCAGCTCAAAAGTGGCAGTTTGTTGGGTTTAAGGTTAAATTTGTACTAGTTTAGTTTTTCACCAGTCATCACAGCATTCATTCATTCATAAATTTGTACATTGTGATCAGCAAATTTGGGTTGAAGTGTGACTCTTGCCCATGTGTGAGCTTCGATAGCCAGCAAGCAAAGCCTCTCTTTTGGTGGCTATTTTATTAATAATAGTGTGGTGTATGATAATGGAAGTATTTACAACTTTTTCCTGGATCAACCCAAACAAACAAACTTTTGCCCTTTGCTTTCTTTGTCAAGAGTCTAGGTGTAACTGAAGGGGACAATCTGGTGCAAATTTAACAAAGGAACGTGGCTGGGGTTCCTCCCACTTCTTGGCTACATAAATCACAACTACTTTTACATTTGTAGAAGCTTCTACTAAACAGAAGACACCTAATTTGGGCTGGATGGAGCCCATTTGGAGTGGAGAATTGTGCCAATTGGACCTGTTCTGTTTCATGTAAGTACTAGAGATCAGGCAATGTCTGGCTCTCCTAGTGCGATACTGGGAGACTCTGTGAGGTGAGAGCCCTGGGGTTGAACTGGGGGCAAGCCACAATCGACATGTACTAATTTTGTGGAATTTGCTTGGCTGGCTCAAGTCAACATGAAAGTAGCTTGTTGTCACCTACTGTAGTATGCTTACCACTTTGGTAGTACTTAAATTATTTTCAATAAATGTCAAACCAAAATTTTCTTCTCATAATCAACTGCTCCCAACTTCAAAGGTTCTAAAATTTTTGTTCAACAGTACTATTGACAACTGATTATCCTAAAGCTTGGGTGATGTAGTGTGCCTAAGTCTAAGTACAAAATTACTTTGACATTTTTTTCTCACCTCAACTGTAGGAATTTCAAGAATTTTATTAAATTGTTATTGCCTACATGGAAAAAAAAAAAAAAAAAAAAACCAAAATGAAATAAACATTAGTCAAGAATAATGCTGGAATGATAAAAGGTATTATGGTAACTAAATACTTATGTCTTAATCCTGCTCATAAATGTTTTGATTTGATTGTTAGCAAATTGTCCAACTACATAGATAGATACACACATCATTGGAGTGAGAGAAAAGTAGGGGATGCTCAATTTTGCTTTTCATCATGTTGTAGGTTAAACTACCCATTTTGACCCTTTTTCCTCCCCTGCAGGGCTATCATGCAAAATTAACTTGAGGGAAAGGGTGGCAGCATGTTTGGGGTTTTGCTTTAAATTGTTTTTTTGAAACACCCCCAAAAAGAAGAAGAAGAAGAAAGAAAGAAAGAAAGAGAAGTTTGATTGATTGTGACAAAAGAGGTTTGGGTTTTGCTTTTAAAGACTCTTTATGGCTAGTACAACACAATGTGCTTTTTTACTGCTATCTTAGCTAGAGTGGCCACTCCCAAAAATATTCATTTCATTTCTGTTGTCCCAACTGGGGAAAGTATCATGTGAATAGGTAGTCAACAAAGGGTCTGTGCTGATGCGAAAGAAGTTCTAGAAGCTCTGAGGAAATAGTGGCAGAATTTTTTGAAAGAATCATCATGACCAGACACCACGACAAGAACATTGCAGTGAGAGTAGCCTACTAAGTTAGAAACCAGATTTAGATTTTTCCTAGTAAATCTACTTAAGTGTAATATATCATAAACCTTACTTGTCATCTCTATCTAGATAGATAGACACACTTGGCATGATTTCAGCAGAAAGCTTGGAAGACAAGTTTTAGGGAATTGTAGATCACAATGGAGTTGAGTTCTAGCTAAAGAAGTTGTAGCACACCCCATGATCCTTGGTCTGGAAATTCAGTAGGAATAATCCTTCCTCGTGTTGGTGTCAGGATTCTTGACTTTCTTTGTTAAAGTACAGCAAATACGTAGCTAACATTTTCATTGCTCATCCCTTTAGTTGCATCCCTTTGTGTGTACCTTCATACGGAGAATCAATCAATCCCCACACCAACTCTTTACAATGGCTCCACTCGTCCTGTATGATGGCTTGAAAACAAAATTTTTGGATGAGTTCAGGCTTTTTAAAATACGATGAAATTGAGTTTGAATCTTGGTAACATGCACCACATTCATTCATTCGCAAGAGCAAGCGGCAGTTAAGAGATATGATTGGGCTTTGATTGGCAGGGATGAATTGAGGCTTTAACTAGGATAAAGTTGAGATTCAACCTTACAACAAGTCCCACATCACAAAAAAGGGTTAGTAAAGAAACATGATTGGGGTTTGATTGGCCCATGTGCTAGCATTGAGCCAAACCCTCACACTATCAAGGATGGCTTTATGGGTAGGATGAGAAAATAACCTACCCATAAAGATGAAATACTTGAAAGAGTTGCTTGTGCAGAAAGAACAAAGTGCATGGGCAGCACACCAACCAGGCACCTCGCTCACTATTTTAGATGTGCTAGAAACTAGTGTTGTCCTGTTCTTGCATTCAAAAGGAACCTTTAGTCCTGGTTATAACCTTTTTTTTTTCTTTTTTTTTTTCCCATTTTTGATGGAACTTCAGGTCCAGTTTTAGGTTCAATTTTAGATCAATTCTTAAATAAATTGAAACCTTTAATTCCAGTCATTTTCACCCAATCTCAGGTCCAATTTTTACATGGATCCTTTGAATTTCTAAAACCTTCGATTCCGGTCATTTTCACCAGGATCACATCCCCTGGTGCGCACGCGATCCTGCTCTTACTCCATTCATGTCTATATAACCTTACCCTAAGGTCAGTTTCGTCATTAAATAATCCTCAAAATAGGGAAATGAAAATTTTGTGAGAATATGAAGTTAACATGTTGAAAATCATCATAATTTTCAATGGCTAAACTCTGAAATAATTTCATCACTTCTATCACAATATTTTAAAACGAATTTATTTATTTTTGGAAAAAAAAACAATTATTTGTTTTGTCAATGTGGAAACTGACCCTAGGTTAGAGTATATTAGGAAGGATCATATACCAACAGCCTTCCAGGGAAGAAGAAAGCCCAGTTCCAAACAGATAAGTAGAATGAGGGCAAAAACTGAAGAGGGAACAAAACAGTTCATTGTGATACCTAATGGTCGGATAAGTGGTTGATGCAAAGAAAAGTAGTGCTATCTCGTATAGTACCTTATAACCAACTATATGTGATGACAAAGTGTAAGGTAAAGCCCAAGGCTTTTACTGGAATAAGGGCCCATACAAGGTAGAATGGGGCATGGGCCCAATCACGGAAAAGCCCCATGCATGGCCTTGGGTTGTACTCAGCATAAGTGTTATTGTGGTTATATGCTGAGTGAAACCCAATTTTGCCATGATACCAAGTTTTACTGGGTTTTTATGTTATCATGGTTTTATGCTCAGTAAAACTTGGTTATCATGCGAAAAAATTTGAAAAAAAGGGGGACACAGTTTAAAATGGAGGAAAAAAAAAATGCTTGATAAAACATGCACATTCAATTATACTAAAAAATATTCTGAGTAGGTCTTTACAATTTAGCGACCACGATAAGGATAATGTATGAATAAATAAATAAATGTGATGAAAAAGGATAAGGAAATGAGAATGAGAGAGAAAATGAGAGCATCGATGGGAAGGACTACCTTATCATTCTCACATTTTCTTGATGAATATCTTTGTTATTCATTTTTTCACTTTGGAAATATATATATATATATATATATATATATATATATATGGAAATTCTTACAGTTGAGGTGGGCAAAAAAAGCTAAGTAATTGTGCATTACTTGGAGCATCTCTAGGGGTAAACTCAATCCCTGACCCTGAAAAAGTATTTTTCACATCCAAGTTTTAGTTAATTACTTTTTTTGGAATCACACCCATAAAAGAACTGAAATTGGGACTGCAAATAGGTGGGAGACTACTAATAGCAACCCAGCTGGACCAATCAAACTATCTAACCAAGCAGAAATAGGTGCCAGTCAATAAATACGATTAAACTGGTTCAGGGCTCCTCCTAGGCTCTGAAAGCTGTGAATTGTTGCCAGGGTCACAACAGCCTTCCAGCGAATCCATTAGATTCGACTGCTACACCTCATCCAAGATTTTCAGTGCAGGGTCACCGTACTGAGCACTGATGGAGATGCTCTTAGCCACACAATTCTACCAAGCTTAGGGCTAGCGGTCAGTAAATTATGTCAAAACAAATTTCTAGAACTTTTTTGGCATTGCGAGAAGCTGATTTTGTGGGGGGGAAAATAATGGCATTTAGTGAATATAATTTTTACTCCTCCAGGGATGATAAAGATTGAAGAAAATTAGAAAGAAGGTAGCCTAGTAAAAATGAGAAGCTGAGGAAACGAGAGGGAATGAGAAGAGGACAATGATGTTATAAAGAAGCTGAAGAGATAATAACATGACAAAAACGATTACTAATAAGAAGCTAAACTTAGTGGGTGATGATAATAATAATAAGCTTTCAATGCCACACACATTGGGTGAGGACAATAATAAGCAATGAGGAGATTGTTGGACAAAGGGAACACAAGAGCTCAATTGTGAAAGAATATATAGATCAATGAAGTGTAATGACAAGTTTTTTTGAGTATTTCCTCACCATTCTTTCATGTCCTTTCTCCTCTATTTTTTGGTTATTAAGTACCCTACTATGGGCATTGTACGAGCTTCAATTCCTTTATAATACTCATGCTTCAATCTCCAAACCCTCTATGCAAAGTAAGGAGTAAGGAGTGTTTGGTTTGGGCAATGTGCCCCCCAAGAAAGAGATTATGAAGTTGTATGTATGTTTGTGCATTGGTTGTTGGTAGTTATTGGGAACATAAATTGAGAGAGAGCACACAATAATTTTTGACTACAATATTGAGAACAAGGTCTAGGTATTCATTTTGGGAAAAACTTCATGTAAAAAGATGAATAGTAAATCTTTTGCAAGGGAACTAATGAACATTACTTTTTTCTTTCCTTTAGTTAAAGGAAGAGAACATTTTCCACAACCTGGTTATGAAGGATCCCATGCCCCTTCCTCCTAAAAGGAAATTCATCTTGGGATTGCTGGAGAGCAAATCAATTCCCTTCAATACAACACCCTTGAAGGGTCCCACTCCCCCTTGTTCCTATAGGAAAATTCAACCTTGGAGAGGAAAGCAACCTTGTTCAGTCTTAATGGAAGGGTTGGGAACAACCCACAAGGAATGATCCTAGAAAACCTGAGTTTGAAAAATTCAATTCTACAAGGCTTATAATTCCCTTGCCTACAAACAAAAGTCAGCAACCCCATACCAACCAATGTATCACATGCCCCTTTTATTTGTGATGTCAATATGATGTATGTACTCTCTATTGTTGTAGGAGAAGTGGTCCCCAAGAATAGGTGAGTTAGAATGGCTGTGGCCACAAAATTTTGTGGTTAAAATGGAACAACCAACCTTCCAATTGTGAAAAACATTTTGGAATCCACATTGCAAAATGCCCTTCTTGCTCAACCATAGCCAAAGCTGAAGATTGGAATGTATTTCCACAATGTCCCAGTTGAAAAACTTGCTCGATTCAGCGGTTTATTGCAGAATTCGATCGCATTGAGGGCTATGGTAATGGCCACAAAATAGCTATAGCTACAATGGCAAATTAATCGATGTCAATCCAATAGCCAATAATAATGCTTTGTTTCCTTGAATTATTGTGATGTAGCCAAAGTGATGGTCGTAGACAAAGAAGATATAGCCAAAAATTCATCTACAAACCCAGATATAAAGGTTTTAAAAAATTTAAGCATACTTCCTTCTATCTATGTTTACAGACTAGATATCTTCTTCTAGAGCATACCATAAAAGTCCAGCAAAAAAATTTAATTTTTTTTCTTCAAAATCTTTGGGCCATTTTTTTTTTAAAATTTAAAATTTAAAAATAAAAAATCCTTTGAATATGTCCAAAATTAGGGTCAGCAATGATGTCAAATGGGTCCCTCCCTGCCACCTACCCACACCCAACATCCAATACAAAGAAAACAGACATAACTCATTATATCCCCTTTTTTCCTTTTTTTAATGCTTTTGAAAAAAGGGTTTCCTTTACATAGAACTTTTGGAAAAAGGAGGCAAGGAAAAAAAAAATCTGCACTCTGGGTGTTGAATAAATAATTTTATTTTTCAAAATACACTTTGGTAATTTTTACAAAAAATAATCTAATTTCAGCAAATCAATAAATAGGCAGCTTTTTTGGCAGGTTTATTGGACTCTAAACCTCTAACATAATAATGAGACCAATTAAATTTTTTTTCCCCCTCCTTTATAATTTCATTAAATTTACATTAAAGTTTTTTCAAACTAATGTTTTTTAATTAAAAAATAAAAACTGATATTTCCAAAAATAATTTAATTACTGCCAAACCTGAAAAAGTACTCTGGTGATAACTTAACCATAATAATAATAATAATAATAATAATAAGATAAGAATAAGAATAATAAAAAGACTAGTATGTACCTAGTTTGTTCTTCATGAAAGGAAGCCACAACCACTCCTGACCAAAGTCTGTAGTACTCTCTCTCCATTGCCATCACCTTTTCTTTGTGAGGCACTTGGACTCTGGAGCCTCTCTTGCTCCTCCCCCTCTGCTCTCTTCCTAAACACACACACATTTTCTCATTTTCTTTCTTTTCTTTTTCATGTTCATCCCTTGCTACAGACATTACAATATTCCTCCCTCATCTATCTCTAGGCAGGCAGGTAGGTTCATGGCTGACATGCTTTTCCCATTTCCAGATGCATTTTCAGCTCACTAGGTACCTAAGCTCTTGTAGCTCAACTTTAAAAATTGTTGTAGTTGTTATTGGTTTGGTTTTATTTTTTGGGTTGTGGGGGGTTTTATGGAGAGAGTTGGAAGTATAAAGATCATTGCAAGTTAAGATTTGGGTTGTGTTTTTTTTGTGGTGGTGGTGGTGGTGATGGGTGGAGAAATGGGTTAGTTGTTTTTTGGGTTTTTGAGAGGAGGAAAGAAGAATGGGTTTGATGGTGTGTTTTTGGTAGGTAGAGAGAGTCTTGTGAGTTTGCTCTTCAGTCAGTCTGTTTTTCTCCCTTCTTGTTTTAGCTCCTCCCCTTTTCTCAGTTTCTTTCAGCTGCATGCTTAGCTTCAGTCTTGCCCAATTCCTGTCTGTTTGAGAGCTTGCAGAATCTGCGCAAATAACTCTGTGTGATTTTTGAGTCTTTTTTTTTGCCGGAGAGAAGTTGCCAGACCTTCCGCAGTTCGGGGACAAGTTCCTGTGTTCTGGTTGTCGAGGGAGTCTCTTGGAGGTCAGGTGTGTGTGTGTGTGTGTGTGTGTTTTGCTCTGATTTGCAGGAATTTCCTGGGCTTGTCTGGTGCAGAGGAAAAAGATTTTTTAGAGAAAGAGGAAGGAGAAGAACAGCAGCAGGCAGCAGCTGGCGATTTTGGAAATTTGCTGATCAGTTTCTGGAGGTTTATCCCGGAGCTTGCATCCAAAGTCTTGGCCTGTGCAGAGCGCAAACAGAAGGAGAGAAGAAAATTACGAAGCGCGAAGGATTGGGGAAGCGGTAGATGGTGCTCGGAGGACAGTAGTGACCAGGAGTGGCTTGAAGGAAACAGGACTGGTGTGGTGTTGTGAAGAAGAAGACGAGGCGCAGCAGCTGCAATGGCGTCTGCGGCTCCGTTGGAGGGGATCGATCCGTGGGGAAGTCGAGCCAGCACGAGGAGGTCGTCAGCCTTGGGCTCCCGGAACTGGGGACTGGGTCCAGACAACGTGTTCGGCAGGAATTCCGCGCAGTCGACGAGAGAAGACGTCGACGATGAGGAAGCGCTCAAGTGGGCAGCGCTGGAGAAGCTCCCCACTTACGACCGCCTGCACACGGCTCTCATGCAGAAGGCGCTGGGCAGCAAAATCGTGCACGAGGAAGTGGACGTGCGCACCTTTGGGTTCGAGGAGCGGCAGCAGATCATCGACAGACTTCTGCAAGTCACGGAAGAGGACAATGAGAGGTTCTTGCTGAAGCTCCGCAACAGAATCGACAGGTATCTAAGCACCTGCAAAAACTTTCTTGTTGTTCTTATTGTTCTTGTTCTCGTTGTTCTCGTTCTTGTTCTGTTCTTCACGTTGTGCAGGTCCTTAACTTTTTCTGAGAAGCAATCAGTTCTCCAAAGTCTCGAAATTGCTGCTCCGGATGATGTTTTCATGTGGGGGAGTGAGTGAGCGATTGAGAGTTTTCTGTGGAGCAAGTGATGCAAATGATGAACTTGTGAATGGGGTTTTGTATTTTTGGTTGGGTTGTTTGATTTCAGTGGGAATTCATGAGTGTTTCCTAGAAAAACCAAACAGTAGTTCTTCTGATATCTCTATTTATTGACTGTGGAATCATCATCAGTTCAGTAAAACTCCTGAGCCAATAATGAAAATTGCAATGAAAATGGAAATCAGGACAACTGAGATGCCAGCAGCAAGAAAGAAAGAACTTCCCGGGGGACCTTCAGTTGCTTTCTTTCTAGCTGGACCCTTTTCATTGATGAATGCAAGGGCATCCTCCACATTGAATTTATCATCAGTTTTGCACTGGGTCTTAGACTTTGATTTCTTAGAACCTTTCTTCCCATTTGATGGCCCACACACTGTAGTCACAGCTGTTGCAGAGTTGCTGCTGGCTTTGTTGTGAGTAACACTCGAAGAAGTCTTGCTCATTGTTCCAGATCTCTCCATCTTGACCAAACCCTCAAAAGTTAATGTAATTAAGCAAAACTTGTAATTTTGGATCAGTCTAGAATCATGGTGTTCAAACTTTGCACGATAACAAAAGGAACAACAGATTAGTACTAATGCATACATGTGCACTCAGTGTAATCAATCTTTTATCAATTGAATTGTCTCAGTATAATTAGTTAATCTTTCCTCACATGCCAAGATGTATATTGCTACTACTATATGATCATGTGCATCAAGATATTGACTGATTGCACAAAATTGAAGATGAAGAGCTGATTACTGCAGACCAATATAGCTTCTTAATTACATCAAAAGCTTAATTAGGTGGGCCTGAAAGACGGCTGATTAGGCCACTTACCAGTTTTACACTCTTCCCCTTAGCTGCTGCTGATCCTCAGATTCTGCAACCTTCTGCAGTTGCAACTGATCTTTGTCCTTCCTCTTAAGATTGAGGCTGCAGTTCTCACTTGAATCCTGCAACTCTTTCTTCTCCTTTTGCTTTGAGTTCTGGCTTTCCATAGTCTTCAGTTGCTTCTATAAATGCCAAACCATCCCAATCTCAGCTCATGAACAAAAATTACACAATATGGACATATACATATACATCATGTGGCATTCATCAGCCTTTGTTGCTTTATGATTTACATCTTGAAGGTTGAATTTACCTGAACAAATTTGTGACCCTTTCCATCTCTGGAGAGCTTGCAGGGCTCATTGTGAATGGAAGCTCTGAAAAGGATCTACATTACATTCTACATGCCAAGCTGGTTTCTAATTGAGCTACAATATTATTATTTACCTCATAGTAGGAGACTGATCTGCTTGAAGAAACAACTTCACACTCAGCCATACGGAGCCTTTGTATCATTGCAGCAATCTTAGCAGGTTGCTGCTACATACACATCAGGTTGCAGACTTGGTATAGAGCTGATGACCATTGAGGCCAATTGTGGGTTTTGCTTTGCAGGGTTGGTATCCAGCTGCCAACCATTGAGGCTAATTGTGAGGTCGGTCATGTCAGGTTTTGCTTTGTAGGGTTGGTAACCAGCTGCCAACCATTGAGGCTAAATTCATGTGGAGTGTGTGATTTGTTGGGTTCTGCTTTGCAGAGTTGGTATACAGCTGCCAACGATTGAGGTTCGCTATGAAAATCTTGAAATAGATGCTGACTGCTTTGTGGGTGGCCGAGCTTTACCAACACTCTCAAATTCTTTCCTCAACATTATGGGGGTATGAACTACATCCATTAAAATGCCAGAAATCTCACTCTTTATGGACTAGTGCTGGTTTTTTTTCTAGAATAGTGTTACGACTGTGAATCTAGATTGGCTGGATGGGAAATAGTTTTTGGTTTGAGAAATGTGTTGTTGATTTGCCTCTGAGAGGTGCATCTGATTTTTTCATGATGCTCAATTTTTTGCTTCAGATCTGTGTGTGTTTCTTTCTCTTTTTGGGTTGGGAGTGGGATGCTAAGATTTGTGGCAATCTATGTCTGAAAATGCAGAGCGCTCTTGACTCTATTGGCCTGTCACCATCGAAGAAGACAAAACTCACAATTCTGCACGGCATCAGTGGGATTATCAAACCTGCAAGGTGCTAAGAACTCTTCTTCTCAAGTGTTGCATTCTTTTTTTTTCAGGCTTGGTTAGCTAGGCACCCTTCAGCATTACTGGTGCCTTTTTTTGCCCCCCTTCCTCCCTTCGATTGACCTTCATTGTTTCATGGTGTTTTTGTTCTCCTCTTTCTTTTCAGAATGACGCTACTCCTGGGACCACCGAGCGCTGGAAAAACAACTTTGCTCCTAGCACTGGCTGGAAAGCTCGATTCTGATTTGAAAGTAAGAACTTTTGGGGTTGCTTTGAACCAGACCAAAATGCCATTATTTTTGTAATAATCTTTTCAATGGGTCTTTTGGCATAATTCAAAGTGAACTGGAGCCGAATTAGTTGGTGGTGTTGTGTTGGGGGTGCTTTGCCATGATGCAATCATAGTTAAAAACATCAACATTAAAATGTGGTCATTGCAGGTGAAGGGGTCCGTTTCATATAATGGCTATAAATTGGAGGAGTTTGTCCCACAAAAGACATCTGTGTACATTAGCCAAAATGATCTTCATGTGGGTGAAATGACAGTGCGTGAGACACTTGATTTCTCAGCCCGTTGCCAAGGAATTGGCACCCGTTATGGTCAGTTGGAACTTCCCTGTGAACTTCCACATTGAGAGCTATTTATCATTAAACTAGCACACAACTTGGGACAAAATTTCCCGTGTGAGATTTCTCAATGCACCATTTTTGATAACTCTTTGGGAATCCACATTGGAATAGACATTAACATATTCATGGTTCCATGGGAACAGACATGCTCGTAGAACTCGCCAAGCGTGAAAGGGAGGCTGGGATTTTGCCAGAGAAAGATGTTGACGTTTTTATGAAGGTGGGTTGATTGGGTTTGATTGATGAACTATATTTGGAGTCAATTTAGCAACACATTGCACTTCTTGTGCACGATAGACATTGTCATGAATACTGACAGTACACATTATCTTTTAGTCTTCATGCTTGTAATTTTTACATGTGCAATTGACATGAGTGAAATTGTGCATACAGGCAATATCTGTGGAAGGTCAAGAACACAGTCTCATCACCGACTATATAATGAAGGTGGGTGATGCTGATTTTGGGTTCAACAATGTGACGACAAACTGCATGATCTTCACCTACTTTTATGTGTATTTTGTGGAAATTGTGTAGCAGTTTTGCATGTAGTTGTTGTTAGTCTTCTACAGTTTTCAAGCTTTTCAGTTGTTGAAACAAGCAGCTCCCTCACAAAAAAAAATTTGTTTTTGGGTGTGTGTGTCAATGATTTGAAAGATCCTTGGACTTGATATCTGTGCAAATACGTTGGTGGGAGATAATATGCACAGAGGAATTTCAGGAGGCCAGAAAAAACGTGTGACCACTGGTACAAGCTCACTGCTCTCAAGCTCTTAAGCTCTTAAGCCTGTGGTATTACCAATTCATCTGAGAAATCTACGGTTCTTCCAGATGGAATGATATGAAATAATATATGTATAATTAATATTATTAGATTTGAAAATATGATTTTTAAAACATTCATATTCATGGAATTAATTGGTTATATATATATATATATATATATGATCATTTGCTTTGGAGTGGCACTGAGTTTCAAGGTGGGTCAAAATGAAAATTTTTATTGCAGGGGAGATGATAGTGGGACCGACAAAGGCATTGTTCATGGATGAAATTTCAACAGGCCTTGACAGTTCCACCACATTCCAGATCGTTGCATGTTTGCGTCAATTCTGTCATGTAATGGAGGCCACCATTTTCATGTCTCTTTTACAACCGGCACCCGAGACCTTTGACCTTTTTGATGATGTGGTTCTGCTGTCAGAGGGCCAAGTTGTGTACCATGGCCCAAAAGAAAACATTTTGGAGTTTTTCGAAGAATGCGGTTTCAAGTGCCCAGACAGAAAGGGCATTGCTGATTTCTTGCAAGAGGTGAGCATGTTCAATTTCCTAATAGTAAACTCAGCTATCATATAATAATACTATCTGCTATGATTATCAAAAAAAAATCACTGAACTTCATCACTTTTTAAAAAAAATGTTTTTGAGGGGAAAATCTGAAGAATCCTATTAATTCAGATTTGCACACAATTGGAATACCATGCATTGATGAATTTCAGTTCTCTGTTGAAAATTTGGACATTCTTAAGGTTTTTGATAATGGTGGGTTTCATGTCCATCCCTAAACCAAGTGGCAAAAAATGCTTGATTGGGTTTTAACAGGTGACATCACAAAAGGATCAAGAACAGTACTGGATTGACAAGCTACAACCATATCGGTACATTTCGGTCAAGGCATTTGCCGACAAGTTCCAGTCATTCCATGTTGGCCAGAAGATGGCAGATGAGTTAGCGGTCCCGTATCCAAAAGATCAGAGCCACAAGGCAGCTCTCTCATTTGAAAGATATTCAGTAACGAGTATGGAGCTTTTCAAGGCCAATTTTGCAAAGGAAATTCTTCTGATGAGACGCAACTCCTTTGTCTACATCTTCAAAACCGTGCAGGTATTGATTATTTTTTCCATTCAGTTTCTCTCTGCCACCTTCTAGCACTTTTCTTTCTTCTTTTGCTTGAGGAGGAGCAGCTTTGATCCTTGTTGCCTTTCCTAATGTTCCGTGCAATGAAGCTATAGCTTGTGTGAATTGAATTGGGGTGCAGATTGGCATCATTGCTTTAATTGCATCCACAGTTTTTCTACGTACTAGATTGCACCAAAATACTACATCAGACGGGCAAGAGTATTTGGGTGCAATTTTCTTTGGGGTTGTAATGGTCATGTTCAATGGATATGCCGAGCTTTCAATGACCATCTTCAGACTGCCTGTATTCTACAAACAACGGGATCTCTTATTTTACCCAGCATGGGCTTACGCACTCCCAGGATTGGTATTAAGCATTCCAGCATCCATAGCTGAATCAGGAATTTACTGCATCATCAGTTACTACATCATTGGCTATGCCCCTGAAGCCAGCAGGTGAATAACAATGATGACCCAAGTACTCTAAACCCTAAACTTGGAAGAAATTCTTGTAAAATATCACTATTTGTACTCATGGTTTAGTCTGCAAGGATTCGAACTCAATGGAGGGGGCCTGATGGTTTCATAATGAAACCAAAAAAGAAACGAGATTTTGAATCTACGTTCTTGTGTTTATGTCAAGAACTGGATCATTTCTGGACTGGAATTTGAGTGGACTACTTTTTTTTGTCTACTTTACCATGCGTTCTTCACCCTCCACCTGATTGGATAGATTTTTCATGGCAGGTTTTTCCGGGCATATTTGTTGTTGTTTATGACTCATCAAATGTCATCAGCGATGTTTCGTGCCATAGCTGGTGTGTGTCGGACAATGGTGGTGGCTAATACAGGTGGAAGCTTGGCACTTCTCATTATCTTCATGCTTGGAGGCTTCATCATTCCACGCACACAAATCAAGCCATGGTGGATTTGGGGATATTGGTGTTCGCCTCTTTCGTATGCCGAGAGCTCCATCACTGTCAATGAGTTTCTGGCACCACGCTGGGCTAAGGTGGGGTGCAGTGGCAGAGAAAAGGAATCCCAATCCTGCAGATTTTGAGCTCAGAATTGACTTTGTTTGCTTTCTCTGACAGTCTTCAGTTCTCTACTTGCTGATCTCTTTTATTAAGTTGTTTCAAGTCTGTATAAGACATAGAATTTCTAAAAGAGAATGGGTGTTTGTTTTTTTGGGGGGCAATGACAGCCACTTGCCAACAATGCTCACACTCTTGGCCAGCAAATCTTGATAAACAGTGGAGTTTTCCCAAAGAATTATTGGTACTGGATTGGTATTGCAGCTTTGATGGGCTATGTTCTCCTCTTCAACACGATGTACACTTTTGTCCTCACATACTTGAATCGTAAGTTGAATCAATTTTTGTTCCCAACAGCCCATTCATGCAACCAGGCCGTATGTTAGTGGCATTCCATTAGGTTACGTCGATCACAACACACTGTTTGTATTGATAAGAAAAACTAGGCTTTAATTAGAATTTAATGTTACTAGTTTCCTAACTCATCATGACCATGATGTGGAGTCTCCTGACATGTGTGTGTACCAAGTATAACAGACATCTATTGTGTGTTTGGTATGAACTGTTGCATCTAATCATGTTTGAGACTTTCATGGAACAGCATTGGGGAAGCCGCAAGCAGTAATATCAAAGGATGCCTTGGCTGCAAAGGAGGCAAATTTGACAGGAGAGAAAGTTTCACTTCCCTCACGCTCTAGATCCAAATCCCGGAAGTCTCTCCCTCGCTCATTGTCATCCACAGCTGAAGGTAGTACACACTTAAAATTCCTGGACATCATCATCATCATCCGTGCTTTTTGCAAGTTCAATCTGTTTTTACTCCAACTTTTGTGCTGCCATCCAATTGTTTTGAGCATTCCTAACACCCTTGTTGTCCATCCAAAATTTGTTCAGGGGCTGTGGCATCAAGAAAGAGTATCACAGTTCGGGAGTCATTTACGGAGAATGGTGGTGGGGAGGTTCAAATGCAGGATCACAATGGTGCTGGTGATCGTGTAAGCAGTGTTTCCTTTGCTAGTGATGCTTCAGATGCTGTTGCAGGAGTTGAACCAAAACGGGGCATGATTTTGCCTTTCCAACCTTTGGCAATCTCCTTTGATGACATCAAATACTACGTCGACATGCCAGCGGTATGGTTTTTTGGATCCTTTTTCTAACATTTGAAGGATCCTAGTCTACCACCCAAGAATTTGTTACTTACCCAAAATTCTCATGCTAATCCAAAATCGACTCTGGAAAAAATAAATTGATGGCTTTTTGAACACAGATTTCTGACTGAAATATAACAGTGTTTTGGGACAGATTTCACTACAAAACAAATTTGTTTTTGGTCACAATTTTCAATTTCTTCAGTTGGGTTACTCACAGATGACTGGCGAATTATCTGCATTTGCAGGAAATGAAGAAACAAGGGGTGGCTGAAGACAGGCTTCAATTGTTGTGTGGCATAACTGGTGCATTTAGGCCAGGGGTCCTTACTGCTTTAGTGGGAGTAAGTGGCGCTGGAAAGACAACCCTTATGGATGTGTTAGCTGGACGCAAAACTGGTGGCTACATTGAGGGTGATATCCGCATTTCTGGGTATCCCAAAAACCAAGCCACTTTTGCCCGTATTTCTGGATACTGTGAACAAAATGATATCCATTCCCCCCAGGTCACAGTTCGAGAGTCTGTCACCTATTCTGCATGGTTGCGTCTGCCTGCTGAAATTGACAAGGAGACCCGAGAGGTAATCAAAGCAACAAAACATCTTGTGTCTCAAATGGGTGCTTTGGAATTTCTCCTTGAACATTTTCATGTAGGCTTGTCATATTATATATATGTATGTATGTATGTATGTATGTATTAATACAGAAAATAATCTAACAAATATAATATTTTCAAAATATTTTTATTGGTGGGTTATTAATATTAGAAGATTGGAATGATTTGCAAAAATTGGTTGCAGCAATTTGTGGATGAGGTGATGGATTTAGTGGAGTTGATGCCATTGGAGAATGCATTAGTGGGATTACCCGGAGTAACAGGGCTGTCAACTGAACAACGCAAGCGCCTCACAATTGCTGTTGAACTTGTTGCCAACCCATCTATTATTTTCATGGATGAGCCCACTAGTGGCCTTGATGCACGTGCGGCAGCAATTGTGATGAGAACTGTGCGCAACACTGTGGATACTGGTCGCACCGTTGTTTGCACCATTCATCAACCAAGCATAGACATCTTTGAAGCTTTTGATGAGGTGCCTCCCTTTTGACTTCATCTTGCATTCACCCTAAACCCTAAACCCCATTATGTACCATATACCCTAAAATTTCTTTTAAAAATGGGGCAATGCAGTCTTATGTAAGGGGGCTTTTCTATCACTGATTACTGCAAGCGGTGTTGTCATGACAGATGTTATTAATGAAGCGTGGAGGTCAAGTGATATATATGGGTCCACTGGGACGCCATTCACACCGACTTATTGAATATTTTCAGGTAAAATTTTATTCACATTTTAATGACTAATGCATAAAACCTTCCCTTTTCACACAAATTGAACCTCTGAAACTTAGTCAATTTCTTAACAAATTTAAGAGGAAACAAAAAAGGAAACCAGAAGAAGAGGTTTGTTGAGAATCTTAAAAAAAAACTGAAACCTTAGTGTGTATTTGGAAACCTGAACTATGTTTTTGAAATGCTTTTTTTTTGGGTTTCTTTTTTTTTTGATCCCTTGTTTTTACTACTTAAATTTTAGTCAATGCCACACACAGTGAAGGTAATGCAAAACAGAGTTATTGAAAAATCTCATGAAGAAATTGAAAGAGAATTTCAAAACTAAAATGAAGAAATTAAACTTGTGTAATTTGGGGTCTTGGAGTCCTGAAGTTGAGAGGGGTTGTTTATGCAGGCGATTCCAGGCGTGCCAAAGATTAGGCCAGATTACAACCCAGCAACATGGATGTTGGAAGTGAGCAATGTTTCTATTGAAAATCAACTCGGCATCGATTTTGCAGAAATATACAGTAAATCTGCGCTTTTCCAGTAAGTTAAACATTCATGACTGGATTGTTCATCATTTCATTCACTTTGGAGATTTGTTTTATTTTTTTTACCTCTGTTGGTTTTCTGGCTGAAGAATGATGTTGGATATAGTTGTAATTATGAAAAATTTGGCATGTGGAATTAATCTCACTATGAAAATTTTTAAATGACAGAAAATAATTTATAATAGTTAATTGAAGGAATAGATAAGTACCTTCTTTTGGATACCAGAATTTTCTCTTGAGAAGTGGAGCTTCATTCTCAGGGGTTGTACTCTTCACATTGCTCTTGTAAATTTCACCCATGTAATGATGGGTTTTGCACAAAGGAGTTCTTAAAATGTGGAGGGCGATTTGGATCTATTTTGCAGGCGAAATAAATCCTTGGTGACAGAGTTGAGTGTGCCTCCTCCTGGCTCCAAAGACTTGCATTTTCCCACAACATACTCACAGCCATTCTTCACCCAAATAATGGCATGCTTTTGGAAGCAATGGTGGACATATTGGCGTAGTCCAGACTACAACCTTGTTCGACTGTCATTCACTTTTGTTGCAGCTATCCTGTTTGGCACCATCTTTTGGGATTTGGGCAAAAAGACGTAAGTTATGGTCAACTGAAAAAACCATAGATTCTCCTCAATGTTTTGGCGCAGAAAATAAATCATGGAATCAAAAATCCACTTGCTTTATAAATATCTGGAGCAATATTTTTTGAGCATTTTTGGCGTTTCTGTTTTTTTTGCAGGGATAAGCAGGCCAATCTCTTTAGTGTGATGGGATCAATGTATGGTGCGGTTTTGTTTATCGGTGTGAACAATGCATCAACAGTTCAACCTGTAGTGGCAATTGAGCGCACCATTTTCTACAGAGAAAGGGCAGCTGGCATGTACTCTGCAATCCCTTATGCCATAGCACAGGTAAATTTTTTTATTACTTAATTCTTGTCTCACAAACATTTATTAACAATTCTGCACGTTGCAAGATGATAGGTAAGATAATTGTGTATGTGACAAAAAATGTAACTTTTGTTTTTATCTCACAATATTTATTAACAGTTTTGGGTTTTGCAACATGGGTGAAATTTTCTCTTTTTTTTGGTATATGAGAAAAATAATCTCACCACATTGAGAAATGTGTTGTTTTGCAGGTGTTAATTGAATTACCGTACTGTTTAGTCCAAACTGTAATATATGCGTTGATCACATACTCTATGATTAATTTCACATGGACAGCTCCAAAGTTCTTTTATTATATGTTCGTCATGTTCTTCAGCCTGCTTTACTTTACATATTATGGAATGATGGCGGTGGCATTGACTCCCAATCACCAGATTGCTGCAATTGTTGCCTCTGGATTCTATTCCCTTTTCAATCTCTTCTCCGGCTTTTTGATCTTCAGACCTGTAAGTAAAAACTTTCTAGACCTGCAGAAATGAGTTTTTTTTTTTTCAAATTTTTCCCCTTTCAGATTCTAGGAAGTGGGTTTTGTAATTTATATTTCTGTGTGTTTCAACAAGAGATGGGAACTGAAGATGTGGTGCAATTCAGTGTTTTCTGCAAAGCATGAATGAAAAAATGATTTTTACCCATGAATTTGTGCATACATAGATCACTTCCTAAGTTTATGTGACTTGGAAGGGTTGGAAAATATGTCCCTAAAAAATCTGTTGAAAATTTTCTGTGCAGAAAATTCCAAAATGGTGGGTATGGTACTATTGGATATGTCCAGTAGCATGGACTTTGTACGGGCTTATCATTACACAATTTGGTGATGTGACTACGCTAGTACACCCAACGGGAGAGGGAGAAGTGATGGAAGTGCAGGCCTTTCTTTCCGAGACGTTTGGATTTCACCACAAGCTTCTAGGACTTGCTGTTGCTATGCCTGTTGTCTTCACTATCCTCTTTGCGAGTGTTTTTGCATTCGGTATCAAGTTCCTGAATTTCCAACAGCGTTGAGTGAAAAGATTGTTTAGTTTAAAAAGTAGTAGTAGCCTAATTTTGCTGAAGTTTTAGGCCTATCTCTAGATTGGGTCATATTATTTTCCCTTTCTTCATGGTCAACTCAAGACCCTAAACCCTAAACCAATGTGATTCTTGCATGGATTTTGTAAAAATCATGGAGTGGTGACAGAATACATTTTTCAGAGAAAGTTAGTGTTGGAAATGCCTGATATGTAGGCCTATCTGTAGCTTTTTCTTTTTTTCCACAACTGATCTATTGAAGAAGTTCTGCTTGTACGGCAGCTAGTTTGACAACAGCTCTTTTGTGCTTGTAAGGTCATTTTGTACAATATGTATTGTGCATATAAGGTGATGTACTCTGTACAATACTTTGTTTTCCTTCACCCAATAATCTACTGAACTAAAATGCATGGCATTCTCAGTGTTACCTTAATTTTTCTCCTGTCAAATTGTTAAGAGGAAACAACTGTAAGAAAAAGGTTGATTGATCAGTGACTTAGAGCTTTGAAATCTTTGTTAATATACCTACATTTGAGTATAGTTAAAAGAGTTGAAATCCTTGATCAGAAAATTCATGTTTATCTGAACACAATCTTTGTTAGCTTCAACCAATGGAAAGAAGATTTGTAACCAATGGGTTTAGAGTAAACCTCAAGTTATTTGGGATGTTGTAACATGTAGCTTGATAATTATGCCCTCCAAAGATTCCATCATCAACACTAAATCATTGTATTTCAGTAATGGATGCGCACATAAATCATCAAGCTTTTTGTGAGATGAAAATCTTGTTCCACGGTTCTGAAGTTTCTTAGTTTCTCAAACTCAGAATGGAACTGCTTGTTGTGCCTGTTGGTCTTGCTTGTCTTACTATTTCCATTCATCTTGCCAGCTTTTAATTTCAATGTGTTTCAAACAAGTCAGTAAATAACTTTCATGAGTTCTTTTCCAATGAATTGCCTATTTCATTGGGCTCCAATTGTCTAGTAATATACTGCTCACTGTTTTCTTTTATCAAGTTTTGTCCCTTAAGCTTGTAAGAGGAAATCAACCCACACCTAATAAGTAGGGCCTCCCACAATCTACCACATCCAAGTTATTTCCCCATCAACATAATCATGAAATCTTACATAGTGTACAGTGTGGATTATAAGGTAAATGTCACCATATGGGCCAATCATCGTGACCAAGCAATCAAAAACCAATAATATTTCTTTATTGATGTTTTCAGTGAGCATGTAGAATGTGCATATTCATAGGTCCAAACTCAGTTTCATACTACTTAAAGCCTAACCCTAAATCATTTAAATTCTTGTTTACAGTTGCTGTTGGTGGACCTGCTCTAACCCCCCTTTGTTAGATGTGTGTTTCATTTCATTTTCTACTGGCCATTTTCTACATGGCTCCACTTCCAAGTCATTTCAACATTCAATGAGGAAGAAATCTATCTATTAGATAAAGTTGGCTCTAACTTTGATAATTGAAGCATGATCTTTCACAAAATCATGTTGCTTGTGTGTGGAATTGAGAGAAATTATTCCACACTCCTGGAGGGGTCCTCATCCAGGTGTGCAAATATTTGTGAGAAACTACCTAGTAGCCATAAAAGACAAGGGGGCTTTAAATCCAAGTGGGTATCTGGTAACTTAATCAAGTTACAACTTGAAGAAGTTCTCACAATTCTAATCTTCAATGGCATTAGCGTCTTTGGAAGTTGAAAACTTTGATGCAAGTCGCAAAGAGTATACCGAACAGAAGAACAAGGCCAATATGCCAAATGACAATGTAAGGTAAAAAGCTATGGTGGTACCCAAAGTGTTGGCGAAGAAAGTCGCGAACTTGCATATCCTCTCCATTAACATTCACAAATGTCTCTATATCACCGAGCTGGGAGACAATCAAACCATTGAGGGTCCAGGCTGTAGGTGTAATCCAGTAGAACCATATCCAGTAAACAGGTATTTTCTGTATTCCAAAAAAATAAATTTTATATTAGTGTTTTCAACTTTGCATTTCACTCTCCACATAGCAATGGAGTCACCAAACAACCTAGACTTTAAACAACTCGTTGGCTTTCATGAAAGAACTGGCAAAGAACCAGCAGTTAGGGTAGGTTCTTTGACCCAGCCCAGATCTTTGACTTTTGTCAGAACACTGGTTAAGGGTCAGAAACCAGTTCTTTTCATTTTTGAGAACAGATAGTCAAGGACCACATACCTTACCCTAACCTGCCAGTTCTTTCTTTGAGAAAGAGAAAACCACCCAACATGGGTGTAAAACCTTTTTCCTTCAGCACTGATGGTTATGCTTAATGGAGAAAATAGTGAACTGTAATGCAGGATTTGGAGCAAGGGAGCATACCGGACGAGGGATCAAAAACCCAGAGAATAGATTCCAGAGACCATAAAAGGCGGTTGATATAATTGCAGCAGCAGGAATATTAGGAGTGAATGCGACAGTCACCATACCCCAATAAGTGAAATACAATAGAGCAAAATACATAAAGAAAAGGAAAAAGAAGAATTTGGTGGCTGTCCACTCGAACTGAATCATGGCATACACTATTGTGCCATATATAAGTGACTGTAATAGCACATATGGCCATTCCACTGTAATCTGCAACTCCAAGAGGGAAAAAAATGTCAATTGAAAAATTGTGACAAAATGGAAGAAAATACAGAAAATGGGAAGATTGAGTCCAGTTCTTCTCCTACAGGACACAGTACTGTTTTTTTTTTGTTTCCATGGCGAAGTTTCACAAAATTTTGACCTCAACAAATTAACAGGAACTTTCTAATGCAAATGCACTGATTTTTTTTTAAGACATCAATTTGTTTTCTTGGAAAAAGATTGTGGAAAAGCTTCGCCACATTTGGACACAGTTTAGGAGTAGGTTTTCTACAGTTTTGACAGTTTCCTAAAAAACCTGTTGCTAATTAATGCTAAATCTTTTTTGGGATGATCACTAAACGCACATAGTTTATTCACCGAAAATTACACTTTTGTGAAGATCTGCCAGGTTTGCGAAAATGCTACATCAGAAAACTGAAAAAGAAAAAACGCAGGGACAAAGATACACCATGTGTGTCATGCACCTGTGCAAAAGAATAAGGGAATGTTGAATACATTCCAGCTGCACGCTCACGGTAAGAAACCTGGCGTTCCACTGACACTACTGGCTGAACAGATGATGAATTACTCACACCAACAAATAAAACCGAAGCATACATAGCGCCCATTAAATTGAACAGATCTTGCTGCTGTGAGCTGTTTGACAACATGATGAGCAATTGTGAGTAATTATTAGGTACTGCATAGAAGAGAGAAAGCCCTAAACCCTGAACCCCGAAATCCTAAAACCGTAAACCCTAACTTGGGGGATAGGATGATGAACTTTGTTCCAAATGAGGGTGTACCACCTACCTGTTGTGACCCAGACCCCAGAAAATACTTCCAAGAAGAAGGGCACAAGTCATGGTGAAGAGAAGGCGGACAACATTGTAGAGGGGATTACGCCAATATGAGCAGTGCTGTTTCCACGAGCATGCCAAGCATTGCTGCCAAAAGGACTGAGCATACTTTGTTGGAAAAGAAAGTTCTTCTGCATCTGGTGCTGGTGAGCTCAATTGCTTGACCAAGACTTCATTACGTCTGCAGTGAAACAAAGAACTAGATTCAGTGTCAAAGAGGTGACCAAGACATTCTTCCAAGGGTCAACAGATGGGTTAGGTCCTCTGAACTACCACCTTCTGTTCTGGGTGCAACAGCAAAAAGAATTATCAAAATCTGTAAACACCCAAAATGCTGATGGGCATGGAAAAACACTGCAAAGATGTATAATATCATGCTACACTTACTGGTACAAAGGTGATTTGGCATATATTTCCGCAAAGTCAACATGGAGATGAGACTCAGATCTCTGGGATGTAAGATCAAGCACCCATGTTGATGGGTTAAGTCCTTCCTTAATCTTTGGAACACCTGGCACTGCTTCAAAGTACTCAATCAGCTTGTGGGAGAGATGACCAAGAGGGCCCGCATATACAACTTGTCCTCCTTGCTTCAGCAGTAAGAGCTGCAATCAATCACAAAAAAAAACATCATAGCACAAGTAATTAGTTTCTCCCTCCACTTTAAAACATTTTCTCTTTTTGAAGTGTGACAATTGGGATTCTCCACTCTTCCTTACCTCATCAAAAGACTCAAAGATATCGATACTGGGTTGATGAATGGTGCAGACTACAGTCCGGCCAGTGTCAACTGTGTTTCGAACAGTTCTCATCACAATGGCAGCAGCTCGAGCATCAAGACCTGATGTTGGCTCATCCATGAATATTATGGATGGATTGGCAACTAACTCGACTGCAACTGTGAGCCGCTTCCTCTGCTCTGTTGAAAGTCCTGTGACCCCTGGAAGGCCAACTAGGGCTAATCGCAAGGGTGTCAGCTCAACCAATTCCATCACCTCCTCCACAAATGCCTGCAATTGTGAAACAGACCCAAGAACCAAAC
This sequence comes from Sphagnum contortum, assembly GCA_963920785.1. NCBI lineage: Eukaryota > Viridiplantae > Streptophyta > Sphagnopsida > Sphagnales > Sphagnaceae > Sphagnum > Sphagnum contortum. The sequence goes on along the minus strand of OY987276.1, from coordinate 22,667,978 downwards.
AAACCAACTCACGAGCTAAATATGGCGCTCCTGTCTTTTCAGAGTCCCACTGCAAAATCTAACAACATGCCCATGCTCTAACTTGTGTTGAAGAGGACAACACCAGACTGTTGCTTACCTTCCTGACCTTTGCATTCACATCTTTAGGAAGGCGCAGCCACGCAGAGTAAAGGACTGACTCATAGACGGTCACGTGTGGTGAGTGTATATCAAATTGCTCACAATAGCCAGAAATCCTGGCAAAAGTTTCCTGTTTTTTAGGAAACCCAGAGATGAAAATTGAGCCCTCAATGTAGCCCCCAGTTTTCCGTCCTGAGAGAACATCCATTAGGGTTGTCTTTCCAGCTCCACTCACACCAACCAATGCAGTTAAAACCCCGGGTCGGAATGCCCCACTTATATCTCGGAGCAGCTGCAGCTTTTCACCAGTAGCTCCTTGAGCTTTCATCTCCTGCAACAAATTTATTACTAAAAAACATCATAGCTTCATAATGCTGATTCTTGCTCAGTAGTTTGTAACCAGAAAACCACCACAAGTAATGCATAACCACAAATACAAAAAAGGGCTAGGAAATTTAATTTGCAATGTGGGTATGATCACTTGGACAAACAACCTAAACCTGAGACCTGCATGCCAACAGATTCTTAGCCTAATCCAAGAAGCATGGACTTACAGCAGGCATGTCAATGGCATAGCTGATATGGTGAAATGCCATGGTGAGTGGCTGAAATGGTAAAACCATTCCTCTCTTGGCTTTGACTCCATTCGCCAAAGCAACTGCATCAAATCTGTCAGAATTTGCTGATGAAATGCTTGAACGCCTCAGCTGCTCTGGGTTTGTGAGTCCTGACAGCCCTGGGAAACCACTCCACATTCAGTATATACCCAGACAAACAACACACATTTTTCCCATGGTTGATTAAAAGACAAATCCTTCAAGAAGAACAAAGACGGATAAAGTGGGTGGTGGCCTACTATTGAATTCATTCAATTGGTGTATGTTATCACTGTGACCCAAAGACTCATCTTGTGATTTTCCATCCACACCCATCCTATTTGCATTTTTCTCCTCCAGAGCTTCCCTAGATAATACTGCATTTGGGTTCCCAATTGCTGCACCACGCAGGCCATAGTATTGCACAATATTAGATTGCTATCTTTTCCTCTCCCACCAGAGCATTCACAAATCTTATTTTGGAAAATAAAGACCTCCCAAATGCAGAAATACCACAAAAGTGAGAATACATTTGCAGGCACAACAGTACTAATCCTCCTACCCTAAACCCTAAACCCTAAACTCCAAACCCTCCTGGTGAACAACAAGAATGTTCTTAATAACGAAAGTGAGCATAATTATCAAAACCCAAATGAAGGAGTTCAATAGAAGCTTTTTAAAAACTTACGGTTCAGGACTTTGAGGAAGAAGCAAAAAAGCAAATTGAAGAGAATGGAGTATGCAAACAAGGCGCCCACCCCAAGCCAATACCAGTAGCCTCTTTCAAATACTCCACGAGTTGACAAGATCTCTCTACCCAATGTTGTCGTATTTGAATATGGCTAGTGGGAAAATCACAAAAAACTTCGTTACCATCATCAGAATTTGTAACTGTCATTGCATTTTTGGAGATATGAATCTCCCTCCCAATACTCATAAATTAAAGGACACCAGAACCAGGAAAGAAACAAAGTGAAACCTTCAATGAAGTCAAAGAGAAATGGATAGCAATGCTTCTGAGTCATGAAAGACACATAGAGTTGCAAGTCAAGACAGCTTGGAGTGCAGTTTACCTTGTCCCATCGTGGAGCAAGAAACTCATTCACCGTAATGGCATTTTGGGCATATGAGAGTGGTGATATCCAATAGCCCCATATCCACCATGGATGAACATTCTCTGTGTCCTCACACAATTCCCATGGGTAAGAACCAATGTCAATGGGCAGGTATTGACTTTTGAACATACCAGCCGGTACCCGTATTGAATCTTTTCTTAAAATTTCATACCAGCCAGGTACTATTGGTATTGGATCTTTTCTAAATATTCCATACCAGCCTGCTACTACCGGTATTGTATTTTTTTTAAACTTTCATACTAGCCCAGTCCTGGTATTGCTTTTTTTTTAAAACTTTCATACTAGGCTGGTCCTGGTATTAGGATTGAAGGATTGGCTAGTATGATGCAGGTCTATACCTGGTATTGAGATTGGTACAGCCCTGGTATGAAGCTGGTAATACTTCAAGTCCCTACCAGGCAGGTACTGATAGGAGGCTGGTATCACCTCAAGCCATACCAGTCTGTTTGGTTTTTTGTTACCAGGACCAGTACCAGTCTATATACCAGGGTTCAAGCTTGATACCCATCTGACATTGGTAAGAACCTGACAATGTTTGACTCTCAATTGCACAAAGCCTCCTGCGGAACAGGTTATAGTGAACCAGAAAATGATCCACATGTGAGGTAAACCACAGGAAGTTGACCGGGATCAGCTACATGGCATGGCATGGCAAGCAGGTCACCAACAAAAGATAGAAATGGATTCAGTCAAAGAGTAGTAGGGCCACGTGTGTACTTCTAGAAACAATGAAGCCTCCAAGGGTAACCACAACTATGAGGCCAAAGGCTCCACAAGCTTGAGCAATGATCAGGAGCCGAGCAATAGAAGCAATTAAGCGGAATAGCCCAAGTGCCATCTGATGCATTGCCACTAAAAGCAGCCATTGTCGGAAAAATCTGCACTTGTCTCATCACAAAAGTACAAATACTTTATCCCCAATCCTGCTGCACACAAATCTCATCTATTGTAACATGACAAACTCCAAATCTAGAGACATGTCCCTTGATGTCATACCCATGAAATGCTTGATAACCTAGACAAATGAGAGGTTTGAGCTCTCTTTGTTTACCTGCTAGCCTCAGGTGCAAAACCAATAGTCCAATATGTGATTGCAACCCAAAGGAAGGACTCATAAACCGATACAGGAAGGCGCAAAATATAAACTGGGAGTGCAAAAGACCAGGCTGGATAGAAGTAGAGGTCTCGTTGCTTGTAGTAGACAGGAAGACGAGAGATGATCAATGCCATTTCAATCAACCCACTGAACATAATGTTGACAAGAGCAAAAAAGAGCGCTCCCAAATATACGCCACCACTTGTGACTGAATCTGGATGGAGTGATGTCCGCAGAAACACTGACATGGTGATTGTTGATACCAGACATATCTGCAACAGGATATTCAATCACAGGTCATCATCCCTTCTTCCTACTAGATCATGAATGATTAGCAGCTGCTTGCCAATGGGTCACAAGTAGACAGAGTATTAACTCAAGCAAATCAGAGATCTATATTTGATTGGTAACTCCAAACCTGAACTATTCTGAAGATATAGACAACTTTTGTGCGCTTCATGAGGAGCTTCTCTCTCGTGAAACAGGCTTGGAAAAGCTCCCAGTTGCTTAGCGCATATTTTTGCGTAACAAGAGCAGCAGGATGACTTTTCCCCTTCTCAAAGGGAACTCCCAGCTCTTGATCAAGTTTCTCTCCAACATAGAACTTTGCAAAGCCTTCTGCAAAAGCCTTAACTGAGACGTAATGGTACGGCACGCTCCTGTTATACCAGTACTGCTGTTGATCTTTCCTTGATGTCACCTGCAAACAACATCAAGGAGTTTTAACACACAATTGATGCAGAAAAAATTCAAATAATCAGAAACCTGTTTTGGGGTTAGTAATGTATGGACCCTTGAATCATCATGTTTTCTAAATCATGATGATTTGACACTGATAAAATTTAGCAAGTTAAAAAATTCTCACCCACCTCCTGTAAGAAATCAGCAACCGCTTTGCGCTCTGGGCACTTGAAGCCCATTGACTCAAAGAAATCAGCCACCAGATCTCTTGGTCCTTGGTAAACAATCTGGCCTTCTGACAGCAAGATGAGGTCATCAAAAAGCTCAAACGTTTCAGGTGCTGGCTGCAAGAGCGAGACAACCATCGTGCTTTCCATGACATGCACTGATTGGCTCAAACATTTGACGATCCGATATGCTGTGGAGCTATCTAGACCTGTCGAAATCTCATCCATGAATACAGCTTTGGCAGGACCCACCATCATTTCACCTGATATACCAAACACAAAAAACACAAAAACCTTAGAAAACAATGATGGTAAGCTCATGACAGGAATCTGATCAAACACTTTCCAGCTTGAATTGCATGATGATCTCTCTCATTCAAGTGTTGCACTGTGTGCTCTCAGAGAGAGTAGTATACACAAACTTTGCACCAACACAAGATCGATAAGACATTCAAAATAAAATTCCTTGCAATAACTGATTGAATAATTGAATCATGAAGCTGCCCACCAGTATTGGCACGCTTTTTCTGACCCCCTGAAATGCCACGTCTCATTTCATCTCCAACAAGGATGTCCGCACAGATTTCCAGATCTAGAATCTATAGTTCAGCCAAATTCAAGCCTTTAGCATTTTTGCATAACCCACCAAACTACCCAGATTTTCTAGAATTTGCTTGAGCATCAACAGCAGTTTTTTTCTTCTCATTGATCAATGAACACAACCCAAACTCTCAGAAATGATGTACAACAATCCCAAGAACTTGCCAAACCTTAAGCATGTAGTCTGTCACCAGGCTTGTCTCTTGGCCTTGCACTGCTGTAGCCTACAAAAAAATGTCAAGCAAAAGCTTTTTCCATGTTGGAATACAGACAACAAGACAATCACATATACATATATCTTCTTCACATACCTAAGTTGTGTCTTCTGAGTTGTTAAAGTCTGGAATTCCATGATTTCTTGCATAAAACACAAGGAAAAAATACTGCTTCAAGTGAAAAGTTTAGGAGAGAGGTATGAGTGCCTCATGACGTTTATACCTTCATGAACATATCAACATCTGCATCAGGGAAAATCCCCACCTCCTTCTCCCTTCTTAGAAGCTCTTTCAACATGTCTGAGAAAGCCAAGCCACTTACCTCAAATGAGAAAGGAACTACAGTAGTTAAAACAAACTCACTGCAGTAGTTTTTACAATGACATAGAACACAGCAACGTTCCTTCTGCTTAGCATGGGGACAGGCTTTTGAACTTGATTACACTGGGACGTAGACTTTGCAGGATTGAGAACTTTCTCAGCTCATCTCCAAAGGAGTGCTTGTACACAGGATTGAACTTAGAGCTCAAATGACATGCAGAAAAAAAGAGGCCCAATAAAGAAGGGCTTACAAGAGCAGATGGGAAATTAGGAGGCAGGGAGACTACATACTGGGTGGTTGTCCTGACAATGGAAATGTAACACTCACCAGATGCAGGACCAACACCCTGGCACTGACTAGAGAAATCGAATGTTTCTCTCACAGTCAGTTCTCCCAGCTGCAGGTCTTGTTGACTAATGTAAGCTGCAGTTCTTTGTGGCACAAACTCATGCATTTCATGTCCATTGTATGTCACCTTCCCTGAAGTCTTCAAGCAATGAGCACCCATAATAAAACCAGAAAATTCTCAGGCTGATTCCCAAACAAAGTAATAATGAGTGCAGATTTTTGAAATAAAAGCATACTGCAATGTACGTACTTTAACATTTCACAATGGAGATGTGGGGCCCAGCAAGCATGACTTGAAGGTAGTTTGATTCTCTCAAGAAAAGATGGAATATTAAATCCATGGTCTAAGCAAGGTAACAACAGAATGTTGTTTCTCTGAATTCTCTGTCAAGGGTAGATTATCTGACCTCCAGAGATTCACTCAGTCTTCCTGCTAGAGCTAACAGCAAGGTACTCTTGCCTGCACCTGGAGGTCCCAAGAGTAGGGTTATCCTGCCAGCAGTAATTCGTATGCAAAATTAGAGAAAGTGAGTGATTTGCAACAAGTATTATTTCCACTTCACCATTACCAAAACATTTGAAATCCTGCACTCAAAGATTGCTGACAACAGGAAAACATTTAATGGGTCATCGGTTTCAAGGACTAAGCTTGCAAGCTGAAATTAGTTCAAAATTATTTCAGACTTGAAGGACTCTCTGACGCTCAAGAAGTAAACTTCCAGAGGTTTCTAGTCTGGAAAAAACCTTCCAGGTTTGATGATCCCACTGACATCATGAAGAATGTTTAGAGTTGTCTTTTTGATAGTTGACAGATGGAGTTTGCTCAGGAGAGTCTGCAGCACAGAAACTGCATTTTTAGAACAGTGTGGTCAATCTGACTGAAACAAAGATACATAGATTTTTTTCCATTCTATAGGTACACTTTGAAGATAACAAGTAAACATAACATTAATTTCAAAATTTGCCCGGTAGAGAGGTCTCACACAAAACCCACAAAAGAAGTTCATTGGGAAAATTTGATGCTTGGTATAATAATATCCATCGTACTTTGCCAAGCAAGGCATACCTCAGCCAATGTCAACAAGAAATTTGGAAGAGTTGGCAAGGCTCTGCTCCCAACATGCACTTCAGCACAGATATCCAAGTGTTCAAACCGAACTTCAATCTTGGGAAGCTCAATCCCAACCCTGAAATTTGAAGCAGCCCCATTTTTCCAAAAACAGAGAAATCAACCTTCGATAGGAATACCAGGGAGCTGATGCCCAATTTCCCAATTGAATCAAACAAGACCCAAGAGGGTTCTGGTGCACTGCTTATAGACAAAATTAAAGCATAACCACTGCAATGGTAAGTCATATCCTACCCCTTATAGTCTTATCCCCCCACGAGCATCGAGGTGATAAGGGACACTGTCAGAATAATGCCACAATTGCAAGATTCAACCTGACTCAACCCTCTACCTTAGCAAGTAAGCAGGAGGGAAGGGCATATGCAATCTTAGGAATTACTATTTTGTAAAGTGACTCAGAGAATTTTCCCAGTGTATTTGGAGTGCGCCTTCTGTCTCTCCTCTTTCAAGGCAGGATCTTACACCTACTCCTTAAGAGTGGGAGGAAAATTACACCAATAAGGAGTGATGTAATTCTTTTAGGCATAAGATCCCTCCCACTCTTAAGGAGTAGGCAGAAGAACCCTCCCCTACACCACCTCCAACTCATGATCTACATATGTGTAAGTTCACGACGTTCACCTTGTGCCTTATGATAGGTAAAGTGCCCACATGATAACGTTTACCTCGTGCTTTATGTGTAGGGTAACACCCTTGGACAAGGGCATTACTGTGCAAGGCAATAGCCAAGCGCTGGTCTGATTCCACCAATGTGCTTGTCCAAGGGTGTTACCCCATGTAAAGATGCTGCGGAAAATTTCTTTTCTCTTCCTACAACCAAGATCTGCAGCGAGTGGAAGAACATGCTCCAAGAACAGAAGATTAGAATACAGAAGATACCGCCATATTGGAAACTCACTCGCTTCAAGAACGAAATAACCACCTCCCTTAGGGGGCTGACGGCTGGAAATTCCAGTTCAGAACATGGCCTCCTCTGAGTACACTTTGAAATTTCCTGCAGGTCTTTATGATGGGATAAATTAAGCCCATGGATGGAGGGGCAGGGGACTTTCCCCAAATGCAGGGCTAGACTCGGCTACTGCCTCATCTGTCCTAGGCCCCTTGCCTGGGACTTTACCCTACACTGAGGGAAAACCCTAAACCCACAGCAGGGAAATGGAAGGGAAGAAAGACGCTATTGCACACCTGTCGATGCGGTTGCGCAGCTTGAGAAGAAGATGCTCGTTATCCTCTTCCGTTTCTTTGAGGATCTTGGACATGAGCTTCTTGCGATCTTGGTGACTGAGCTGCGTCACATCCACTTCTTCAGTCAGGGCATTTCCGTTTGCTTCCACAGTTTTGAAGAGGGTCTTTCGCACGCGGTCGTAGGTCGGGAGCTTCTGCAATGCTGCCCATCTCACAGCCTCTTCGTCTTCTGGCTGTCTCTTGGCCGCAGATGAGCGCGAGAACACATTCTCTTCTCCTTGTCCGTCTTCTTGGGCGTCCATCCCGGGCAATATTTTCGACCCTTGGGTACCATCACCGATCTGTACTTGTACAGCATCATCATTCGCCATGATCTTCTCACTCTCCCCCGGTCCACCCGAATCACAAAAAAACTTCACAATCCGCAGAGCTCCAACTGTCTCCTCTACTAGCTAGCAAGCTAGATGGGTCGCTGTGTCACCTTGGCTTCATGACCAGAAGAGCTACTGTTTCTCATCAATTCACGGAGAATTTACAAAGAAAGGTGGAGCAGGGCTGATCGAGGATGCTATAATTCTAGCTCCCTTGACAACTACCACAATCAAAACTCCGAACCATAATTTCACATCACATACTTCTTACACTAGCACCCAAACACAAAAACACACACACACACACACACACACACAAAAGAGCAAATAGAAAACCTATAGCGTATAATCTACTAACTACTACTGAGAAAGCTCGCAGCTCCCCCTGCAGATTCATCAACAAACGACCTGACACAATGGAAGAAACATACAAGAAGAAAACTCACATCTTACACAAACGATCAGACTAAAAAATCTGTTGTGGCACTTTTGCAAAAACTAAAACTACCCATCATGAGATCAGCTTCTGAGAGACATTCTGGGGCCCACCTTGCAAGAAACACTGCTCCAATTCTCAAACTCATCTTCACCTTTTTGCACAAAACTAGTTCACCCATCCAAGAGAAATCTCTCTCTCTCTCTCTCTCTCTCTCTCTCTCTTTGCTGTGTCTCCTGAACTTAAATGATGATCAGTTTTCTTATCCATTGCGGTCCCCACTTGGGATGCCTGCGACTTTGTGCTGCAACACCTGGCCTGCACCCATCCTTCCTTCCTTCCTTCCGGGATCACCAGGACTCGTATTCCCTTTTTTTTTGTCTCTTTTGCGCACTGTCTGGTCTGAGTGTAGCCCAGATTCACCCACCAGCCCACCATGAAGGATGGATGTATGGATGGTAAATGGCCTGGGAAACAATTTTCTGTTGGCCTAGTGTAAAAACCTCCCACAAGATTGGTAGTGTATTTGGAAGAACACAATAGAGAAATCAGTAAAGTCACCCTGTCTTTGGGCCTCCTTTCAACACCTAACTCCTCTTTTAGTGGTATCCGTGAAGTAAGTAATGAAATTTTATTAAATCTCAGTATGAAATGCTGAAACTCAGTAAGACATGCTGAATCTCAGCATTTAATGTAGTACAAGGTGGGTGGGAGCAGTACAAGGTGGGGAATTATATAGTAGCTGTACAGATAGGAGCAGTGAAAATCTATGTAGCAGCAGTGGAGGCGCTCAGGAAAAATAAAGAAAGACAGGGTGAAACTCAGGAATCCATCAGTTTCACCCCCTCTTGAATGCTAATGTACATTTTTGCAGGTTTTTTTTTATGGAATCTCACCCTGTGTATGACCAGACTCAGGGGGTACTGGTGCTGTCTTTTCCTCATCTCACTTGACGGATATCTCTGATTCCTAGTGTATTTGGAAGAACACGATTCCTAGTGTTTTTGGAGGGACACTTCCAAAAGTGTAAGAACCCATGGGGCATTTTGGAAAATGGAAATGCTCATCACACACTTGAGAGCATTTTGTTTTTCCAAATGCTTGGTGGCATCTGTCTTTTTTCTTTTTTGGTCTTGCAACATTCAATGAGTACCCATCAAGTATCACATGAAAAAAAAAATTAATTGCTGATTTTTATTTTTGTGTAAACACCCACCCTTGGCTTCACTTCATATGGGCCAGTATTCTGGTAATGCCCTCAGCCTTGGGTGTTACCCTACACTAGTTTAACCATGGTGGTTAGCTGTGTTATTACTTACTTACTAGTAACCCACAAGCAGGTTGTTAGTAGGTAGGTAGCAAAAGAAAGAAGGCATTTTCATATGTATCAAATATAGGGTAGAACTTCCCATCATCGATCACTACTCTACGACCAAACATTTCTCTAGATCTTTGTCATCTGTGCTTCATTTTGGGTGATTTAAAAATGTTAGGAGAGCGCTGCTACCGCAAGCTCTAAAAAATCATCTTTGACATGCGAACGAAAAGGAGTATCTGAAAAAGCAGCAAGAAGAAAAATAAGCTTTTCAACTTACAAAATGCATTTTATTCCTTTTTTTTTCCTTCTCTTTTGGACCCCTCTTATTTTCAAAGCTTCTAAAAGATTTTAAGTGCTATATGAGCGCCACCTTCAGTTCTACGAATCATCTTTGAACTCTAATCGCAATAGAGCAACTTACAAAGAATTTTTGAGGATGTTCAAGAACTCAAGTTGACGTTCATCCACTGCTGAGTCATAACAGGCATCCAGTGGATGGGTGCTGGTGGTGGTTCAGTCTGGCCCACACTTCACTTCCCTCCTAAGGATGTTTTTATAGGACACATCTTTTAGGTTTTTGTTTTTTAAACAAAAAGAAGGATGTACCTTATCAGCAAGGCTTTCTTTTCGCACAAGTCACTAGCCCCAAGAAAAAAGGGAAAAGAAAAGGCTAAAATAAAGGCAACAAAAAAAAAAAAAAATCTCTTCTTGAGTGAGGGCTTTTAGAGGTTAGAGCTTCTCCAATGGACCTTGACATGTAGTCCTATAATGCTACTCATGCATGGTGAGAAATAAGGTAGCATTCGAAGATGACTCAATGGGCGGTCCTAAATTGTGAAACCCATCCTAGTCCCTTGGTTTTTCCCTCCCATTCCTACAATACAAGCCAGTTTGGGTCTTCGAATTCTCCCTTGCTCACATGTGACTCTCACAACCTGACTACTTCTTGTGAGCATGGCAACCATGTGATCAAATGGGTAAACAACTCAAGCAAAGGGGAAGGATGGGGAAGAGTTTTTCTCCTAGCAAGTAGTGACAACTCTACCAAAGTTTCTTCAACATCTCACAAGATCTTGTTGTAATCAATAGTTAGAAGTCAATTTCTAGTTTTGGGAATGAGTCTCACAAATCATTTTAATCTAAAGACTCACTACAAGTGGTAGAACTTTGAAAACAAAATTGGATTTCATTCCATTATTGGTCAAATGGGTGTAAAGTAATTGATTTGGTTGGGCAAGTCCTTGGTTCAAAACTAACTTCATCACAAAGTGGGGACCCCCTTGTATTAGTGCTATTTAAGTGCTTTCACAATATTTTTACAAGATGTCCAAAGTTGTGTGCTTTGTTCGTGTAAAATAGGCATTGAAACAATTTAGATTGTATTGATTTGATTTTGGTATTGTTTCAATGATAATTGATGTAGCATCATATTTGCATTGTATTTATGTTGTTTGCCATGTTGTATTCACATTATGTCCATATTGTAATGATATTGCATTAGTATTATGATTGTATTGGATATGCATTTTTAGTTGTAAATGATACAATGTTGTTACAATATGGTTACAAACTCTATTATTGTATTGATTCTATATTGTATTCATGTTGTCTATATTTTGTATTTATGTTGTACTCATATTTTTTCAACATTGTATTTGCATTGCATGTGCATTGTTGAACATAGGGGATGCAATGTTGCAACAACATAGCTACAAACTAGATATTCAATATAGACTCAATGTTGTATTCTTGTTGTTTATGTCATTGTATCTATGTTATAATCATACTTTCCCCACATTGTATTTGTATTGTTTGTGTGTTGTTGAAGGTAGGTGATGTAATATTGCAACAACACAGTTGCAAATTGGATATTCAATAGTGAATCAATATTGTATTCATGTTTATTATGATGTTGTGAATGTGTTATAGGCACACCATAACAAAAGCATTTAGAAAACGCATATGCACCATTGGTTGCAAGAGATATGATATTGCAACATGTTTACAAACTTTGTATTGGTATTGATAGAGTAAATGATAATCAATATTGGACAGTATTGATAAACAGTGCTACTGGAGAATGTTCCACTGACCCAGTTCACAGGGCGCACCTCATATGGTCAAACAAAAATACAACTCCAATTATGGAATTACAAAACTTCATGTAGACAACTTCTTGTACCTATAGGGTACCTCTGTGATGGTTTAGAACATATTCCACCTTGGTTCAAACCTCAACTGTAACTTGCTCAGCAAGCTCCATGGTTTGTGCACCAGCTGCTACTTCATCCAAAAATAAAATTTGGTCTGATTCACAAACTTTCAACATCTGCACAGAATCACAATAAAAAAAACAAACTCATGTTGCATTATTTTTTGCAACAAGCTCCAGATAATCAAGGAACACATCAAGAAGCATGCCAATGAAGTTCCAAAACATCAATCCAGTGACTACTTTGTCTACTCTGACAAATACACTCACCATGATCAAGACTTTTGCTCTGGATCTTGATATAATTGCCTGTAATGAATGCAGCATCCTCCCAAGTATATGATTTCTGATTTATCCAATACTGCCAGATCCACCAACTTTGCCAGGTTGCAAGCTGCATCATTAGTCAATCATTCAGCAAAACTGTTCAGAAGAAACCAGTTAGCATGATACACAGAATATGTCACCCATTGGTTAGCTACTTTGACTAACTGTCAATAGGTGAAAGTACTACATGTGAGTCACAAGGAGCAAACCTTCCCAAGGGTATAAGGGAGGAGAATGAATTGAATGCCAAGCAACCGCTATAGACTCAGCTTTTCTGCCCCTGTGATTTGCAATTCCAACTCCTTGCTGATTTCAAGCTGATCATCCACTCTATGCAGTCAAAACACCAACAGTAAGTAAGGTCAAGATTCATTGTACACTCTCCAAGTGGCAGGTAACCATTGCAAAGTTGAATTCAATACACTTCACAAACCCAACACGGAAAAAAAATTCCCATGGAAAATTTCACCATAAAAGCTAAAACCCTTCCCTTAGGAGGTATTTTTTTCTTCATGTGAAACTCAAAAAGGACTAACCAGATCTTATTTTTGGAACCCCTCTTCTTGTCGGTCCTAGCTTGGCTGTGCTCCAGCCCAAATGCTTTCATCTTCTTCTTGTATGTTGGTGTTGCTTCACCATGTCCACAATCTGTAGAAACATGATTTCAACATTCCATATATAAGATTTTGCAATGTTGGGGGGGTCCCCAGCCATCTATATTGCATCAGTTCTAAAGCACCTCTAGATCCAAATCCAGCAAATTGAATAGAGAGCATGACAATGTCTTTTAACCCCAAACCCGAAATGAAGAACTGAATGGTGTCTACTGCTGCCTGTCCATCTCACCTTATTCTCTGGTTTCCCCCCATTCAGTTCACAATAGACAGTGAAAGCACTATGCATCCCTTCTGTCTGAAGCTACAAGTTGAAAGAAGCAGTTACATACATGCCTATACTGGAGGTTTTCGTTCAAGTACTGGAATCCAAATAGAACAATCAACAAACCAACCAAAATTGTTCACAAATCCTGAGATCCAACCAGAGGCATGTATTGTCACTGAGAGAAGTAAGAACTACCTGCCTGCCTTTGAATACCCAGAGGCGTCACAACCAAGCTCTGCAGCAATTATGTTCCGTAGCTGTGGCAACTCTGCACCTCATTCCACCCTCCCTCTATTAAGAAACTGAGCTTACCCAAATCTTTCTTGTTCTGTAGGCCACATACTACTTCATTCCTGTTCACTATTTGTCTGTCATCACACACCCTCTGGATTCCATGACAACAGAAATAAAATAATCTCTTCATAGAACTATTCTCAGCATCATCTGTGCATCAATGCATTACCAAAAGTTTTGTGCTTTTCCGTTGCTTGATGAAATACTGAGCTGTTCATGTGACCTGTGTGCAGCCCCCCAGAATACATTCATAGACCATGAACATAATTCTCATGCAAGAATTGTGACGACTTGTGTGGTTAGAGCTGAAGAGAGAATGCAGTTTGCAGAGTTTGGAACAAACAGAGAAAAAACAAAGGATTAAATTTCAGATGGGAAAATCACATACTGCAAACATACAGATGGCAAGTGTTTTGAACACAATCAATTCATAGTAGTCCACAAATGGCAGAAGCTGCATGTCACCGTATGTGAGGGCTTCCTTCCAGAGCTCCTTGTTCACTTGCTTGTTTTGCTGCTGCACCCCCATCCCAGCTTGCCACCAATAGACATGAGTATCGTCTAGATATCCACAACAAATGTTGCAATAATCTTTTGGCAAACAATGACAATATCAACACATATCTGAAGAAGAAGAAAGCTCTGCCAAATGATAAAACTCCCAACTTACCAGGCCCACAAAGAATCGGACAGCCACAGTACGATTGCGAACAGATGGATACTGCAGCCATGTTCGGCGCACTGCCATTCTTCGGGCATAGTTATTGCTTGATGAAATGACACCTATGAAGAGCTCAACACTTCCTGACAAAGACAGAGCTCTGATTGCTTCCAAATCAGGTGCAAACATTGTATCTTCGGTGGCTGGGAGCCCAGTCATGACTACAGAGGATGGTTGCACATCCCCTCTGATTAGTACCCTGTTTACCAGCCAAGGCTCCAATCCCTGCACATATCTAAATCATGAACCATTACAAGCTTTCAACAAAACTGTCTTCATTGGGTTTCCCCAACATAATATGATCATAGAAGAAAGAGAGTTAAAACTAGTGTTGGACAGTTATCTGATTTTATAAACATAACCTTCAATTCTGGTTTTTTTTTTTTTAATTTGGAAATCAAAGAACCCTCAGTTTTCCTCATTCTTTGGAAAATTTTCAGAATAAAAAAACCTCCGGTTCCAGGTTTTTTTATCATTTTCAGAATCAAAGAACCTCCAGTTCAGGTTTTTGGAGAACTGTGGTTGTAAAACTTTGAGAACCACACTGAGAACCCCCAGTGATCAGTTTCCAAATCTGAGAACTGCCACAGACTGGTAAAAACCCTTGATATTCCTTTTCAAATTGACAATAATGTCTTGAGTGGAAAACAGTCGATGCGAATCCTGAATGTTCCTAAAACAACTGACCTGCAGCAATACATTGGAGAATCCTTGAGGTTGGTGATAAATTAAAAATCTTCACGGATTTTAATCCATTTGGTATTACTATAGGAGAGGGCATCCAGACCTGGCGGTATTGAAATGAAGAAATATGTCTCCCATTGACCGTCATGTGGAACCCTTCTGCACCCATCCACTAAGTTGCTGCAAATGGAATTCCCTCCGCAAATGGAAACCACAGTTCTGATTTGTCCCCGCCACCAGAAATGGAATTGGATGCTGTTGTTGTGGGCATCCCACTTTCCTGTGATAGGATGATGTTTTCCCTGACTTTTGAACTGCAACTCTCCAATTTGTCCACTGCAATTTCCACCAAATCCCACACACTAAGTTTCATCATCTGCACACCAAAACTGAAATTGGAATGATTGACCACAAAATACCCAACTCACTCTGAAAATAATTCCAAGTTCAAACAGATTTTGCAGATCCACAAAAACATGAACAAAAACCAGAACAATGCAGCCGAGAGAGAATAAAACAAGATTATTCTTAATCAAATGAATTTTAGAAATGGCAACCTACTCTTTGTTTTTAAGACCTTGACCCACAAACAAGCAATCTCCTTGCCATCATACAAAAGCAACAGAAGCTTTGTGAGAGAGAGAGAGAACCAAAAAACACAAATGGGAGAAAAAAAAGATGAGAAGAAACTCAATGAGAAAGAGTTTGTAATTTCAAACCTATCTTGATTGGAGCTAGCAGTGGTGGAGGACAACGCTCTTCATCATTCCACTTAGTGTCACTTGTCCAAGTGTTTTGAACAATGACAGGATTGTTTGTAATGACGGGATATACTGTGTAGTGCAGCACTATAGGTGGTGGATCTGTCTGCGGCTGCTGTGGCTGTGCTGTGGCTGGAAGTCGTTTAGGTGGCCCAAGCAACAACTCAATAGTAAATTCTCCTGTATATCCCTGAGGTGTTCCAAGAAAGGAAATCGACGATTCCAGCACCAACCACAAATCCAGCCACAAAAAGAAGCAGTTACACAATACAAAGGAGATAATGAATGTTGACCTTGAGATGATTGAGTAGAGCATGATGAGAATGCAACTCAGATCCGACTTTGTGTATTTCTTCAACTGTGTGTTTCAACTGAATTTTAGGCATGAATGATGATGATGACCTAGCCAGTGAGCTTGATCAATCCGGTCTAGGGCAACAGATTCAAAACCTTGATGCAAGTAAGCAAGCAACCTGCTTTCATTACCTGGTAGCTATGCCCCATAGGCCGTTGAATCCGAGTATGATGTTGAGCACTGAACCTGCGATGAAAGCTCCTTGTGTCGCTCTCATTGCAAGTCGAAATCTCTGGAAAGCGAAAGGAGAAAAAAAATCCTCGTTTGTTATTAATGTTTCAAAGGCACGGAGACAGAGAGACAGAGAGAGAGACCGCATAAGTACAAGTTGAATGGAGAATTCCTCAAGTCGGAGGTTCCGGGAGTGTGTGCTACTATAAGAGGTGGACGATCTGTTACCTCATGCGGGTCAGGAATGTCGATGATACGAGGAGCATTGACGATGGAAAGCGTGATCGGCAGAAAATAGAAGGAGTTTCCCATAACTACCGGCAATCTTGAACCCAGTACAGTCTGCAACAAAGTATTGATCCCGGAAACAAAAAGCGCGCTCTGCACAACTCGTGCTAAATCACTCTGCAACAAACAAGACAGACAGAGAAAACACAACAACAACAACAAACAATCTTACCACAATGTCCGCACAAAACAGACCACAACAAAGCAGTAGCAAAGAAGAGCTTCTTGACGCGCATTTCATGGCAAAGAAAGTACAAAAAGAAGATCAAGATCTTTCTAAACCTTTCTTTTCTATGTCTGTCTGTGAGTGTTTCTCCAGAAGAACATACCGAGTGTCCATTAATATTAAGAATGACAAGAGATGGAATCAGCACTGTCGTCCCATGCATGGTGAAGTAGTGCTGGAAACCTAAGATGATTGCTTCTCCTGCACACAAAAGCCGGCAACTTCTTCCAAATCAGGAAAATACAAACAAACAAACAAACAACCTCATACAGCAGCAGCAGCTCATCTCTTTACAAAACCAACTCTGTACACAAGAAAAAACTGTGCTACTTCTTTTCCAAGCTTCCACCACCAAGAGAGCACCATCTTCACAACATAAACAAAGCAAAACCAGACAAGACAACAAAACACAAATCTGCCAAGAACGAATCACGACTTCTTTACCCCATCGAGGATTGTCATTGATACAATAAGCAAGTTTAGGAAGCTGCTCCAACGCATGGTGATGCAAATCCTCCGGCTTCACCATCTTCGGAGGAACTAAGATAGGCGGATCCGCCATTACTGCCAACAACAACAATAACACAAAAAACTAACAATAGAACTCTCTCTGTCTCGTCAAAATACAAACCTGCAACGAGCACTACACTCTCGTCGTCGAGCGCGCAACACAAAATGCAAACTGCGTGAGCTCCAAGAGAAGCAGATCGAAGAGAAAGGAACGGGTACAAAAAGACGCACAGTGCAGTGCAAATAGGGGAGGAGAGAGAGAAAAAAAAAGAAAAAAAAGGAACGAAAAAATAAAGAAATTGGAAATTGTCTTCCTCACACTAGGTACGCACCGAGCACACCCCCCGGGGTATATTTTATATAATTTATATGGAACAATATAAATGAAATTTTGTATTGATTTGTTATGAATCAATGTTAAAACCATGTTACTTGTTTCAACATTTATCAAATATAAGATTTGATTTATATTGAATCAATGCTTGTTACTTGCTCAATTGATATTGCAGCATTTCATAGGATTGTATTAATGTTGTGACAAAGAGTACCATTTTAACATTTTTAATGTGTTGATTTTATGTGATATGCAACAACATTGAAAATTCATCTTTATGAAGGTTGTAACAGTGACAATTCAATAGCTAATATATTTGTGTTGTCTCAGCATTGATAAGATCTTATTCATTGAATATGTGTTTTGAAAAAATGTAAATTATGTCGAAACAATCCCAATGCTAACTCAATACATATTGTTATGATGCCATCAACATATTGTATCAATTACCATATCAGTATTGAATCTTCAACATATAGTCATCAATTTGATGACTTATTAATGTATGTTGTGCCAATGTTGGTCATGTTTTTTTCATTGGACTAATATTGATAAGATGTCAAATATTTTAGTATTATATCAATGCCATTTCAAGACATGTTGTTACAATGTCACCTTAACATCATATCAATGATTGTATCAACATTGAACGTTGAACATATTGTTAAGGTGTTGTAAAAGCACTCATACAAAGAGGGGGCAAGTTTGTGATGTTAGTAGCTTGAATGTGTTTTTGAAAATTTCAGCAAAGTTGGAAATAATTTAATTTATGTTAAAATTTGTTGAGGTACTACAATACTCATGTTGAAGAATACAAATGTGAATGTTCTAATCATCAGCTTGGAAGAAATTTTTGAAATATTATTGCAACTTGTGAAAGGGGATTTTCAAAACAAATCCACTCGCAAGTTTCATTGAAATTGAAAGCATTGAATGCTTTGACACAAGTTTCATTACGTGGCATCAAGTTGGAGCATATGAATTGAAAGGCTAAAAACACGAAAAATAAAAAGAAATTTTTAGTTTGGAGCAATTGTAAAAAGTTCAAACTTTTCTTTCATTTTTGTGAATTTGATATGCTTTAGTGTTCAAATTTTGTGTGAAAGATTAAAAAAGAACAACTCATGTGAAATGCATTCGCTAGAACTATCCTTGAAATGCAAAATGAAACTAAGTTGTAAAAAAAAAACCATGTAAAAATACAACATTATGTAATATTTAATGTTAGTCAAACTATTTCAAAACATTGGGTCCCAATTTTGATGTTATTTAAAAAAATTGGTAGGTTCTTTGGATGTGAGTTTCAACATGGTTTTTGAAATCTACAAAGTTTACTATTCTAATTTTGGCAATTTTTTTCAAATTCAAGAACCTAATTCAAACATTAGGTCCAATTCCATGTATATATTACAACTCCCCAATATTAAAAATTATATAGATATGGAGTTTTACAACAAGTTTTGTACAAATATAGAGTTTACAACTAATTGAAACTAATTACTTACACATAAAGTTCAACCCACTTAACCCATTCTTTTTAAAAGTTCAATATGTTTACCTAAAGAGCTTGAATCTATGTTTAAGAATTGTTTTTTGCAATTTTAATTTCAATGTTCTAGCACAAAATCGTTCCTCAAAAAGTGACATTTATAAATTTGAATGGGAACATGCATTTTCAAAATATCTTTACAAAACATTTCTCAAATATGAAATGTGCCTAACATTCATAACATTACTTATCTACGTGTTTTTAGTTAAATTGCAACTTTCCAATGAAAAATACAACAAGATCTCAATTGTCTAGTTTGAAGTGCAAACCTAAAAGTATAGGGACTTAAAGACTGAAACAATCTAGATACATTATACTATCCCATAACCTTGAAGGAAATATGTTTATTATTTTTTATTGGCATTACATATCAAAAATTTCAAAATTAAAAAACCAATTGCCGAAGTTAAGATTTTAAAATTAACTAATTATTTGAAAGTTTGTTGCCGAATCCAATCAAGGAGTATGATATGAGAATAACTAGATTAAAAAAATGTAAGCCCATTAGTTTGAGTGGTGGTCTTATTAGGCCCCTTATTTTGAGAATGGCGGGCCGCCTTGAAGCTTTACCCCCATGGACAATGATGGTGATAATGATGCATGGACTAATATATTTTTAAAAATTAATGGAATTTTTTTGTTTGCAAATTGACCTTGGTTCTTCAAGGTTTTGAAAATTGATAGACTATTTGAAAGTTGTAAATAATTAAAACCTTATTAGAAGGTTCCCAACTCTTGGATTAGTGCAACAACAAATTTGGACATTGTTGTTTGCAATGGATTTTATAAAAAAGTGGTTATTTTTTTTTATCTGTCAAGTCCTAGGGGGATTGTTGTTGCTTCTTCCATAAAAAGTTGAAAAACTACTCGAAGTTGTGGGGGAGCTTCTTTTTGATCTTTGTAATTTTTCTAGTTGGTGGGGTTATGATGTTTGCTACTCCTCATTAGGTCACGAGTGGTCCAACAATAAGCATAAGCAAGTTCATTACTAAACTTCAAACTAAAAAAACTTCATTTACTAGATCTACAACTTATTTCTCATGTAAATTCATGCACTTCTATGGAACATGCCCATGAGTGGTCCAACAATAAGCACAAGCAAGCTCATTGCTTAACTTCAAACTAAAAACAACTTCATTTACTAGATCTACAACTTATTTCTCATGTAAATTCATGCACTTCTACTACGGAACATGCCCATCCATCATATGCACACATAGCATCGCAATTGTCACTCACACATTTGAGTCAAGTTGGAGCCAAAACTCAATGCCCAAATTCTACACCAATGTTTGTTGCATAGTCTCTTCCTTGTGGGCATGGCCAAGGAAGGTTAAGATCCATTTGGGATAGTGTGCAACCCATGTGTGTTCACTTTTAACTCTGAGTCCAATTTGAGCATTTCTTGGGTTTAATTTGGCCTTAATAGACCTGACTCAAGAAGGTGAAGAAGGTAACCAATTTGGGTGAAGGTTGGTAAATTATTACATTTTTCCATACATTATTAGGCTATAGCTTCTAGTTAGGGAGTAGTGTTTTGGCTTTTCAATTTTGTCATGTAGTCAGTCAGTCAGTCAGTCAGTCAGTCAGTCACACTGGCAATCGTCCACAAGTGGAATTAGCCAAATTTGGCTACAGGTCAAAGAGGAAAGTAAAAAAAAAAATTAAAAAGAATGCTGTTATATGTTGGTGACCTTCTCAAACCTATTGTTGTCTAGATATGTTGATTTCAGATTTTTTTTTTAAAAATTCTTGGAATAACTTTGGTGCATTTTTTTAAGAACAAACTCC
This sequence comes from Sphagnum contortum, assembly GCA_963920785.1. Taxonomy (NCBI): domain Eukaryota; kingdom Viridiplantae; phylum Streptophyta; class Sphagnopsida; order Sphagnales; family Sphagnaceae; genus Sphagnum; species Sphagnum contortum. Next base: position 22,647,093 of record OY987276.1, on the reverse strand, counting down.
AATGTATGAGTTTGCACTGGAATTTTTTTTGGTCTCCAAGTGACCAAAAAAATCACCCCCAAAAAAAATTTTATTACTAGGGAGCTTTTCATTAAAATTTATTTAATGTAAGGATTAAACCTTTATTTTTTGTTTTGTTCTAAACCCTAAACCCTAAACCCTAAGCTCTTAAGATACTACAGAACTTTGTGAGATTATATATTAATTTCCAAAAGGTAGCCAAAAATACAGAATGTGTTCAGATTTAGTTACTTTCTGGTTTTTATAGCCAAATTTGGCTTAATTATCTATGGATAATTACCACTTCAGTTACATCACAAAATTGGCAAACCAAACACTGCTCACCACTTGGCTTGGCAAATGATCTTTTTTTGTGGCGAATTTTTGCCACTTGGTGACAATTTTTTCTTGGTAACATTTGGAAATTTTCCGTTTTTAAGTACAAACTCGACTAGTTTTCCACAAAAAAATTTAAATACTGGCTAAACTTTCAAAACTACAAATTTATTATTATTTTGGTTCTTCAAATCATCAGCTCTACTTTTTAGCTCTCTCTTTTTTTTTTTGGTCCAAACCAATTGATTTTCCTCCCAAAATGGTGCCATTTAAGTTTTGCCACCTTTTGGTCTTGGACATCCATCTAAAGCCCATGGGTACAATTTAAAACTCTCCTCCAATAGGATTTGCTCTATTTCATTGGGCCCTGGACCTTGGACCCTTATCCAAAGTGACCCTAAGGCCCACTTTTAAACAAGGATCTGGGGTCCAATTTCCTAGGAACCAATTTGGATTGATTTGAAGCAAATTGAATCCTTGAGTTGGACCCTAGCTTGCATCTTGGTTCTTCAAATCACAAGCTCTCCTTTTTAGCCCTTTTGGGGGGGGGTCCAAACCAATTGATTTTTTCCCCCCAAAATGGTGCCATTTAGGTTTAGCCTTGGTTTGCCACTTTTTGGTCTTGGGCAGCCATCTAAAGGCCATGGGTCCAATTTATAACTCTCATCCAATGGAATTGCTCTATTTCATTGGGCCCCGGACCTTGGACCCTTATCCAAAGTGACCCTAAGTATCTCTCTTCACCTTCATTGTCTTCTCCGGAGTGAACCCCATGCCTTTGAGTGAAACAGCACCTACACTAGTACCATGGTAAAAATCCCAACTTCGTTTAGGTTGCTTCTAACCATGGTAAATCTCTTCTCCTCAGACTAATTCAGGGTCTCTGAGTCTCAAATTTAAACATTTCCTAAGCAAAATAAGGCCATTAAAAGGCCTGAATGTTTGTTGGCTCTACATACCCAAAGGGTACAATTTTGTCTAGAGTAAGCAACAGAAATGTTTACATAGGCAAAGGGTCCTTAATGCAAGGAGTACAAAAGTGTTATCAATTGATTTTTCTCCCAGCTTGCCCTTGCCCATTTAAGATGTAAAGTGCAATAACAAAAAAAATAAATCATGTTCATAACCTACTTAGCAAGTTATGAACATTAGCATGTCATGTTTATATATCATGTTATGTTATGTATATAATAGACTATCTAGCTTTGCTATATACATTGTAGCAACCATAACATGGCATGTTATGGGTAGAAAAGGTGTATGGGCATCACCAACTCTCTTGTGAGGGGAGTCTCAACAAAGCTCCATTCAAGGATAGGAAGTGGTGTAACTAGGCATCAACTCATAAGCAATCATGTTTTAGATGTTGAAATTGATATTTGTGACATGGAATGGAAAGCAAGTAGATGGGATTGATTCAACAAATCTCATAGGAATTATTTGCTTTGTAATTTAACAATTCCATCTTGCAAGTATTCAAGATTTAGCATACTCCACATTCTCTCTTTGTTGAAACCAACTTCATTTTCCATGTATTGGGTGGTTTTTCTATGAAGGATTGGAAGAACCTACAAAGAACCAACTACTTAAACATGGCACATGTCAAGTTTATCCATAATAAGAGGTATGATCCAAGAAGTCCATTTGTTTAATCTTATAAAGTCCTCCAAATCCATGTATTTGTGAACATAAAGGAACTTTCGCCAAACCTCATTGAGTTAGATTACATTTTTGTTTTTGTTTCAACATTTTTATAGGACAAACATGTTTTCACACACCATTCTTGTGGGACACACAATGCATGCCAAGTTAAAACAACCTATGCACATACTTTGCACATGTAACCAAAGTTTCATTCACCTTTGAGTTTGCACTTTAGTGTCATCTGGTTGTTTACGCTCCACTAGTAGTGATGGCTTAAAAAACTACCTACTAGAAAGTCCTAGATCTTGTAGACTTATTAGCATGATGTCCATTCAAATGTCGATGCAATTCAAAAGCCCTTGAATCTTACCTTACAATGAAGCCACACAAAAGAAGGAAGGTATTACTCATCAATTTCACCAACAAATTGTTTGTCATAGATCTGGAAATGCAAAAGTAGAAAAAATGAAAAAGAAATAGCAAAATGATCTAAACTAAACAAGTTCAAAGATTAACAAGTATTGGGTACATGTCTAAATTAAGTATGTTTTTCACCTTTGGAAAACCAAAACATTGCATGACCCTAACCATTTACATTCCAATTTGTTCACCATGATTTATTTTTCAATTGAAACCCCCAAACCTAGCACAAGCAACTTTCACCTTCACATAATTCAAAATTAGGTGGCAACACCAATTGACATCTCACATGCTAGTATGCAAAGCTTTTCACCTTTTGAAACTAAAAGCTTTGTTAATCTTTAATTACTTTCCATGTAACGAATAGACACTACTTTTGTTCAATAAAAGTTAGAACTTTGGAGTTCCAAGGGAAGAATGCAAGCTTTGCACACCCATTAGCCTAAAACGTTCAAAACATCCTTGGTATAAAATACATATACAAAATTGTAGAGGAATCTCCACAACCAAAATTTTGAAGGATTCAAGTTTTAAGGTTTATGGTTGCATTGATACAATTATGTTAGTCCTTGAGCAATTCCCATAAAGACTTGAGCACTTGTTTGGCCCAATTTAAAAATAATTGAGATTTGTCAAGGTAAAAAACCATTTGTCAATAGACACACATATGCCAACATGTGTTTTGAACTATCAAATTGGAATTGCCCAAAAGTTGAACCAAATCAATATGTCAAATTGACCCCAAAATGAAAACTTCTGGTATGAAAGATTCTAAGTTTGCCCCTTCATTGTGGGATCCATTCCATTTCAAAATTGTAATCACAATCTTGTTACCTAACACAACAATGAATGCAATTGTATCATTATGAAGAGTCATTTGCGAACATGACAAATCATCACCTTGACCAAGAAATAACAGCATTTGATGAGGTACCATGACTACCCATTAACTTCAATGGTAGCATTGCACACAACAAGGATTGCAAAATCAATATGTACAAATTTTGCATCTTTTGTATAGACATACCTACAAATTTTGTAGGAATGTATTTGTGGTTTCTCTCCCATGTCCATTGACTTCATTATTTATTATTGTCCATGATGTAGATGCATGGATGGCCATAGAAAGCAAAGCACAATCCCATTCATAACCAAAGCAAGATTTTGTTTTGAACATGAAGCTTGGTTGTGTTCCACCATAGCCATAATTACAAGATATATTCCTTGTGAATTTATAGAGAAAATGTGCATGAAAATGCCAAATAATATTGACATGGTTAAGTCTTAATTGGACATGCACAAGAGGTTTTTAACCCTATTTATGTTATGTGAGCAAGATGTTTTTTACCTATATAAATAGGGTTAAAAACATCTTGTTGACATAACATCAATGAATTAAGAAGCATGTGAGTGAATTTTCCCATATCCTTATTGTTGCTTAAACGTTGAATACAAACTTTAAAAATAAAAAAACATTGCTACTTGGGTCCATATTGCTAAGAAAAACTAAACTTTATTTTTAAAGCATTAAAAAAGGGAAATATTTATCAAAAGAATTAGCAAATCTACTTAATTATATCAGGGCATGGATCTTAGGTTATGGGTTTAGACAAATCAAAATTTTAATTTTCAATAAAAGATGTGAAGAATACAATTTTAAGGTTTTTGAATGCAACCTCCAAAATTTCATTATGGGTCTAGATAGTCAAATAAAGTTTGAATTGGCTTTTGGCCCAATTTATCTTCATATGTTGTTTTTCCAAGGCACCAATGATACTAACCCCCCATCATTTGTCAAAACACGGTTCACATGTTCAAAACTTACATGGTATGTTTTCATTTTAATTAGTTTATTCTAAGAAGGACATTCTACAAGTTCAAAAGCTTGCTTCCTCTCCCTCTCTAGCATTGGGTGCTCATTTGGGACATCCAACAATATGAGTTAGCTAGCACTTGGATATGAATGTTTCCATCTTATTGACTTTTGTAATTTTGTGACCAATAACCTATAATATTTTACACATAGGTGAAGGTGAGGAGTGACATCTAGTAGGAAGCATATACATTAATGAAATTCTCTTTTGCAATTAATAAATAAGTTTTTTGGGGAAAAAAGGATGTATGCAACAACAAAACATTCTTAGTGTTCATATTTGTAATAACATAAATGAGGAAATGTTTTATGAACCCTAATGGAACCCTCAATTTTTTTCATGCATGGATATGTGAATATGTAAGCCAAATCACATAGGATTAATCAAAATACCTTGCAAAATACTTTCATTATTTAATAACACAATGTATGGTCAAATAATCTTGCATCAAATGCACATTATCAATGTTTAGTGATTTGATTTTACAAGAATAAACATCACAAAGTTTTTGGTACAAAAAGGATGAAAATATTCAAGCACATTCTTCTATGTCATTCCAATTTATTTTTTCTTGGTAGTTGTTGTAGATTGTTTTGTCTTTTCAATAAGGTTTGTTGAGGCCACCTTCCTATATTCATTTTTTTGTTTTGATTTGATAGTAGCCCCATAACACTATTAGTGCTAGTGAGGCATGAGATTTGGAACAATTTCTTGTGGCTTCCATAGCTTCTAACTCCCTACACCTTGAATTACAATGTCATTTTGTTGTACCTCTTCAAGTTGCTTTCTATGTTCAATATGTTCCATTGGTGGTGCTCATGTGAAAGACTTATTTCACTCCCTAAAACCTAATGACCCAATCCTCCAATTCAATATCACAAAAGGGTTTTCTTCATTCACAATAACATGTAATCCCTTTCAAAGGTCAATGTACCGCCCGTTTTGCCTCAAATGCAATGTATGCCAATTCTTTTGTTGTTAAAAATAAAACATGTAAGAAGTTGAAGAAGGGTTCAACCAACTTAGAATGGTAGAATGCAAGAAATGAAACTTAAACCAATTGATTACAAATCATAATTAAGTGGCATAATTAACCATAATGCAATTCATGAATTTTTTTCCTCGAAATTTCCACTAGTTGATTCATCCACAACATGTAATGTTTAGGGGAGTATGGGACATAAAAAAAGAAAAAAGATGCTCCCAATCTTGAAACATGGTTATGCATTCAAATTGATGGTCATTTGACCTCACCAATTCAAGCCCGTTAGTTGAAGACATGAATTTGTTTGTTGGCTTAGTAAGTTTCTTGAGTTGTTTTTATGATGTTCAAAACATAGAAACATGTTAGCAACATCATTTGCTAATTAACTAAGGTTTTCTACTATTAAATAGAACATGTCAAAACATAATGGCGCTTTAGTCCACTAACTTTGATAACAAGCATCAAATTTGTCATTGGTCCAACCTTCATTTAAAGGAAATTACAAAAACTATTTTTCATCATTATCTTCTATATTCCATAATTTGAAAACATCTAATTTGGACTCAAGTTGGGCCCTTGCAAGTTTGAGAAGTATTCTAGAATCATTATTGGTTTTTCGTTTTTCTCACAATGCAAAAATACCTTTATGTACAAGTTGAGGCTAATATTGGCCAAGTGTCAAAATCTTAAACATTATATTGAATTATTGATTTATTTCTTGTACACCATTGTAACCATTGAAGATAATTTCGAGAAAGGCATTGGGATTTTTTTGTAAGAACTTTGATCGTAGAATTAACATTAATATTGTCTTCAATCTCCTCTTAAACATAAGCACAGATATCATGAATTAGTTCAATATACCCAATTATGTGCTTAAAACAAAAGATCTTGAATTTCAAATATGACACAAAGGTGAACAAAAGACAAAGAGCTCAAACATTAAAGATTTGCACAAAATAAATAAAAAAGAAAGAGTTTTTCAACATCCCAACAATAGATTAAAAAATTGCCCATGGTATTTGTATTGGTACTAACTAGTTATTATCATCCACATTTAAAGCAATTCAAATGGAAAGAAATTGTTTAGATGCCTTGCACAACGAGAATTATCTATGCAAGGGGTTGAACAAAGATACCATCTTGTAAAAGAGACTTTATCATGTTTCACAATGAATCAATAAACCGAAAAGTAGGAACAAAACAAAAGAAAGAACAAAACCAAAAGGAAGGAGAAAGGTTTATTTATGCACATGATAAAATTCAATGTGTAAAAGTTGATGTAATTGTACCTTATAATAAACTTCAAGAATGAGTTCAACTTGAAGCATGTAGCAAAGTTTTTACCTTTGAAACATTTTCTTCATCTTCAAAATTTGTTTGAAATTAAAGTAGTGCATGTAATAATTTGCACAAATCATTGCAAATTTTCAGATTTTCATAATAGTATATGTGATTGTATTTTGTAGAACACACTATGTACCTTGCACAACTTCAATGGAAACAAAATTCATATTCAAATTGAAGTAGATGCACAAAACAAAATTCAACAATTGAAACCGAAGTTTTGGTCCTTATTTGTTCATACCTAGCATGAGAGGTTAGACCAAAGCTCATATTTTGTGGTTGCAAGAAGAGAACCATGCATTGCACACAAATGTGACCAAATTCATTGTGGGATTGAAAATTTTGGATGTGACACATTTAGGTTATGAGTTTATGATTGCCATCCCTATGTTTTAAAATCTTATTATTGAAAGTTTCCCCATAAACCATATGAGCTTGTCATTATTGTAGTTGAGTTTCTTCCAATTGACCAAATGTTAGAGTTATACAAAAGCTCTATCTTATGGTTGAATTATCACTCTTCAATAACCAAATAGGTGAGAGGATTTTGAATTGGTCTTTCATGACCTTATCATAAAGGCAAATGTAACCACAATTGAAACCTTTATACATATTTTTTCATTTCATGCCTCACCAAAATTGTGGGAATCAATTTTCACCTAGGGATATAGAGTTTTTCAAAGTTTCAAATGCTTAAAACAACCAACAACATCATTATCCATATCTTCATTTGTTTTCCTCGTATCATTGAATTATGCGTAGCTTGATATCTTGGTTGGGAGCAAAATTGGAAAAAAAATCCCTTTTAATTTGTTATCAATTATTAGGAGCTTATGCATCCTCAATGCAATCAAGAATTCCTTGCATCTGTAAGTACATTCGATACACAATTATTAAAAGAACATTTTGCCATTTTTGTAAGCTTGTAGTGATGGTTGTTGTGACCTTGTAGACATGGTAGAATTGACATTGTGCTCCAAGATGCTATTCTTGGCCATGGGTTGGATATATCACCATGACATCATTAACTTAGTCAAGTCATCTCTATGCCAAGGGATTAATTGATAGTTAGGCAAGGTTAAATTTACCATAAGGTTTGTTTCATTATTGATTCATGAATGGAAAGTTGAAAATGACAAACAACTAATAATTTCATGCCATCTTAACATGTACATAAAAATATCAAAGGAGGTCGTTAAAAGCACATTAAAGTTTGGTGGTTTTATTATAGTGTGGGACATCATTGTATATTGAATACATACAAACAACCAAAAAAATGATCATATTTATAATCTTGTAATGATGGTGCTAAAACAAGGAATGGCAAAGATTGTAACAAAATGTAAAAGGTTTTAGTCCTTCAAAGGTGTTATAAAATATTGTCCATGCATGTCCACTATTAGATTTAGTATAAAACTTTCAGATAGGTTGACATTAAATATTTGAATTTTGACAACTAAAGATGGGAATATGACAAGTTGATACATATGAAAAGATGATGTAAAATGTAATTTTGATATTGTTGTGTTACATATATTTTTCTATTTTTTAAATTTGATAAAAATCCAAAAAATACAAAAAATGAATGCCATGATCAAATAAAAATGACATGATTTTTGAATGTTGGGCATGTGTAGAAAAAATCGTATTGATGTGGAGGTCCAAATTTGTTATTGATTTCATGATTATTGTGTCCATTGAATATTTCATCAAAACTTGAAATATGAAATTTCTTTAGCTAAGTTTGTACCATTATGAACAAGTATGAATAAATTGAATACGAAACTCCTGAAATACATAATTTATTTTTGGTTCATTTTAAAGGACTAAGGCCTAGAGCCATTTATGTGAACTCATATAAATGAGTTTGATTACAACATTTTGCAAGGTCGTAAAGAAGATAAAACATGAAATATTTTGCTATCTCTACAAGCTTGTAGAAATGGTTATTAAAATTTAGATCTGAAAAGAAAAAAGAAAAAAACAAAAGAAAACATTTTTGCAAGATCATAGAGATGACAATTTTCTTTCCATCTATTCAAACTTGCACCATCTTTGTGCTTTAAAAATGGTGAGAACCTAGGTGATGAAATATGAAACAAAATAATAAACAAAAAGACGAAGAAAAAAACTATAAAATTTAAAGATTACCACTCAATGACATTTTTTTTGGCTTCCTTGTGAACTTGTAATTTGTGAGAATTATAGACATGGTGGCTCCCAAAGGAACAAGGAAATTTGAAAAATGTAATAAGAAACCATCTAAGTGAGTTCACAAAATAAAAAGCCATCTCTTTGAGCTTACAAATTTGGTGAAGACCAAGATCATGGAATTAAATAAATGTTATAAATCAATCAACACAAAAATGAAAAAAAAGACTAGCTTTTTGAGATTACAAATATGAATTTTTTAATTTTGCCCAAATATGAACTGGTGAGATTTTTAAAGAAAATACAAAGCAAAAAAACCACTCCATTCAACAAATGGTGGCAATGTACCCAACTTGAATTTGTGAATGTTATTATGGTGTGTTATTATTGCAATGGAGGTTCGAATGGTTGGAAAATGCAATTATGTACACCATGGCAGGCAAGTATTAAGTGGGATCCTCTGCTTGAAATGCCTTGTAAGCTACCAATATGTAGACAATGCATTGTATGTGTTCAACTTTTGTGTAATTGTGGATCCTTGGATCTGGGGTGACTCCACATGCATTGAGTAATCACAATTTGCATTATTATTTAAACTTAGGATTCAAAGTGGAATTGTGGGATTTCTACAACTTAATGGCATTTGAAATGTTTTTTTTTGTTGGTTGGTTGTTTGTATTTTTTTGCAATTTGCTTGCAATTTGCAACTTTGGGGAGCTTCATGGTCCACTTGGTCAATGCAAAAGAATTCAAAGCCGAAAAAAAGGACTTGATGTCGTTTCAATATTTTCAATACTCATGTAACATTGATGATAGAAACCCATTAGTGATCTTTGCACCTTTAGAGAAAGAGGAATGTTGTTGTGGTGCAACAATCATTGCAACATTATGCTTATGGTAACAAGGATGATGATCCTTTTTTTGCACGCCTCGTGCCAATGTTGTAGTGGCTTTGGTGTGTCCAAGGGGGTTACCCACATATGTTTCCACTATTTTAATGATCTTCAAGATAAGATGGCAAAAAGTGTATGAAGAAAAATCCACAAAAAAAACTATGAATCTAATCACAAATGTTAGGGTAGTTGGGGGGGTAAGTTCCCATGGGCTAAGATGATAAAGGGTAGTAACACCAAGCTTTAGCATGTGAAATGTTCTATTTGTTTAGTGACTTGAGAAATCTCCAAGAAATCATCTTGATGATGATTATACTACCCAAACATGTAAATTTTTTTCACATATTTTGTAGAAGTCTCGGTCATATGTTTTCTTCTGATGGGGCTATTTGGTTTTAAGAATTGGTTCCAAATCGTATTTGATTTTGAATTTGTATGTTGTTGAGTCTTTTAAACTTAAAAATCACAAAAAATTGTCATAATTGCCCACAATATGAAAGGGTGCTCAAGATTTTCTACTTTCATAATTTGAATAGTGCCAAATTTGGCTGAATGTACTTATCAATGATCACCACTTGAGCAACGACACAAAATTGGGGGAAAAATAAAACATTGCAATAGCCATTCATTCAAAACTATCAAAATATTCACACATAAAAGTAGAGAAAAAGGACAAAAAGGATGATTGGGTGGGACTAACTTAAGCTCTAAAAGCTCAAATGTACACCTAATATTATCTTCCATTGCCACCCATAACTCCACTTGGTGATTCAAAGAACATGCCACTAATTTTGCTAAAATAGTTATGTACTATGGAACTTGTTATAAAGAATGGAGATTACAACTCTGAATGAGTGATGTTGTGCAACATTAAGAGCTAAGCTAGTGAGAGAGAGAGAGAGAGAGAGAGAGAGAGATATTGTGAGCTAATGACTAACAAGTGCATACGTTATCAAAGAGATTTTCAAAAAAACTTCTTAGCGTCTTTGGAAGTTGAAGGATCTGATGGCCGTGGCAAAGATAACACCAAACAAAATAACAAGGCCAACATGCCAAACAGCCACATAAGGTAAAAAGCTATAGTGATAGCCAAAGTGTTGACGGAGATAGTCACGAACGGGAATTTCAGAACCACTTATGTCCACGTTGCTTGTCACCTGACCGAGCTGTGATGTGATTAAACCATAGAGAGTCCACGCCGTAGGACAAATCCAATAGAACCAAATCCAATACACTGGCAACGCCTGTACAAATGTTCCAATACGATCGTCAATTAGGACTTTCATTTTACTTAGGATTTTTGCCTTTGTGTTCGTTCTCCCATCTTCCATTTTACAACCCACAAAATTATTATTGCAACATGACTAAAGCATATATATATAGAGAGAGATTGGTGCTAGGGTCTTTTCTAAAAGATGAATAAACTATAGTAATTTTTTAATGTTTAGGCAAGAAAGTAAAGTACGTAAAGCACAATAATCTATGAAGGTTTTTTGGGGGGAACACCAAGCTAAGCACACCCATTACATACCGGACGAGGGATCAAAAATCCGGAGAAAAGATTCCATAGACCATAAATTGCAGTTGATATAATTGCGGCAAACTGACTATTGGGCGTAATTGCGACGGTCACCATGCCCCAATATGTGAAATACAGGAGAGTGAAATAAAAGAAGAAGATGAAGAAGAAGAATTTGGCAGGTGTCCAATCGAATTGGATCATTGCATATACTATCGTTCCGTATATAAGTGATTGTACTAGGACATACGGCCACTCCACCGTAACCTGCAAAAGCAAGAGAATTAAAGGGGGGGAAGAAAACACATGGTTAGTGAACAAATTGTGAAAAGAATTAGGGGGACTTCATGCGGAACCGATAGGATGGATATAGTTAATTGATTATTTATGAACCACAAAAAGGGTCTATGTGGGTAGTCCAAAAAACAAATTCTTGGGTAAATGAAGAAGGGCAATATGGAATTATATTTTAGTAGCTAATGAATGAAGAGATCAAAAGGGAACGAATCATTACGGTTTTTTATTACCTGGGCAAATGAATAAGGGAACGATGAATACATTCCGGCTGCACGCTCGCGGTAAAATACAGTACGCTCCACGGCCACTACAGGCTGAACAGATGATGAATTGTTTACGCCAACAAACACCACGGATGCATACATGGCCCCCATTAAATTGAACAAATCTTGTTGTTGCGAGCTGTTGTTCCCCGTTCCCAACCCCCACCCCCCACAAGAGGAATGCGATAATTGGTTGTGAGCCATTTTGCTAATATGAACAAAATAATAAAATATTTTCTTCTTATTCTCTTTGGAGATTATTTTTTGTAGTGGTGATTTCTGAACAATTTTCCAACTTTTATTTGGTGTGAGTAGCAGCAATTCACAAAAAAAAAAAAATTGGTGGAATTTAGGTTCTTTTGTTTTCTCCTTAGAGAAATTCTAGATAGTGTTGTAAATTAAAAAGGGGTGGGGAGGAGAAAAGAAAAAAGAAAAAAAAGAGAGCCCCTTGAATGAGATGTGGGTGTGTTGTGTTATCTTTACCTATTATGGCCAAGACCCCAGAAAATGCTTCCAAACAGAACAGCACAAACGGTGGTGAAGAGAAGACGGACAACATTGTACAGAGGGTTACGCCAATAAGAGCAATGTTGTTTCCACGAGCACGCCATGCACTGCTGCCAAAAGGGTTGCGAATACTTTGTCGGAAAGGAAAGATCTGTCGCTCCTGCTGCAGGTTTGCTCAATTCCTTCACCAAAGCTTCGTTCCTTCTGCAGCCCAAAAGAATTGAAGGAAACAAACAAACACCACAACAAAACAAAGTTAGTGCTTCAAGTAAGTAGCCACCTTACTAACAACATTTTCTTTCAAGAAGCAAACAACAATACTAGCTAGTATGGCCATGGAGCAAATTTGAATCAGGTTTAGAGGCCACTTTATATGTGTCAATATCCCTCCTACAAAAGAGGGCGGGGGATCTTATCATGTGTAGTAGTAGTCCTTGAGAATGGAAGAGTAATACACTCGGCCCGTGGGCATTACCAGAATCAGGTCCAACTCGACTCTTCCTTGTGCGGACCCTTATTCCAGTAATGCCCGCAGGCTCGGGCATTTATCCCGACACATAATTCTTGCTGATTGCAGGAGGCTGACGAGATTATGTAAATTGGCTGCACTTACTGGTACAAAGATGAATTGGCATAAATTTCGGCAAAATCAACCCCAAGGCTTGATTCAGATCTATGGGAGGTAATATCAAGCATCCATGTTGACGGGTTTAGTCCCACTCTGATCTTTGGAACGCCTTTCACTGCCTCAAAGTACTCGATTAACTTGCGCGACTGATGACCAAGTGGACCCGCGTAGACAACTTGGCCCCCTCGCTTCAGCAATAAGAGCTGCATTGACCCACCGCCACAACCCAACCAATCAATAAATAAATAGTATTCTTTGTTGTTTATTTGAAAGGTGCAATTCTTGTCTTTTTAATCTTTGATTAGAAATTGGGATTCCGACTACGTCGTATTCTCTTTACCTCGTCGAAAGCCTCAAAGATGTCGATACTGGGTTGATGAATGGTGCAAACTACAGTACGACCGGTATCGACTGTGTTTCGAACAGTTCTCATCACAATGGCAGCAGCTCGAGCATCCAGTCCCGAAGTAGGCTCATCCATGAATATTATGGATGGATTCGCAACTAACTCGACTGCAATTGTGAGTCGCTTCCTTTGCTCTGTTGAAAGACCTGTTAACCCGGGGAGCCCAACTATGGCTTGTCGCAATGAACTCAGCTCAACTAATTCCATCACCTCCTCCACAAATGCCTGCAATTATGTGAAAACCAGCCACTCAATTTCACCGATACAAAGGATTTTGCATGAAATAATAGGCCCAAATTCACCACTTTTTTTTTTCTTTTTTTTTTTATAAATTTTTTATCAGATCATCAGATTTTTATGAAAAGTTCTAGTAAGTAGCCAAGAATATAGAAGGACTCTGTGTGTTGTTTTTTTTTTTCCCTTCTACTTTCATATCTGGTATTTCTAGCCAGAGTATTGCTTACCTTCCGAACCTTCACATTGACATCTTTAGCAAGCCGCAGCCATGCAGAGTAAAGGAGTGATTCATATACAGTTACATTGGGTGAATGTATGTCAACTTGTTCACAGTAGCCAGAAATCCTGGCAAAAGTTTCCTGTCTTTTTGGGAATCCGGAAATGAAAATCGAGCCTTCAACATAACCTCCGGTTTTGCGTCCTGCAAGCACATCCATTAGGGTTGTCTTTCCAGCTCCACTCACACCAACTAATGCGGTTAAAACCCCAGGTCGGAATGCCCCACTTATATCCCGAAGCAGATTCAGCTTGTCGTCGGTAACTCCATGGGCTTTCATCTCCTGCAACAACAGAAGAAAAAAACACACTCAAATTAGTATGCTCATTAGAAGAAGCTCAGCCTTCGCCACCACCAAAAGTAGTTTTGTGTCAAAGGGCATTTCGTTTTTCATAATGCCCCCCTCCTGTTTCTCGTGGGTTTCTCCACTGAATTTCTGGCAGGTCTTTACGTAGGGTAAAGCCCTTGGTCAAGGGCATTACCAAAATCAGGCCTGCACTCAGCTATATCACCTTGTGTGCCCTTATTTGGGCCTCGACCCAGAGCTTTACCCTCCACAAAACTCCTCAGGATCAAAAAGACAATGGCCACTAGAACCGAGACCCAGAAGAAGTCAAGTAAGTTATTTTCCTTGTTAGCTTGAGTGAGGTTTGCTTACAGCAGGCATGTCAATTGAGTAGTTGATATGGTGGAATGCAATCCCAAGGGGCTGAAATGGTAAAACCATTCCCCTTTTGGCTTCAACTCCATTAGCTGCTGCTACAGCATCAAACCTATCTGAATGTGTGCCCCCTGATGAAATGCTTGATCGCCTCTGTTCCGAGTTTGTGAGTCCAGACACTCCTGGAAAACCCCCAACTCAAAATTTAATAATAAAACCCAACACTCCAGATTTCTATGGTCAGTCAAAACACAATTATAACAAGGGGTGTGTCACAATGTGGCCTTGCCATTTTTACATTAAAAAGTATCTTAAGGCAAAAGAAGAATTATGGAAACTCAAGTATCTCACCCTGCAAAAATATAATCTTCAAAAAATCCTCTAAAAGAAACCAAAATCTTTCAAGATATTATAACTCTATAACTAATCTCAAGTTTCAACACAAGCCAAAATCATCTTTCAAAACTCCTCATATAAAATATAGACCTATTATTTACTACCTAGGGGCCAAAATCCATTAAGCTCCTATACTCTATAATGACTCTAAACACAATATCCTTGCCTTGGTAGGCAAGGCCAAAACAAAAGAGAGAGGAAAGATAAGTGGGACACATACTGTTAAATTCATTCAATTGGCGTCTATTTTCATTGCTTCCCACAGACCCATTTTGTGTTTTTTTGCCCACTCCTGTCAGATTTGCATTTTTCTCCTCCAGAGCTTCTGCAGACATCACTGCGTTGGGCTTGCCAATTGCTGCCAAAGCCACCATAATGTCACACAAAATTAGTTTCACTGTAGTATCTGTGACACTGTGTTTTTCTCTGTCAATTTCGTGACGTCGCCAAAGTGACAATCATTCACAGGAATTTGGTTCCATAGTAGTAACCTCAACAGCTTCGACACATGTTTGTCAAATAATTAATTAATTTTGAAATTTCTATTTTGACGAATAGAGTATTCTTGAAGATTCAATATTTTCCTTCACAAGTTTCTGTTATTTGGAAGGAAAAAAAACATTGAAAATTCAACATTTCTGAAAATAATTTGTTTCAGTGTTGAAGCTGCCAAGCTAATAGGGTATACACAAGACATGAAAGTGAAAAAATGTAAGCATTCCATCTATATTTTTGGCTACCTACTAGAATCAAATATAGAAATCTTGCATTTTTTATTAACTTTTTTTTTTTTAATTTCAAATTCTGGTCGGTTGGAACCCAAAAATCACTTCATTTTTGCATTTTTAGTTTCTATGTTCTCTTCTTGGTGAAATTTTGCCATTAAGAAAAAGGCTAATCTGTGACATGATAATTATTTGCAACCTTTTTGTGTTCAGAACCAGTACTACAATACAGAGTTCATACTGCAATAGCAAGAAAACGATACATATAAAAAACGTACAATGATAGTGTCTATACTCCTTTCATCCTGAGGATGTTTCCAAGGAATTTTACAAAATGGATACAAAGTGGGTATAGTATGTGTTTTACAAAAATTTAAGGGAAGAGTGAAAGTAGAAGTGTTAACTTACGGTCTAGGACTTTGAGGAAGAAGCAAAATAGCAAATTGAAGAGAATGGAATACCCGAACAAGGTTCCCACCCCAATCCAATACCAGTAGCTTTTTTCAAATAATCCGCGGCTCGACAATACCTCTCTTCCCAATCCTCCCTGGATAAAAAACTCTGAATTAATACTACTAACCAACAGAGTTTGTCTGCAATACGGGACCAACACTATACCAAGGAATCATCCAAGTTTCAAGGGCATGCAAAACAATAAAAACAACCACTGGAGATTTTCTCTTTGGATTTTTTTGTCAGATTCTCAGCCATAACCTTGTATGGGATCTTATGACCCACATAACAGATCTCTAATTAGGCCAGCCTTGGGCACAGATCTCAAATCACAGAAGCAGGGCCTTCTCCTATACGTAAGATCCAACTGACCAGTCAAGAGGACCTTACAGATTTTGTAAGCATCCTGATTTCAAAAATTTCTTAAAAATCTTGCTGAGTTGCTTTACACAGGTGAAGGGTCTGCTTTTAGACCCTTCCAGGAATTTTGGCCCCTCCACTCAACCAATCAGGTGGTGAAATGTCAGATCATTACCTTGTCCCAGCGTGGAGCAAGAAACTCATTGACAGAGATAGCATTTTGGGCATATGAAAGGGGTGATATCCAATATCCCCATATCCACCAGGGATGGATGTTTTCTGCAAGTGTACAATCATCACCAGAAGATTATGTCAAATAATGTGGTAAAGAAGATGACATAATGTGCTACCCCAGACCTTAACTTTGTGTGATAATTTTTTTTTGGCAGAGAAGAAAGCCCAAAACCAGCATCAGTTAACAAAAAAGAGGGTCATTCATCACTCAAACGAAAATTAAAGTTTCAGTCAAAAGTAGAAGTGGCTGTGTATGGTACTTCTAGAAACAATGAAGCCTCCGAGTGTAAATACAAGTATGATTCCAAATGATCCACCAGTTTGAGCCACGATCAGCATCCGAGAGATGGCTGCAATCATTCGGAATAGCCCTAGTGCCATCTGATGCATTACCATCAGAAGCAGCCATGCCCGGAAAAATCTGCACTAGTCTCATCACAGTAGACAGATATATTTCAGGACTTGTACCAGACGCAACTCCTGTATCAGAACTTACCAGGCTTTACAAATTGAAAGAGATGCAATTTGTCACTTATGGGAGATTCCGGCATTCACCCAAAGGTTCTTAGGGTCAAATGAGGAGACATTTCACCCTTCACTCCTAGGGTCAAATGAATATAAAACATTGTGATTTCTAGCAAATAGTCTACAAAGTTTCTGATTATGTGGGGGAGTATCTCTCTCAAGAGTGCCAATTACATCAGCAGAAAATGACAATTGGTCAGACCCATCTCATGGCCACCTGCCTGCCGTGAACTGTCTCCTTGCCATGGCCATTACCCTAACACATAATGTGGTGACAAACATTCTACTTGATTCACATAAACCCAGCCACCAACGGGGTTTTGGATTTCGTACCTGGTAGCTTCAGGTGCAAAACCAATTGTGTAATATGTGACTACAGTCCAAAGGAGGGACTCATAAATTGATATTGGAAGTCGCAAGAGATAGACGGGGAGCGCAAATGCCCAAGCTGGATAGAAGAAGAGGTCACGCTGTTTGTAGTAGACAGGAAGACGAGCTATGATCAACGCCATTTCCATGAACCCACCAAACATAACATTGATGAGACCGAAAAATAGCGCTCCCAAATATAGGCCACCATTGGAGACAGAATCCGGATGGAGTGATGTGCGCAGAAACACTGTCATGGTGATTAGTGATACCACAGATAGCTGCCAAAAAACCCATCCCAAATTATGGCCATAATAATCACTCCTCCCACAATGAACATTTAGCACAATTGGACAAACAAAAAAGGGTCATGTCAGAAAATTCAATTTTTGTTTGGGGGGTGTCTAATATCAGCAGATAACATCAAGATAAATTATTGGGCTCAAAGAACATTGTGAGTTTCGTTTGTGGAATTTAGCAAACCTGTATTGTTCTGAAAATGTAAATAAAGCGGTTGCGCTTCATCAGGAGTTTCTCTCTTGCAAAGCAGGCTAGGAAGAGCTCCCAGTTGCTAATAGCATATCTTTCTGTAACAAGAGCTGCAGGATGACTTTTTTCCTTCACAAATGGAACATTTAGCTCCTGATTGAGGCGTTCTCCAACATGGAACTGTTTAAAACCTTCTGCAAAAGAATTTACTGAGACATACTGGTATGGTGCGGTTTTGTCATGCCAGTACTGCTGTTGATCTTTCCTTGATGTTACCTGCCAACAACAAAGATAAGTTTTAACACAACACCAAATAAGGCTGGCTAATTGATACAAATGGACACCACTTTTGGAGATACCCAAACACAATGGTATGGATGTAGACGGTGGTTGCTGGGCATATTGAACAATCACAATTCCATATTGAGTCATTGATGAGCCTGCAATGCCACTCACAAAGTTTTGCTCAACAAAAAGAACTGATCTTCACCCACCTCCTGTAAGAAATCAGCAACCCCTTTCCGCTCAGGGCACTTGAAGCCCATTGAGTGGAAGAAATCAAGCACCAAGTCCCTTGGACCTTGGTAGACAATCTGGCCTTCTGACAGCAAGATGAGTTCATCAAAGAGCTCAAAAGTTTCAGGTGCTGGCTGCAAAAGAGAGACAATCATTGTGCTGTCCAGAACACGCACTGACTGCCTCAAACACTTGACTATCTGATATGTTGTGGAGCTGTCTAAACCAGTTGAAATCTCATCCATGAACAGAGCTTTTGCAGGCCCGACAATCATTTCACCTGAGTTGGAGAAAACAAAAAAAAGAAAACATAACAAGAGTGGTGAAAAATATAAAGGTTATGCATTTTCCTCAGCTGTATTCTATTCTTGAAAAAATAGATTGCAAGTAAGTCAATGAAAAAACTTTATAATAAGAAATATATATATATGAAGATTTATGTACCTATGTATGTATGGGGTGCACATAAGAATGGTTTTTCAATGGACAGTTTAATGAGATTCCTGCACTTGATGAAGTAAAATGGGCCTGAAACCCACCAGTATTTACACGCTTTTTCTGACCCCCTGAAATGCCACGCCTCATTTCATCTCCAACAAGTGTGTCTGCGCAGATTTCCAGATCTAAAATCTACAGTTCATCCAAACGCAACATTTAGCAAAACGTCTTCTAGTACCCACTTACTTTGAGTCCAGATTTTCTGGAGAAAACAAGCTATGTTGTAACCCAACAAGTTTTTCCTTCTCATTTGTCCATGAAGCCACTCAAACAGCTTCTTTCGAAAACAAAAAGTAAGTACAACAATTACCCAAAACTTGAGAAATTAGAAAGAGTTGTGAAACCTTGAGTATGTAGTCTGTCACGAGGCTTGTCTCTTGGCCCTGCACCGCGGTGGCCTACAATTTTTTTTTAAAGCGAGGTTTGTGAGTTGGATACAGAAGATGTTCGATAGGACATACATGCCCCAGTTATATTGCACATTAAGCTGCCTGTATCTCATTCTGCTCGTTCATGAAAAAGTGATCCATAGGTATCCGTTCTTCTTGAAAATTGATCCATATCCACCTGCTGAGCAAGTAAGGGATGTAAAGGATGCTGGTTGTGTCTGGTAACTACCTTGAGGCCCCTGGTTACCAGAAATAGCCTTGGTGCTCCTGGGTCACCTGGCTATTTTTGGTAACCAGTGGCCTCTCACTGGTTACCAAGTCCTCAACACTCTCAAAACTAATAGCAAGGAGAGGTAGGTATCAGTAGTGCACAGAGCTTCACCTTCATGAACATGTCAATGTCTGAGTCAGGAAAAATCCCTGCCTCCTTCTCCCTTCTTGCAAGCTCTTTCAGCATGTCTGAGAAAAGCCAAGCCAAAGGTAATAAAAAAAGGCACAGGTCTATGAGTTGAAATCACTCCTCACCTTAGGTGTTCACCATCACAGAACATGCATTTCCATAACTGGTTTCTATGTCCTATTCAGGCACTTTTACAGGTGTTTTCCTAAGTGGGACAGACAACCATTTACTTAACTGTCAATTCAAATTTCAAGTGCTTATATTAATTATCAATTTGCAGCAAAACTGAGATTGACGCTCACCAGATCTAGTACCGACACCTTGGCAACGACCTGAGAAATCAAGTGTTTCTCTTACGGTCAGTTCTCCCAGCTGCAAGTCTTGCTGACTGATATATGCAGCAGTTCTTTGAGGCACAAACTCATCCATATCATGCCCATTGTATGTGACCTTCCCTGAAACCTTCAAGTAACAAGGATAATCCCATCCACCACAAATTCTCACAACTTTCAATGCAAAACAATAATGAGCTCAAACTTCAATGATACAAGCTTAATAATACTACGATTTCACCTGTAAACAGTGCACAGGCTGTAAGCACAATTTGCATTGCAGTTCCAATCCCTATCAAGTAAATGGAATGTACAATGCACCCACCCACCTTAGTAAGGACAACTTTCTATTAGGCTGTTGTGATCACACTAACTTTCTATTATGTTTTTTCAACTAGCTGTGCTGACAGTCATCTCAGAGTTCTACCAGTCAAGCACTGACCAATTCAAGGAGCTATGAGAGCTATGAGTCAAATTGTGACTCACCATATAATGACATTTGTATTTTTTTCATGAGAACATGGGCTCCCAGAGTTCCTAACATGGTTAATTACATATTTTCAATGCATTTGAAACTCTCCAATGGAAAGTGACTGTCCATGCAGCAAGAAACAAGTCCCTATGACAGTGGATTCCAAGTTCCCATTAGGCTGCTGTGATCACAGCACACTGTGTGTGGCCTGTGATTATAGAAAGAGACCCTAACTCTTCAAGATATCATCAAATCTGTTGAGCTCCAGCAACTGAGGAAGGGGAGATATTAACTGACCTTCAGAGATTTACTTAGTTTCCCTGCCAAAGCTAACAATAAGGTAGTTTTTCCTGCACCTGGTGGTCCCAAAAGCAATGTCATCCTGCCAAAGAACAAGTACATATTATTATATGTTGTGACAAGAGTAAGAGAGTTGCTCTCTGCTGCCAATAGTCTCAAAGTAACCTCTTGAAACCCATTCTCTTATGTACTCGTCCACTTCCATTAGCACATAAAACCTTGAAAGGATCATGTCTGTACTAATATGGAATGGTCAAGGAAAACCCTGCCCATTACATTGGGTAAGGTGGCAATTAGGGCATTAGGGCAAGTTAGGCAAAGCACCCAACATAATGGGCAAGGATGAGGCAAATCCATGGCATTAAAATTCTGGGGTGGCAGATTCAACAATTAAAAAATAAATAAAATCAAGTTTAACAGACATTTTGGTCTCTATTATTAGGAGTGTATCATTGCCAGAAGATTAGGTCATATAATGTGGTCAAGAAATTGATATAATCTGCCACCACAGACCTAAATGTCTGTGTTTCAAGAGAAGTAACTAACAGCTCAGGCAAGTTTTCTACTCTTTCAGAAAAATGAGAAACTTAGAAATGCTTCAAATTTCCTGAGAATTGGAAGGGCTTCACGAGACCTAGAGCAGAATCATTAAGGTCTGCCCAGGGTGGCAAATTATGTCATTTTCTTAACACATTAAATGGCATAATCTTCCGATGATGCATTATCATAATAGTAATCAGAATGTGTCTGTAGAACATTTTTTTTTTTCCTAAATAGTTGAATCTGCCACCCCAGAGCTTAATGTCATGGAATGGACTTGCCTTTGCCCATTGTGTTGGGTAAGGCACCAGGTGAGCCCATTAGGGCCTTTGCCAAGTAGCCCTGGGCAGCCTGGGCTTGACCACTCCATAGTATATGATGGCAACCTTAAGAAGAAACTCAAATGGAGAGTTCAAAGTCCCCTCTTGTCATCCTTGGTTATGTAAGGAAGATGAAATTACACATTTTGTGATTTTTAAGGCATGAAGAGCAAACCTTCCAGGTTTGATAATCCCACTGACATCGTGAAGAATGTTGAAAGTTGTCTTCTGTGCGCGGGATAGGATAGTCTGCAACAGCACAGAAAATGAATGTTAATTCTTGAATGTTCCTGGTAATGACATAATCCTGTGGGAAATTTAGCATCAAGATGATTATACATAGTGCTTAGTGCAACATTCCAATTTGAGAACATTCTGAGCGAAACTATGTAACCCTAGGACTTGTGTGCAGCTGACATGTGACAATTTTGACAGAAGTTTTTGACATGAGAAAAAATAAATTGGGTGACAATTTCAGAAGCAGAGACTGTACAGTACCTCAAACAATGTCAACAAAAAATTGGGAAGGCTTGGCAACGCTCTGCCACCAACATGTACATCAGCAGTGATATCCAAGTGCTCAAACCGAACCTCAATTTTTGGAAGCTCAATCCCAACCCTGAAATTTCCCACACCAAAAAATCAGTTCACTATGTAGCCCATCAAATTCTGTAAACTCCAAGAAAAACAAAACTCTTGTCAAGGACATACCATCCCAAAGGAGCTTCACTGCTTTGAGTTCCATCAAACCAAGAAGCTTCAATGCTCTGAGTTTGAAAGAAACCATCTGAAATAGGAAATTAAGGCTCTCTGTTATGAACATAAAAGCTCTTGAAACCAAGTTCTTAGTGAAGCTGTTATTTCCTAGTAGTTCTATAGAATGAGCTTGCTGTAAGCACCTGCGTCAGGGAGGAGATGATGAACAATCTGAAATCCTAATCCTCCAGAGTCTGATGAGCTTCTTGCAAGCACCATCAAGGAGATTCCTGGATGGTAACAATGAAATCAGCCTAATCCTACAGACTCTGATGAGCTTCTTCTTGCGAGCACCATCTCAAGGATGGTAACTGCAATGAAATCAGGCTAATCCAATAGAATCTGATGAGCTTCTTGCAAGCAGGAGATGATGGCAACAAAGAAATTCTCATCCTACAACAGAGTCTGATGAGCTTCTTTTGCAAGCACCATAAAGAAGATTGAGATGGTAACAATTGTGAAATCCTAGTCTGAGCGCGCACACACTTCTACTGCACCTGTCAATTCGCTCCCGGAACTTGAGAAGGAAGCGCTCATTATCGTCCTCTGTGACTTTGAAGATCTTGGCCATGAGCTTCTTGCGATCTTCCAGGCTGAGCTGTGTGGCATCCACCTCTTGCGTCAGGACGTTCCCATTCTCTTCCACGCTCTTGAAGATGGACCTCCGAATGCGGTCATAAGTTGGCAGCTTCTGCAAGGCCGCCCATTTCAGCGCCTCCTCATCGTCTGCCTCCCGCTTCTTCGTCGAGCTGCGCGAGAACACATTATCTTCCGGCCCTCCCAATCCCGTATTCAAACCCGACGACCTTCGCGTATCACCCACCCATGATATATCATCACTCATCTCCATCTCCTCGAGGCCTCCGCCGAGGTTTGCTGCGAGGGTCCTTTTTCCTCCTCTTCTCCCGCCTCCGCTACTCCCGGATCGCAAGCTTAAAGAAAGACTGCGCGGCTTCAAGCGTCTCCTGACTGATCCGGCGCTACTGCAGTAAAATATCCTTGCGACTTCTTCATCTCATCTCGGCTTCTTCATGACAAGAAACAGGAATTACTGTGGTTTGTGCACTCCGGTTCAACACAATTGCAGCAGCAGCAGCAACTCAATTTGCAAATTTTGCAACCCAGAAACTGTGCAGCGGGGAGCAAGAAGATTTGGGACAACAACCGTCGTCGTCGTTCACCATGAAAGCAGCTGCTCACAGCGGCTCCGGAACACTGTGTACTCTAGCACAGCAACAGCAGCAGCAGCGTCGTCGAGACGAGTTCAGAAATCATTTCCAACACGACAAGATCTTGTCCTGGCGATCAAACCAAAAGCACATATAACGAGACACAGTAATCTAGAAGTACTGTAGGCTCGCCGCAAGAAAGCTCCCGAGTTCTCCTCGATTCCAGTGCCAGGCTTTCCTGGCAGCAGGATCTTTTCCCAGCTGCGAACACGTGATTAGTGCTAATCGGGTTATTAGTGCTAATCAAGCGACTAGTGTTAATCAGGTTATTAGTGCTAATCAGGAATCTATCTGAACGGTACCCTCCAATGCACACACAGTTTGGCGACGAGTCCAGTTGGGCCATAGACACCCTGCAAACCGGACCGGTCCAGTTATTTGACTTATTTTTACCGGACCGTGCCAAGGAATGCCTAGAGAGCATCTGGTTCTGAAGAAAAGCAAACTTGGGTGGCGTGACCTTACTTTTTCATTTAATTTTTTTTTAATAATACAACTAATGCTTTCATTGCATGGTTCAAGAGTGGTTTTGTTAACAATATTTTTGAAAAAATAATTTGATGAATTTTCGCAACTTAGTGATTAATTCATTTATTTTTCCTCCAAAAGACTGGAAGAGGAAAAAAAAGGGAAATTTTGGTGATTTTAAAGGATTTTTTTTCGCCTTTTTTTCGAAACAAAAAATAATCAATTAGCCACATCTAGACCTAGCCATTTCCTAGGTCGCCAGTTGTAGGAACGCTTTTGTAAAAATGCTAGAGCTCACCTAGGACAATGATTAAAGGTGGAGTACAGCCTTTTTCTTTTCTTTTCTTTTCTTTTGTTTCGGTGCAAAATTTTGTCAGAAAAATTAGAAACAATAATAATAATAATAATATCTCTAGACTCTCACATCTTCTATTTTTTTGAAGAGTTTTTTGCCAAATTTTATTTAAAGAAAATGGTTTGAAATTTTTTAGCCACATTCCCAATTGGCAAAACGTCAGAGTATTGGGAGACTAAAAGACCTTTGATGGAGTTTGTCTCTCTTTATAAGGTATGACGAAGTTTTGTGCTAGAATGAACTAAGTTTTGTGCTAGCAATATGGCAACCCTATCCCTATTATATTACTCCAGTGGTATAGGTATTGTGACTCATATTAATTAGTTGTGAGGGTGCCCAAACTTCAATTGTTTTCCTTTTGTGATGGGCATCTTTGATAGGCCAATCCCAAGACAAATTAATCAACCAAGCTTAAGGCAGTCCCAAATCAAATATGTTGTAATAGGCTAATCCCCTCCTTTGTGTTGCTTAAGTAAGTTACAAGAGTTAAAAGAGTTACCTTAGGGCATACGGGATAAAGTGTGCAGCTATTGCAATCGCTTTGATTTAGTTGAAAATCAATCTCTTTCTCATATTCCACACCCCCATCTCCAAACCTCTCCAAAAGGAAAATCTCATATCTTATTAAAAAAAGAAAACTTCATTTTATTCAAACAACTCGGATGAGTTGCAATAAATATTGGGCTTCCTCTAAGCAAATAAATCATTTATTTAGTAAATACCCAGTAATAGAAAAACAAAGAAAACAATAGATCTTAAATACATCATTGGCTAATCCAAGGACTGCAAACAGTATAGGGGAAGAAGGCCTGCTCCCGTAGCCCCCAAGGATAGGCTTGTATCATGTTTTCTTTTTTAATCCTTTTAGGGTTTTGCTCTGCACATGAATGTTTGAATGTTTGAATGTTTGAATGTTTGTTGTCTGTTGCCAATAAAAGGTCTGGTTCAAGTCAGACAATATTTTAGTCTAACTTATCTTGTGATATGTGGCCGAAGCATCATCTTTAGCATGTGGAAGGTCAGTTCAATTATGGGAACGATCCTTCCATGCAGAGAGGTGCTTTTGGAATACAAAAGGAAAAAAATACCTTGGCAGTGCTAACTTTGCTTTGATGGCAAACATATTGCCTATACTTTTTCCATAGAAAACTCATTGCAATTGTCCAGTACCTTTGCAGTGAAATGTGGGTTTTAATCATATCAAATTACCCATCTTCTCCACTTAAGTCCTTCTATAGGAGGTGATAGCGATTGGAAGGACATGTCCGAGCTTGCTGAAGGGTAGTTGTGAGTCAGGTCTGACCAATGCCCATCATGTGCTAGGCCGTTGGGAAGAGATTCTGCCACATCAGTAAGAACTTTGTTGACTGTTTGCTAGATCTCATGATGTTATAACTAGGGGAAGGATGGATGGATGGATGGATTTCAATTCACCCCAATGACGCTTAGTGAGAAGAATGGAGAAGGATGGAATCCATATGGAGTTCAGGGCATCTGCCCACAGCAACAATACACACTATTTTGGACGAAGTATTGCATTTATATAGTGTGAAACTCAAAAGTGGACCTGTAAGTATGCCCAGGAAACAGCAACTGTAAAGAGGGCCAACAAAAGAACATGACTGCTTTGGATTATTGGACATGGCTAATTTATTCAATTTCTAGGAGCTCTTAAGTGCCCCCAGCCCCTTTGTGTCTATGTTCTTTTGGGGGTTGAGTGAGGCGGTGGAGTGGGCCATGCCTTGTATTGGTGCTCAGATACCTGCAAACCTAGGATGAAGTATTTGTGGCCTGTTATGATCCTTCTGTGCTTGCTTGCTTGCGTACTTGGAAGAAAGGAGCTTGGGAGTGAGTGTCATGGGTAGGGTTGAGTAAGTAATGAGTAATTGTTCTTGTCAGCTAGTTCAATCAATAGAACCTTCTATGCAAAGTGAGCTGAAGAATTTGGCTACGTTTCTACTAACAATAACTCATCAATCAAGAAATTGGGGGCGGTGAATGTATGTGAAACTAAATGTTTTAAACCAAAAAAAACATGAAGTGATTTATGGGTTTTTCAAAGGCCAATATTTGAGGGAAAAATAAGGTGGATTTCTATATATGGTTTGACTAGGTAGCCAAAAATATAGAAGGATGTTTAAAATTTTCTACTTTGTGGATTGGGAGGGGAGGGGGGTGCATGATGAATTTTTTTCATTCTTGTGTTCCCCAAGGGTATTCCTAATAGCATCTCACTTTATCCCATGTCTTTCACCCAAAGTTTTCCCCCTTTCTCACCTATATAGGTCAACCAAAGGAAAGCCATTCTATTCTCACGTAGGAACTACTACTTTGGGGTGAGCCTCCTGAGTTTCAGTTAACTTTTGATGATGGGCCAATCAAAATTTTCCATTGCAAAAAATAAAATAAAAATCAGAACTTGGGAGGCAGCCCATCTAATAGGAGGTAAACAAGGGAGGGGAGGTCAATAGGTAGGGTGTTCTTTGCAAGGGATATTAGCCCAGACCAAAAATGGTGACCAACTCTTTTGAGAAAAGAAATTTCATGCACCCAATGGGAAGGCCCAAGCAAGGTGCCTTCCTTTTTTTTCCTTTTTAAGTTTTGGGAGGGGTGTGTGGGGCAAGGATTTTTTTTCATTTTTCCCTGGTTCCCACTTTGTTCCCTTTAAGTTTTCAATGGGTTCCCAATATTTTCCCCAAGTTCCCAATGTGTTCCCCAACATGTTCTCCATAACCAAACGCTGTCCTCCTTTCACCTATATAGGTGGGCCAAAGGGGAGGAACGCTATACTTCAAAATAGAAGGGAGCCTCCATAGTTTCATTTTATTTTTTGAGTGATGGGCCAATCCAATTGGCTCATTGCAAAAAAAGAAAAAGAAAAAAAGATAGGCAATCTCTTGGTGTTTTATCAAGTGCCTTTTTCTTTTCCTCAATTTTGTGATGTAACGGCTTTTGTGATCATCCATAAGAAGATTTAGCCAAATTCGGCTGTAAGAAAATTATGAAAAACCCGGCAATTTTTTTATATCACACAAATTTTTTAAAATAAAAAACACCCATTAGCAGATTGTAATGTGTCATTTCAATCTATGAGAGAGAGAGAGAGAGAGAGAGAGAGAGAGAGCTTGCCAGGTAATTAATTGTCTTGAATCCAAACCTTGTTCACATTATTCACCTTGGATCATGGACTTGAAGGCAATTCTAATAAGGCCATTGGTTTGATGTTGCTTGGGGCATTATACTATTACTACCAGGTGTCTAGATCGAATGGCGAAGTTGCATCCACAATTTCTCTCCCTGTTTCCCTCCATGTTTCCTTCCTGGCATTATTCACAACATCTGCGATCCGAGGTTTTGGGGGGGCATTTGGCCATGTGGGTGAAAATATTTTGGACACTCCCTCATTTTGTTAAAAGTACTCTAACCAAGTACATGGAATTGCTTCTAAAGATATTTTCACAAGTTAATAATTTGTCATGTTGTTACAGAACTGACATGGAGTGAAGAAAAAGAGTTGACCACTTTAGGTGCTTCTCCACAATGGGTGGGTGGCTTGGTTTTTTTTTTTTTTAAATCGTCAATCAATCCGTGTGAATACCTAGGTAACTTAATCCAATAAAAGAACAATAAAGTTGTACAATTTAGTTCCCTTTATTAAAAGATTTGAACTTGATCGAGTGTGTAATATAAGTTTGCCACATTTTCACCTACCCATTTTGACAATGCTTGAGAAGCATCCCCACTAGTAGGTGGCAAAAAGAAGGCTCTCAAACTTTGAAACAACGGAATGTGTAAGCTAGTCAGGATTCAATCGAGTGTCACACTCATGTCATTTGTGATGAAGTCATCTCTAGCAACACAATGGTATCTAAGATATGTATATATATCTACTTGGGCTCCTCCACGTTTGCTACACACTATCAGTGACAACTTTTGTTCTTCTTATGTTCCCATATGATTATCAATAATTCATCAATATTTTAATCAATGTCAAATTTAATTTTTAATTTATATAAATGTCATGGACATGAAAAGGCATGTGTTAATTTACTTTTTCATATTCATGTTGGTGAGTAAGGAATGGGTTGAAATAATCTTTAAAAAAAGAAATAGTCGAGGGTTTAGGGTTGTACACATTAACTGCACACGTAATGACTAATCACTGAAAAAGTGATTTAGTTATGCCTTGTTGGGTGGGCCTTTTAGTCTCCATTCCCTTCATTCTTTGCCCTAGTCTTTTGCCAATAAAATAAAATACAATAGGAGTTTGATTTGGACTAACCAAGTCGAGGGCCCTTTCTTGTGAGACTTGCCTTCAATAAATAAATAAAAGAAAAACACCCGGCAAGAGAACAAGAGGAGAAAAAGAAAGAAAGGACCAAAGTCCAAACAAAAGACAACACCCAAAAGGGCAAAAGAATGTCTTCAATAGACTTGTGTCAAGTATCATGTTCAAACCTCCCAAAAGGGCAAAGAAATGTCTTCAATAGACTTGTGTCAAGTATCATGTTCAAACCTCCCAAAAGGGCAAAAGAAATGTCTTCAATAGACTTGTGTCCAGTATCATGTTCAAACGTTCTACAACTCCCCAACGGTCATGTATCTGAATAATACACAACACCTCATGTCCATTTGTTGAGGATGATCATAATATTCATGTGTGCCATGTGGGTATCTTTGTGGGTCACCCATGCTCATTCCAAGCATC
The DNA here is from genome assembly GCA_963920785.1 of Sphagnum contortum. Taxonomy (NCBI): domain Eukaryota; kingdom Viridiplantae; phylum Streptophyta; class Sphagnopsida; order Sphagnales; family Sphagnaceae; genus Sphagnum; species Sphagnum contortum. The sequence continues at coordinate 22,617,814 of OY987276.1, read as the reverse complement.
CATGAGGCTGTTTGTGATAAACTAAGGCATGTGAGTGGAAAGCCAATCTTATAATATACACACAATCATTCAATTTGCACTAACTAATGACATTTCAATGGTGTAAAATTCTTTCAATCCTATGGGACCTTTAATGGAGACTAAAAGCAAGGGCATAAATCATTTGGATACCCGTACTACCACCTTGGCAGCTTTGGCACAAGTTATATTATTTTTAGAAATGCTGAAATTTTTTTAAAAAAATAAAATTCACAAAGACAATTTTATTTGTGAAAAGAAACAAAGAAGATTTTGAAATACTAAGAAATATTCTATTCTTGAAATCTATTTCAATCTAAAAATTAGAACATTTTATTTTAATCCTCCAAATCAATCAATTAATTAATTATTCAACAGACATGTGCCGAAGCCACCAAGGTACTATGTAATGGGAAAGGTTGGAAAAAGAGTATACTCATGCCATAATCCAAAGAGATCTTATTCCAAATGAGAACTTTGAATCTCGAAATGAGTATACTCTTCACATTCTCAAAAGACATGAAGTATATATTGATGCCCATGTTCATCTTGAAGGTTTTTTTTCATCTGTATGTTGTATATTACAACATTTTCTTTAGCATACTTAATCTCTACTTCAAAATCTTGGAATACAATTCAAAATGAGACAAGGGGACCTTAATTTTTCAATTTTTCAATTATTTCAACAAGATCTACTCATGATTATTAGTCATATAGGTTATGGTATTTAAACCCTTATCCAAGTATAGCTCTAGAACATAGAAATCTCTTACAAATTTGCAATCCAATTTCAAATATGCATTACATTGACCCCAAAAACCTAAAACATGCGTGCCTTAATTTCCAAAAGGTTGGTCCACGCTCCTAGAATTTTGGTGGGAGATTTTCAATGTCATGCCTGCCAGATGGACTCACTCGGACATGCACTAGGGTATTTTGAAAAGCATATGTTGTCTTCATATGGAAACCTCCATAGAACTTTCTCAAATACCTACTTGGAAATTTCGAATGGCATCTAGGGCAAGCCTTGTTTTCGCACCTGTCAAAAGCAATTTTGAAACGTAAGAAACAAAATTATGTTGTCATAAGGACAATTTTTTCCCCTTTTCAAAAGAAATGCAAGTGAGAATGAAACGTGTGCAGCTCATGGAAATGCAAAGAAAAAATCAGCTCGTCAAATAACAAAGTAATTTCAAAAGTACCAATGTCACTAAAAGAGGGGGCACAAGTTAATGTGCACCTACTATGGTGGCACCCTCACCTTCTCGAATGAGGTCTCGTAGAGGCTACATCGACTCAAGCAAAATGTTTAAATTGAGTCTAATGCACACAACTTACTTCCTTGGAGAAAAGAGGACTTAACAACTTCCCATGGAGAAAGGGACTCAAAACTTTTCAAGACAAATGTGTGGAATTCCATAGGCAACCATGTGTCCTCATGGAATTTGGGCCCAAAACATGATTCCTTGGGGGCAAATGGGGCCCAAGTTCTGCAATGAAACATGCCAAGATTTTTGGGGAATCATGTTGGGGAAACTTGGTTGAGTCCTTTTCTCTCCCCAAGGTGGTTGCAAGACCTTGTTTGAGAAAATTGCCCAAAAGTTACATCCTTTTTTCATTCTTCTATGTTTTTTGGTGTTTAGAGTGTGGACAGAGTAGGTAGATGTACAACATCTTATCTATTGGTAGGGCCAGCGTGTTTGTGATGGCTTGTTTTGCAACTATGTCACATTCAATGTCGCTAGGTGTGAGTTTGAACTTGGTTCTTCAAGTTTCTAAACCTGCAATTTTAGTTTTGCTTTTTTTTTTGAAATTTAAGAACCTTTGGGCCCATTTCAAAACAAGTTCAGTTCCATACACACACTACACACTCCCCATGGCTAATATCATTCGTAGGAAAATTTATAACAAGTTAAAATTTTGAAAATTGTGAAAGCCTTCAACAAGTAGGCCTTCACAATTCTTATAAAATTCAGACTATTCTAAGGCTTGAACTTCTTTTCAAGAAAGGTTTCAATTTACATTCTAACAAATGATTAATATCACAATCCAATCCTTGTGTCAATTCCACCAAAAGGATGTTGGGTTAAGTTCCAAATCACAATAACCTAAACCTTCAAGTTTTGACACTCCAAACCAAAGAACCTACCAACACTCATAAATACCACTATCAATTGTAACATATGGCACTACACTTGGTATATCTTTGTTGTAACATATGGCACTACACTTGGTATTTCTTTGTTGTTTGGAACATCTCTTTTTCTCCTTACTATTTGTGTGCCCCCACCCATCGTATGCTTTTTCTGTTGTGAAAAAAGCTTGAGACTTTGCCTCAATATGTCATTTCACAAACATCATTATCACTTTAGATTGTGCTCTTTTTAAACAAATAGCCTATAATTTATTAGTGTATTCTTGGAACACCTTCATAACTAACATATAATGTTATTCTTGAAAATAAGGTCACAACACAAAGTAAAGTAAATTAAACCATAAAACCTACCCTACTTGGGCAGTATAACCATCAATTCTCAAGGTGGATGTTTGAAATTTGACCTTTACACATAACAATTGGTTATGATCAAAATTTTAATTAAATAAATTTGTAATCAAGGTTATCACTTAGAGAATGATAATGATAATCAAATATAATTATTTATATATTTCATTTTCAACATTGATATTCTATGCGGTCCAAACAAATTTTAACATAAAAAAATACCTATCCAACTAGTTATGAAAAAAGTAATCATTGGCCAATACAAGTTTAGAGCTTGAATATTATGCTTTCAAGCCATGTCCATTCTTTTTTTTAAGTTTGGAATTGAAGGCCATGGAATGAGTTCAAGTAAGGATAGGCCTCATAAGTTTTGAGATTTGCTAAAAATAGCCACAGATATCTCAAAGTCAAGTCCGCCGCAGTCTCAAAACTAACAAAGTTGCACAGGATCACCAGGATAATGAGGAAGAAGGGGACCCCGTTCCAGAAGGCGCACGCACTGGACTTTGCCCTCAAGATCATCTCGATGGACGCTCATGCTGATGTCACGGTTCGATGCTTGTTCTGCTTTTACCAAGGCCGAGATGTGGTTGAAATCGACGTCGTAGGGCGAAAGCGCAAACAACGCAATGACATCAAATATTTCATGAAGTCGTTATCCCCGTTCAAGTACCGTAGTCACCACAAGGGGCAACACACGGCGTCGTGGACGGAATACTAGAGGATGTTGGTCAACCAGAAGAAACAATATTTCAATGGGCGCATCAAGGCGACCAACACACTGCATCACCACTTTGATCTGGACAAGGACACGTACGAGTTCTTCATCTGTACCGAGATCGTCGATGACATCATTGGTGACCTCTTCTTCCCCGATGACGATGACATCATTAGCGACCGCTTCTTTCGTGATGACGAACAGCTCGAAAACATTGACGCCGACAATGGCGAACAGAACCCAGTCGACACGATCCGTAAGAAGCTCATCGCGAACCAGAACAAGAAAAAGAATGCGATGAAACTGTTATGCAAGGAGGATGATGCGCCCATTTACACAGTGACCATCAAGGACATCTTGCGCTTCGACCTAGCCATGAACTACATCGGCATCGGCCTATTGTTCCGACAAACGGCGGCAGCCATCCAGAAAGCCAAGGATCGCACGAAGACGGCGAAACTTGCTGACCTCAATGATCGCATCATCGGTCAATACATGCGCGTCTTGGTCCCTATCACACTGCAACAAATTATCGGCATCCTCAACTATGAGTCGGTTTGGGCCATGTCGCTGGCTAGCGACAAAAGCACGCATCGCGGCCAGTCATTCTTCGACTTGCGCGTACGTGTCTGCTATCACAGCGAGCTGGTCAACTTGCACCTTGTTGTGATGCCCATGTTCGAACGCCATTCCGCTATCAACATTTTCAATATGATCGCCAAGTTCATGGACGCGCGCGTTGTACATTAAGTGGCGTGCCAAGCTGATCGGCGTGTTGACATACGGTGAGAACACCATGATGGGTCGTCATGCTGGCATCGTCACCGCCTCGTCAATTATGACGACAACGACGTGTTGCGCATCTAGTGCACACCACATTAGATTGACATTGTGGTCAAGGCGGCAGCCGAGGCCATCAACAACAGCGTCTGGGTCAAGTAGGCCTACATGTTCTCGGTCTACTTGCGCGCGTAAGACAACCTGATCATCACCATGAACGTCAAGTGCCCAAAGAAGACGAATCGCTAGGCGCACTTGGGCCGCCTGCTGCACTTCTACAAGTCGCATCATCGCCCGCTCCTGGAACACACCAAGGACAAGCGGCCCAACCTAATGCCGTTGGACCAGTGGTGGATCATCACGTATGTGGTGGCGCCGACGATCGATGCGATCAACGTCACGTTGGCCCAGTTGCAGGCCAGGTCGTTGTTGATCGGCTAGTAGGAAACTCTCGTGCAGAACTTGCTCGGCATGATCATTGCCATGTTTGAGATCGAGATTGGTGACGCTGATGGCAACGAGGCCCGCGAGGACAATGCCTACGTGCAATAGGGCTTGCTACACATCCCGACCGTGGCGATTGTCAACCACATCGAAAATCAAGGTTTGTTCCCGCGTGATTGCTATGAGCGCCTTGAAGCAGCTGATCAACAAGACGTGATCAATCACATCGTTACGTAGGCAATGACGTTGATTGTTGGGCTACAGTCGATCAAGGCTGAGCGAGACGGCGATAATCGTGCGTTGGACAAGGACACACCGCCTATGCTGTTTGTTCAACTGGTCAAGCTGCATCATGGCGTCTTCCTAAAGGATGTGCTGGACCCGTTCCGGCAGCACATCTCCTCATTCTGATCCGAAGAGAACATGGAGCAGGTTGAGGCCGAACATCGCGAACTTTTCCAGCTTTACAATTTCGACACCATCCTCGACAAACACAATCACACGACCACATTCAATGACGTGTGGGACTATGCCCCAGGTTGGTTCGAGTGCATGCGCTTGTTCTACAGCGGGCTGGTGATCGTGCTTGCCAACACGACATCTGTTGAGTCAGACTTTTTGATCCTAAAATGGGAGCTAGATGAAAATCACATGGCACTCATGCACCTATCACTTGAAGGAATCTTCCAAACCAAGCAACGCCTCGTCCTACAGATGTTTCTGCGTTGAACACAGCAAGATCAAATACAACACCATGTGTCGTGTCAAAACTAAGTTAGTGTTGTTAATGTTTAAATTTCTAAAAACTTATGAAGCCTAGGTAAGGATGAATAAATGCCAAAATGGCTAATGGCTAGAATTGACCAACCAAATTAAATTATTTTTTATGGAGAAAACATGACCCCAAACAATTAATGTACATGAATGAAATTAATTTTGATGCATGAATTTATCAACATTAACAAGATGAACTCTATGTATGCGTTATGTTTAAATGTAATGACATAAAAATGTCAATGGATGTCAAATGATTTAATTAGATGAAATTTTTCTTAATGGATGAATGAAAAAAAACAGAAGAAGTTTCATGATTTTTTATATGCAATAAAGTTCATTTAAGAATTATCATCTACAATTTAGTTTCATACATGAAATAAAGCCCATTTATAATCCATTTCATCAATTAAAATTCATCCATAATTTTTGGATGAAGATACATGGAATGTCATTCGTGCAATTTTAATGGATGAATTATTGACCTTTCATGGATGAAACTTTTAGATGAAACAAGGGCATCCATGAATTATTGTTCAAATTGTGTTTCATTCATGTATTCATCCATGATATATCATCCATGGTTCACAATAAAGGAACATGAGATTTAGGTAGCATTTTAATTTAATCATGTGGCAAACTTTGTGGCCAACAAAACTACTACCATGTATTGCATGTTCTGACATCGCAATCAATTACCTAGTCTCCAATCCCAATTTGGATTTTAAAACCTTGATTTGGTTTCAAAAGGCAATCATTTCAATTTGAAGAAGGAACCTTTGAAAATGGGGAGTTTTAGGTCTATGGTTTATAATTTTGTTGGGAGGGTATTTGAATTTGTTAAAAATCGATGATTTTGGTTTTATGTTTTAGAACGAAATAAACATTATTTATGGGGTTTTGAAGGGGAAAAAAATCCAAAATAAAATAATTGATGGATCCGTTATTTCAAATAATTTCGAAGAATCTATGAACAAATCGACAAAGAACCGGTGGGTTTAAAACCTAGTGGGGTTTTCGAGTTAGGTATAGGTGTAACCAAAAAGAAACATGTAAAAAAAAAAACTCATAATTACAAATTGCTCTCACTAGACATCCAAACTATGTGCAACAATTCCTTCAACATATATCATGCCAATCCTGCACTGTTACAACACCTTGGTGCTACTATCCTAACAAAACGTGATTCTCCGTACCCATGTGAATCTTCAGACGGCACATACCTATTAGTTTCTTCTAGATTACTATAGTGGTAGCCTTCAAACTGTTACCATGAACAATTCCACACATTATGAGTGCATGCACATACCTATTAGTTTCTTCTAGATTACTATAGTGGTAGCCTTCAAACTGTTACCATGAACAATTCCACACATTATGAGTGCATGAGCTAATGGGGTTTGGCTTGAAGTCAAAGCTCTTAGTGTTCCGTTGGTCCGTTATGAATTGTTATCCATCCCTTTACCACATGAGATAATGCAGAAAAATATTTGGCTTAGTTTTATAATCAAGTTGACTTTTAAGTACAAAGCAAAGATGAACAATATATGTCAAGTTGGCTTGCAACCACTTAGAAAAGCAAAATTTTGTGTAGAATATGGATCTATGGATATTTTCTGTAATTTCTCCCATTATGTTCTTCTTTTACCCACGTTTTGCCCAACTCAAGGATACCCCATTAAGGTTTTTGGCTCTCACTCATACACATGCGCTACTCATTAGATTTTAGGAAAGGTTCCACCAAGATCCCATGCAAATATAGCTCTCTATATGCTCCTAATTTTACAGCTCATAATTATTTTATGCGTCATCAACCCTTAACATCAACCTCTAACACTGACAGAACACAAAGCCTATTGTGATGCAGTCACTGGTGTAGCGAAAATCAAACGACAACTACCAATCTTTGCAAGCTCCTCATTCTACACAATATACAATAGATTCAACAGAAACAATAATCCTACCCTCCTCTGACCTTGAACTCCCCTTCTTAGATTCGTCCTACAACGTCCTACTTCCCCTCTCCATTGAATGCTTGCAACGACCTTGGCCACCCATTGTTTGCTGCCAACCTGTTTCACATAACACACAAACAAACAAAGTTTCCTACCCAAACTCACAAGTCTTCTCAAAGCAATCATTGCAACCACTAACAAACAGTGATAACATAAACCTCGCCATCTGCACGAAAAAAGTTGACGACCACTCCAAACAAAAACCTAAACCCTAAAGCAAAGTAATGTTCAAATGAGAAATATCCAACTAACTTCATGTCCGGTCACATAGAGTTCACCCAAGGCACAAGTTACAGCTGTCTACGTGAAAAGAAGACTCTAAGGTTGCTAATTCAGATGCCCTTGATGTTAGTAGGGTCTGAAGCACCTGCAAAAAAACAAACCCAAAAAAATTCCTATCCTTTTTCTTTTCTGTTTTTTTGGGTAAGGAGTCCTTTGATTGGCCCATTATTATTTTATTTTGACACATTGGGCACTCCCCCAAAGTATAGAGGTTATTTGCTCAGGCACAGCTTTATAGGTTCTGAAAGTTTCAACTTGAGGCAAAAAAATATGGGGTGCTATTTGGGAACATCTTGATGTACACATTGAGAACTTGGGGAACACGTTGAGAATGTAATTGAGATCCCATGGCTACAAATTAGAACTTGAGGAGGAGCATGGTGGAGATACCAAACATTGCCCCCTTGGGTGCATGTGCATGAGCCACCTCATTGGCTACATGAAAATTCTATTCTTAAGGTTATTTGTCATACTTTTTGGCTCAGGCTAATACTATTTTCTAAGAAGGTGGGTACCTATTTTAGAATATCTATTGTGATCTGCATTAGTTAGATGAGGTGCCTCTCAAGTTAAATTCTTTTTTTTCTGCAAGTCAAATTGGCCTATGACACAAGAGAAACTGAGACTATGGTGGCATCCAGAAGGAGAAGGTTCTATTTTCATGTATAGGGTTTCATCCCCTTTGGCCCAGGTGTATAGGTAAAAGGAGGACAACATTTGCCAGAGCATATGGGATAAAAGGGAGATGCTATTGGGAATTCTTTGGGGGAACATGTCAGGAACTTGGACACTCTTTGCTTTGACCCCACCCCACCACTGTACACTTAACTGCCTTTGCCACCCAATTCCAAATCTCAACATTCCCCAAGAAAAGATTACAAATGTTGTGTGGGATGCACCTCAGCAGCAGTCCCTATGACTGACCCATACACTTTTTGGCTTCTAGAAGTGCGAACCCATGTGAGAATTTGATTCCAAACAAGCTGAAAAGAGCAATACAACATTAAAACCTCTGAGACCAACCCGTGAACACCATGGAAGGAGAGGAGAAGACCAGGGTCCAGAAGTGGTCCCTGGCCAACAACAACAACCTGCATGATTGAACAGTTCCTCAATAAAAGTGTGTTTTGCTAAAGGTGAACATTTATAAGAGTTGGAACTACAGGGAGTGTGAGTGTCCAATGGCATCATGGGCCACCCTAATGGAGACGTCCCCAAGCCTTGCATATACTGCACAGAGCAATCTTGTGCCATGTTCACAAAGCAATGAGCAAAAAGGGCTCTAAGAGGAAGTCTTATTTTGTACATCTGGAATCCTTCAACAACTCACAAAACAATCTTGTGTCTTGGTGGACACAAAGCAATGAGCTAATGGGTTCTACAAGGAAGTGCGTAAGATCAAATTCCTGTTGTACAGAGGAAGCTCACAAATAGGTCAACAAATGAACCAACAGTACTAGCTAGTTGCTGGTATACACATGTTGTCAAGCCAAAATCCTTGTCATTAAGATTCATGAGTTAGCACACCTTGCAATATTAGTCGTGGATTTCACATGATCATTAAGCCATGAAAGCTGTGAACTCCATGTTATCCACAATATCTAAGTGCTTTCTAAATGGAGTGATTAGGTGAAATAAGCATTAAGAGAAAGGCCCTAGTTAGGGTGTGAAATTACTCTAGTGAGGAATATTGTCGGTAACTATTGACTTCTGCAATCACATTCGTTACCTACTCAAAATTCAGAAAAACATAGCCATGAATATGAAAACACATGGGTGATCTACCATCTGAGTTGTGAGTCAATGTTGAAAAATGTTTTCCAACATTTAGTTCAAAATGTGTGGGGAACGTCTTGGAAGGTATGCTTGGTGCTTCAAGATTCAAGCATACAATGCAAGTGTACACTAGAAATTTGGATTGTTATAGTGGAAGCCTTGCAGATTGCATGACCTTTTTTTGGTTTTTTTAAGTTTCACGGTAGGTTGGTCAAGGTATCTCCTTTTTCTTTCTTTTCTGGGGTGGAAATTTTCATTTCAGAAGCAAGATTGATGTCCTTGACTTGTTCTGGAAGTAATTTTGGGGTTTCCTCTCCAAGAACATTCAACAACATTAGTATTTGTTGGAACAGAAAATGTACAACTTTTACAATCTTGTATGTAGGACCCAAGTTCTAGCATTGATATACTTAAGTCTGTTTCATGAACTTGTGCATTGCACTAGAAAAATATTTCATACCCAATTGCCTAAATTACTAGGTATCTTCAAATTACATCCCATACATGTACAATGTTATTTAAATTATTTATTGTGGCAAATTGCATCCCATAATATATAGTGACTACAATGGAGAACACCCCTTTAATTGTATGCACTAAAATAGTTGATTAATACATTGGAAAATCTATAATAGGGTTTTTTTTTGTAATCCTTTATAACCCCAAACTGTCCCAAGATTAATTTCTCAAAATGTAGGAATACAATGTGGATAAAAAAATCAACTCAGATAATGGAACATTAATTTCCTAAAACCTCAAATTAGGTTTTCAATGGCACATTTTTGTAGACCTACCCATCCTAACCTCAAGCTACCAAAGTCATAAGAGGCCTCTGCTATGGCTACTGGAGGTTTCCAGTGACACATTTTTGTGACATTGCCATCCTTGAACATCAGACCATCAAAGTAATCAAAGAATTGGGTCGTGGCAAATCCTACAGACCTTCTACCACTACAAAGTTAACTACTTTAACTATTTTTTTTCATATTCGGGTTGTGACAACCTCTAAGTTAACTATTTTTTTTCATCCTCGGGTTGTGACAATCTCTAAGTTAACTATTTTTTTTCATCCTCGGGTTGTGACAACCTCTAAGTTAACTATTTTTTTTCATCCTCGGGTTGTGACAACCTCTAAGTTAACTATTTTTTTTCATCCTCGGGTTGTGACAAGCTCTAAGTTAACTATTTTTTTTCATCCTCGGGTTGTGACAACCTCTAAGTTAACTTTTTTTTTTCATCCTCGGGTTGTGACAAGCTCTAAGTTAACTATTTTTTTTCATCCTCGGGTTGTGACAACCTCTAAGTTAACTATTTTTTTTCATCCTCTACTGGTGACAACCTCGGGTCACCACTTAGTGTAGTTAGTGGCGTTTTAGTGGGTTTAGATTTTTAGTGGTAGAAGGTCTGAAATCCTATGCCTAATCTTTTGTGAACAACAAGGGTACTTAGTCATGTTATTATTGATTATTGAGGGAGTGCACCCATAGTTTTTTTTTTTTTTTTTTTTTTTCCAGAAAGAGCCATTTGATTGGCCCACCATCAATATTTTTGGAACATAGGGCACTCCCCAACATAGAAGCCTAAATGTGCCTCCCACCCCAAAATAGAAGCATGCATTATCATGCTTCCCTTCGGAACCCCCTTTAAAAGTTATATTCATGGAAATTGATCCATGGCCAAACAATATGGGATAAAAGATGAAGTGCCATTGGGAACACAATGGGAATAGACAAAAATACAAAACCTAAAACCCCAAAAACAAAAAAAACTAAACCCCCTTAATCCTCTCATTGGCTGCATGAAATTTCTATTTCCAAATCGGTTCATCACCATTTTCAACTTGGACTACATAACACCCCCATTATAAACTACGGATACTTATTGGTTTAGAATGACATGTTTTTGTAGAAGTCTCTATACTTGAACCTCCAACCAACATAACCAATCTAATACCTCTATTATAGGGTCAAAAAAACCTCCTAGGAGCCAAAGGTTTTACTTTTAAAAAAGGATTGAATAGTTATTTTGTTCAAAAATCAAGTTTTCATACATGGAATTTCTTAATGAATTTTTTTCAACTTCTTATTAAATATGTTGGTTATTGTTCAAATACTTTACTAATGGTGTGGTGTGGTTAACCATACATAGATATAACTCAAAAAACAAACCGCCTTTCCCGCCCACCCCCCATGGACTTGCTTGTGATTATCAAATTTTGACATTTCATGCAAAAAGAAATTAATTTGACAACTTTTTAAAAAAATTAGTGCCAAATCCATTAACGTACTACAATATATTTGTCTTTAATTGATTCACATGTAAGACCATGAAAGACTCAAGTTTCCAGTCAAAGTGAACAAGCATCCACTAGCACACCATGCAAGATGGATGTCATGTGGACAACAAACATTTTTCCATTGTATTTTAGTTCTATAGCCAACCATGGTACTAAGTTGTGTATTAACCATCTACATTCACTTACCTACCAAAAAACCACCAAATGTTTTGCATTAAACCCTAAGCCCCACATAATACCCACTTATGTATGTCATGTGTTATCATGTATCATATTGGCACTTACATTTATCATTGTCCATACACACATCAAACAAATGACATAAACCACCCTAAATGGTGCATAGCATCTAAACCAAAAAAATTAGTCACTTATAATACACAAGAATCCAAGCCCAAAACACATAGGAGAATCCACATAAAAAAAACTTGCCCAAAACACAAGAAAACTTGCAAAGAAACAACATTATGTGTGTTGGAGTTTGGGGTTTTAATACACAATCCACAAAATATCCCAAACCCCATTCACACATGAATTATTCCAAGACAATCAACCATTAAATTATTTATTTAAATTCACCAAGCTTAGGTTAATATAAATGCAATGTAAATAATTACTTAACATAATATTCTTAATAGTTGTCATATGTTATCATGTTGATGCCTACAACTATTATTGTCCACACACATCAAACAAATGACATGAATCATCTAAATGGTGCATCACATTTAAACCGTCACTTATTTAAAGTTAAGGTCCTTTTAAACCAAATAATAATGTAAATAATTCCTCCTATGAATCCACCAAAATGAACACCTTAGTTCTAAAATGGAAGGATTAATAAGTTGGGTGCAAATGTGAGTCCCATCATTACTCAATTAATTATAACTAGTGTTGGTAACCCGTGGCTACGCCACTCCAGCCACGCCCAAGAAAAAGAGGGAGGACCCCAAAAAAAATGAAAAAAAAAAACACCTCCCTTCACTCCCCCGGTCCCCCCTTGCTGCCCCCCCCCCCCCCCCCTTTGGATGCAAACCTTCAGCAATCTTATATATAAAAAACCTTTCATGCCTCACATTTGGGAACTGTTGTTTGAGAGCTCCCACCCCCAAATTAGGGGAGGCAGTTGGAAACTGCTGTTTGAGTCTTCCAGAGCCATTCTAAGTTGCAATTCCAAATTTTGGAATGTCGTGTGACACACACACGGACAGACACACACACACACACAATTTGTATTTATATATAATATACCCCAAACTATAATCAAATGTGCATCACAATGGCAAAAAACTTAAAATATTCCCTACCATTTAACTATAGAAGTCCCTAGAGTTCCTTAGAGTTATTTTGTGTACCAAGGGCAAAACCATTTTCCAACCTATACTTCATCCAAAAGTAGCATTAGGCATCCCATATGCCAACCTCTAGAATACCAATCACACACCAACATAATCAATGCCCTTGAAGATTCTATGTACAACATACATCAAAGATTGGTAGGGGCAACATATAAGGATGGGTCAATTTGACCATCCACATTAGGAAGATGACATAGCATGCAATATATGTGCATGTGGTGCTTTCATGTTTGACCACTTTGGCCCTCCAACAATAGCATTTTTAGAAAATAATAGCTTCCACACACAAAAAAAATACATTTCCTAATCACATCCAATGTAATCATTGTCTACCATAGGTACACATAATTTGCCAACCCAAATTTATTAAGTCAATGCCAATAACCACCTCCTCAAATCACTACTAGAAATCCTTTCATTTGCAACAAGTCACTATGCAACCGGCATGCAACTAGTTATTGTTTACAACTATCTTGGTCATGTTTGCAACTACAAATTTGGTATTGTATAACTTTTGAGTCATACAGTTGTGTGCAATTGACGTGCCATTAAATATGTATAACACGGGCACATGTCATAAAAATAATGGCCTAAACTTATATATAGTTAAATTAATATACTTAATATATCTACATAGGCTATGTATAATAATATTATGTACCTCTAGTATTAAGGTTAAACTTGTGCTAACTAAGGCTAGCCTAAACTAACCTAGACTAAATTAAATTAGGCTAAACTAATTATAGCTAATCTAGATTAAGCTAAATTAAATATGGTTAATCCAAATTAAACTAAATTAAATTAGGCTAAACTAACCATAGCTAAATTAAGTTAGACTAAAATAATTATGGCTAAATTAAATTAAGAAAAAATTGACCATTGTTAAATTAAGTTGAACTAAGCTAATTATGGTTAAATTAAACTAAATTAGGTTAAACTAACCATAGTTAAATTAAGTTAGGCTAAAAGAATTATGGTTAAATTTGGTTAGGTTAAACCATTTATGGCTAAACTAGATCAAGCTAAATTAAATTAAGGTAAAATTAACCTTAGCTAAACCAAATTAGGTTAAACTAAATTAAATTAGGTTAAAACTAACTACGTTTAGTTCAATTAATTATGGTTAAATTACATTAATCTAAATTAAATTAGGCTACATTAACTATGACTTAATTAAGTTAGGCCAAACTAATTATGGCTAATAAGTTAAGTTAAATTATTTATGGCTAAATTAAATTAGGCTATATTAATTATGGTAAACTAAATTAGGTTAAATTAACTATGACTTAATTAAGTTAGGCCAAACTAATTATGGCTAATTAAATTAAGTTAAAATATTTATGGCTAAACTAAATTAGGTTATATTAATTATGGTTAAACTAAATTAGGCTAAAATAACTATGGTTTAATTAAATTATGCCAAATTAATTATGGTTAAACTAAGTTAGGTTAAACTATTTATGGCTAAATTAAATTAGGCTAAAATTAACTGCGATTAAATTAAATTAAGCTAATCTAATTATGGCTAAAATAAATTATTAAAGTGCAAAAGAAAAAGAGTTATGAAAAATTAACAAGAAGAAAAATAAGAAAATAAGTTTTCCAAGTTACAAAATGTTTTTTTTTCCTTTTTTCTTCTCTTTGGACCCCTCCTATTTTCAAACCTCATAACTTTCTTGTTTCTTATTCATTTTAAATGATTTAAAGTGCTATAGGAACGCCACTTGAAATTTTTCAAATCGTCTTTGAAGTCTAATACCAAGAGAACAACATAGAACGAACTTTTTGAGTGTTTAAAAATCGGCCTTTGTAGTTTTCAATGGTTTGTTTTTTTGAGTTCTTGACCCCCCTTCACTTTGGGGGGCCATAACTTTCTCATTTGTAATCCAATTCGACATGACAATTAACATAGTTTAATTTTTGAAACAATTAAAAAGGCACATTGATGTTGGACAAGTTGCAACTTGTACAATTGGTGCTAGCAACCCACTTATAAAGCTTGTTCATAGGACAATCACCCGTGTTGTGCACCTCTATACACCTCCAATAAGTCAACAGCTTTTCACAATAAATGTAGTTTGTTTGGGAAATAAAAAGGCCATCTTTTGTTGAATCCTAAGTAATGTGTTATTTCAGGTGTAAAATCATAGCATGCTAGAAGACCATTAGCATAAATATGATGCAAATGAAACTAGGCTAAAGGGGCCAAAGCCCAAACACATGAAAAAAAACCCTCGTCATAAATCCAAATGCCTTGTGCAATTGGGTTCTTCTAACCTTCATGGGGTCTTTTAGTTCTAGTGCATTGTTGTTGTTATAAGACCTTTGGAAGCACAAGGTTGTGTGTCTCATGCACTTTCAGGTGCTCTAAGGTGAGGACAACAATTTTGAATGTCATATTCGAATCGCAATTTAGGGTTTTTTTGGAAGCAAATTTTTTTTAGTTTGTTTTTCTAGGGATTTGCTTGCATTGTGATTTGCATGTTATGTTCTCATAACAATTGTACAAGGAAATTGCCATTGTTATTTGGAAGGCCTTACCCACCAAAATATCCTTATTTTTGGGTTGTGGGGTGATGACATGGAAGATCCCACTCACACTTGTATTATGGTACAAGAGGTCCCATTTAGGTAGGCATCTATCTATGAAACAAGGTAGTTTGTTTTGTTGTGTCACACCCAGATCTCCCAAATTATGCCACACTCTTCATATCTTGGGAAAGCTCTTGAAGAGTAAGGGTGCACTGACTTGGTTTGAGACTTTTTGGAGAAACTGAAAACTGAACAATTGAGAATTTGGCGACGTTCTTGGTGTTGTTGGAAAGCCCTTGGATCTGTGAAGCATGGTAGTTTGTTTTGTTTTGTCACGGTAAAATCTCCCAAACCATGGCACTTCGTGCTGCATTCTTGGCATCTTTGGAAAGCTCTTGATAAATAGGGGTGCATTGACTTGGTTTCAAACTGTTTGGAGTTATGGTGTGGAAGCTATTGATTGATTATTGAATCATTTTCTCAATAAAAACTAAATAAAATTGAAACTGAAAAGCATATTGGAATTTGGGGGCATTCTTGGTGTTGTTGGAAAAGCCCTTGTCACGTCAAATTTAATAGAGATCAGTTCATAATTTTCAGAGCTAAGGTGTGGATGATGTTGATTTTGGAGTGGATTTTGTTACTGGAAATTCAAAAAAAATTGCAAAAATTGGGTTTGAAAGGAAAAATCAGTTGACCCCTTGATGTGTTCACATTGCCAAATTCTACTGAGGGTAAAGCACCCTCCCCATACTTCACCAAAATAAAGTAAAATAAAATAAAATAAAAGCTTACCCATTATTCATGGCTCTAGTTAAAGCACAAATGCCTGGGTAGCAAAGTGACTTGCCATTCTTGAATTCTTGCAATTATAATCTGTCTCAAGACACTATTGTCTCGTCGAAGCCCTCAAAAAAGATTGAAATTGAAATTTAACTGTCTTAGAGCAAACCCACCCACACACACTCTCTCTCTCTCTCTATTTGGACCCCTACCCATGTTTATCACATCCAAAATAGAGTGATCATTGTTTTACACAGTTGCACCCATAAACATGAAAATTTGGATAGACTAAGGTGAGAGACTATTTAAAATGCCACATCTGGGGCTGGCCAACTAGAAGCCGTCAAATTTTTCTATTTTGCCTTTTGGACGGGTCTATCCCGAGCAAATTTACTGCTTCAACCCAGTTTTCATACTATCAAAGTACATGGGGCAGCTTCAACACATGTCTGTCCAATAATTGATTAGTTTTATTTAAGATTCCATATCAAAATAAAATACTCCTCAAATATTTCAAACTATTCTCTGTTTGCCCTCCCCAAAAAAATTCTTTGAAAAAATTATATATATATTATTTTATTTTTTATTTTATTTTATTTTCAAAATTTCTACAAATAATATAATCAGTGCTATCCGCCGTCATACTAGAGTATTTGAAGGCCGTGCTTCATCCAAAGTACAGTGTACAAGCCAACATACACCCATAGTTCATGGCCTTGTTAGCCTAGGCCAAAAATGGCAAAGAACATGTGTTCCTAAAACTTGTTTTGTTGGTTCCCAATGTGTTCCCAGTGGCTCTTCACTTTATCCCATATCCTTTGCCCTAAGTTTTACTCTTATAACATATATAAGCAGCCGAAAGGAGAAGATTACAGCTAAGTCCCCTTAATAGTATGGTGAGGGATCATGACCATGAAAATGTTGAAAGACCTCAAACAACATCCAAAGGCTGTTCCATGGAAATTCAAAAATCATTTATGTCTGAGCTTTACTTGCTCAACATTTTCCTTTCATTTTATTTTTCTTCACTTTCTTCATTTTCATAGGGTGTTCTTGCATACGTATTTCAAAGGGCATAGGGCACACCAAGGCATGAATAGGGCCATTCAAAGGGCAAAGGGCATACAACTGTGCATTCATAAGGCTCTCATTGCATGCATTTTCAAGCCCCCTTTGTATGCCCTTCAAATTTGAAAGGAAAGGACTTTCTTCTCATATTTTAGCTTTGTATAATAAAATGCTACCTCTCATAGGCACCTTTCACAATCATGGAATAAAGTACGTTCATATCACACATTATCCATACTTTCCAAAAAAATTAGAAATGCATTTTATAAAAAATAATGTATACACATGAATAACTAACAATTGGGTAACGCAAAATAACATATTTCAATTCAAAAACTATTGAGAAGACTTCATTTTAAAAATTTTAAACAAGTATTAAAAGAAATCCAACAAATAATTTTTTTTGGGGTTGAATAGACTTTGCACCAAGTCCACCTGAAATGCCTCAAATGGGTGGGCTTTAGTTTTTTTTCTTGGCCAGAAATCGCCATAAGCAATGGAAGAAAGTGCCCTATGAAATCCATTAAATGAAAAGAACGGGATTTTTTTTTTTTAAATCGCCATATATCGTCACATTCGCAAAGCTCAATTGCCACCTTACAATGGAAACCCTAACATAGATCACTTAGTCTAGCCGGTTGTGACGTAGAACCCATTGCCATCTTGCATTGTCAAATTTAGGTTAATTGTCGATAAACTCCATGAAAATGGATCCTTTGTCACAAATCACATCAAGTTTGCATCATTTATCGCCATTCCCTACGTTGATTATGGAGTAGCTATTGCCATGAGCATTGAGGTGGAGTGGAGGAGCTTCAAGCTTATGGCATTATGATCATTGATGTGAAGTACTAAGGGTGCGCCATTATGCTGTTTTCATCATCGAAGTGAAGTGTGACATCGTGAATGCCAATTTATCAAACTTTGAAATGCAGGTATGTTTCCATTTTCTTTCTTTTTTTCTTTGGAAATTAAGTTGTTCTTTGTTTGTTTTCTAAACAGTGAACATTGTGGAGTGCACTAGATTATGGTTGTCTTGATATTTGCATTATTGTTTGTTTTTTCTTTGAGATGTGAGGTTGTGAGCATTACAAATTTTTTTAAACACTAGACAATTTGTGTATGGACTTTGGACTTTGTGGCCTCCAAGTGCAGTGTGCACTTTGTAATGTGCAGCATGCACAATGCACACAACAAATCTCTTCTAAAGTTCATGTTGTGCGAATTCAATGGCTTCAACATGGAGTGTGAAATGTAAAGTAACCAACATTGTTTTGCCTTTTCTCTCTAAATCCAATTGCAATCCTAATGATAGATCTCCTTGGTTATCCCACCTAAGTTTCTAGCAATGCCTTCTTCTAAAGCAAGCTCGAACATCAACAAGGTTGCATCAAACTCATAATCAAATAGTAGCAATCTACTATGCTATTGGTGTGCCCGGGTGGTTTACTGACCTTCATTCCCCTTGCTGCACCTAATTTGTATGAAATCCAAGTTTTTGCAAACAAAAAAGATGAAAAATTGCTAAAGAAATCTAAGAAAAATTATGATGTCTTTCACAAATGTAGAAACATCTGGGCTACACAATGTTCATGGGTAGAAATGTTCAAAAATGATTTTGGAAAGATTCACCATGTGAAGTGCATTGTGTGTTCAATGTGAAAGGAAAAGAGGTTATTTTGGGTCCTAAATCGGACACACTTGAAAAGCATGCGAAAAAAACAAAAGTATTTCTAGATATGGCACATTTGGGTAAGAAGGAAGGGGAGTTTTATGTGAACAAGAAATGCACCCATGCTAAGAATGAAGTAATATATTCTCAATGAAGTTGTATTTCAATTGTTGAACAAGTGATTCAGGGAGGCTTAAAGAGGAAAGAGGAAAAAAAAGGCAACAATTTGCCACCATTTTGCATTTGTTATGTTGGAGTCTAAGACCATGAAAACATTTTGTTTTTCACAATATTCCCTTAAACCCTAAACATCACTGGAATGATTCTGGTAGTTGGGTAATGGCCGAATGTTTACATAAGCAAGTCCTTAACAAAATGCAAAATATTGTTGCAAGTTCAAGGTATTTTGTTCTTTTTTATGATGAAGTTACCACGATTGATAACCAATCATGGATTTCAATTCATTGTTATGTTGTTCAAGTTTGGTGTCATTTACCTGTGTTGAATTTTTTAGAGCAAGTCATTGAAGGAGGAGGTTTTAATAATCCGACTAAAGTGATTATGGATGCTTTAAGAAAGCATGCAAGTGTTTTTGATACAAATGTTGTTTCAAAATTATTATCATTTGGCACTGATGGTATAAATGTTTTCTAAGGGGTGAGAAATGGTGTTACATGCCAACTACAAGATAAATATATTCCCCACTTGGAAGGCATTCATTGCATGGCACATCGCATTAATTTGGCGGTGCAAACTTTATCTCATATCCCTATTGTGAAGTGCATAGAAGATTTGCTTTAGTCACTATATTCATATTTTTCTCATAGCCCGAAAAGGCACCTTGAGTTCTTGAAGCTTGCAAATTTGATGAAGGCGAAAGGGAACAAGATCTTGCAAAATGTAAAAACATGTTGGATTAGCATGCTTACTCTAGCAAATGGACTTTCTTGATGTACATGCCATTAGCTACAAAGATGGCTAAAAACATCTCTAATGGCTACTTGGGTGAATTTCAAGTTTTTTTGTGATGTGAATTTGCCCATTTCCCTTTCTTGTTTGATGCCATGTTGGAAATTGTCCATGCGTTGATCAAATTTGCATAGAAGAGGGATATTTTTGTTTATGATTATGTTGCAACAATCAAGATTTGCCAAGGATAGTTATATATTCAATATTCAAATCTTACCATGAAGTATACATCTAGTGTTTTCAAGGAGTTCAATAATTTGGTTGATTACACTCACAACACAGTTCATTTGAAATGGAAAACAAGTTCTTTGGACCTTAACACCTTGAATGTTACATACTTGTGTTTTGATTTTGCAAGTTTTATTTTCTAGGCTATAAGTTTAGATGCCCATGGGCAAAAGATGCAAGCGTTTCAAGAGATCTTCAATGGTCTTGTGGATGCCACAAAGGCATCTTGTTCATGGTTTTTTGTTTCAACCCATTTTGAATTTGTTTTCATTTGAGTTTGTTTGAATTTGTGCTTGTATGAGTAATGAGTACATTTTGAATACGTTTGAGTTGTTTTTGTGTCTTTATCTATTTCAATCCTTTTCTATTTGAGTTTATTTGGGTATGTGAATTTGTGTCTATTTAAGGTTGTCTAAGTTTGTCAATCTACCTTAATCCCTTTGAAGTTTGTAAGTTGAATATGTTTGAGTTAAATCTTTTTTTCAGTTATGGTTTAGGGTTAAGGTTTGGGTTGTTGCATGTTTGAATTAATTTGAATTTTTATCTAAGTCCTTTGAATTAGTATGAGTTTTTGCTTGAATTAGTGTGAATTAGTTTGAGGCTCTGAGCTCAAGTTTACTTGAATTTGGACTCTATAGGAAAAAAAAAGTTTGCAAGTTTTGTTTGAATTTGTCTTTGTGTCTTTAAAGTTTGAGTTAGTCTTTGTCTAAGTCTATCTATTTCTTTGGGTTTGTCTTTGTTTCTTTGACTCTATCTTTGTTTCTTTGAGTTTGTCTTTACATGTGTTTGTTTTTATCTTAAGTTGAACTTATCTTTATCTTTATTACGTCTTTGTTTCAATCTAAGTTTATATTCACTACAACAAAAGAGGGGTATATTGCGATCCAAATATCATCGCAAACAACAAAGAAAAAAGTTTCTGAAAACCCGCAGTTGCGAACCACAATTTTTCGCAAACTCTTAAGCTCTTACGAAACCATAACATTCGCACCCGTACAATCGCAAGTTCTTCGCAACTCTCGAAATTGATACAATTGCAAAACTTTTCCGATTATAATTTCTTCTATACACCATTTGCGATTCCCAGTACATCGGAAATTATTTGCAACAAAGCCATCACCGCAACAACTTACTGAATCGACTCAAAACTCTATCGGTTTTCGATATAAGATCTAACGCAAACATTTTCTGATTTTCAAAATGCCGCTACCCGTTTGCGATACACATGACATCGGAAACTATTTGCAACAAACTCATCACCGCAAAGACTTAACGAATCGATTCAAAAGTCTATCGATTTCCGATATAAGATCTAACGCAAAGATTTTGCGATTCTCACAATGCCGCTAAAAGTTTGCGATTAACATTACATCGGAAACTATTTGCAACAAACCCATCACCACAACGACTTAGCAAATCGACTCAAAAGTCTATCGGTTTTCGATATAAGATCTAACGCAAACATTTTGGGATTTTCAAAATGCCGCTAAAAGTTTGCGATTAACATTACATCGGAAACTATTTGCAACAAACCCATCACCGCAACGACTTAGCGAATCGACTCAAAATTCTATTGGTTTTCGATATAAAATCTAACGCAAACATTTCGAGATTCTCAAAATGCCGCTAAAAATTTGCGATTAACATTACATCGGAAACTATTTGCAACAAACCCATCACCGCAACGACTTAGCGAATCGACTCAAAAGTCTATATGTTTCCGATGTAAGATCTAACGTAAACATTTTGGGATTATCAAAATGCCGCTAAAAGTTTGCGAAATCTATGATTTTGCAAACCTATTTTGGAATGATTTTACCCGTAAAAATGTAGCGATGTCTGTGACGTGGTATATTTGGTCTTTTGGCTTTTACAGTGTTTCGAAGAATTATGATTCGCAAATGGTTTTGAGATCCATTGTGTATCACAAGAGCATGACACTATATTCTTATTTTGGAAGCAGGGTTTATATTCATTTGGAGTCACTTTGGAAGGCAAAAATAAATATTTATATCAAAATTTCAAAATTTACAATGTAAAAGGGTTTGTAACCCTTGGGTATCAAGGAGGTGGCTCTATGAAGTGTTGGATTGCACAACTCTCAGATAATGTTACTAGATCCCCTACCTTCCCTTCCATAACACACCTATCATAACATATCGTGACAGATTTAAGTGTCCTATAATATTCTTCTCTACCCTACAAAAAACACCCAGTTTCAATGCAAGTGTTTAGACTTCTTTAATCTCCACTGTGTTTTACCCTAGAGGATTTTTGCACCATCAACTTGCAACCGCAACAAATGTGTAAACTGTAAGTGTGGAGGTACACACTTGGCAACATCTGGAATTGATGTTTGAGATCCAGCTGTGTATGAACAACCTGCTCCATTCACCTCTACTTCGGCTTCCTTCTGTAGCTTTGCAATACAAGATGTAGGACTGCACATTGACTTTAAAGCATCAAATTGGCTGCACTGTCTTCTGTACTTGAGTGTCATGCTTGAAAGTTCATAATTTTCAAAACTACAATTGGAACACTCTGCAGCCAAAGCCACATTCTGAATTAGCCTTGTGTCCACATTTCCTATTGACCAGCCAAACAATGAAATAAGTATCGTGCATGAGCATGACATTTAGATAACAGAAAATAACACCAAATCTCCCAAACATAAGGTAGAAAAACATAATTACTCTTGAAGCCAAGTGCTCTCAAAAGGAGCTGTCACACACCATTGGTCATCACAAACTGAAGTATGTATGTAAGTAATCAGTAAAAGAAACATGTATCTTTTATTTGATTTATGAGAAAACAGGCTAAGAGAAGCTTACCTCCATCACCCATCCAACATATTTCACATCGTTGACATGCTGATTCATGTCCAAATCACCACGTTTTGGCTGCAAAGAAAACTAGAACAAAGAAAACAAAGACAAGCAGCGAACAATATGAACAAACTAAAGATGTTTGAAACAAAGCAGGTGACTCCTGATTTGACAAAAAACTTGAACCCTTTTTTTTGTCCAAGGGCCAAAACCAATCTCATCTCTGGACCTTGGACAAGTCGTCAAGATCACCAACTCTATTGCACCCACCAAAAATGCCACAGTACACATACAGAACACACCAATGTCGATAGCAGAAGCAGCCAGGGTCTTTCTAAACGTAGCCACTTTGGCAGCATCTGTTGTTCTCCCACTGTACATGGCCATGAATTACCCACTGAGCCCCTTTGCTTGCAATATCAAATGGGTAACTGGATGATTCCACTGAAGCCAACAAAGTTTCATCATTTGCATCACTTGCAATATCCTATCAAGTCACAAGGCATCACACTCGACTCATCTTTATGAGATTTGAAGAAAATTCCATAAGAATGATTCACAATTACAAGATGAGTCTAGTGATTACCTTTTGGGTGCTACTCACAAAGTATGAGATCATAAACGGAAATCACTCCTTACTCACTATTTCTACCCTACAGCCACAATGGTAGGAGCTTTTACAACCTAGAAGGAGAATGAAGCTCAAAGGAAAAATGTCCTATTCTGCTCACAAGATACAGACACCCAAGCTAGGGACTCAGATCCTTTTAGACTGCGCTGCTCTAAGGAATAGCTACCTTGTATGTTGCAAGCTGAGATGTCCAAAAAGGTTTCACAAATCTGCAGTGCCACTAAGGTGACAATCTTGGGTACATTTGACTTCAATCGGTTTAGCTCCTTCAACGACTAATATCACAGAAAATTATAGGGTCCATTAAGGTTTAATATGGACACTCATCAAGCAACTTTGTATCAAAAATTAGGGAGTTAAAAAAATCATGGTTCAAATGGTTCCCATGATGGGAAAAATATCCTTGCAACCTCTGCAACTATCTTTGGATTTGCACCAAGGCGGCTGGGTTGTGTAGGCAAGGGAACTGATGAACTCAGTAGTACAGTTTGGCATACCTCTTTCAGCTCCAAGGTCATTGCATTCATCTTCTCCTCAAGCTCACATATTCGAGCCTCTAATGCGTTGTACTTTTTTGCCCAATGTTCACTACCTTTGTTTAGGATTGTAGTGTATTGTATAGGTGGTGCGTGGTTTACCTATCAAGACCAGCCCGAGTTAGATCACAGGTCTACTACTAAAGGCAAAATGTGCATATAGTTTTACCCATATGGCATATTTGTCACAAAATATCAAGACTGAAAAACACCCACCTCTTCTTTAACAATTGCCTCTAACTTGTCCCAGTCAGTCTCGCATTTTGTGTTGCACCCAAGTTGCATCCAATGAATGTTCGTAGCCTTGACAAGTTTGATCTCCAACTTGGTTTTCAAGCAGGCATATTTACATTCTGCAGGGATCACCTGCACAGTCAACGTGTGGGAGTTAACCTAGTGAGCAGCCTAGGCACATTAGCAATGTGCTTATCCTTCTACTGTAACAAAAATGGCATAGTTATAATTAGTCACCTTGCCAAACAAGGGGAGTTGTAGCATGCACGGCAATGGCTCCCTGAGATTAATGACCAGGCCTAGCTGCCAACACACATTCCATCATTTGCTGTAAGTGACATTAAATCACAACATCCATCATTTTATATGACCTTTAATTAACTACATATTTTCACCACACCTATAACTCTCCAATGGAAATCGACTGTCCCTGAAGTAAGAAACAAGATGTTAATATGTCAGTGGTTTTCCATTAGGCTATTGTGATCACAACACACTGTGTGTAACTGTGATCACAGCAACCTAATGGAAATAAACCCTAACATTGGCCCATTTATCACTGGGCTTTCAGAAACACACAGTGACCTGATAACAGAGGCCTAGAGCCATTCTTTTGGACAATTCATTGTAGGGTGAAGAAACTGCTGTAAAAATTGTGCAGCTGATCTGGAAACACATACAAGCCCAACTAACATACAACCAAACTATTTGAGAAACAAAATCAAGGTCTGGGAGTATATAGAACTTGGAACATACAATGTGTTCACTGAAATGAACTTTTAGATTTTCTTCTTCAGCTGCCTTTGCCAAAATACAAACCACAACCAAACTAGTTGTTTGGTACCATTCATACCTGCCACAGCCAAATAGATGCCTAACCACTAAAAGC
This sequence comes from Sphagnum contortum, assembly GCA_963920785.1. NCBI lineage: Eukaryota > Viridiplantae > Streptophyta > Sphagnopsida > Sphagnales > Sphagnaceae > Sphagnum > Sphagnum contortum. Next base: position 22,592,483 of record OY987276.1, on the reverse strand, counting down.
AAAAACAGTCCTAAAAGGAACTTTCTACTCCTACATTGTCCCCTACAGGTTATTCCGTGTTTGATGGAGCATGGACTCTTGTTAGGAAAACCCATAAACAACCATTGTAACGTAATGCAGCTAAATTGAGCCCACAATAACCATATGCAAGTTCGCCATATAAAAATCACCGAGCAACGGGCTTTGTTTTATACAACATTTGGATTCTACAAGAGCCCTTGCTGTAGATGCTTACTTGAATTTGGCCGGTGGAGCATATGGTGGTGCAGGGGACACCATGTCAACCACCTTGGTGTTTAAATTGGCAGATGCAAATTGCAAATCCTTCTTGACAACCTTCAACTCCATCTCAACACCCATTCGTGTGTCCATCTCACTTTAGCAAGGATTAATAACTTTTAAGGTTTCTTCCAAGCCTGTCAGGTTTCTCTTCGAGCTTTGGCCTGTGGTAAGGACCTTGCGAATTGTGACCAAGACCAAAACTCGCATCAACACTGCTCAATACCTGTAGAGTCCCCCATAGTCCCTCCATTAGCAACTAGGTTGTTAAAATCTACTGACCCATTGTGTGAACTCTGAGCAATCGTGCATTCTAAAAGAAACATCGCTAGTTTGTAAGATAAAAGTTGGAGGTAGTCGAAAAGGATCTAAAAATAGGGGAACAACTCTATATCACATTTAGAAATTCACTTCTGTGAAGTTGAACTTCTGAACAAACAACAACCTTCGTGCTGCTCGATCATTCACAAATCTTGGGATATGCTTGCATTTCAGTTTACCATGAACACCATACCAATCTAGACATATTTTGTGCCTTCTGAGATATACCGGATGCTCACGAGAACATCGACAACAAGCATCTAGATTACTTCTGAGATGTTCAATCCCTGAATCCTGGTGGTACCTCTGAACTAGCAACTTTACTGTGACATTGCTTGAAAGCACGTTTGATGTAAGCAACAGTCTTTTCTTTGTCGCATCCCCATACAGATTTCGTCATTATAGGCAGTCGTCATTTTCGTAAAGGGTTATTTAAAAGACTATCCAGTACACTGGAATCAGGTGTTGTTCGTGGGCAAAATTTTGTCAGGTTGAGGTGATAATGGAGGTGCATGTACATTTGGTACAAACTACACACTTATTCTGGACCCTAATGACTTGGCTCTTAAACCCTAAACCCTTCAAACCCCAAATTGATTAACCCCCATATACCTCATAAAACATTATTTTTTTGGCCATATACCTCATAAACAATGTTTTTTTGGGGAGTGAATCCCTTTCTTGTATAAAAATCCAGGAAATTTTGGACAATGTTACTTTCTAATTTAATATTAACCAATTTTGCTATTTTGAGGCAAATTTCAAGGAAATTATAACATCATATATATGGCACACTACTATGTTTCAAAATAAAACAATAATTTTTAGAGGGTGAATTTGCCTACCGTAAGTTAGAAATTGGAAATATATGAAGATAAATATGAAAAGACTGGAAATCCTTGGTTTGTCTATGTCAATTCTTGAAGATAAGAGCACCAAAAAGGAGCAATAAACCCGCTTGCTTCTTGTTGAGGGTCCGGTTTTGTTGACAAGTTAAACAAGTCTTCACATACTCCTCTGCATCATCCTTCAAGTTGGGCCAATAGTAGGACTTCTTTAGGAATGTTGTGGTGCGCTTTGCACCACCATGGCCCGCAAGCGGCCCATCATGACATTCCTTCAAAAGTGTGTCTCGCATCTTCCCTTCCGGCACATAGAGTCGATTTTGTTTATACCATAATAATCCATTTCTCAAATGGAAGTGGGACTTGGCTCCATTTTGGATGCTTTGCCTTGTCTCCTTGGCAAAAGCATCCCGGCGACTCGCTAGCCTAACTTCCTTTTGAAGTTCCGACTCTCCAACATACACCACTCTAAGTTGGTGTTTCCGGCTCAAGGCATCGGGGACTATGTTCTCCTTTCCCGGCTTGTGCCGAATGTCCACATTGAACAAGGCCAATGTGTCTTGCCACCTTTGTTGTTTTGATGACAACTTGGGTTGAGTTGCGAAGTACTTCAAGGTCACATTGTCGGTCCACACCACCACATCTTTGGAGCCTATGTAATGGCCCCACGTCTTGAGGCAATGTATGACCGCCCACATTTCCTTCTCGTGTGTTGGCCACCTTCGCTCCGTCTCACTCAACTTCTTGCTTTCAAAGGCCACGGGCCTTTCATCTTGCACTATGACACCCCCAATTGCAAAGTCGGAAGCGTCGGAATGGATTTCAAAGTCCTTGTCAAAGTCGGGCAACTTCAACACCGGCGCCTTCACCAAAATGCCCTTCAATGTTTCAAAGGCTTCGTCGCATGCTTCATCCCAATCAAAAGTGACAGCGGACTTCTTCAAGAGGTTTGTCAAAGGGGCCCCTATTTTTGCAAAGTTCTTTATGAACTTGCGATAATAAGAGGCCAATCCTAAAAAGGATCTCAAGGCGGGAGCCGACCTAGGCGGCTCCCAATCCAAAATTGCCTTGACCTTGTGGTCATCCATCATCAAACCATCTTGAGTTATCCTATGCCCAAGAAAGTCCACTTCCGTCACCCCAAATTCGCACTTCTCGAGCTTGGCATACAACTTGTTTTCCCTTACCCTTTGGAACACCTTGTGAAGGTGCTCCGCATGCTCCTCCATGGAGCTACTATAGATCAAAATGTCGTCTATGTAGACGACCACAAAATCATCAAGCCATTCGCGGAAAATGTCATTCATGAGAGTGCAAAATGTTGCAGGTGCATTGGTGAGCCCAAAGGGCATCACCAAGAACTCGTATGAGCCATACCTTGTGCGGCAAGCGGTCTTTTCTTCATCCCCTTCTTTGATCCTTATTTGGTAATACCCCGAACGTAGATCAATTCTACTAAAAACCTTGGCTCCCGAGAGACGGTCAAATAGATCATCGATGCGAGGTAAAGGATATCGATTTTTCACCGTTGCCTTGTTGAGTGCTCTATAATCAACACACATCCTCAAAGTCCCATCCTTCTTGTGAACAAAAAGGACGGGTGCCCCATATGGCGACTTACTTGGTTTGATGTAACCTTTGGTGAGGAGTTTTTCGAGTTGAACCTTTAACTCTTTCAACTCCTCATGACTCATTCGGTATGGGGCCTTGGTGGGAGGTTCCACTCTCGGCATCACTTCAATCGCATGATCAACACGTCTTCTCGGGGGCAAGTCTTCGGGCAACTCGTCGGGCATCACATCCGAGAACTCTTCCAAAACTCGCTTTATGCACTTGGCGGAAGTCACCAACTTGGTGACCTCCTTGGGCTCACACTCATCCAACACCCGCATGACACACATCATGCCAAAACCTCCCACGCATTCTCTTTCCCAAGCTTTTCCTAACATGAAGTGGATGGTTGGGCCACCCACACAAGGCATCTCATGTGCCTTGACTCGTGCAATCCCACTTTTAGATGGGATTCTAACTAACCTATTGTGCCCTTCAATGAGCACATTGTTTTGGGTAATGAATTCCATTCCCAAAACGCACTCCATTCCACCCAAGGTGGAAACCAACAAATCCACTTTTCCTCTCCAATTTCCCAATTGGAGAGGCACTCCCTTTGCTTGTAGTGTAGTTGGATGGGGAACCCCATCCGCGAAGTGCACCTCAATGGGTGCCTTGAGCTCCTCCAAGTGGAGCTCCATCCTTTCGGCGCTCTCCCGAGTTATGAAGTTGTGAGAAGCCCCTGTGTCCAAAAGACATAAGATTTCCCGCTTAGCAATCTTCCCTTTCAAGAAGATAAGTCGATTGCATTCCGTTTGGGCTAGAGTGGCATTGAAAGCAAGTACCTTAGAGCTCCCCACCCCCGATTTGGACTTGGGACAATCTTTGGAGTAATGCCCCACTTCGTTGCAATTGAAACACGCTCCCTTGGGCTTGTCTCCAAAATTTCCCTTGGTTTGGCTCCCTTTGAAAGGAGCCCCCTTCTTCACAAAACTTCCCTTTGGTTTGGACCCCGAGCCTTGAAAGTGTTTGGGCTTATCCTTGGTTGGGCTACCTTGCCCTCGATTCCATTCCCCCTCATGCCTTGGCTTTTTGTGAAGGAACTTGTTGTCCTTCTTGAACCCAGATTTATCACTCCGCCCCACATCCGAGAAGTTCTCCACTTTCATGATGGCTTCGGATAATGAGGTGGGCCAACTCTCCTCAAGCTTTCGCTTGGCCCAAGTTGGAAGCCCCATCACGAATTGGCACACACGGTCCATCTCATGCATGTGCCTCACCTTGAGCATGAGTTCCGAATAAGCCCTCACGTATTGCCTCAAATTTTCATTTATGGCATTCACAAGGTCACGAAGTTTACACCTAGAAATGTAGTCGGAGTTTCTTGGAATGAACTCCGCCTCAATGCGATCTTTGAAAAACTCCCACGTATAGCCATGGTTCTTCCCCTCCTCTTGTCTCACCGTCCGCCACCATGTGGTGGCATAGCCTTTCAAGTAGGATTGGGCAAGCTCCACGGCGGAATTCAGTCCAACCTTGGCGGCATGGAGGTAGTCGTCCATTTCCGCAAGCCAAGCATCCACAACCTTGCGGTCGCGGGCACCATCGAAGTTCCCGGGTTTAGCCGGTTGGAACCTTTCACCCTTGGCGGCTCCCGTTTTGAGAGCCGCCACCAACTCACCAAAGTCGGGCCTCCCCATCTTGAGAAGTACTTCGAGTTGCTCTTGGGTGAATAGGACCGAACTCCTTTGTTCTTCCTCACTTTCGGGCTCATCTCGGTCCTCCCGGAGCCTTGGTTCCTCCTCACCAATGGATTCCGGCGGGGCTACTTGGTCCTCGGCGGGTTCCTCCAATGTAGTGTCTTGCGGTTGCTTGCGGTTCTTCTTGGGAGCCATCTCAACCCAAGAAGTGAGCTTCACCTTGAGCTCTGATACCACGTGACGCGCTCCTTGGTCCCGGGGTGAACCCACTTGAGGGTTCACCAAATGTCAAGTTGCGGAAAGTTGGGACCGAGGGCACGCTCCCGGCTTCCAACTCTAGAAAGGGGTTGAGGGTCGAGTTGGGAGCCCCGGGATTAGACTAGGAAGAGATCAAGCTTTTAGATCACACGAACTTGCATCATAAACCAACACGAGTTAGTTAGAATCCATTTGCACTCTTTTGGTGTTGGGACAAGCCACGGGGACTCGGACTCACTTGGACTCACCACATCCTTGGCTCGGGAGTATGCCACCACCATACTCCCTATAGTATTCTCTGCAGCTCCCCATGGAGGGGGCATCCAAATGGCACAAATTCCCGGGACTCCCGAAATGGAGTCCCGATTTTGTCCCGGCGGGACTCCCTGAACTTTGAACCGCCATAACTCCCGACTGCAGAGTTGGATCGCGACGATGTCTGAACCGAAGTTGTAGCCCTCGTCTAGATCTTTCCAACGCCGTATTGCACTCCCGATTCGGATGTCGGGAAGGCATCGATTCCCGACTTTTAGTGGTCGGGAGCCAGTTTGACTCCCGGCCCTTCTTTTGCCCATAACTTGGGCTGTATATGTCCGAATTTCCAATGCGAGGGCATTTTCGATATCTACGTTTCAAGACCTTTTTAACGACACCAAGAACACCCCAATGCAAGGTGTTTTGCCCCTTGATGTCGAGCTCTGAACATTCGGGAGTCCCGGAAGACTCCAAATCCCCAACTTTTCCAAGTGTTGGGCTTCACCCCCACACTTGGCCAAGTTAAGGTTGCGACACCTGATTTATCATTCTCCTCTGCTCTGCCTTTGAGAGAGTGCCCCACTCAACTCCTCGTGCAAAGTTGGTGGAGACAATGTGCTTAATGGTGCTCTTGGCCCCAGTGTATGCCAGCTTAGTTGGAATTCCCTCCTCTGCCAATGTTATCAGAGGGAGCTTCTTCCTCTCCTCCTCCTTCTTCTTAAGATCGAGCTTCTCCTTTCTGATGGCATCCCTCTCATCCTTCCTCCTTTTCTTCTCGAGCGTTCTAGGTGAGAGAGCTCCTGTTGTTACTCTCTCATCTCTCTTTCTCTTCTTCTCTGCTGCCTTGGCTTCTGCAGCCTTCCTTGCCTCCTCCTCTCTTTGTGCTTCCCCAGTAGTTAGCCCTGCTTGCAATGCTTGACCTAAGATGGCTATCAAGGATGCCAGCCCTTCAGGTGTCCTAGTATCGATTGCAAACAGCTCTGAAGCTCTCAAGTGATCAGCAACCATCTTCCTCAACCTTTCCTCATTGTTGTCACCTCCTCTAGACCCAGAACCCCCTCCACTAGTCCCAGCCATTGTAATCCGCCCCCTCCTCTCTGCCCAAGTTTTCCTTCGAAAATTCTCGAGCAATGCCGATAATGAGTTCAAATTCACTCGCCGTCCTACTCTAGTCTAGACCCCCAGAAAGATTTCACTACACCTTATTCCGTCTAGCTTAAGGACTTTTAGAAATTCAGGGCTTGCAATGTAACCCGCATCTAAACCTACGATACGGTATTGCTCACAACGGCCGTGCAATGCTGTTCGTTTCGCAACATTAGAAGGTTGCGAAGTCGGGGGCTTCGCTAACGTAGGAGGAAGTTAAAGGTTTTAGGGCTTTGGTTTAAGTAACGAATGCAGATGCGAAAAGGGATGCGATGGTAGGGGGTTCGCAAGGGGTTCGCAAAGTTTTAGGTTTAGGGTTTCTTCTCGAGAGTTTTAGGTGAGAGAACTCCTGTTGTGCATATGGCAAAGGGTTTCGAGCAACCAGTCCTATAGGCATTGTTAAGCCCACATTGGATGCAGGTATGCATTTATTTTTGGTTTAGGTAGTCTCAATTTATGAGTTGTCAAGGGTTTATATTGTTGTATCACATGATTTTTGAAAGTCTAATCTGGTCTTTGCCTTACATTTGTGCCTTATTAATGTGACAGATGATATGTCTTCCTCCTCCGTTGTCTCCACTAGTGACTCATCCTCCTCAAATGAAGGCACATTAGCTCATACGCAAGCAGAGGTGTCCCCTTCTCCTCGTGGTCCACCTCGACAACTTTGCCAATGCACCAAGTGTGTTGGTCAGATTTCACAAAAGTCATATGTTTGTGCTCAACACATTCAGCGATTTGGGCGTCATCGTGGTCTTACCCCAGGAGCTTCTTCATCTCATGTGGTGTCATTTTACCATTGTCATTTTTCCTCTTTGATACATGTTATTTTTCATGAAATCCTTTTTGAAACTATTTTCACTTCCATGGTTTGTTGTGGTTTTTTTAATGTAATAGGGTTCCCGTATGACACCACCACCCTATGTTCTATCACAAGGGGTTTTAGCTGCCATAGGAAATGCACTTTCGCATGCATTTGCTGTAGGGATTGGTGCCTCTCATGAGGCCAGTAATCCACATCATGAGGCAAGGCCATGTCTGCCTTCTGTTAGACAGCGATCCAAAGCACAACATCCAAGTGAAGGTCATGCTAGGACTATTGTTGAGGGCAGATGGGGTATGTGTGAGTTCACTGGCAAATGTGCCAATATTATCCAGTCATGGAACCCTGCAGTTCTTGGGTTGCTTAATAGTTTGCCCTATGATGAGGAGGTTATGGTTTGGGGTAGACGATGGATTGTTAAGACTTCTACACTTGGAGAGAGGCATGGCTATGGAGTATATGCTTGTGAGGACATCATTGTAGAGGATTCAACTAGTTGTCGTAGAGAGGGTCCTACTTTGTTCCCTTATGGTGGGCCTATCTATAAGAGAAGACATTGGAACATGATCCTCAAACAACATCCTGAGTGGAAGACCTTTGCTCTTGAGATGGACACCTTTGCTAGTAGCACTAGGAGGCATAGTGATGTGAGGGTGATAGATGGAGACCCCATACGTTCTGGAAACATTGCTGGTTTCATCAACAATACGGTGGGGACTCGACCTAAGCGTAGGGCTAATTGTGAGTGGGTTTTTGTTGAGGGACCTCCTCCAGCACCATATGGCCAGACTTATCATGAAGACCATTGCCTGGTGTTAGCTACTAGGACGATCAGATCAGGAGATGAGTTGTTTACACACTATGAGTGGAATTAGGATTCCACCATTTCTGAACTATGTACTTTGATTAAGACATAACATACCATATCTATATACATGCATTTTGGCATTTTTTATTTATAATGTAATATGCAACTATGCTTGGTATATAGTTAAAATCTTCTGGATTTGGTATTGCATAGAATATTCGACCTTCTGAAGACATGTTGCCACGGAGGTTGAGAGCAACATATCGGGAAATGGGCATGTCACACAAATCAAACTCTTCATCAACTCATTCTTCATCAAATAACTTGTCTGCTCATGACGAAGGTGTCTCTCAACCAGTTCAGGAAGCACCACTGCCTGCAAACCAAGAACAAGCGATGGATGACTTCATGGTTGACTGGTTTGGACTTGACATAGTTGATGATATGTCTGGCAACCCACATGATGAAGGAGCCAATGCAGATGATCCACGTCATCAACATACTGCCCATGGACAACGGCGGTGGCAAGAGGCGAAGGCACATGCTCAAACACCTATTTTTCAAGGTGCAAGGTTAAGCCGTTTAGCAGCCATACTGGGGTTGTTAAACATCCAAGCAAAACACAAGGCAAGCAATACTATGTTGTCAGACATTTTCCAGTTTTGTCATAGCCTCTTGCTACCTAAGGAAAATGTTTTGCCAGGATCTTGGAAGGAGGCTAAAAAAATCTTATCCTCCATAGGCATGGAGTATCAAATTGTCCATGCATGTGTTAATGACTGCATGTTATTTCATGGGAACAATGCCCATTTAACGGAGTGCAATACATGTGAAGAGGCTCGATATGATCCTCACATGCTTACAAAGAAGGTGCCCAGGAAATCAATAAGGTGGTTTCCCATTATTCCTCGCTTGTTGCACATATATCGGTGTATAGACTTGGCCGAGTTAATGGTTTGGCATAAGAAACATCGATCAGAGCCTGGTGTTATGAGGTTACCGATTGACTCTCCTGCTCACAAGCATGTGGAGTCAACATGGCCAGAGTTTGAGCGTGACCCTAAGCATGTGAGGTTGGGGTTAGCATCAGATGGTGTTAGTCCACATTCACTTGGAGGAAAGGGACGACCTACCTCTGTTTGGCCAGTTGTTGTCATGAATTACAACCTTCCTCCGTGGTTGTCTATGAAAAAAGGATTTTTGCTGCTTTCTCTTATTATCCCAGGGCCAAGTAAGGTGAAAAACCTAGACACCTACTTAGCACTAGTGGTCGATGAGCTCAAAACATTGTGGGATGGAGTATGGGCATACGATGGGAGGAAGACCACTGGAGGAATACCACGTGTATTCAAGTTGAGGGCAATCTGCATGTGGACAATGCATGATTATCCTGGTAAGAAATCATGCACATGCCTCTATATATTTCTTTATTATTCTGTTTTGTGATTATTTATTGTTCTAATATTCCGTTCTTCTACAATCAGGGTTTGGTTTTGTAAGTGGGCTGCAAACTCAAGGCTACAAGGCCTGCTCTACATGTGGCCCAAGTTTCGAGGACATGGCTAAATACTCAAGCCATCTTCGCAAAATTGTTTACCTTGGCCATATAAAGTTTCTTCCACTGGGACATGATATGAGATTAGACCCACTTTTATTTTCATCTTTTGACATGCCTTATGGTGATGAGCGTGATATTCCAGAAGCTACCACTTTTGCATATTGGAGGGATGTGGCCAATAAAGTTATTGACCTAAATGATTCTATGGTGTTTGAGGGTAGTGGATTGACAAGGTGGGGTATATTCAACAGCTTGCCTTAATGGGGTGAGCTGAAAATACGTCATCTCTTGGACCCCATGCACATTGAGGGAAATGTGGGAAAGGCTATTATAAAATAGCTCTATGGAGAGAAGGACAGTAACTTTAGGGAGGCCTGTGAGGATTTTGAGAGGCATCCCGATGTGTGGATTACTGTTGATCCTAACACAGGTATTGAGCAGCGACCATCAGCTCCATGGACACTTACTACACGGGAAAGAAGAGACTTTCGAAATCGCATAGGAGAGATGCGATTCCCTACAGGTTTGAACTTTGATGGCAAGGGTTGAATTTAGAAGTACTCTATTGCTTTTATTTATATTTAAATCTTATACTGGAAAAAGAATTTGAAGTATAGAATGTTATTTATTGGATGTTTAGAATACTTTTGTATAATTTTATGGTACCTTGTTGCAGGTTATGGAGCTAATCTTCAAAAAGCTTTTGGTAGGGACGATGACCACAAGTGGCCAAGGTATTTCAAGACACATGACTATCATCGTTTACTGCAACACATATTGCCTGTGGCAATAATAGGCTTAGCTAGTGCAGAAGTACAAGATGCTCTTTGGTCATTGGGAAACTTGTTGAGATGGGTATGCTCAAAGGAGTTATTTGTAGAGGAGATTCCAAGAATGAGGGTAATAGCAGCAGAGGTGGTATGCAAGTTGGAAAAGGCTTTCCCTCCATCATTATTTGATTGTCAAATGCATTTACTAGTTCACCTTGTGGATGAGATAGCCATTGCTGGTCCTGTGCATTGTCGGTGGATGTATTGGCTTGAAAGATATATGGCAGTATTAAAGGGTTATGTCCGTAACCATGCACGAGTGGAGGGAAGCATGGCAGCAGGACACTTGGCAGCAGAGAGCATGTTTTATTGCACCAACATCTTGGCCACTATAGATCCATCATGTCCTCATGTCTGGATGGAGGAAAGAGAAGAGGAGGAAGATCATTTGACTGGTGCCATCAAAACACGTATGTTATTACCTATAGAGTTAATTCAGCTGACCACATTCATGTTGAATAATAGTAATGTCATGGAAGAGTGGAGGAACTTCTATGAGAATGCCAAAAGTATGAGTGGGAGATCAAGGATTTTTCCTACATTTCATAAGTACATGAAAGAGAAGTTGGTTGAAGTGGATCAATTGTTGGCACAAGGAGAAAGTATAGCATGTTTTCCAGAGATCACAGATGATGTTCGCACCATGGTTCATGGACCACTAAAAGTTGTGACAACACGTTCTGCAATGTGGACACAAGGAAGACATTTCAGGTATTTATTTTTTCTATTTCATTAGGCATATTAACTCATCTTCATATTCCAGACAAGTTTTTTAGAATGTTCTAGGATGATTTTTATGGGCATGAAGTTTCTATTATCATATAAGTTTAAGACTCACAATGCCTAACACAATATTAATTTCAGGATTTCCAGTTTGGATGAAAAGAGGGGCCGCACCTTTGACTGTGGAGTTCAAGGGCAATTCATTCAAGACTCTAGAAACAGTCGGCATGACAGGAATATTGTTCGAGATATTGTGCCACATTATGGAAAGCTGGAAGAGATCTTGGTGGTATCTTATGGTGCACATTCAAAGTTTGAAGAGTATGTGTTTAAGTGCAAGTGGTTTAAAGTGAACCTTGCTGGTGCAAATTGCACTGTAGTTCAGGATGAGTGCGGACACACACGGTTAAAGACATCTGCCACCAGTTATCAGCCATCTCATTGGCAAACTTCAGAGCCATTTACTTTTCCCAGTCATGTAGAACAATGTTTTTATCTTCCTTATCCCCCAAACCCAAAGGAGTGGTCACTTGTTGTCACATATGTGCCACGGTCCCGTTCTATTCTAGGTGAGAAACCAGAGGTTGTGTTTACAACCTCTGAGGTGGATGATGACCACGTATAATGTACTACTCATTAATTTTATGTAAATTGCCATTGAGGCTTGTGGTTCTATATTACTGCACAATGTTCATTGTGTCATTTTCTGCCTATTCTGCTCCATTGTGTAATTTTATTTTGAAGAATAGGAGCACTGCTATGCGTATTTTATTGATATTTTCACTCAGTCTACCAAGGTGATATAGATTATAATAATAGTTAAGTGGATTTATAGCTTCCATTTGGTCTAAAAGATTTTTTATTTTTTTATGGCGTTTTGGGAATTAGATGACATTGCGAAACCCTTTTGCGAAACTTCCTTCTCCAGTAACCCTTTCACTACTTTGCGAGCTAACGCACATCGCAACTTGCGATATGCCCACCAAAGGAAACTTTTGCGAAAATCTGTGGTGAGGTTTGCGATACATATTCAAATGCAAAATGAGAGGTGCCGAATAACGCAAGTTGCGATGTTTTGTGAGTCTCAAAGTTTGTAGCGATACTCTGTGTATTGTAAAAGTTGCGATGTTTTGAGTATGATTAAACGTTGCGAAGTGCGGAATATCGCTATGGTGGACAGAGATTAAGCGGGTCGCAAAGTTTTGTTTGTCGTGTATCTCGCAAAAACGCTACGATGATTAAAGGTTCATTATCAATTTGCGATGAGTGGTGCACCACAAGTTGCGATGCGTATCGCATCACAAATTTGGCAGTTTTTTTTGCTTCACAAACCCTTCAGGTTTTTTGTTTTTCCTTCGCAAACCCTTCAGATTTTTTGTTTGGCCCTTCGCAAAAAGGCACAATATGTAGTAGTGATTGGTCTATCTGAGTCTAAATATGGTTGGTTTATTTATAAATAAAAAAGAAGGGTATGCTTGAATTTATGTGTAACTTATTGCCTTTCTCTATTACTTTCAAGGTCTACCACTAGAAATTGGATGTTTGGCTGCAATTTGTAATCACTTATCCTTTGAATGGTTTTATTTGTAGCTATAGCATAATCATTAATTTTGGAATTAAGCTCAAGGTTTCCAATGTTTCATATCATGGATGTTATGGGAATTTGTTATCCTTAGTATTGCTTCAAGTTGATGTGAAAGATAATTTCAATTGTCATATGGAGTTGATCAAATCAAACTATTGCATTAAGCAACATTTGGAACTTACAATCAAACTTTCAGACTCAAGTACGTCCTTGGAAGTGGCTAGAATTTGTCCATCCAATTTATCCACAAGTGGTTTTGAAATGCAAGCTAATATATTCAAATTACCATGAAATCCAATGTTGTTGTAGCAATGGAGGCATTCCACATCCTGAGGCATTCATTTCTTGAAATTCTCAGATTGGCAAAAATAACATTACTGCAACTGCTAAGGTCAGTGGAAAATGAACGCACATTTTCCACATTATCTTTCATGAAATCAAAATTGAAAAATTGCTTCAATGAACACTTACACACAATTGTTGGGATGTATTCCCAAACTTTTTTCACTTTGAACACCTTCCCATACAATGCATGTTTTGATGATTGGAAGGAGCAAAAACCTAGGCAAAGTTTGAATTAAGTTATAATGGAAATAATTTAAAGCCTTTTTGACTTTCAATGATGACAACTTTTGGTTAGAGTTGGGTGGCTTTTGCTTAAGAAACTAGAACATTAGGTTTAGGGTTGAAGTTGAAAATGCACCATTGAAGGTTTATTTGATTAAGTCTTATTGAATTTGTTTAATTATGTGTTTGTGTGTTTGTCTAAGTCTATGCATTATCAATCTACATTTGTAATATGTATGACTTTGAGTCTATTTTGGAATAACGAGTATGTTTGATTTTTGTGTATTTTAAATTATGTTAGATAGTTTACGAATTTGTGTCTAAGTTCTAAGTCTTTTTGAATTTGCGTTTATTTGAGCAATGAACATGTCTAATTTTTTGTTTTTTTATTATTATGTATGGGTTAGAAAGTCTACGTCTATTTGAAACTTGAGTATTCATGAGTACCCTATGTAGTCACCATATTTTAGATAATGTGATGTACATTTTGCCAATTTCTATTGGTGCAAATTTCCATATCTTACCAACTTGTAATGATTTTTTTTTGGTTGCACATAGCCATATTTATATTTATTGAAATTTTTTATAGCTAGAAGTTCCACGATACAACATTTGCAGCAATGTCAAATATGCATTCCAATTATATGTCTAAAAGTCGTTTGTTTGAAATTACAAAATCCTTAAAAAAAGGTTGGTGGGTTTGGCATGAAGTTTGTTAGAACCATGAAACATTATTATACAAAATGCATTTAATGTCCATTTTTCACCCATCACATTTTCTTGGTCCCTTAGGCTTTCAACCTTTTTGTAAAGTGAACTTATACCATGACATGTATTTTCTTCCTATCAAAGATTTTCAATTTTGATGGTTATGGGTTTTCAAGTTTTAGTGTAAAGGGTATCTAATTAATACAAGGGAAAAAAATCCTTCATTTTACTTTTATTCTTTTTCTGTAGCAATTTATGGTTTTTAGTTTTTAAAAAAGTAATCCCACATTATTCATAGGTTTGTGTGTATTGCAATTGGAACATTATTTTGATTTTTTTTTTATGTGCTTCAAGTTTGAAATGTAGTAGGCACATGCACATTGTGATGGTTGTATATTGTGACTCATATTAATTAGTTGTGAGGACTTGCAAAGTTCAATTTTATTTTTTTGTGATGGGCATCTTTGATTGGCCAATCACCAAAATAAATAAATAAAAAACAAATCAAGCTTTGAACAATCCCAAAATAGATATGTCATGATCTCTCCCTTTGGCCTACCTATATAAATTACAATGGTAGAATTTAAGGCAAAACATATGGGTTAAAATGAGGAGCTATTGGGAAAATGTTGGTGAACACATTGGGAACAAAAAATCAATCACTCCAAATTTCAATTATAGTTGAGTAAAATAAACACCGATTTTTTTTTGCCATTAGATTTGTTATATATATTTTTGGTTTTCTTAGATCTCAATATGGTTGTGGTAGATTTGGCAATGCCAGCCTCCTTTCACATAAATATTGGACATATGAAGAATTTCCATTTTGCTTAAAAGTAAATTGGGCAAAAAGATAACCTATGATTCATGTCCAACACATTAATTAATAAATGAATGAATGAATGAATAAATAAAGGAAAAATGCCCAACAAGGGAACAAACGAAAGGAAAAAAAAGGACCCAAGGCCAAACAAAATACCACATTGCAAAATACAAAACGCATTATGGGGAGCTTTAGGAGGAAGAAACTTGAAACCTAGGACATAAACCCATCACATGTAGCATGAAGCAAGTTGTGCAATGAAATGGGTGAAAAACATGGAAGGACCAAGCCTAGAAGATGCCTCTTTTGCTACCGTAACTACTTGATGCAAGATGGTGGCAGCTTAAACTCTTCAAAAAGCCATTGGCACCTTTAGCTTATAAAATAAATGTATAATTGAAAGAGGAGGACCTTTAAAGCCCTTTGTTGACCATGCCATGTTGGCACGTCGATGAAGAAAACTATCTACCTATTCATGTAAACATCCAAATATTTATATTGCTAGAAGAATGAAATCATCCTTAGCATGTTAGTTGTGATATGATACAACCTTTGCCTAAGTCGTAATTGTCGCAACCATTCCCCAAGAAAAAACGGCTCATGAAACAAAATTCGCATGAGTCGAGTTAGTAATGACTACGTTTGCCAAATTACGAATACATATGTTGTAAGCACAATATCCATTCATTGTTGTGATGATTGGAGATATGACATTGAAAGAACATGTGTTTGCTCATGCAAAACATGGAACCCGACATCCTTAGCAATGGAGGCAAAAAAATCTCGAATCACATGGCTTATGGTTTTTCTCGATGCATATGCAACCAAGCCATAGATTTGATAAGGATACAACTATTTTCTTGTGCTCATGCGGGAGGCTTAATATGGTGCATAATGATGAAAAGAAAATGTCAAAGGCCATCATAAAAGATGGGATGACTAGGCGAACATAAAACCAAGCACCCAAGCTTGGGCCTGCACAAGATTTCAACAAAATGAGATGACAATGAAAGGAAAACTTTTAGATAATGTTGGAAAATGAGATGAATGCTTGTGCACTTTTTTTAATATGTTTTCTTAAAGATGATCCACTATTCTTTCTAATAGTTGTTCAAATGGTGGGATGGAAGCTTGAACAATTAGAGCTAAAAGGTCACAAGCCCACCTAAAATGAGCCTAAAATGGAAATGGACTTGAATTGCTAGCCCTTATAACCCCCAATAAAAATGTGTAATTATCATACAAAAATTTGGATGTGATGATTAAGGAAACAAACCTTTAATCCTTTAAGTATATTATTGGGGCGATAACCTCTATAGAGACAAAACCTATCCCACCTCTAAAGATGGGAAAAAAAGCTTGTTGATAAACCAAGGGAACCTTTGGACATTCGAAAGAAATTAGCCTTAAGAGTTTCCTAAATACGTGAATGAGGGTCAAATCAAAGGAAATTAGTTGGCATTAAAAATCTAGGAGTGGGGGGCGGGGGGGGAACGAAGAAAGTAATAAGGCTTCTATGCGAAACAACGAGTGAAAATTTCGAATACTACCCACATATCCCCCAACTTAAGAGAAACATCAATGTGTTGAACATCATCGTCTAAATCAATTTAAAGAAATGAAGATGTAAAAGAAAGGGACCCTAAAAAAACACCCAAAACCATAATGTCCTTAACAAGAGTACAAATATTTGATGGAGGCAATAACTTGAAGGCAACCTCAAAGGAGATTAAGCAACACACTTGTGGGGTTGAACTGCAAGGCCTACCAAATATAATTAGTAAAAAAAATGGTGAATAACCTTAGAGACAATTGAAGCAAGCCCAATGATGTGGGTGTCATCTATAATGGAAGGAAACAACAAGATGGAAAAAAAGGAGTTGAACTACTAAATGTGCATAAATGAGTTAGGGCAAAAAGAGGACCACCCAAAGGATCCCCTTGATGAGTTCCAATGGAGGATTAAATAATAGACAAATCACCCTTAAGGAAATGGTGATGAAAGAAAAGAAAGAGTTGGGGAGCATAAAAGGAACGAATGGAAGGTATGAATGAAACAACTACCCACTTGTAACATGCAACTCCTTAAATATAACCTTACGGGAAACAATGTTGAAAGCATTTGCAATGTCTACTTGCAACACCACCCAATCAGGGTGAACATTTAAGGCTGCCCAAATATTGTGCACCATTGCTTCATAGCCTCCCTTGACTACGACCCCAAACTAGTGGGGAAATAAGCGAGCGATAATGCATTGCAAAATTGGAAGCCAAAGGTGTTACTCCCCAATCAATAAAAAACCTCACCTACTACTATTAATTGAATGCCACCAAAAGGCTTGGCCAAAACTAATAGCCTAATAACATCAAAGGCCTTGGCTACTCTCGAGATGCCCTGCAACAACATAAGAACACACAAAAAAAAAAAACTAAGAAAAGTTGATAGCTGAGTTCTTTGGGTTAAACAATTCTCGAAGGTGTTTAAATTTCATGCCTAAAGGCTTTTTAGTTGAAAAGTGAGATAAATGGATGAATATTAACTTAAACGTGTTTAAAAGAAAAATCCAAGTCTGCTTCTAGCTGGAATTCCATCAAAAAATCCGAGCATGACAAAAACAAATCTAGAAGATGAAAAACTTACAAAGCAACAATGGTTGAACCTTGTTTTTTTTAAATTTAAATAACTAAATAAATATTTCAGCATCACACTGCCAAACATCAGGCATAGGTATGATAAATGTTTCTAGTGGTGGTTGGCTCCTTTAATCATCCACCTGCTCTCATTATAATTGATGGCTGACTACTTTGATGGAAAGTTTCTTTGACAAAGGAGACAAGGTAAGCATCAAGTGTATAATTAGAGCAGGTGAATGCTTAAAACAGGCTCTCTAGTACTACTAGACCAAGCAAATCTAGATGTGCAGATAGCCTGAATCCAGCAGCCTTGAACAACAAGTTCTTTCAAATCTTCACAATTGGATAAAGACTCTGCTTGGTCAGAAACATTTAACAACCCATTTCAACTTCCATCCTGCCAATAAAGTGTTGCCTGTTTTTACATGTTTTATGTGCCTTTTAGCATCATTTGAATGTCAATTGAAATTTTGCAGTTGGCCCAAAAAACTATTTTAAAAAAAGATATAATTTAAAATAGAATGAAAATAAATAAAAATTTGCAGTTGGAAAAAGGTCAAAGTAGCTGAAGAATTAGAATCAGCTGCCATTTTTGGCCTGCAGGTAAAAGACATTTATAACATAAAAATAAGATCCAGAATCAAGCCAGTTGCAGAGGGGTTCAGCATGATTCTATTATTTCCTCTATAAGCAGCTTTATATATATATATAATGTAGCCTAGGGTCAGTTTCCACATTGACAAAACATTTTTTTTTCCCAAAAAAGGAATTCTTTTCTATAAAAAATTGAAATTACATAGATATATATATAATTTTTTTTTCATCATGTGCTATAATATTGTGATATGTGAGTAGTGAAATTTATTCAGAGTGTAGCCTATGATCATTTATGATGATTTTCAACATTTCAACTTCATATTTTTCACAAGTTTTCATTTAACTATTTTGAGGATTAATTTAAGGTCAAAACTGACCTTAGGGTAAGGTATCATTCGTTCTTGAGCAGAGTGATGACTCATAAATTTTTTCTGCTGCTGGTGGGAGATTTTGGGGCAAGTTGCTTGCAGGCTTCACAAGTGCCTTGCCTTATTCAAATAGGGTTGTAACCTGAGTTTTCTCTAAGAATTTTTTTAATTTATTGTAAGTGGCAAATTTTTCTTTTATATTAATTTAGTGACAAATAATACTGCACTAAATGGTACATCAGTTTTGAACTAATCTAACATAAAAATAAAATTCATAAATTTTTAGAAATGTAGTTTTAATATTAATATAATATTTATTGCTTTACACTTGTGCCAATTAAAAATTCCAACAAATCCAAAGCAATGAATTTGTTTAAATCAGTTGAATATTATCCCACCCTAAATGACACATTTGCAAGGTAAGGTAACAAGGGTTTTTACGTCACTTTACTACTCTTAATAGGAAAGTGCTTCTGGGTACTATGGTGGAGATGCTCTAAAGGGACAAGAACACCATTTTACATTAGGTGTCAAGGCCAAGGTTGGATTCAAATCAAGCATTCCTATTGGTGCAATCGCTGAAATCAGCCCCAAGGGCTTTACACACGGAGTTAAGGCTGAAAATAAAAACAATTTTTTTAATCTATCACTTGATGGCCTTGACTTGGCCTCAAGGCATGAAAACCATACCTTTCAACTTGGGAGTTCAATTTGCAACCCTTACAGTCATTGTTGCTACAATGAAATTATTGTCGTTTTGATGAAATCCACATTATAGGATAAAAGTAAACTTTAAACCAAACCTTATATCTTTTATTTCTTCTTCATTTTATCGTTCTTCATTTTCCTCTCCTCTTGTGGAGTTGCTTCATCTCTTGTTGAGCTTCTCTCTTCTTGTTGACCTCCTCTTGTTGAGCTTCTGTGTTTGTTTGTGAATGGTGGAGGGAGTTTTTATTTTCTTTTAACTTTCGATATGACCATGAAAAACATAAATGTTATAAGAATCTTGTGTTTATGCTCATCTATGTTTTTCATTTTCCTCTCCTCTTGTGGAGCTACTTCTTCTCTTGTTGAGCTTCTCTCCTCTTGTTGACCTTCTCTTGTTGAGCTTTTGTGTTTGTTTGTGAATGGTGGAGGGAGTTTCTATTTTTTTAAACTTTCAATATGACCATGGAAAACAAAAATGTTACAAGAATCTTGTGTTTATGCTCATCTATGGTGGTTTGACTTGTAAAATTTAGTTTGAAAAAGGCAGCAAAGATGAGAAAAAAATGATACTAAGAAAGAAAGAATGAAAACATATGACAAATTGAAGCCTTGGTCCCTACTTTTTAACCTTAATAAATTTACACATGAACTCATTGGCATGTAAATAAATAATATTTCATTAATAACTTAGGGCCATATAATGAGCCAAGAGGTGTTCAAATTTCCCATTATTGGTTCAAGACTTTTTGGCTTCAACTCCTAGTTTAAAACAAGGTTACAACCCTTCCCCCACCTTCCCCTCCTATGCATTGTGATTTATGTTTATTTAGGTTCATCATACCTTTCACCTTATGTTGATCTAACATTTGATAAATGAACATCAAAAACATTAATTTCATTAAATGGACTTATTAAAAACATTCAAATTCCAACATAAATCTCAATTTTTTGGTCATCAATTTTTTTCCAAAAAGTCCATTATAATATAAATGTCATCACACCATATTCCATGCCAAAATTCTCATTAAAATGGGCATTCTATGATGCATATTAAGTCCATATTGATTTTTTGTGGATTTTTATATGCAGTTTGGTAAAACTTTGAAAGTTCAATCTATTGCAACAACTCCAATTTTAATTATGAAATTCATACCATGTGATTATATCATGTAATTTATTTTTTTGTTGAGTAACTTTTTGTGGTAATCACTTTTATGTAGGTCCATGGCTAACTATAAATCATTTAATCTTACAAAATATTGGACCATTACAACAAAAACACTTACACCTTAATGCGCTTTCACCCAAGTAGTTCAATTTCTCAAAATACATTTTTGCCATGATTTGAAAAATCCTTGGGGTTTTGGGATCATCCATGACATTATCCAATGTGCACCCTTAGGGTTCATTCGATTGCTCCCTATGGGGTGTCAATGAAAGGCGTAATAGATAGGTTAAGGGGTTGCATTTGGCTATCCTTCACCACAAGGGACCCAAATCCCATTGGTGTAAATTAATGTTATTGATAAATTGAACTTGTTTCACATCACTCAACATTTGCAAGTTTTGTCATTAAGGAATTTATATGGCTATTAAACATGTTTGACATAATGTTTGACACCCAAAGGACATCCTCTTGGGCCCATCTCCATGCCCCTTCTTATTTTTTAACATGTTCCCATCTAGCACATCAAAACCTCCAAAATTGTGGAATTTAAACCATATGCCATAAATCTTCTCATTAATAACTTGCACCTTTTCCAATGATCCATCATTTGCATACACCATCAATTTATTAAACTTAAAATAAACAACATCACAAGCCTTAAATGTAAACATAATGCATGTAATGTAACAAAAGTAGGTAATTATTTAAATTTCTTTGGTTTTGCATGTATCCCTGACCAACATCCAAGTCTTTTCTATATATCAACCACAAGTGTAATAAACATCATAGAGTGTTGTTCCAAATGTCCTAAATGTTCTAGTTCTTTCCATTCAAGAATAAAGTTATCCCTTTCATTGATTACCATGTCTTGCCTGGAACATGAGTATGGACAATGGAACACCAACATAAACCAAGTTTGATAACCATTCATTTATGGGTTGGAATATAAGTTCCCATTGGTCATGAACCTGATGTGTGCATTGCTCTATGCCCTTGACCTTCTTAACCCCAACAAATGTACATCCATCCTTTACTAGATAGAGCTATGCTAATAGCCAAAAGGGACTAGTTCTTGGGAAACCATTACTTCACATTATCCCTTTTGCCACCAACAAATATTCACACTTGAAGTTGTCCCATGTTGGAGAAATGCATGAATGTGTGAAGGTACAACACACTCCTTGGCACTTGGTGTATTTTGTTGATCTTTGCCATCATTTGGACCTTCTTCAATATCACGATACAAAAGGAATTCTAGAACATGCCCCACAAGCTTCGAGTACATGTGGACTTGGTACATGGAATTTCATTCCCAATTTAGCTATATGATTTGTGGATATATCTTACAATAAAAAATTTCCACCTTTGCTTCAATAAACTTGTGCACCATTCCTTTTTATCGAGCATCCCATTGTTTCATTAGGTTTTCATTGGCACATCAAACACCTTTGTGTTGGACATATGCACTCAAAGCATTTAGTTCTTTGTCCCTAAATTCATGCTTTTGCACCCTAGTTGTTACAACCACAACCATGTTTTTTAAAGTCCAAGTTCAACTCATGAAAGAACTCAACTCCTACAAAAGATCATCAACTTCCCAATACTTTTGAAAACTCAAGAACATAAACATTACACCCTTTTAGTTTCTTATTTAATAACTTTTATTGGGTTGCATTATGTTGGGAACACGTCCAAAAAGGGATTTTGGCCCCATTTGCATACATTGGTCCATAAGTACACCCTTGAATGCAATGAACATAGTTGTGAAGTTTGCTTGCAAACTTACACAAGAAGTCATATTTGTTTTTTCTCTTCAACCTTCATTTCAATGTAGACTTGTTGTGCTAGAATTTGTTACACCCAACCCCCTTCCTCCCATTGCATGTATTTTAAGTGGGCATGTTGTTATCCTTTTAATCTCCATAATCATCACATGTGGTTGTCCCAATTTGCAATAGAACGGTGTTAGTTAACAACTATTTAAAGAATTCTCATGCAACATGTTCCCCTTGAACTTGAAGGGCATTGAGCACCAAACTTATGGACCTACTAAAAAACATGCATGCAATGAATGCATTATGATTTGAAGGAGGTGGTGTGTGAAAAACCTAGATTTTAAAATGTTTGCCATCGGGTGTAGATTACAAGTGATTATGTGAATATGTAGTTCTTGACATGGGATTAAATTTTACTAAATGTAAACACGTGAAGAAATGTAAATGGATGTCCTCTAAAGGTGGCACTTGAGGAATACTTATGATCCATCCCCTCTATGCATGTGATGCAATTACTCTTGAGACCAAACCAATATTAATTTTATAAAATGATGATTAAAGATTTGTACATCATATGTTGTTAAACTTTTTTAGGGTTCATTGCCACATTTTTGACATCTTCTTGTGGAAGATCATCAATTTGGCTATGCATCAGAAAATTCATGAATGAAATAGGAATTGATTGTGCATGGCTTTGGATTTCTCCAAACATTATAAACACCTAGAATAAAAACAAATCAATATTTTCCCAAAGTATTTAAGCCTGCACCACCACTCGGCCCCAAATCCTTTTGTTCCCCAAAATGAGTTTGTTTTCCTATTATAAATTCAACAACAATTTTCATTACCCCCACGACATATGAAAAGAGACCACAAAAAAGAAACCCATGCCCCAAAACATCAATACTCACCACAACCTTCTATCACATAACTATAGAAAAAGTCTATGAATTCCATGCCATAACAAATAAATAGTTTATTAGGTCATAGTCCCCAAACTTGACATTTGGTTGTTTCATAGGGAACAAATAGCTCACCATGTAATGGCTTTTATCCCTTGTGGCAAGTTCATCCCAAAGTAAAAAAAAAGAAATGTTCATTGCATGGACCCCAAAAATGAACTCACTGTTAATTATTATAATTAATAGTCAAGTTCCCCTTACAAGCACAAATGATAAAACAAATATCACAACACAATTGCTTCCACCCAATCATCCCACAAAATATTACAACCAAATTCACAATTTAAAAGATCCTACCAAATTTAAATTCATATATTACTACTATTTATTTATTATTTTTTAAATCCCAAAATTAGTTTGCTCTTTTTGGTTCCCTAGAGTTGTCATCAAGATAGCCCCACACGTGCTGCAAAACTTGGAATTATGTGACATTGAATTATAGTATGCATAAATCACATGTAACTACCCAGCAAGCTTTTAAGAAAGTCAAAACTTTAGAAATTTGTTTTCAAGGTTGGGGACTTTATCACAAACCCAAGGTTACAATTTATTAAAAATTGTTATCACAAGGAGTAGCAATAAATAGCAACTTGCCAATTGATTAATTCTTGAGTTAGCCCCAAGAAATTGCATGCAATAAAATAGACAATTGGAATACCTTAATAACCAATTATTATTATTGTTATTATTTGAATATAGAGTGATCCTATTCCTAACATAATACATATCTATTTCAATAATCTTTCTAATGAAAAAAAATTTGAATGCCACTTCAACAAATCAATTCAAACATACTTGTCAACTATTTTTATTGTATTAAAATGTATCAATTAATATATAAGATTTACTGTAAACTTAATGGACCACACTTCGATTTCATAATGAAATTTTAAATCTTGTTTTTATGTCCAAAACTAGTTCATTTTTATGTTCAATTTTGAAAGGTGTAATATTTTAAATCTACTTTACGATGTCTTCATTTAGGAAGTGTGAAAGGTCACATAAAAAAAACATTGACTATCAATATGAAACTATCTAAATAAGCTTTGAAAATTTTGAGTTTAAAGTTGAGGTGGGTAGGGAAGATAAATATTGTATATGGTCATTGCTTGGGCTCAAGTGAACTTCCAAGGAAAAAGCTTTGAAATAAATTATGGAAGTTATCATTTGACACAAACTATTGCCCAATTTACTATTGTAGCTTTTCAAAAACAAGGTGGGGCAATAGGTTAACTTGAACTATTCTTGTCTTGAAAGTTGCACCTCTTAGTTCATGTGTTATTTCTCCTTGAAAATTACCTTGAAACAACCAACATTTTTGTGTTTGGAGAGGTGTGTTTTGGTAAAGTCATAATATTGTTGTGAACCAAGGAAGCATTCACATAATTGTGTTTACAAAGTATGCGGTCCCCTTTTCATGTTGTACTCATCTTATTCTGCAAGCCTACTCCTTTCAAATTTCTACAAACACCAAATTAAAGTGACTTATCCTTAAATAGTTTCAAGTCATGTTAACATACTATACATATGATGTAAGGAGCACTAGTTGTTGGAAACATCAAGGAAAATTTAGTTATATTGACTTGTAACATTAGTAGATTAGTTGTAAATGGTATATTTGTCTTTACATTATTACTAAGTTTGGTAATCAAAAGTTGTTGTAAAGGGACAAATCATTCGAAGCATTGTTATGGGAGGATTAACAAAGATTAAGAAAATAAATTGGCATGTAGGTTAGCCAAGGCCCTCTTTATTAATTTAAAAAGTCCTTTCTAATACAAGGAAAACCAAACACAATAATATTGAGGTTGGGGCCGACATCATTTATGGAAATTATTTATATTTTTTGATTTTTAACAATCAAGTTCACTCAATTCCTTGAAAGTGGGGGTAATTTATTAACATGGAATAACACAATAAAAACGTCTTGATAGGGTACAAAATACATAATTTCAAAGGTTTACTAATTTACCAATGGATACTTATGGAGGGCAATATCCGTAAGCAATGCTAAAAATTGACCAAAATTATGTCCCCCACAATTACCCTAGAGAGCAAAAGCAAAATAAGACGAAGTTTTCATGTATAAGGTAACCATTGGAGTTAAGCATTCCTGAAAGTGTTCACCCAAGGTGGAACTAAAGGCCAATCATCTCAAGTGGGTGGGATGTTTTTTTGTTCTTGATGTGTTCCCAAGATGTTCCAAATAACACGCCATTTTTTTAATCCCATATGGTTTGCCCATGGTTCAATTTCAATGTAAATAATTGTAAAAAGGAAGGTCATGGGCAAGGAGGTAGTTAAGACCAAAGGAAAACATCTCAAAACACGATTTTATTGTCGGGATAGAAGCAAATTTCGACTTCTATGTTGAGGAGTGACCCATGTTCCAAGGAGCTAAAGAAAATCTACAACTCCAACACACCATATTTTTGTTGTTTTGTTGCAAAATCGAGTTCAAAATATTTTATTTGGTTTGAAGTTTTGGGCAAGCAAATAATTTCTTTGTTTTCTTTTCGAAAATCCTTCCATTTTAGTGAAAAGGAGAAATAGAGGGCAACAATGGTGAGTCATCAATGGAGATGTTAGAAAGCACCAAAACACATCTTGCAAGGGGGGTCCTTTAACAAACTTTTCAATTTTGGTAACAAATTGAGTTGTAGGAGGTCATGACAATGCAGGTCGATTGAGTGATGGTTTGGAGGTCGCATGCATTGAGACTAGGTGACTATTTTTTTGAGTCCTTAGTTTTGATTTTCATCCTTAGTTTGTCCCTCAAATTTGCATTGTGTCATTTAAAAAAAATTGTCATTTAAAAAAAAATGTCCCTAGTTTTGTTTTTCAATCCCCCCATGTAGTTTTTTCTTTCATTCCTAGTTTTTAGTTTTCTCCCTAGTCTTTCAAATCCACCAATTGTTTTGGTACTTATTTTTAATTTAAAATTTAAAAACTATTTGTCCTTTTTTTTTCCTTCTTCACCCTAGTTTCCCTTTTTGGTAGTTTTTCTTTTTCTTCCTTTGATTTTCTTTTTTTATTTAATTTTACATTTAAAAAACATAAAATAGTTATTTTAGGTTCATATCCCATGGAAAGTTTTTTCCCCTATTAGGTCCTTCTTTTTTCTACTCCCCATTCCTCCTTTTAAGTGTAATCCCAATTGTTTCCCCATGGTTTTTCATCATGTTGTTTCATTTGTCCCCTTATTTTCATGTGCAGTGTTGGCCTCCATTCTTATTTCACCTCCATTGTCTTGTCATGTGGTGCTTTGTCAAGCTTGCCTCTAAATTGATCTTTTAATTATTTTTAAAAGTTCGAGTGTAACCCTTCCCCAATGTGATGTCCCTTGTTTTGCATGTGGGGCCTTAATTTCATGCCTAGGATTAACTTGTCACCAAAAAAATTGTCAAACTTTTGAAACTTTAGCCTAAGGTGGCAAGGAGGTGTCTTTAGCCCCCATTGAAACCCCTTCTCCTCCCTTGTTGGCTTAGGCTTGGTTATTAAGCTTAAACCCCTTTGGAACATTCCATTTAAGATTCCTACATCCATGCTTATATTTGTGTATAGCTTTGTGGCATGAGGTGCATATTGTTTTTCATTTTCTTTGGGATTGCCTAGTTTGAGACCCTTTCAAATGTCACTACTTGACAGTTGTTCCATATTTTTTCATAGTGGTGTTTTTTCCTCCTTTTCAAAGGAGAATTACTAGGCATAAAAACATCGAGATGTGTTTGTGACATTTTCCAAAAGGCAATTACAAGAAACTTCAGGAAAACATTTACTTTGTGCCTAAGCCTTTGTTTCATCATTACTTTGAAATAGGCCCCTTTTGAAAGGTGAATTCCTTTTGGGCTCCACCTTGCCCCAACTTTATAATTTTGGATGAAGCTTAACCTTGGGGTGTGTTTGAAAGTATCTTTGAAATACTAGAACACCTTCATATGGCCTTGGGCCTCACATAAGTTGAGAATGTTCATGAATTGTATACCTTCCATTCATTGATTTGTCATCAACATGCCCATATTCTTTAATGAAGTTCTAGCTAAACATAGACTTGGACCATTCGTTTGATTCTTTCAAGTTTGAACATCAATATGTCCCATCTTTCAATAGGTGGACCATTTGGCAAGTATTTGAACATTTTCAAGATTCATTTGACCTTGAGGACTTAGCTAACAACTTCTTTGTGTTGTTATTTTTGTGTTCTCATGTAATGGCAACGTGTATTCTTAAGAACATAACTTGAGTGTTGGGAATTGTTTGGTTCCTAGCCTTGGTCAAAGCTTTTAGAGGCATTCACCCCATTATCATAGGTAAGGTTTATATTGGTTGGTGAATAGAATTTGTGCTTTGAATTTATGACATGTTTTCAACTCATTTATCCCTTTATTAGTTCAACATTAAAATTAAGGTGCATTGTAAGGTTGTGGCGCATGATATTTAAATAACCCTAGATCTACATATCAAGTGGGTTGTGTTGCAAGTAGATGTTGCAAATGCCTTCAACATAGTCCTTTGTAGGATCGTTTTTCATGAGCTTTAAATACCACATTATGGGGGGCCCACTTTGGGCACTTTCATGACATGTATGTAATGTATATTTTTGCAAAACATGTTTCATGTAATTTTGGGTTTCATTTTTGGTGTTTGGGCTTTTAATGATATCTAATATTATTTGAAAAAACTTAAAATTGAAAAAAATTCAAGGGATAATGGGTATATTCATGGTATATGCAGTATAATAAAACTTGTTTATATTTTTGGACTACACTAGTGATTTGAATTAATCAGCCAAAAAATGTTTGAAATGAAAATTTTAAAAAATGACCCACCTCAAATATCTTGTCAGCTTCCATTTGAAAATGATAATTTGTCAAAATATGAATTTACCACATACTTATGGTCATCACCCTCAAAAACACCCATTTGTGATATGATAATTATCAAACTTTTCACATGACTCACAAACTTATTCCAATCATATGGAATCACAATGTTTAATAAATACTACAAATTTCATAAAGACTAAAAATCATTTAAATCATTTTTGAATATATTTTCATTTTTTAGTACATTGTATCATATTTGTTTTTGGCACAAATATATTTTAACATCATATCATATTAGATTTTAAAATGTAATTTCTTTGGAATTTGATTTATTTGGATTATAACCTATTATAATATGCAAAAAAATTGTGAAAATCCTTCATAATAATGACATGTTGAAGTTCAAACATGGGACCTTTAAAAAATAGTACAATGTAACAACAATTTTGATCCCCTATAGTGTGTTTTCACCCAAATGTTAGGTGGTTAATTGGCTCAATTCTTCCCATTTGTTTAAGTATTTTATGTTGTACGATTCCCCCTATTATTCAGTCATCATTCGCATTAAGGAGATTTCATAGTTATCCATTCTTCCATTAGCACATGTAAAGGAAGGCCTCCTTTTACCCTAATTCATTTTCAAACTTTATATAACTTAGTGGACCTTTTCCCCTTTGGTTTGTTCCCTATAATTGATGACACTCACATCATCGGTCTTGCTTTAGTGGGTTTTTGTGCTTTTGCACTTTGTGACCTAGTTGGCCTTAGTGGGGTTAACAATCCTACCTTGCAATTATGCAACTTGGTCCCCTTTTGACTTACCTTTTGGTTTTTCCCTATCAATTGGATTTTATGCCTTTGAAGATGATATTAAGGTTTTAGGAATGTTCTTTGGCTTACTTGATTTTATTTATTTTTTCCCATGAGGCTTTGGATGAAAAGGTGCAACATGGAAAAACACTTGAGGTTAAGGGATGTCCAAGTGGCCTTTGGGATCTTTTTGTGGTGTTTAGCTCAAATGCCTTCATATATGTTGTAAATTTTCCTCCCCCGTACAAGCTTCCAATATTGCCAACTTTCATCCAAGTAGTTGGGAGGTTTATAGGTCTAGGTTTGTTGGAATGTCATGAGGGCCCCTTCGTTTGTGAACAAACTTCACTCCCCATTTCTAGAGGGTGTGTAGGGTTCGTTTCCACTCAAAGCTCGATGGTTTATTTAAGGAATTGGGCTCTTCTGGCCCTAATCATTGCTTCTTCATTTTTCCATGACTATCATTCATTCTTGTTGGAGGTTATAGGAGCATGCAATTTGGGGATGCTTCCATTCCAAACACATTTGAGGATGGCACAATACTTTCTTCCCATGTAGCCCAATCTTGCATCCCCTTTTTGAAAAAAATTCAAATAGAGGAATGGATCACTTTCAAGAAAACATATTAGATATATTGCATGAACATACTTTTTTTAACATCATCTCAAACATAATTTGTAATCTTCATCATGTTCATTTGAGATCATGCGTAAACTCAAGTTCAAGGGCATGGTTCTTTAAACACCTAACCATCCCATGATGTCATATGGCCTTTGACATATTTTTTGCAACATTTTGCACTAGGTTGGGCTCCTCCACCCAATGGCTATAGATTTAACCCATTACATATGTGGTAAGCCCATAGATTCGATGGGGACACACCTTTTAAAATATTCCCATGGAGAAGAACATAAATTTTTTTATGATGTCATTTGAGATGCCTTTGATTTTATTCCTAGAGATGTTGAACTTCATAATTTTTGAATAAACACATGTTCTTTTGACACTTTCACCTTTGTTTTAATCCTCATGCTGATGCATTGACATTGAGTCATCCATGGTTGGGGTTTGCACTTTGGTTGATGTTGTCATTGTCGATCCCATTCAAGTAGATCTAGTTTCGAGAGTTGTCATTTATAAGGGAGTTGTTGTGATGATCATGACCCAAGCACAAGACAAGCTATACATTGATCAACATCCATGAGATATGTTTCTACCTTTGTTGTGGAGGTATTGGTTGTTTAGTAACCAAATATTCGAACTCAAATACTTTTGTTGTGGAACTATTTAGTTGCAAGTAATGATTTTTACATTGATGTGCTAATATGATGTGGTTGGTATGGGCATCGAAAGCCTTCTGTTGTTAATCTTATAAGCATTTTGTAGGTAGAGGGTGGTGGTAGTTTTGTAGAAAGCCCAAGCTTCATCCATCTTGAGGCAAGTTGTTGTTGCTAATGAGACCTTTTATAGGCTTAGAGATATTTCAAGGTTTCTTCCCTTCTTTTTGTTTTGTTTGTTTCACATGAATGACAAAGGGTTCAGGACCTAAGCTATGGTTTTGAATTTTCCTCCCTTTTGCTTTTGTGCATTGTCTAAGCTTGGGACGTTGGTTTTTTTTTGTTTTTTTTGTGTTATTCATTTTCCTTTTTGCATTGGCTGTTCATGTTTGTTTTTAAATAACTTGAGTGTAGTACCATGACAATGTTCTTTGAATGTTTTCTTAATTAGCAAAAAATTGCCAAAACATGATATTTAAAAAAAAAAAAAGATTATGAAGGTTTTGAGTTTCTAGATTCTAGGGGAAAAAAAGTAAAAATCATTAGATTTGTACATTTGGTTTTCATTGCATAGCCACAAATATAAAAAGATGATTGAAAATTCACACATTAATTTTTGGTTGATAGCCAAATTTGGCCAAATCTTCCTAGGGATGATTGAAACTTTTGCCACTTTGGCTATAGACAAAAATTCCTAAAAAACACCGATTCAGTTTAGTGATTTTTTTTTGGCAAAAACTTGTCATTTTGCTATTAAAAAAAAAAACTTGATTAGTGACATGCTTCAAGAGATTTTTTTAGCCACATGGTGAAGGGAACTTTTTGGAAAATTTCAAAAAAAATCACCACATTTTGAGGAAAAAAAGGTTTTGAAATGGCCTAAATTTTTAGAAAATTTGGACAAATTTCTAGCTTTCTTCTTTTGAAATCAGATATTTAGCTAATAGAATTTAGTGGTTGGCCAACATGTAATTGGATTCCTAGATTTTCCACTTCATGATTTGTGTTGTAGCCAGATTTGGCTAAATCCTCTTGTGGCTGATCACCACGTTTGGAGCAACATGAAATTTTTTGGCAAAAACACTGGTTCGACTTCTAACGTCGCTGATGAGGAGGTACCTACTGTACGTTGGTAGGTAGGTACCAGTCTGTGCTACACCTGCGGCAGGCGCCCCCTTGCAGGCTTTCTCTCTTCAAGCACCGGTTCTCTCTCTTCCTGACTTGCACTCACAGATACAGACACACACACACTCTCTCTCTCGCGGCTGCGGATATGGCTCCAGCATCGCAATGCCGGAAAGTCAAGCTCACAAACCGTTTTGGTTTGGGTTGAGTTGGAAGCGTTGGGTCGTTGGAAACTTTTTCTTTTCTCGGGAGGTGGTATCGGGAAGAAGAAGGGTGTGTGAGTGTTGGACTGAGACGAGACCGTAAGACAGAAATAGCGAAGGAGTTAAAGGAAGAAGAGGGGAAGGAATGGATGTGTCCGGGAAGTATGAGCGTTTTACAGAAGTGCAGATGGAAGCGCTGGAGCGGTTATATCACGAGTGTCCCAAGCCCAGCTCCATCCGCCTACAGCAGCTCATCTGGGAGGCACCTGTGCTAGCCAGCATTGAGCCGAAGCAGATAAAAGTCTGGTTCCAATACCGGAGGAGGTAATTGTTCATTTTGCAATCACCCAATTCCTGGACTTGTCGCCACCGGCTACATCTGATTCAAAACGTTCATACCGATTCAAAACTTTGGGTGTGATCTGCTTTGTGCAGGTGTCGGGAGAAGCAGCAGAAGAAGAAGGAACCCACCAGGAGCCTTGTGAGTATGAATGCAAAACTGACAGCCTTGAATAAGCTTCTGGTCGAGGAGAATGAGCGTCTTGCTCGACATACTTCCCAGCTCGCCCTGGACAACAGTATGCTACTACAACAACTCCATGACCTGCCGCCTGCTGCTCCTGGTCCTGATACCCAACATTCCCTGCTTCTGAACCAGGTAACCCTAATGTGCTCTTGACTCCCTTGATGCGTTCAACTTCCCTTGCATCCTGGTTTCACGTAGGCTCTTCTCTAAGGCCCCAGATATCCATGCATGTCTACATTCACAGCCCAAGTACTGTACGATTTCCTGTCTATATTGGGAGATATAAATAAGCTTGTTTCAAAACCTGTTGATGTCAGAAATGCAGAATCTAATCGAACCCTAAACTACTTCCATGACCATGACAGCAGGAGATCCGACATCAATTGAAAGAAGAAAGGGTGAATGAAGAAGACAGTCTGTTGAATGCATTGGAGGATGGTGGTGGCAATGAGAAGAATACTCCACGAGATCATCTGAGTTTGCAGCCCATACCTGCACAGAATTATTATGGTGTTGCTGCTGCCTCTACAGATGATGGCAGTTCTGATTCTGTAATCACTGTTGTTGGTCTGCCTCAGAATTCAACTCCTCAGAATTATTCTCCTCAGGATGTTCATTCAGCGGGGTCAGTGCCAATCTACTCCTAAATCTTGATAGATTGTTCATTTTTCATGCTCATATAATTGACTCAAACCATTGTTAACATGTTCTGTTTTGTGAAGGTAAACTCTCTCTGCTTGTTACATTCCAGTCTGTACTCAATTGATTGTTGATGAACATGCCTTGTTTTGTGAGCCATGTGTTCAGGAGATTGTTGGCTGTAACAGACGAAATGACATTGACAGAATTTCGAGCAAAAGCCACCAGAATTGTGGTAGACTGGATTCAGCTGCCCAGTATGAAGGTACATGAATTCTCTATCGATGATGGCTTCGCAAGTTTCTGATTTCGAAACTGACAGTTAAATGGGAGCATAGGTTTTCTATGCTGCAGTCTCATTGTCAGACCTAAGTTCTGCAGCTGTTCTCATAGCCATGGCAGAGTGCTTTGGTGTTGAAAGTGTGAAATCGCTTGTGAAGACTACTTGAGGTTAGCAGATTTGGAGCTTAGCCCATTGTTCCTTCCTGTTTGTGTTTTATCTACATTTGCAACTTGTGCAGGAAATTGGTGGCAATGGTGTGGCATGGGAACTTTGTAGTGGAGATCAATATGCAGATGACCAGGAGTCACAATCATAGTACTGGTGGTGGTTGGTGATTGGCAGAGAGAAGTGGTAATAGGGGTGGGGTTTGTGGCCTGGTCCGGAAGCCATTGGCTTCATTTTTGCAGTTTCACATGGTTGTGCCAGTGTTGTGGTGTGAGCATGCGGTCTCATGTATCTTGAACCCACCAAAGGTAGTGACCCTCATCTGTGGTTCTGCTCACTCATCCCCAAGAATTCACAATATTTTTCAGACCATTTCCTTGTATAAAGCTGTTGTTGAAATTTTGTCTCAGAGCTTTGTTGCCCTTGTTGACAATCTTACTGGATATCAGGTTGTGGAGGTTGTGAAAGACTGATGATCATGGCTCTGGGATTGCCGGCACATTCAAATGCTGCTGGGTGCAGTCTCAACAGGAAAAAGGGGAACCATTGAGCATTTACATCTGTGAGCTCCTACACCCTTTTGTTCAAGGGCTCCGTCTTCATGATCCAATTGAGAATCTCTTCTTGGTCTAGTGATCCTTGGAAGCGCTGTGTCAAATTTTGTGATATTTTTCCATTCTGAAGTGCTTTGTTCCAATGATTAATGATGTTGGCTGTGCTTTTTGGATGTGTCAAGGAATGTAGCCAGAGTATTCCAGAATTTCTGTGGTGCCCCTTATGAATCTGTGGCAGCTCTAGCACAGAAGACAACCATCAGGTTGAGTTTATTTCAGGAGGTTGTTTATTCTGATTTCACCTCTCTCAAAGAAACATCAGGTGTCAAAAGTTGCTTTGTGTATTTTAAGGGTTATTTGGATTTTTGGATTCTCATTCAAACGGGTTTAAGGGTTACTATTTTCATTTATTTAGCATGATTCATATTTTGAAGATTACATTTTCTATCAACTTAATGAAGAGAACATATTGTCACAGTTCTTCCAGTTTTGCATGATTGATTTACATAGTTGCCCTCATAATAGTTTGGTTGGCTATTGGTATACTACACTAATATGACCAAGTGTAAAATTGAAACCACAACCATGGGCATGGTGGTTGTGAGACATAAATATTAGATTGGCACTTCCATGTTATGGACCTGGTTGAGGTGAGGCAGTTACAGGGTTCAATGGTATGATCATGAACAACAATTGTGTACGATCATTTTGACAATTATGAAAACATTCCATAACTACCTATCTCACTCCTTTCCCCATCCCATCTACATGAATAAGAAAAAAACAAATTAACATGTGCCTTGTCATGATTTTATACGATTTTAATAATGACAAGTTGAAAAATTCTTCACCTCTATTAATTTAGTCTTGTCCCATATGCAGCAAGCCTATTCATCATTTTGTAATGTAGTGGAGAGGGCTTTTCACAAAAAAAGGTACTTTTGCATAGCCTTTAATTCACTGCACTAGTGGTTTTCAGCTGTAAGATTTATTTCCCTTCAGGGCTTTTTGGTGTAAGGTCTATTGCTATAAGGTTTTTTGATGCGAGGCCTTGTCACAGTGATTGTCTCAGTTTTGAACATTTGGTAGTTATGCTAATGATGATGCTGCAATTAGTTGCTAATGACGACGACGATGCTGTGATTAGTTGTTACGCCAGGTGAAGCACTATAGTAAGGGTATTTCATCTTGGACCAAGGCACCGAGGACATCCTTCTTAGAAAGGAGTAGGGACCTTACCCCATCTCCTAAAGGAGTAAACATAAGAACCTTCACTTCTTATATCTTGTGATCTACAAATGTTTAGGTTAATGAAAGGTAGCATTTACCTTGTGCTTTATGATGGGTGAAGTCCATGGGTGAGGGACATTCCGAAAAAGGGGCTGATCTTGGCTACTGCCTGTCCTAGGCACACTAATTTGGAAATGCCCTCACTCACCCTGGGGCTTAACCCTACACAGATTGTTTGGTGAGGGGCAAAAAAAGAGTGGCCAGGGAACAAGAGAGATGAAGAGGAGAGAGGAGAAATCCAGACTTGTGAATTTGTTTTCACCTTGATAATTTATGCTCTTGTGATGTAGAGTGTTTTGAAGATCAAGCTTTCAGGGTGAAGAAAGTTTGATCACTCACTCTGCAAATGGCCTTATGCTGGAAAATTGGAAATATTCCTCTGTCTGTGATCTCTGTTTCAAGTTCTATAAAATTGGATTAGGTCATGCATTTGGCAACCTAATCATCCTAATCGAGTAATTTAATGTGGTCTCCAGCAGGATCCAGGAGTTTCACTTTGAAGATGTGCAAGAAACCTCTAGTACTAGCATATGACAGGAAGCATGAAATTCACTAACTGCAGAATACATGTGTGTTTGTTCCATATTAGTATTTTGGAGTTGGGATCTCTTCTAAATGACAAGAAAGCAAGAAGTGGAGGAAGAGATTAATAACAACTGGGTGGTTTGTCTATGCAATGGAATTGCTCATGTCTTGGAGTTGAGCCTTGGGGTTTGTGCTCTTTTGGTCCGGTATGCTGTACAGTAGCCAGATTTCCAGGTTCTTCTTCTCTATATGCTGAAGATAAATTTTAGCAAAATCTTGTTGGAATTCCTCTTGTGATTAGTTGAATTCTTTAGAATGTTTTGAGACTGAAGACAATCAATTGTGCACAATCTTAGTTTGTGTTAAGAAAACTTGAATCCATGGCAAAGGAATATCTGTGTGATCTTGAAAAGCTTTTGTTCAAAATTCAAAGAGTTAGAAGAAAAAAATGACAGTTCCCACAATTGTTCGGTTATATCTCCATTTTGTAGTACCCATTCTTCATCACAGAATTTTGTAGGTGTATTTGAAGGGCACCTTGTGTCCATGAAATCCCACCCCCTCCCCCCAAAAAAAACTTCCACCTACTCCTTAAGAGTGGAAGGGAGATAATGCTTGTAAGATCCGTCCCACTCTTAAAGCAAAGTATGTCTAAGAATCTTTCCCCTCTTACACTTCATGATCTATGAGAAGGGCTGGTCTTCAGGCCATTTCCACATTTTAAGATGATGGGAATGAGGGTGGAGTTCCTCCGCACTGAGAAACATGGAATGGCTGAAAGGCAGTCTCATTATTTTGCAAATGCCCTGGCCTACAGGCTTTACCTTACATGTAAAAACACTTCGAGAAATTTCTGAATTGTATTTGGAGGGCTCCTTGTATCCTAGAAAAAAGGAGGGATGAAGGCAAGGGCCCATTATTGAGAATGCCTTGGCCCAAATGCGGTGCACAACGTAAAAATCAATGGATTTTTGTTGATTTTGTTGATTTATTTATTTATTTTTCCCACGATACGTGGTGAGTGCTTATATAGGGTACATATCATGTATCATGGGAAAAAGAGTAAAAAACAATGCAGGGCATTTCAAAAAACGAGTAGGTAACCCGTGGCTATTCCACTTCAGCCACCCCGAACGCCATAAAAGGCCGTGGCACCTCGCCCGGCCCCCCGCAGCGGCTGCCCTGGCTGCAATTCGTGAATGTCTGTGATCTCATGGTGAGGTCTCACTTTTGAGATCCCTTTTTCCAGGTCTTGAGAATATGGGTCACAACCGTCGCATAACCGTGTTAGGGTTTGGAGCTTTCACTTTTAGGTCTCAAGGTTAGGTCGCACTTTTGAGATCCCGTTTTCCAGGTCTTGAAAGTATTGGGCAGAACCGCAACAAAACCTTGCTTGGGTTTCAAGGCTCATCATGGAGCTCTGAAGGTGAGGGTCCCACTTTTGAGATCTCGCTTTCCAGGTCTTAAAAGTATTGGACAGAACCGCAACAAAACCTTGCTTGGGTTTCAAGGTTTGTCATGAAGGTCTGAAGGTGAGGTCCCACTTTTGAGATCCCGTTTTCCAGGTCTTGAAAGTAGAGGACAAAACCGCAACAAAACATTGCTGGGTTTTCAAGGTTAGTTATGGAGGTCTGAAGGTGAGATCCTGATTTTGAGATCCTGCTTTCCAGGTCTTGAGATTATTGGACAAACTGACCCATAACTAACGATACCTCCTGTCTCCATGTCCCTAAACAGACAGACCCCTCATTTCTTGAGACCACAATTTTTGTCCACACAGACAGACAAACACCATGTTGCTTTTATATATTAGATGAAATGCACACAAGAGTGGGTGTTCTGTTTTCCAAAT
The DNA here is from genome assembly GCA_963920785.1 of Sphagnum contortum. Lineage (NCBI taxonomy): Eukaryota > Viridiplantae > Streptophyta > Sphagnopsida > Sphagnales > Sphagnaceae > Sphagnum > Sphagnum contortum. The sequence continues at coordinate 22,555,416 of OY987276.1, read as the reverse complement.
GTCTTGTGGGGATTTTACATGTTGTGAGTGCTCCTCCAACTAAACTAAGAATTTCTTTGGAGGTTTTTTTGAGTGTTCTAAAGAAGTGTGTAAGAATCACCACCATATGTTAATTGTGGCATCAATACATGTAATACATGAATTGATCATCACAACGTGGATTAGTTTAGGAAACCAACTATTTCAAGATTTGAAGTGAGAAAATAACTTCAATTAGTTGTTTGATTTCTTGAATTGTAATTAGGTTTCTAGTTTGAATATATGTGCATTTTGTCATGATAATGAGATTATTGAAGAGATTATAGTTCTTAATCATAAAAGTTCAATATAGATTTTACTCAATTCAATTCATCTTACTATTTTAGTTACAATATTGATTTAAGGTTTTAGATTCTTTTGTTATATTTATGTGGATTGTAAATCTAGGGTCTAGATGTTTGAATTGCAAATTGTTTTGTGTGTTTGGTTTATGTAAGGAAAATTTGTGTTTGAATTGTAATTTGAGTTCAATGTTTTAGATTTTTGTTTTGAGTACTTGTGAATTAGGATCATGGGCTTAAATGTTTCAATTGCAAATTAGTATTTAGGATTTAAGATTTTGGAAATTTGACTTTCATGACTTAAATTTTTTTCCCCCTCATAATCAGCAAAAAGGTCCTTTGTATTGTCACACATCCTTTTCCTTTGTCACTAGATGTGGAAATTCATAGAAAAAAAACATTAGTTCTCATATTTTGAATTGTGATATGTTTAACCAATCAATCATTTCACATATAATCCATAACATTTTTTTGCTTCAAGTATGCTGCTTTTACACAATTTAAAATTTTTTCCCCTCACAATGTGATGATTTGGACCCCCTTTTTCTTTCCAAAAGAGGACCTCTGTATCATTCACATGCTCACTTTCTTTCTTAATTAGGATGCAAAAATTCACCCAATGAAACCATATTTTGAATTATGACATGTTTATCCAACCAATTCTCGTTTCACATAATTTTTTTTATATTTGTTTGGTAATTATGTGAAGAACATGACATAATTACATCATTAGGTTTATTAGGCAAACAAGCATTAAAATTGTTTGAAAAATGTTTCAAGAAGTGGAAATGGTCACAATTCATTCAGTACATCCAATTTTACAACTTCACACAATTACATGGCCTTTGTGTTTCCTCACATTTTTATTGCTTAAAACTTAAGACCCTTGTAACACACTTATTTTGCAATGGAACTTCCCATGAATGTATATTTTCCAATTTGAGATTCTTTTAAATTTTTTTGTTCTAAGTGGTATATACATATAGTATTGGGATGAAAATTGCTTCACACCTCTCCAACAAGGTTTTTCTCCCAAATTTGTGGTGTACCACAATTCCAATCATCCACAAGAGGAATTAACCAAATTTAGCTACAATTTGAAAAGTAAAGAAGAGAAATTTAAGAACCTTCCTATATTTTGGCTACTTGCTCGAACCTCTTATCCACCTATGGCAATTTCAGAGGTTTCTTCCTCAAAATTTAGTGACTTTGGCTCATTTTTTTCATCAAAATCCCTTGTATGAATTGCACTAGATTTTCATTTGTCACCATGTGACAAAAAAATTCTGAAGCAAAAATCCATGGTAAAAGGATTGTGTTGAAAGAAAAAATTCCATGACTTGATGTGCCTTTGTAGCCCTTGGGCCAACCGGTTATCCTTAAATCATGAAACTAAGAAAACACAAGCCTTATTTACTTCAAAACCATGATCAATCAACACATTCAAAACCCTAATTGGTCAAAACGTTTGAAACCCTAATCAACCAACACATTGAAATCAATGACCTAGATTCTTTGCAAGCTTGGTGAAAACCCAACCCCTACCCTATTGATTGGCCTTTTCATAACCCAATTCTTGTGCGTGTTCATGTTCCTTGTTCCATGTTCTTGTCCTTTTTGATGTGAACATTGTCTTAACATTCTTCAGAAGGTGTACATGAAGACACCATTTGACAACAATGAAAAGGTTGTTATATATGTTACCAATATTGAGATGCATTCTAATTTTATTGGCATTGAGATTACCATATTTATTCTACAAATTTCTGATTTAGACAATGTGTGGTTTATAAATATTGGTGCTTCACAACATATGACAAGTAAAAAACATTGGTTCAAGAATTTACCACTTGTGGCAGAAGGAGTCTAGGGTGTAAGAGTAGCCAATGATTAAGGCATGGGGTTGCTGATGTTGGTGATATTGAATTTCAGTGTAATGAGTGAGAGAGAGAACTCACCCCCCTTCCCCCCTTCCGTCCAATCACACGTCGGACAATCTTCTAGCCAATAGGATATTGGACGGACGGACGGACCGACAGACGGACACACACGATTTAGTGCAGAAACCCTAAACCCTAAACCCGGACACACCCAAGAGGATACCCATTACACTGAGTGATACCCATTACGGACACACCCAAGAGGATACCCAGTGTATTACACTGAGTGATATCGATAGCCTGAGTGATTTTTCCTCTCACTGACAATTCGTGGATGTGGGAATCCTCTTTCTCCTTGAGTAACCTGACCAGGTAAGGAGAGTATTAGCTGGTCAGGTTAGTCAGGGAGAAAGAGGGCAGATTGGGTTAAGAGGTGTGTTTTTCTATCATCGAGGTGTGTTGCGTTAGCCAGACCCTTTTTTTATCTTGTTAATGATACTTGGCACCAAAATGTCATTCGATGTGTTTTGTATGTTCATGATCTTAAGAGAAATCTCTTGTCAATTGGTTAGATGGCTAAAAAAAATATAATTGTTCTTTATGACAAGGATATTCACAAGATGTTTTCAAGCAAGGATTTGGATACTCTTTTCATGGTGGGAATCAAGGATGGTCATCCTTGCAAAATGTAATTCCAAGATCAACTTCATGTTGTTGATTCCAATAATGTTGCAAATTTTTCTTCATTTTTTAAAGGAGTTACTCTTTAGAAGTGGCATAATTGCTAGGGCCATATTCATAGGGGCATGATCAAAAGGATGATAAATGATCATTCTATCACTTGTCTCAAAGTTACTGCAAGTTCTGAACCCCCTACTTCTATTTTGCTAGTTTTGTTCATAGCAAAATCCAACGCCAAAAATTACTTCAAGTGATCCACATCAACATGTGGACAAAATTAGTTTATTTTATCATGTGGATATTTGTGGTCCAATGCACATTATGAAGTGTTCACTTCTATTTTGCCTTTTAGGATGATTATAACATTTAAAAAATGTTATAAATCCATCATTCAACATAAATTTGATGTGTTTTTTTGCTTCAAGAAATTTCAATTTTTTTCTTTTCATGAAATTGGCAACCAAATCTTGAAGATTCATTTTGATTGTGGTGGAGAATTTATGAACATTGCATTTCAAGAGCATCTTGTTCAACATGGATTTCATCATGATCTGACCACACCATACACACCTGAGCAGAATGGTGTTGTTGAAGACGACAACCACACAATTCTTGAAATGGTGTGCTCCATGTTGCATGCACTTAAAATTTATCTATCATTTTGGGCTGTAGTAGTTCAAATTGCAGTATACAATAATACTGGTTGTACATTACTTGATTTTACACCTTTGGAAGTGTGGTGTGGTAAGAAACCAAACTTATCACACATGCGAGTTTTTGGGAGCATGACATATATGCATGTTCATAAAGAAAACAATCACAAATTGGAGTTGAAAAGTCTTGTTTACATGTTTCTTAGATATTGCGTTGAAAGTAAAGCTTATCAATTGTGGGAAGTAATTTCATGGAAAATCAACATTAGTCATGTTGTTTTTTTAAATGAGGAATTTGTAGCTCTATCACCCATTTACACAACTACTATAACATCTTTTTCAAATCTTTTTAATGATGTTGAAGATTTTTTTCAAGAACCCATCTAGCCATAACTAATAGTTTTATTGTTCATTTTGTTTTCCTTGACAAAGATGATCCTCACCACACCCTATTTCTACAATTCAAGAATCCTTTGTTTTAGTGGGAGTTGTTCAATTTTCTACTCTTGTTCCAATCTTCTACTCTTGTTTGTGAAATTTCTCTTCCTCTTATTGATGAAAATCCCACAATCATGTTTCTTCCATTGTTCTTGCTATTTTTGCTACCTTCCCATGATTGAAACATCCACCTCATGATTATGGTGACTGGCATGCTCTTCACAACACTTATACCTCCTTTGTAGGCATAGCAAATCATTTCCTGAAGAACTAGTTACCTACAAGGAAGCCATTAATTTTGATGATGTTGACAGATGGAAAATTGCTATGATTGATGAATATCAATCACTTATGGACAATGGCATGTGGATACTTTGTGATCTTCCATCGACAAAAAACTAGTCAAATGCAAGTGGGTGTACAAATTAAAACAAAAATCCAATGGTACTATTGATTGCTACAAAGTTCATCTAGTAGCAAACGGTTACTCATAGACCTCAAGAGTGGACTATTTTAAGACTTTTGTTCCTATGGTTAAATATCACTCCATTCATACCAGGCTTGCTCTTGTTGTTGTTGAAGATATGGAATTGCTATAAATTTGATGTTCGCATTACTTTTCTAAATGGTGATTTGGATGAAGAAATCTTCATGGTCCAACTTGAAGGTTTTCAAGTTGTTAGAGCTAAGTCCAAAGTTTGCATACTTCTCAAAAGTCTTTATGGCCTTTATCAAGCAAGTTGTGCTTGGAACATTAAATTTAAAAACTTTTTGCTTCATTATAATTTACAACCTAGTTTTGCAAATCCATGTGTTTACATTGACATAATTATTCCTAAATTGATTTTGGCCATCTTTGTTGAGATGGCTTAAGCGGTTGCCAATAGAGTTCTAAGCTTCATGAGATGATTATTCGTCTCAATGAAGTCTTCCAAGTCAATTCTATTCCACTCCAGTTGATTGCTATGTTGGGTTGCATATCATTTGCAACCAACAATCACAACTTCTCTTACTGACCATGAGCAATATATTTTCCGCATGTTTTGAAGTATGGATTTTCTGATGCCCATATTGTATCTACAACTTTTGATGTTAATTTTGCTTTGTATTTGGATTCTCCAAATGACGAGACTGCCTTTCCATACAAATAGATAATAGGTAGTTTTATATTTGCAATATTAAGGACTTGTCTTCACCTTACTTTTGCTATTGGGAAAACTGCCAAATTCTCATCAGCCTATGTGTGTACATTGTAATGTTATCCGTAGAATTTGAAGTATTTCAAAGGTATTGCTTATTATTCTCTGTTTCTTTGGTCACTTTGCCATCAATACTTAATGGCCTATGCAGATGCTGACCATGCTGGTGATCTCAATGATCGCAAGTCATGAAGTGGCTGTGTTGTTTTTCTCAATGGAAGTCCTATTACTTGGGTTAGTTGCAAACAACAATGTATTGCAAGTTCAACCACCAAAGCTGAATATGTTGCTGCTGCCATGGCAACAAAGGAGATTATTTGGTTATACCATCTTCTTGCAGATCTTCGGTACTCACAATCAGCTCCAATGGTGGTTTTTTCAGACAATTAGAGTGCCATCTGGCTTGTTTCCAATCCTGAATTTCATTGTTGTACAAAACACATTGATATTCAATATCACATCATTTGTGAATACCATGAACGTCAACTCATTCATGTTCGATATGTTTTTAACATATGATCATATTGCCTGATGTTCTTACCAAGGCACTACCTATGGATAAATTTCAATGATTTCGTTCTCCTTTCACTCTTGGATCCAAGAATGATCAATGAGTGGGAGGATTTAAATGAACATTGACCATTCTTGGCTATCTCTGTACTTTTTTTGGTTTGCTTCAATATCTGCAGGGATAAAAATGAAGGTTTAAAAAAAAAAAAGAGGTGAAAAGATGAATTTTGAGAAAAGAAACTTCCAAAAGGCCCAGTTGATGGGCTGTCCAGGACCTTATGAAAAATTTGGCTGGGTGAGGGGCTTAAAATACCCTAAAAAACTGGGCTGGTTCTTCCATCAATCAACAGCCCCATTGTGCTGGCATTCACATATGGTGGCCATTTGATAGAATGTGCGATTGCAGTTTCCAATCATTGTGATAATCAAAAAAATTCACTAACTTCTCACTCCTCTACTAGAAGCTTATACCAAAGGTACAAGTCTGGAGTCTTTCAGGTATGAATAATGTGAACCTACCTCTAAGAAGGATATGAACATACATGCTGAGTTTATGGTTGAGATACATTCCACCAGTTGCATTCACTCCTGGATATTGAAAATCACATGAGTTTTGAATATAGTTCCAGCTATATATGGCATGGATATGGCAATTATGCATGTTCATGTCAGGGAAAAATTAACATAACAACACTGGCTCGCACCTTTTGGTTGCAAAATAGAGATCTACAGGCCGCGCTGATTTTTTTCTGGGGTGATTTTTCACTTTTCTTCAACCTGGAAAATATGAATTGGACACATACAAAGGATTTTTGTTTAAGAAAATTGGCCCTAATTCGTCAGATTTTGACATTGAAATCACCAGATTTCTACAATAGGTTCCAGAAAGTAGCCAAAATAAAAAAGAATTCTTCAAATTTTCTACCTTCATATCTGGTCTATAGCCAAATTTGGCTAAAATCTTCTTGTGGACGATTGTCAGTTTGCCTACATCACAAAATTACAAAAAACCACACCTTGGTAGGGGGGGGGGGGGGGGGGGGGGTTAGCAACAGTTCTTTCCTTTTGGAATTGGATTCAAACTATCATGGATTTCTGAAGTGAAAGGTCTGTTAAAGTTTGGCATTTCTAATATCATAGTTTCAATGCTTTTGATTCCCAAATCTTGAGTAGTACTTGCTCTCAATATATTTTACATACCATTTTCCAGGTATACATATATTTTGAAAGTATTATGTTTTCTAGTTCATCGTATTATCAATTGAATAGATTTTCTCCATCACCTTACAGATAGTTTGCAGTGGAAATCCAACACTATTGGAATTTCAGTAAAGTTGCCTGTAAATTAATTTAAGAAGTAATCATATAGAATATCTGAATGTCAGATATACAATTATACCACATGCACCCCTACATTCATATTTACATTACCATATATATTGTTCCCCTGATGCATCAATACATACATTTGAAATTTGTAAAATGTTGAATTATGGTGAATTACCATAATTTGAAAAGAAAGTATTAACCACAGTGCATATGAGCAGACTTTTATTTATTTATTTTTCAATTTTGTGATGTAGTAGTCACAGTGGCAATCATCCAGAAGAGGAAAGTAGAAAATCTTTAAGAATCCTCCTATATTTTGGTGACTTGGTGGAACCTATTGTCTAAATATGGTGATTTCAGCATCTTTTTCATTGAATGAGTTCCAGAAAATCCTTTGTTTTGAACCATAGGCTCAGTGATGATCACAAGTGGGAATGATGAGTGGAATATTGTGCCTGACTAATAAGCCTCTTGAATCATGTTGACAGAATGCAAGCTGAGTGGCTATCCATCAACAACTATTGGGTTGGTGTTAAATATGATGTTCACCATGTAGAGCAGAGTGATTGATGAATGACTGAGCATTGGAACTCAATGAATTTGTTGAAATCTGCTGCACAACTCTAGATTATAAAACTTCTCTGCTAAGCATTGTTGCTATCGTGAGTACCTACCTAGTTGGACAATGAGCACTATTCTGGACTTTGTTTGATGAACACACAGGATCCTGAGCAGAAGTAAGATTGCCAGAACAAGTTAAGAGTACAAGGGCACTGCAGGTGTCACTGTGTGAAGCAAGTGTACAGTAATTAAACTCAGCAGAGTCAGATGGGTGGGATTGAGTGTACATGCTGAGTCACCCTGGGTCAATAAATAATGCCTAAATAACTACAAACCCTCATTCATGTTTCCCACATACTAGACTTAGTATGTCATCATCATTGCCACCAGTCAGCAATCTTGAGCCTTTGATTTCTGTGCATTGCCAGCTTCACAGCTGGTACTTTATGCTGAACCTGCTTCCAAATCATGTTCACAGCATCATCTCTCTTTGGTGGATGTTGGTATTGAAAATGATGAGACACTTCCTTGAGCCGATTCCACATTCGAAGCCAATGGCCTTCCTCAATGTTCCTCAAATAGTTTACAAGATAATGTGGCCTGATGGCTTCCTGGATTGAGAAAAACAATGAGAACTCTCTGTAGTCAATTTCATCCTCAAATGGCAGTTCTAATCTGTCACTAACAATGACAGGGACACAGTGGCTTGCAATCGCATCAAAAAGGCGACAAGAGGATGGTGTATCTCCTGCTGGATGCAAGCAAAAGCGTGATGAACGCATTCCCTTGCTTGCCTGCAAAGGCAATCATACGACAGTCAGTCAGCCCAACCCAATTGCTGATATCACAAGAATACCTCTGTCAGCAAGGAATCCTACAGTATAAATGCTCTACCAAAGAGAACTTATAGTGTTAAGATGGATTCAGGGTGCAGACTCCTCTACAATCTCCCAGTAGGATGAGGACATCATCTCAACTGCTTGATAAGAAAAACTCCAAACGTGGTGAAAGTTCAGCAGTGGAGATCAGGGCGAAGGTCAGGCATCAGAACTGCAAGAACTACAAGTCTCTACCTGCTCCAGTCCTTCTGATGAGGCAAGGCTGTTCAAATAGCGCACATCTGTTTCGTTTGCTAGCACATTTGCCAATTTGCTCCTCACAACCCCATCCTGATGCATGCAGACCATCCAACAGTGCTTCATGGATAAACAAAAAAGAGGATAAATGGCATCTTAGACATAGATCTTTGCAAGCACCAACATGATCTCACAGACTTGTCCTAAACCTAAACACAAGTCTGGACACATGCAATCATCTCTTTTCTTATTCAACTGCTCCCAAAGTCCATTCTGCCACTTGAATCTACCATCATGTAAAATTCTTATGTTTGGGGTCGTTCTAGATCACAGCAGATCAAAATTGCACCAAATGACAGGGATGCTCTCAAACTTTTTGGCACATGTTATTTCTGTGAACATAGGAACAAAGGAAATGAGTACACACATCCTTGCGTTGAATTCGTCCTCGGAAGAATAAAAGAATTTTCCTTGACATATATGGATCTTTTCCATCGTCCTCCTCAAATGTGGGCACAACATGCTCATATGGAGCCACAACATCCTTGCGAAGCCGTGCAATTTCTTTTGGATACCTCCCAAAGTCTGCAACTATCAGGATCGACTCTTTAAACATTTGTCTGAAATGCCTGTCCAAACAACCCAACCCCAAAAATCTCAGAACAGAGCTCTATGAAATGATTTAGTTGCAGTCCTTAGTTTAACAGACGGCTACTGTGGAAATAAGAAAGAGGCAAGTCACCTTGTTCTGACCTAAAATCTCAAAGCTTGCAAAGCATTCCTAAGTTTCTCTAAAAAGCCTTGGTGACTTCAGTTCCTAAACTGACTGGCAAACATGCCACCTTTCTTATCCCTCCAGTTAAAAATTAAAAGCAGCTAGTTGCTGGATCCTGAATTGGGTTCAGGGTAAGAAAGTGTCTTTGAATAGAACCTAAATGCATTAGGATGATGCATGACAATGACATGATCACGCCCTTGAGAAGCTTGCCACCACTTCGATGCCTTCAGAATGTCCACCACACCTGCCTGCATTGTTACCAATCCCCATTCATTACACATGATTTGGAAACTTTGGTGAACATACTTATATCCAGCTTCAAACTTCATGATAGAAAATGAGGATGAAGCATCCTGATGCCAGAGTTTTGATCTATGGATGAGGAACAACACTGAACATTCACCAATCAAGGTTTGATACGGTGTATCCAAAACAAAAAAGATAAGTTCTGGCAAAAGATACACTTTGAGAGCATCTACCCAGCAAAACAGAGACAGAAACACAGAGGTACAACTCACTTGGATGCGCTTGTCAAACTCTGCCCCTGGTCCTGTCATACCATGGCCATATGTGTTGAAGGCGAGTGATGAAAAGAAAGGCACAAAGAAGACATCAGCTTGCTCTGGATCCTTCACCCTCACAGCTACTCTCTCTCCATTTTCACTATCCAAGGCATCCAACATGTACACCATCATCCAGTATTCTACACTATGTTGCCTGTTGACTTGCCATCTGGTTTTAAAAGCTGGTGCAACCTTATTTGTCCATGGAATCTCCTGATTCTTCTCATCCTTCTTAATCATTCCCAAGTTGTATTTCCGAGGCAAGTCATACATATATACCTTTAGCAGGGGCGATGAACACTGAGTGCTTGTGTTTGCTTCCCCAATTCCAGAAGCAGGGGCATGATCCACAGCTTCATCAGAAATATTAACTCTCAAAGCAGATGTTGACCATGGTAACCAGTTCATAGCTCTGCCCTCAGAACTAATGCGGCTGTGGATTCTACTGAAATAATATGATAGGGATCTGGCTTCAGGATAAACAGCTGGAAGCATGAGGAAAACTGCAACACAAAGGCCTAAAATCACCCAGATCACGGGCTTCCTGCTCCCCTTTGCCATCCCTTTCACCATGCTTTCGATAGGATTTAATTCCCAAACTCCAAGGGCTATCACATCAGCCCTTGCTTAAACCTCTCTAGAGCTACACATCCATCTTCATGCGACTCTTCTGGGTTTGAACACTCACAAAATATCAGTCTCATCATGTAATTACAGACAAACCCTAGCTCCTCAATTTCAATACCCAGAACCCAACAAGCTTCACAGGCAATATTGAAATCTTGCTCCTACAGATGTATTGCTTCCACTTGGGTTTTTCATACTCTTGACAAATGGAGAGACTTGAATAAGTTCCCGATTCTTTGCCACTCCTGCCAGCCATATCCACAACCATCTTTAACTAAAAATACCAGATCTCTCTCCATGATGCACACAGATCTGAGTACCCGGACATAAACTAATGTATGTATGTTAGAGCACAGAATAATGTGAGTACGAAGTGGAGCCCAAAAGTCGTATTGAGATTAAGGCAGAACAAATATATAAACATCAGAGGAAACCGCATCCTCAACAAGGATCTTCTCCTACTTGCATGCACGATTCTGTTTCCGCAGGCAGATACGAACTTGTAGAAGATAAAAAATGCCCCCGTGGATGCAAGAAACATCTGCAAAATCAAGATGCAGAAGTGAAATGACACCCACTCACCGTATCTCACAGAAGCAGTGAGACCTGTAGACCCACACGGCAGTTCTGAGCTCCTTCAGAGTTGGAAATTGACAAAAAGCCGAGACTGGGTTTTTCTGTGCAATTCATCTCCATCTCCAACCACTTCTCAAGCCCTGCAGTGAAACCCATTCATTTATTCCCCACCTAATAACACCTACGTCCGGCACTTTTCTCTTCTTGTTCTTCTTGTTCTTCTTGTTCTTCTTCCCTCGATTGAAACCCTAAAATCACACCTCACCAAAAAGACGACCACCCCAGTCTAGAATTTCAGGTGCAGTCGAGAATTTCCATCTCCACAACTGAAGTTGATCTTCCATCTCTCTCCCGCGACTTCCCCCCACCCACGCACCCACCACCTCCGTCAATCTCAAACTGACGGATCTCAAATCTAGCAACAACACTGGCAACTACAATATTCTTTGGGAGTGGTGGTGGTTGTTATTGTGGTGTGAAGAAAAAGGAACGATAGAAATGGGAAAAAAAATTCGAAAGAATAGAATTGGGGTGTTCTCAGTGTTGACGATTATTGCTGCTTTTGCAAGAATTGGTTGGATGCGCAACCAACAACAAAGTTCCAGTGATGATCTGATTGAGCACTCACTTTCCCGCACTGACAATTTCGTACAATAATCCTCCTCTCCTCTTGCAATAAGCGGCACAAAGCAAAAGAATCATACAAATAAGCCTGCCCCGGTGCTACCTACCTTGTTTCGTCACTACTAGGACCCACTACAATTTTTACCAGTGTTTTTTAAAAATTTGTTTTCAATTTTTTCATGTTGCTCCAAATGTGCTCATCAGCCACAAGAGGATTTAGCCAAATTTGGCCACAAGACAACGAAAGAAATAGAAAAATCAAGGAATCCTCTAAAATGTTGAGGAACCACTAAAACCTATTAGCTAAATATGGCGATTTCAAAAGAGGAAAAGCTAGGAAAAAATGTGCCCAAATTCTTCAAAAGTCTTAGCAATTTCATAACTTTCTTCCTTGAAATGTGGCAGTTTTTTTGAAAAATTTCCCAAAAGTTCCCATGACCATGTTGCTAGCGACTCTTTTGACAACGATCTGAAACAAGGACAGAGAACTGACTGATGATCCCATTGGCCGAACCAGCACTACCTAGACTGGTACCATGGTAAAAACAAGTGTTGGGCGGTTTCTTGACTTTTAGGAAGAAGTTCCAGTTCAAAAAAATAAAATTAGAAAGGTTTTGGTAACCTGGACCAAAATTGACAGTTAATCGGCGATTTCTCCCCTGCCCCCCAGTTTTAGTCCCCTTTTTAATTCTGTTTTTGGAAATATCCGTTTTGGTTTCAAGTTTTTGTTCTTCAAAAAAACAAATATTTGGTCCCCGCTTTAGAATTGGGTTTTGAAAATCTGACATGATTCCAGTTCAGTTTTTTATCAACTGAACATGAAACTGGTGATTCCAACCCTCCAAACCAGATGCCTGCACAACACTATTAAACACTAGTGTTGATATGTTATATAAGGTATATATATGTACTAGTGTTGGTCGGTTTTTTTTTTTTTTTTTTTAATAACTGTTGGGTAGGTTATTTTTTCAATTGTTTGTGAAGATCACATAGGTTATCAAGATCAATCTCAAAATACTTGGGTGCCGGGTAAGATATTAGAAAATTTTGGGTAATAATCATTGGTTATGCATAAGGTAGGTTATTAGGTTTTTGAAAATTCAATGCAATGCAATTAAAAAATCAAGAACCGGCTGGTAGGTTTTTACTAATCGGCTTGATAACTGGGTCAAAACCCAATCAGTACTAGGATGTACGAGGGTGGGTATGCACCCCCGGAATGTAAGAAGTGGAACTGGCTGGTATCTCTTTTTGGAAAACCTGGAGGATACCATGGTTACCTTATTTGCTTCAGCCGATGCTACTTAGTGCACTTAACCATAACCAAAGTTGCCCTCTTGAAGAGATTCCAGTTCTTATATTTAGAGTTATCCGTAACGTCATGCCCGGTCGGGCCTGAGTTTCGCCCCTCATTTGACGGTGCTTCATCCCCTCCTGTGGCTGTTGTCCACAAAGTCATGAAATTTTTATTAAATATTGAGACTCAGGATTAAATGCACGACGCTCGAGTACACATAGCAGAAGTGATTGATTGAAGGCGTTCAGGAAAGAAAGGAGAGGGCAAACTCAGTTTAGCACTATTAAATTTGCTGCTAAACTGAGTTTCGTGCCCCGTTGAAGCCCAGTGTACTGTTTTTTTTTTTCCTGTTTTTGAAATCTCATCCCCTATGTGACCAAACAGGGGGGGGTCCGGTGCCGTCTTTTCCGGTCTTTATGGATAACTTTTTATTGTGTCAGAAAAAGTGTGCGATTGAGTGTATATATGTCGTTAGTGAACATTCAGAACTTAGGTTTAGGTCTTTGATTAGGATTGCAACAAGAGAAGAAGGGCAGGCTGCCAATGAAACAAAGGGTATTTAAAATTTAACAAAGTGTGGTGTTTTTGTGAGACCCAGTTACTTCCAAATTACATGGAAGCACTAATTCACCAATGCAACTCTTAAAAAGAATTGGTTTTTAAATTTAATTTAATGTCGTGCCGTTGGCTAACATCCAACGAGAGATTTAGCATTAACTGGAGACATGTTTTTAAAACTTATCTAAATATTTTTAAAATAAATTTAAAAATGCTATCAGATTAAAATTAGAGTCCAAATGTGGTGAATGTTTTTCCAAATTTTGACACAAATATTCCTTTTATTTAAAAATTTTCACATTTTGGAAAAAGTTTGCAAAACAAAATGCTGATTTGAACAATGTCCTTGGTCATAAATGTCTTCTTTGCATCGAGACACAAGCCTATGGGGCTATTACAACAATGAAGTGCCAGATTATTGAAGTTACCTCCTCAAAACAATTCAAAGTTCCCTTTAGAACAATTTTGTGGATCATATAAAAAAAAATTTCACTCATAGACACAAGCTTATTCCACAACACTATATATTTGTGTATATTTTGAACACTAATATAATAACATTGATTTTTTACCATGTATTTTACTGTGGTACCAAGTATAAATGATAAAATATTATAACTTTGATTTTTCACGATGTATTTTTTACCAGTCTTTTTTGCAAAATTTTTAGAATTGGTCTAATTTAAGATAAGGTTTAGTTTCATCTCCATCACACAATTTCGTGTGTAATTTTAGTTTATTCAACTAATGCACACAGTTCAAAATAAAAGATAAAATAATATTAGTTATATACAACCAATCAATTACAATAACTTGCCTAAAATGTAAGGTTGTCAAGCTTTAAAGAAAATAAAAAATAGTACTTATGTACTTAGTGAATCTGAAGCTTTCAAAATAGGGCAGCACCCCTGATTCAGGTTTTAATTTAAATTTGAAAAGTGATCAGTTTCTTGGTTTGATTCCAATGCTGGTTCCAAAAAGCACTTGAAACCTCTACTCCAAAGGCCACAGAACCTGCCAACACTGTTCAAAGCCCATACCAGGACCAGTCTGTTACTTATGCTCAAAGGTTGATACCAGTCCAACACTGATGAAAACAGGCAGGCTTCAGGAGGACAGGGCTCTGTCCCATTATGGCAAAGTTGATTAAACCCGTGACAGTTGAAAGAAGGGAATGTTCCAGAAAGCACGAACTCACTCGCAACTAGAATCACAGTAGGCTGATGAACATTCCTCAAAATGTGTAACCAAATGAAAGATTACACGGTTCCATAAGAATGAACTCACAGTTAGTTCACAGATATACCTGGTGAACATTCCTCAGAATGTGGGACAAAATGAAAACTGCCTGGTTCCGTAAGGAACTATTCCACAAAGTTCCCAAAGCATGAACTCACAAGTTAGTTAGTTCACTACAATGCCTCATTGACAATCTTTCGCAAAATATTGGACCAAATTTTCCTACATAGTTCCATATTTTGTATGTCCACTCTCTCTCTCTCTCTTACATGAAGAGCCAACAACCCTCAAAATTTTATTTAAGTTACAACTTGCTTCTAGACATTATAAATATCCCCTTGTCAGACTACACGAGCGTCTCTAAAGTCCAAGTTTAACATTTCCCGGGTTAAATACCATACCCTCACAGGCCTTACTCAACATGGTACAGGTCAGTGCTGGTTCACAGCTCACACTGGCCCTGATGATCAACTTGTTCAAGATTTTATACAATCAAATTTGCTTCTCAAATTCCAATCTCTTTCACTGATATGCTCTTTGCACGTGGTGGGGACTTTAGAACATGATTCGTTCCTGTGCCATGTAATGACCCACTTTGGGTTTTGCTCTTGTGGCTCAGACTTGAGTCCTCTCGCTTTGTTCCTTCTTTCCCCCCTTTGCTGGGTGCTTTGTTTAATGAAGTTTGCCAGGGTTTCATTGATTTCTCTTTTGTTGTGTTTATAGAATAACTGAGGATGAGAGGGCAAAGTGATGCCCAATGTGAGACAAATAACTTTATTATACATTTTAATGTTGCATTCAGGGTTCGAATCCAAATTCCTGGGTTAAGTTTAGCCTCTAAAAGCCGGCTGAGGGGGATACCAAGGCTGGGTCTGGATTTAGGAAGACCCAAATGGAGTTCCTTCCCCAACATGATGAACTTTTTAAATTTCAGGAGTCTTACAAAACAGAAGGTACCTGAAAAGTATGTACCTTCAATTTTGGAAGATTCATGAATTTCACAAGACGTTCTGTCTTGGGAGGTCTGTTGAATTACAAAAGCAAAATTTAAGAAGGTCATTATGGGGTGTACCATGGCCTGGCAGAACCGTAATAGAGAGTTCCTTCCAATGTTCCCTCCGTGAGAACTTGTGTGCAATAGAGTGAATGAATGAATCGTAGATGTTATTTGCTCTATCATTGTGAATAAATGTAATTTCTGTTTTACGAAAAGAAAATGATATTTTCAAAACAAAAAAAAATGCATCTTATCTTTTTCCTATGGTGACAAATAGCTTCACAAAGATTTCAAAAGTGCTGATTTTTTTACATGTTTTGGAAAAAAATTACAAATCATTTAATTTATGCCGAATATGCTTAGGTATTACAGTATATTGTTACGAAATTAACCTCAAGGGTTGCAAATTGGCTTCCCAATTGATAGGTAACTTGCTTCTTCTTTTTGCCCTTGAGGCCATCACCAGTCAAACATTCATGCATTAAAATATATTTTTTTAGTTTGACCTTGACTCTTAAGTGGTTGTACCAATAGGATTATTTGATTTAAGTTCAACCTTGGCTTCAACTCCTTGAGTATAGTGGGAGGTGAATAATGAAAACATAAACATTCTCATAATATATTTTGTTAAGCTGCAATTTCTTCTTCCAATCTTCAGGCATCACATGTAACTTTTTGATATCTGCTAAAAAAACTCATTTTTGGAAATAATTTTTTTTGAATTAGTCACATGGGGTGGGGATGAGTTCAAACGAAAATATTAAGAAATCAACCTTTTTGCAATTCTTGTTTGCATTTTTTTTAAAGTGGTGCCATTTTAGTGGCATGTGAATCATGGAAAGTTGTGCTTATTAAATAATATGGATTTTGTAAAATTTTAAATGAGTCAAAAAATCTTTCAATATCAAAGTTTGGTTTGAACAAAAAAAGATGTTAATAGTTTCATTCAATAACAATATTTTCACAAAGGGACCCCTTAGTTTTTATAATACAATTTCTTGGATTTTCATTTTTTATAGTAATAGGGTACTATTAGACACATCTAAAAAACATTCAAATTTTCAAAAAAATTAAATCTTGTGTTTATTAAAATTTTAGGTTAAAAACAATTCATGAGTCTTTTACAACATGTAAATGTGATACAATGTATATGTTGTTTGAAGAAAATTTGTAATTTATAATATAAGATTCTAAACTTGAATGTTTTGGTATGATTTGAAATTGTCACAATTTTTCAAAACGAAATACAAAATTTAGCAAAATTTGTACACTTCCAAAAAATTGTATTTATTCAAAATTGGTTGTAAAAAAATTTGACATATTGTGGAAATTATAAATACAATAAAAAAAGGTTTTAGAATATTTCATTTTAAAATTCCTCTTTATGAAAACATGTTTTTTTTGCAAAAAGACCCCAAAAAGGATAATAGTCCTAAATACAAAGTAAACACATTGTCTTGTTAAATGTCGTTTGGACCCCATGATGTTGAAACATGGTTCAAATGATGTTAAATGACATGGTTCAATATAGTTTTAATTTTCATAAAGATTAAAAATCATTTAAACAAGCTTTCACCCCACCTTTTTGATAAGTTCACATCTATGCTACCGATCATTTAAAAATTGCATAACAAACATTTTTTTTTCCTGCATAAATTTTCTTTTGAAAAACTTGTAGACATGCCCATGTGCAACCTTTCAAAGATAGTGCACAATGTATGGCTTCAAAAGTCTGGCAAAAGGGGAGCTTATTTGTATGTTGCAACATCAGATGATTATGTTTGAGCTTTCAAACAATCAACATTGTATTATCATTTCAAGCAAGGTGGTTGACCAAGTCAAGGGCTTGATAAGAATGAGCTATTTTTGCGTAGAACAATCCAATTTAGAGATTTGAAGTAGCTTGCAAACATAGTTCTAAAATATTCCTTAATATTGGCTTGCCCAGTTAGAATTGCACATATGGAAGGTGAGGAGATCTTTGGCTCCTACAAACGAAAGGCAAACCTAGCCCCGGATTAGAAAGGGATTTACATAGGCACGACCATGTGAATTTTTCTCATCATCATGTAAACCATATAATTGCTAGATTAATTGTGGAAATTGAACAACCTAGGGTGGATCAAATTTAGGGAGATGTTGAGGTCCTTGAATCTCCATGTGGAGATGGCGTTTAACATGTAGAAAGATGCCTCCCTATGTCACATGTTCAATGTTCCCACATTGCAAAAATCCATCAAACATTCTTGTGCTGCTAGGATAATTGCCAACCCAACTTCTATTGGTGTCCTTACCTTGATTTACTTAGGGTTATGGTCTTAGTTACTTAGTGCACTTTTAAAGCTACACAAGTTTTGGTTTTGTGCAGATGATATGAATCATTGTGTTAGCAGTATGAAGCACAAGTATGCATTGGACAAACCTGTTGTTTCAAAAATTTGGCCTGTTCAAACTAAAACCAATATCACCCAAGATGAAATCAAGTCTTTTGAGGAAGAGAGATTTGTTTTGAATAGTTGGCAGTTGATGTTTCTTCAAAGTCTATTTAAGAATGAAAATTCCATTCCTATAAATAGGCCACTGCATGAAATGTTGTGGCCAATATCACATAATGGTAAGGCTATTCATTGTACAGTGCCATTCAAAATGTTAAATCTATATTACAATCAGTGGGAGGCTAATCAACTTCTTGAAATGATTTTAAGCCCACCATTGGAAGTTCCCCCTCCTATATATGGATGAATATATAAGATTTTATTTGGCCAAAATCTAAACAAGAAGCAATATGAAATTACAATAGGGAATTTCCCATCTTGCACTTGTTTGGATTTTGTAACATGATGTCTAGTTTGTTAGGTCGGCGAGGGAAATGGGTGCCCTATAAACACATGTACTATGTTTTGTAACATGTCACGTTTTGTGGGCAGTTTGAAAGTTTCATCCATTTTCCAACTTGGAGTTGTGATGAAGTTTGTTGCTTGTTGATTCATGATGTAGCTATTGTGTAGGTAGAAGTACACTTGTGAATTGTTTTAAAAAACAAGTACAATGAACATTGGCAATTTTAACACTTGTGATGATGTTATTTGTTTGGCTCTTAAATTAAAACTTGTACATAATGTTAGCACTCTGGTTTTATAAACGTTTTGATAATTGTTCATTCAACATTTTACATACACGAATGATGTTTCGTTCTTAAATAGAAATTAGTTATTTAACTAAGTTAAATATTCATTAATTATTTAAAAATTTGTTGAAAGATTATGAAAAATAATTTTTAAGTGTCAACCTTATCATTTTGTATATTTGGACAAATAATTATATAACCCAAAGAATATGTTTGTCACGTCAATAGAATATTCTATTCACATGACCGACATATTCTTGTCTATGTGAAAAATGTTTGACTTACGTGACAAAAATATTCTTAAATTTTTTTGTGTTGCTCACAAAAGTTTTGCTCACATGCTCGGTGCTCATTGCTCACGCTCATGTGCTCACATGATAACTGCCTTGCCTAACTATCCAAGTCCACTATTTATCAAATTATGTTGTTCAATAATCAAGTTCCTTAATTTTGTTCGATAACTTGTGTCCAAGAACCGACTAAAGCTAGTAATGAGACACCTAGTAGTAGTATTGTTACATACGTGGCTCCACTACTATTAGATGCCCGTCATAAGCAAATACTGGCCCCTTGACAAGAGTTACCTGATACATATTATGTAAATGGATAAGAATCAAGGTAAGTAGGTAGGGAACCGTATGTGACTATATCTTAGTTAAGAAACTACTGCACTTGGTGACTACAAGGTAGGTAGATGGTCAGTAGTTAGTACAGAGCTAACTATGGTTGGTGTCAGTAGGACAACACAATGGTTTTCCTGTCCACACATCATCCATCTTGCATGGTGAGCTGGTGGGGTTTGCTGGTCCACTATGGCCGTGCATTCACACTGGGCTCACGGTCCCTAGTACACTGCCTCCTAGTAGAGGCAGTGTCAACAGCCTCCGAGCAGCATGAACCCACAATTTTAATGCAAAAATAAAAAAGGGAGTTACATTCATTCAAAACCCATTCATCCAAAATTTAACACAGATTACAAATTTACTTGTGATTTACTGCAATACTATCAATGATAATATTAGTGATAAGTTATTTCTGTAAGGGCAAGAAATTGAAATTGTGGTCAAGCCCTAGGCCATTATGGGCTTTACCCAAATCTGGCCCATGCACGGATCCTGCCTCCACTGAATGAACAGCTACATTGTGAGACTTGTAGGAGCATATGGCCGGCCACAATGAACCAGCACCCATCAGCGCCCCGTGAAGGATGGATGGTAAGTGGTCAGGAAACAGTTTTCAGTTGGGTTTCAGTTACCTAGCTAACCATGGTGGTTTAGCTCAGTTTGCTTTTTTTTTTCCTACCTACTTACTAACAACCCACAAGCAGGTTTTCAATAGGCAGGTAGTTAAAACAGCCATTACCTATGTATGAACCATCTACTTACCTAGTAAGTTACCTATTTTCCTACCTATCTACCTATTATATGAGACCTATTTCTTACGGAATTGATTACCAAGGTGAAACCAAATGTTAACTCAGTTGAGGTTCATCCACAACTGAGTAATAACAGGCATCAAGTGGATGGTTGCACTGGTGGGTGCTGGTTCACTGTGGCCAACATGTTAGTTGTTTGTGATTCATAGCAATTTTTCTTGAAATTGTTGAAGATGCATAGAACCAGCATTTTCTTTATGATTTGCCCAAGGTCCCATAGTTGGGTTATATGTGTTGGCACTTGGAGGCAGTGCTACCGAGTAGTCTAAATTTTTGCTCAACACAATGGGCAACTTGTAACAAGGATTCTGGCATTCTCAAGAAATTCATGGTAGCATAGAATTGCAATACAAAAACTTGTCTAGTATAGTAAGTAGGTTGACTACATCCTATTTTCACCAGTTAAAAAGTTGGCAATCCTTTCAATATCCATGTATGTGCATTAGCAAGCATTTTAACATATGTGTACAAAATGTCGCAACAACTTGTAGCCAATAAGTTTTACAAGTTTGCTAAAAGATTGAAGGCCAGAGGAGGGATCAAACTCTGATCCTTTGGAATCATACCCATTGCATTTGAGATTAGATAAGCACAAGCAACACCCACTAAAACCTTCCTTACAATCCCACACAAGTTCAACAAAACAATCAAAAAATGTAACTAAAAATGTAACTAAAATAAAAAACTTGTAATACCTTCATTTGTTGCCTTGTGGCTTGAATACAAGTTGCAACAAGCTCAAAACAACATGCACAAACACCTTGTATCCAACAAGTTCTAGAAGTAGAAGGCATTATAAGTTTTCTATTTTAGCTGCATTTTTTCTTCACTAGTACTTCTACTTGTAGTGCAGCTGAAATACAAAACTTGTAATGCCTTATTGCTTGCCTAGCTACCTGCATACAAGTTGTAAAGAGCTCAAAAACAGCATGCAACACTAAAATCTCCAAAATAATTTGATCATTCACTACATACATATGTTTCCTATCCTATGAATCGTTGATGGCATCGTCAAATGTGGAAATACCTATGGAATAGTGATATTGAACAAACATCTTGACAATCAAACCAAGATGATTTGTCATTCTGTTTATGACACAGAATGCGACAAGGAGCCCCATTGGTGAGCAACTCCCTTGTCACATCTAGTGACTGGAAATATCATTTAGCTTGACATCTAGTCAGTTATTTACTTAGTAAGGATTCAAGTTTAGTGACTGGAAGTGTTAACAGAATTGTTGGGAATGTTGTTCCAGTGAACCGTGGCTGGCTATTTCAGAAATGAGAGGAATGGCATGATAGTTTTGAATGTCCAAGTGCTCAGTAGGTTGTTAGATGTAATTTTTCTATTGTTGAGCATTTTGTTTGGATTGATAGAAGCTGGCAAATAAGAGATTATTGTGGAGACAAATGCATGATAAATATGTGCAATATAAAATGCTAGAGTGCAGGTAGTTCTTCATTGACATGGATAGGTGTAAGTTCTTGACCATGATCTTGTGAATGTGACCTTGGTTCCAGCCCTAAGGAGTGGGAGTTGCAAACATCATAGAATTGAGAAAATAATGAGCACTAGCAACACTGCCCAAACCTTCTGGGTCACAATTGGCAACTTGAAGCTCAATTGTGGAACTGCTTATGAATGCCAGTACAATTTTGAGGCCTGGGTACAACAGGTTTGACATATTTCTTGAGGCCATCCTGAGGCACTGATGGGTTGGAGCCTGGAGCTGGGCAGCTCTTCCATCTTGGTAGCTCCAGATCCTTATCACATCTTACTCTGGAAGCTCAACACTGCATCTGAAAAGTTCTTGTTGGGACGGATGAGATTTGTGACAGCAGCTGCTTGCTCCAAGATCTGGTCCTGTCCATGAACCTCACTACAATACACGGGCAACTAACAACAAATTTGGATTGCCACTGGTCATATGATTTTTTCTGGGATATGGTGCAGTGTCCATTTGGGCAGAGCTCTACTGTAGCAAATGCCCCCATTTGAGCAAGTAAAACAGATAAAACGAGCAAGTAAATATAAGACAGGAATGTCTGAAGTTTCAATTGCATCCTTATATTTTTTCTACCCTTGTCATGTACCTTCATCATATGATTCACTCATCACTGTTCCAATTTTACTGCCACAAATTAATCATGGGCAATTTGTTCAACTAATCACTTAGCTGTTTATTCCATGACTCAAATAATTAAAACATCCAACTGGAAAACTACAATTTTCAGCTGTGAAACTGAAATAGGTTTTCTTTTTTCTTTTTTCCCAATTCTGTTCAAAATGTATCATCTAAGACTTCACACAAGTTTTACCATCACATGGAATCTCAATTTGCTATAAAAATAGACTACTCATGCCAGTTTGGTGGTGTACAGGTCCTGGCATCTTCATGGTTGGCAGAACTGCCAGGTCGGGTTCTGAGGCTACTCCCCTGTTGGATCTCCTTGTCTGGGTTGTGGGGGATGTTGTAAAGGCTGAATATTCAAACAAAAAGCAAAAGAAAAAAGCAAAAGGGGTGATATTCTCACATGATTGAGGGGGTTCAAGTTTCTACACTTCTACACAAACAAAACCTACTGTATTTATGCTGAATATATGCAGCAGCTATCCTAAACAAACAAGGCTTCTTCATCTGTGATTTTACCACATGATTTGGTATGTCTATCACACTTGTACAACCCACAAGCCTGATGAATCTATTGGTACCACTCCTTTGATATGGGAAATTGGACACATGGGATTGTGGTACTCAAACACTTAGTCACAGTTCAGAGTTACAAAGAATACCAAGAACATTTGGAGTCCAAGTTTCTGTGGACATGATGCAAATGAAGCTGTGGAAAGCCTGAGCCTAAGATTTCTGCAATCCAAACATGAACACAATGATCAGAATGTTAGTTGTGCATTGTCAGAATTCAACTGTCCTCATGAACTTGGTACTTTGCAAGTGATTCCTATCATTATGTTGGCTTTACTCTGAGCTTGACAGGACATAAGCTTACAGAATCCAACTATTATCCCAGCATGTCACGAACCAAAATTTCCTGGGGATCTGAAAAATCATAATCCATTCAATGCCCAATGAGCATTCTGTCCCCTTGAAAATAGCAACTACTTGAAGATGTGAAAGCTTTTCCTTGGGTAGTACCTGAATGTTTCCGCACACGTCCAAAACTTCCTCCAAAGGTGCCCAATCACCAAAATTCCTCTCCACAAACTGGTAAGCAACCCCACCATTTCCTGCTCTGAGGATGTAAAGACCTCCCTTGATTGTTCCCTCCCCTGTCAAATTGTATTCAATTTCGGTGTCTGTGGCACGTTTCCAGTTTGCTTTAGCAACTGGATTGAGCAAAAATCCAGTTATAAAGCCTTCTTTGGGAATTGTTCCACCTCCAAGTGCCTTGAAAAATTCTCTATTTTCATCAACCACCACCATACCTCCCCAATACCGTGGCCAAAATGCCCTCACCTGCACTTGTAGAAAAATGGACTAGGCTTAGAAAGAGAGAAATCCAATACGCACTGGCATTTGGTCACAGCAAGAATTCTGCCAGTACAGAAACACAGGCTTCTAGCATGGTGATTGAGATTTAGAGATGACTTGGTTTAAAGCAAAACTCTTTCAAGAGAAAAATTCCAGAACAGGGGCATACCTCAGCATCAATATGCTCATTGAGACACACAACCAACTGAATACCCATGGCATCGAAAATAGGTTTCCTTGCATACAACTGATGTGCTTCTGCTCGGCACATAACACACCTGTATTACCCTCACCCCAAATCAATCCTGTCATCACCAATTCACTTAGTATTTGGCCCCACCAGAGTTGCAATCCTTGAAGACAGAATAGATTATAGAATCATTCTTCAGTGCACATTGCCTGCAAGTCTGATACATGCCCTTTTAACAGAGATTGAGCTGGACACATCTTCAACAGCCCTGTGACTTGCTTGCTAAGAGCTATCGCCATCACAAATTGGGTGCTCCAATAATTTCATCCCCAGCACTTACTCTTGTCCCACTTTGCTCAGGAAATAATTTGAACCCAATGCAAGACCATATCAAGTAATTGGTGCTACAGAGTATAAAACCCATCAACCCTTCCCCTCAATCTCATTGAGTTGATTAGCAAATTATGGACTGCAAAAAAAATCCACAATCGGTTGCAATTAAGCTGGTGATTATCAAATTCTGGACTTCAGAAAATCTACAATCAGTTGCAAAGCTGGTGGGTGATGAAACCTAGCAGCATGGGGTTTGGTATATACTGTTCAGAACAAATGAGAACAAGGGAGGAAGAAGAACAGGCACTTTGGACGACTTGATGACATACTTCACTGCCTTGGGGACAACTCTTAAAAGCACTCATGGGAAAGAACTTGAGCCATCTGGGAATTACAACATGAGACTTGAGCACTGAGGTACTAGAGCTTCTTGCAACACACATCAGAATGTGTTGTTGGAGACATTGAGCTATGGTGTCTTGATGTAGAAGGAAATGCAGAAAAGAAAAGTGAGTGGGGAGAAAGAAAACTTCACTGGCTTGGGGACAAACTCTTAAGAGCATTCATGGGAAAGAAGTTGAGCTATCTGGTGGGAATTACATACATGAAACTCAAGCACTGAGGTTCTAGAACTTCTTGCAATAAATACATCAGAATGTGTTGTTGGAGATGAGCTATGGCTTGTTGATATAGAAGAAGATGAAGAAAAGTAAAGTGGGTGGTGAGAAAGAAGACATACCCAGGGCGGCGAAGGCACAAAATCAAAGTGGGTTGATCAGCCCAGAGCTCAGAAGCTCTGGTAGGAGGAGGCAATTTGATGGGGGCAGACGACTTCTTGAAAGGATTGTTGCCCTTGACATAGGCGGGTGCGAGCTTCCTGATCATGACCTTCTCCAGAACGGGCAGCTGAGTGACCTCCTCGCTGATAGAGCCGGGCATCACCAAGCCACAGAAACGAGGAGTGACAGGTGCCGCTGAGAAAATCCCCTTGCTAACAGTGGCAGGAGCACCCACAGGTCGGAGCACAACTGGGGACTTGAAGCCAGAGATGTCTGTGGTGGACCTGCCGTCGGCGCCGGAGACGAGCTTGACGCCGGGATATAATATTTCGACATCATTACGGGGGGATTCTTCGGCAGGCACAGGCGTTGAGGAGGGTTTCGTCTCTTCCAGCTTCGGCAGCTTGGTACTTTTGGGTTCCTTGATCTTCTTCACCTTTTCACCCACCTCTGCCGGAGCTGCTGGCTCTGGCTCCTCTACACCGTGGTGCACTTTGGTGGTTACCCTGGCAGGAAGGTTGAGATTTCTGGGCAATTGGATGCTGCAAGCGCTGGCCCTGTCGATGAACCTGGCTACATGTCCTCTCTTCATGTGATAATCTGACATCAGGGTTTCAGGGCTGGTTTCGAGGAGCTCGTGAAGGGTTTTCCCTGACTTTTCCAGAGCATCTGCGTACTGCATTAGGGATCTGTCGTGCAGGTATGTCCTTATCTCCAGTGCATCCTGTTCAAAAGATTAATATTGCGATCTCAAGAGTGTCAGAGTTGCACAAGTCCCACTGATGCTGCACATCACCTGCTGGCGTCTTCTGAAACAAATCTAATGGAAAGAAAGCTTCTGAAAACAATCGAGTTTAACCCAAGACACATGAGATCACAGAGAGCCAAAAAACTCCCGAGCCTTTTTTTATTCCACCCCATAAAAAGAGTTAGATTTTGAAACTAAAGCTTCGGAAGGAAGGAAGAAGCGACTAGTAGCAAAGAGGAGGTAGTAGTAGAGAGGAGAATACAGCAGCATATTACCCGATGAAACTGCGTAAGTTGCAAAAGATCCATGTCCTCCGGTGTCATCATCTTGAGAGTCGGCACATCGTCCCACCCATCGGCTAACAACATATCTATCTGGTCCTTTAGCACCCCATTTCCTACGAAATCCTCTAACAAATACGACGCCATCTCTCTCTCTCAGATCTCAAACAAAATCCACAAACCCCCGAACCACCCAACTCTCTGTGTGATCTCAACCAAAATCTGCAAACACGCAAACCCCACAACTCTCAACTCAACACCAAGATTAGACTTCCTCCGGAGCAGAGCTTCAAATGCAAAGATGCAGCTCTAAAACCTTCAAGCCGCGAAGAACTCCCTAAGAAAGCTTGTAGATTTTAGCACTAATATTGAACTCGGAGTTCCTCGACAGCACAAGCACAACGAACCAAAAAAAGGCTTGATCCTGCAAGTGAGCTTGCTTGCAGCTGCGGACACAATTAGAGCAAAACCGCAAATTTTAGACCTAAAATTTGCTGAGATTCTCAAGTTTTGAACACGGAATTTACGAGCAGATTTTTTTTTTCATACCCAAGGAAAACCATTTATACCTCCGATATGATCCCGCCAGGAACCAAAAACCGCAAATCTTATTACTTGGACTGCCCCGCAAGCAAGAACCGGCGACAGTCTGTTACGACCCCTTCTTCCTTGGCTTGCGTGAATTTCGTCTGCCCGCTTTCCGGCTGCCTCCATTACAGGCTGCCTTGGATACTATCTCGGCGTATATGTAGGGACTTTTGGCGCGTAGTTTACTATTAAAAAAATTTGCTCGGCACGTACTCCGTTTATTAATAGGCCAAATAATACGGCAAAAGTTGGCGAAAACTACTTTTCAATTTCTTTGCACCAACTTACTTATTGCTAAATTGGTGGTCTAGTTTTTAACCTTGTCTGTATATGGACAAGGGTTAGTGTACTAATGTACACAGAGGCCTTGAATAGGCTTGTGTGTAAGGTTCCCCCTTCTTATTTGATATGCTTGTAGCAACCGGAGGGGGTTTGGGAACTTGATTTTCTTCTGGTGGTTCGATTCATTTGTCTTCTTGAATATGGGTCCTGCCATTTTGTTCCTTGTATTCTTTTTTTTCTTTTTTGTTTGTTTGTTTGTTTGTTTGTTGTGGGTGCTTTGGTTTTCTTATCATTGTCATCATCATATTGTGTGAAGATGTGCCAAAAAAGATAAATGCTATGGTCAACGAAAATGTTGGATTTGGTGGTTTTAATGTTTTTTTTTGCCTTAGTTATCTTGAGTGAACTAATAATTAAATGTGTAATAAGGTTTGCTAGGCTGGTGAGAATTTTAGAAAAGCAATGGGAATGGTAGCAAGGAACCATTAGTGTTGTATGTATGATTGAATTTTTTTTCAGGCCAATGGAATTGTCGGATTTGATGGTCTGATTCTTTTTTTCTTGTTATCTTGAGTGAATTAACAGTTCAATGTATAATAACTACTTACACACCACGTTCTTTTGCACATTATTTGTGCACTTTGAAGGTCACTTTACAAAGTGCAATTTTGCATCCACCAAGAGGCAAGTGTTTCAAAAAGCAAAATGGCCCCTGCAATACTCACTTTTCAAAATGCCCACTACAATGGCATTCACTTGCCGCTCCTTTTTTTAAACTTTTTTTCTTGTGGTACCCACAGTTATCATGGGAAAAATTAAAAAATAAAAACTGGATCAGGTTGTTATGCTTGATCAAGCCTGATGCCTTGGGCTTTACTTTACACGTTCACAAACAGTAATGAGAACCTGGATGGTCACATTGGCTACTAGCTCTCAAGTTAGCCTATACACAACAACAACAACCATAATAAGAAATTCAATTCCTTTGATTCATTGGCTACTAGGTAAGGGGTTACCCATAATAAACTTGCATCATCTGCATATGAGCATTTTTAGACTCAATTTTTTGGGATAGATCTTTCTATTTAATTTTAGAAATGTGCGTCATGGTTCTTCTTTAGTTTATTGTTTAACTTTGACACCCCATTTCTATTTAACACCCCATTAGAAGGAATTAGGGTCTTAAGGTTTCACTGGGTATCTCATCCTTCACATCATTTTTTATCTTAAATGTTTTATTGAAGGAAGTTCAACATGTTGATTTTTTCCAGGTGATGTTCAAGTAATTTTTAAAATTCTAACTCATTGTTTTGTGCAATGGCCATCATATCTATTATGATGCACACTTTCATTTTTCACCTTCATAAAGTCCTTTACTTTCTTTGATTCCTACATGTTTAAAGTGTTTGGGTGCCTTTTGGGTTCAGTATCCTTTGATAGTCCAAAAAAGATTTCTAACTTGTAAACAAGTCTTTCTCCCAATAACCTTTGGTGGCATTATCTTCATACGGACAAGCACCATCATCCCATTAACCTATTTAAAAAGTTATTCCATTGTAGCTTCCATCACTATTAGTTTATGGTTGATAAACATCCTTTCCTTTTTGAAACCTTAGCACAAGTTGATAACAACACCTTCTATTTCCAACAACACTTCAAGGTGGCTTGTGGTTTTCTATTGCCCCCAACACGCGCATGTTTTCCTCCCTTTGAACAATTTATCGAACAACAAATGGTTCAACTTTAAGATTCCATCTTAGAATGTTTGCACCATCATATCCTTTCCGACATGCTCTCCACCATGATATTTGGGACCCATCATGGTTGAATTTTATCATGTTCTAGCTCCAAGGTGGGTGTTTGTCTTACAATTCAACTAACCTTCTTAACCTTTTGATTATCTTCCCCATCGTTTTCCACATCACTCTGAACACGACTTGGATTACCACATCTTTCAATTATAAATATCTTTCGATGTTATGCACACCTCCCATTGATGTTATAGGTGTCCACCTTTTATGTTGTGCCCACAGCAATGAGCACACGAACACCCAGCATGCAATTTGCAACACTTCTAATGCCATTGCATAAGATGTTGACATCCATGTGAGACATAAACAACTACACGTGTGCTTTCTTTAACCACATTTCACTCCTTTTGTTAATGAATTAACATTGTGTTCACCAAAGATGAAATTCGTATATTAATGATGTTATCAGTGTCGATTCAACACAAACGAACTTATTTTGTCAATCTTATGTAATTCCAAAATTTGTTACCTTCCATGCAATTCAAGCCAAAGAAAGAAGCTATCATGATCAACATCTCATTAATCATTTCTTTTTTTAGCAATTGAAATGTTTGGATGTTTGAACAAATAAATTGATGTGTTCTTACATGAATGTGCCAATGCCATGTGAAACTTCAAAGAGCCAAAGGGCCCTCCTCATTTTTGTCTTGATAACTTTTTGCTATCAAAAAATTTCAATTACATTACAAAAGATGCAAGCATCCTCCATCTTACGTCGGGTAGTAGCCATAGATCTAGCTATTTCCCAACTTCCACCCCTTCAATACTTACCCCCATCACCATGACTGACCTCTTATTAATAAGATAGAGAGATTTTGACATCTAGTTTGTGTTAGCTTCACGTCTTGTAAATTTATCATTTCCATTTTTCTTTTCCCCTTCTACATTTTCTGGATCTGGGGTGTGTTTATTAATAAAGTTTTGCAGGGATAGCACATAAACCTCCAATATTCATTTCATAAGCTACCTGCTACTCAGCACAAAGGCACCAATGCCCAGCTCTTATTGGCCCAATGATTAGTAACCCTTTGGCTTCTTGGACGAAATCCTCTCTTTAAGGTTCTTATTATGGTTGATGGGTGAGAGGCCGCTGGTTACCAAAAATATCCTCATGGCCTCCTGTCTTCGATATTTCTCGTAAACGGTCGAGGAGAAGTGCCTTGGCTATTTATGGTAACTAAGCTGACTCTAACCCAGGTCGAACACCTGTTTTGCCTCAGCTATTTGGCCAGGGTGAAGCACCACGTACATAGGTGGTACCTTCACCCTCTTGAGTGATGCCTCTTATTTTCCAGGCTATATTTAATCCAGGAAATGTTAAATTTGGACTCGGAGACCCAGATTTAGTCTTTTAGCCCCAATATTTCTAATGTCTATTAAGAAACCCAAAAACATTTGGAGGGTTTTCACAATTGTTGGCTGGCTATTGCCTTTTCATTTCATAAATGGTTGTGAGTTTTTTTTTTTTTTTTTTTTTTGAATCACATAGGGTATCAATATCAAAAAAAAATTGAGAATTTAAATGCACCCAATTATCAGTTTATTCAGTTATTCTTTTAGAAATAGTCATCAGTTATGTATAAGCGTGAGTTGTCAAATAGCCACCTTCAGAATTATTAGTTATGTGGCCTAGGTAGGGTAGGTTATAAGGTTATTATTAAAAATTTATTCTTATTCTTGCTTTTCTGTTTTCTATCCTAAACATGTTTAGGGTTTTAGTAACCTGGCTTGGATGAAATTCCAATCATCCAAGTAAGTTATTAAAATTTGAAAATTCAATACCCAACCCTCAAGGATC
The DNA here is from genome assembly GCA_963920785.1 of Sphagnum contortum. Classification (NCBI taxonomy): domain Eukaryota; kingdom Viridiplantae; phylum Streptophyta; class Sphagnopsida; order Sphagnales; family Sphagnaceae; genus Sphagnum; species Sphagnum contortum. The sequence goes on along the minus strand of OY987276.1, from coordinate 22,524,647 downwards.
TTGCCAGTTCCTGAAATGATGTGTACTAAGCCAAGTAGGTTATCAATTGGGTTTGTTAAAGAACAACCAATAGATAAGGGTATCAATACCCGAGTTGATAACCAGGTGTTTTCTCATAACCATACAACAGGTTTTTACAGTGGTACCAATGTAGGGGCTAATTCATTCAAGGCCCCCCACACTGGTACCTTCTTCACCTCTTGAATGAAGCTTCTTTTTTGGCTATATTTTAACTTGGGAAATTTTTATATTCTAATTCATAGCTCCTGATTTAGTTCTAATAGACTGAGGATGGGCGGCTATTTGTAATGTTTATAAACCACCCCCAAAAAATTGGGTATTTCTACCATGGTGCCTGCATAGGTGTGTCGCACGGTGGCCTTGCCATTTACATTAAACAGTATCTTCAGGCAAAAGAAGAATTATGAAAATTCAAATATTTCACCAAGCCAAAATATAATCTTCAAAAAAAATCCTCTAAAAGAACTAGAATCCTTCAAGATATCATAACTCTATAACTAATCTCAAGTTTCAACACAAGCCAAAATATAAATTGTGGGGCGGGACTGGGGTGAGGTTAGTTTGGCTCATTGTGAGTGAGTGCTGCCCATGGGCAAATTATGCTCTTTCATAATTGTGAACTTTGAAGGGGAGGTGACATGAGAGTAGTCTAATGTAAGATTGAGAAAGGCAACATCATAAGAGAAGAGTAAATCACATTGTAATGTTATTCTCATTCCGGGGTCCTCCTTAGCTTAAAAAGTAGTATACTAATGCCTTATTGATTATAATACTGAAAATTTTAAATTGATGGCAACCATTGACTTTTTTATTAACTTTTTTATCACCAAAACACGTGAAGCAAAGTCAATACATACTTTGATGTTGAATTCTTAGAATATACATGTGTACATACTACATTCCTTTTCAACTTTGAAAAAGGTTTGAAATTCCCCACGTTGATTTCAACATGTGCATCAGACTTATCTTTACAGTCATCCTGTATTCGAGCTTGCCATTGGGCTTGTCTTTGCCTTTTGGCTTGTTTTTGCCTTTTTATGTTGAGTTTTGAACTACCCTTTAAGTTACCCATGTAAGGGACCTACAATCAAAACTTAGCACAAGATGACAATCGTTTTGTCTTCCAACCCTCTTTCTCCTAAAACCTTCATTCAATGGGAAAAAAACTTGTTACACATCAAGCCACTACTTCAAATCGTGAAAATATTCCAACAAATAGAATAAGAGACACATACACAAAACAACACACACACAAAACATAAGAAAAGGTTAAGAAAGGAAACACAAACAACCTTTACTTATTTGAAAATCTTGCCAAATTTTTTTAATTAATATTGTTATGAATCACTCAACATTGTTTTGAATTGCAAAGCCCTTGCCACTACCTATACCTAAAAACCTTGCAAAATAAAAAGATTAATGTTGCTTTGTAACATTTCACACACACACAAAAAGCCTAGTTGCTTCAAATTGCAAAACATGCACAAAATAATTACCACATTACTCCAAATCACAAATCATTAAAAAAAAACCCCACAAAGAAACAAGAAGATCAACATATGTGATTAAACTTTGATCACTACCAATTTTTGTGGGTTTTCAAGCCTTACCCACTCTTATTTATGTTACTCACACATCCATCCACCATTCTACCACTTGTGGTCTATTTTGGTCAAAACCCACAACAAGAACCCCCTAACATGCCTACTTTATGAATACTTTTGTTATATATCTACTTTTGAAGCAAAAATCAAAATTTTCATTTTTTCATAATTTTCATATTTCACTAGAAAAAATTCTTAAATCTATGACTCCATATATCACTGATTTTGCAATCATACCGAATAGTATATGATTAAATGCCCTTAGTTGTAATGGACAAATAGCAAAAGACAAGTAGTTATTTAATGTTTGACGTGACACTTTTCATCTTATAGTCATTAACAACAAGTCAAAGAAAATAAACCATATATAATGTTAAGGTGTCATATAATGAATGATTAAAATATGATTGGCAGACACAAAGTATTTTTAATAGGTAGGTAGTTAGGTAATAGGTTTAAGTAGGTCAAAAAAGGAAGGTAGGTAGGTAGTAGCTTAACCTACCTAAATTGACTTACATAACCTATGTAACCTACCTATGTAACTACCTTCGTCTAACTTACTTAGTCTCTTAGGAATGCACATAGCTTACAAGTATTAGGAATTGAACCCTTCACTTTTACAATGATAAATCAAGTCCTTACCATTGGACTACAACATCAAAAGGTGTCCAATTTTGGTCAAATTTTTTATTTCACATGTTTATTTCATATCATTACAAAATTATGAGGTAGGTAGCAAGTGGTAGGATGATAGGTAGGAAGTGGCTAGGTTATAGGAAATAAGAAATTAAAGGTAGGTAGGTTGACGATGTAGGTAGGCGGGCGGGCGGGTAGGTAAATAGGTAGGTAGGTAAGTAGGTGATAGGTAGGTAGTTTGGTGGGTAAATAAGTAAGTAGGTTGATAAATGGGTGGGTGGGTAAGTAAACAAGTAGGTACATTGGTAGATGGGGGGCGGGGGTAGGGTTGTCTATGTTCATATCAAATGATTTATAATTATTTTTTAATCATTGTAATGACAATGGATATCCATGTCATTTTGTCATCAGTCATGGATGCCATATAAATGAAATAAAAGTGATGAAAATTAATATCCGCCATCTTGTTACCACCTCATCATCTTCTAGTCACATGCCCCACTAATGTATGATTATAATTTTTTACATATAGGATTGAAAGTAATAGTTTATGATTAAGGTCATACATATAGTCATTTAAGACTTGTAGTCATAGATTTTTTGGTTGCAAAGGACATAATTTCTTCAAATGTTTTAATAGCCTAAAAAATTACACAAATTGCCATTTGCATGTGTTAAATCTAGATTTTAAAAACCATTCAAAAGCCCCAAGGAACTTAAAAACAATAGTTTTATGCATGAATGTACAAGATTGTGATTGTGAATTTTCCAAATACATATGCATGACACTTTGAAATTTAGTTGGGACCCAAAAAAAAAGTTGTGAAAAAAAAAAAAAAAAAACAAAAACCACATGCTTCAACTTCAATTTTCATTCAAAAAAATACATTTGATTGTCCCAATGAAAATTTTCAAATGAACTAAATTTAACATCCTTAGTACCAAGATTTCCAAAAATCTAAATTTCAAATATATTACCCACACTCAAAACAATTTTCACATTCATACCCTTTCCGTATTCACTACTAACCAAAAATGACTAATAGTGAACACCAAATAAGAAACTTGCACCAAGACATTGAACTTAATGATGAAGAAAATTGATCAATAACACCATGATGCATTAACAAAATCACACACTCAATGATTTTTTCTCTCTCTAATGGGCATGGTGTATTGTTACTTAATTTCGCATCAAACATACCCAAATCAACATATCATTATAAGAAAACTTGCATGATCTTTTCAACCATAAAATTGTTCAAACCCCCAATTCAATTTACCTCTTTTCCTTCATATTCATTTTTAAACTGCTTGCCAATTTATTCAAAAATCAAAATGGTTATGCAATGTTCATTTTTTTAACCAAAACACGCATTCCATTAATTCTTGCAAATTCCACATTATCTGCGTCATTCAATAATAAAATAATGGATGAACTATTTTAAAATTAAAAGCCACCATTGTAGTTTAAGATTAAAGAACTTACAATTTCTAGAAAATCAACATCCACAAAACATTTGATACAATAGTTACAACAATTTTGGCAAGAGTGTAACATGAAATTGATTTTTCAAATTGATACAACTTTACAACCTTTTCATAAATCTTCCACAAATCATGGAATCATTCAATTGTTTTTCAAAAATTCCTCCATATATTATTTTCCATCTTAAAATGGAGAATTCTTGGGACCTAATATTGGCAATAATGACAATGTATTTTGTTGAAAAATAATAATAAAAGAAAAAAACATTCATACACAAACTACAAGTGATGTATTATCTATTTCATGCATGGAAGATTTCCAACACATCTATTCCACTTACTTTTACAAAACTTTGAATCAAATGATGGTTTGTAATTTCAAAGGTCAATCATGATTTGGGTTGTAATCTTATTAAGCCCAATTCATTTACTCTTTTGAATTGGCCCATATTAATGGCATGCATCATCAAAATTTCACATACATTAACACAATTAAAGTGTTTCATCTACCTTGATCTTTTTGCCTTGAAATCCTTTAGTCGCAATTAGCTCTATTAATGGGCAAAATGAAATGCAATGATCCAAATTTTGATTAGTTAAAAGCTTATTTATTTCCAATTTGTTTCAAGGTAACAAACATATAATATCTTGTTTTATTATACAATTGTTATTGAATGAATTATAATAGTTGCACTAAACACATCCTACCATACATGGGAACATATAATTATTAAAAATTACATGTAACTATGTGCAATTATGTGTGATTATGTTATAGTTAATAAAGTGTCCATATAAATTTCCTAGACAAAATGCCTCCAAATGAATGAAATGTTTACGCAACTTTTCATTGATTCATTGACAAATGAAATTTATTGATGTACATTGCAGTTAATTTACGATTAATGCATTATTAAACTATTTATGGATTTTGCCAATGATATTATGTTATAATTTCAATTCAATGTTTATGAAAAGGAAAAAAATTTATTTTAAAGGTGTGAAAATGCAGTTTTCGAACATTATTTTCCTCATGAAACCAATGTTGAAAGAGACAAGTTCAAAATATTCCTATTTACAAGTAGTATTATAAAAGTAGGGTGCAGTTCACTAGCTTAAATCACTATGGGACCTTAAAAGTGAAATAGGTTCATTGCACCTTAATGATTTCACCTTGATTAAAATTATTTCACTATAAAATCACTATGTAAATATCATGTTTCACTATTATCAATTGACATAATTCCCTATTATTAGTTGATTATAATTTATTATGGTAAATAAATTTATTTTTATGTTGTTGTTTCAAATACTTTAGGTTATTTTAAACTATATTTTATGTTATTTTAGATTATCCTAGTTATTATAACTTATACCCTAAGTTATTTATAAGTTTTTATAGGTAATTAAAATTAATATACCCTTGTTTATACCCTAATTATTATATGTTATTTTATCTCAAGGTTTTAAAACTTATTATAGGCTTTCTATTTAAAGTTTTTTTAAGTTAAATTATTTAACTAACCTTAGGTTATACATTAAGTTATTTTACTTTAAATTAATGTGTTATTTCAAATTATACCTTAGGCTATTCAAGATCATTTTATTTGATTTTATTATAAGTTATTTTATCTTGAGGTATAATATTTCAAAATAATTTAAAATATAATATAATAACCTAAGGTAAAATAACACATAAAAACATTTCATACAATAATTTAAAGTGGAATGACCAAAGCTACAAGAAGTTAAAATAATTAATTATAGCCTCCGTAAAATAACCTAAAATAGTTTTAAATGGCATATGGTAGAATAATCCATAATAGTTTAAAATAACTTGTAATAAAATAACTTAGAATAACCAAGAATAATTTGTGGTAGGGCTTATTCACAGTTGAGATTTCAAAAAAAGGTAAAAAGATTCCAAGATTTTTGTGGGGCTACTTTTTGCAAATAACATCTACTTGAAACAAATTTAAGTGAAATTTTTTGAATAGTTCAATTTAAAATAATTCATGTGATAGTGGTGAGTTTTCACATTCATATATAATTGTGTATGAATATTTTGGTTTATAACTAGAAACGTAGAAAATCTTTAAAAATCCCAAAAGTGAGTTTCAATGGACAACCAAACATGTTTTTTGGCAAGATTTTTTCTTGCACATGTGACCTACATCTAAAGCTAGACATTTTCAACCCATTGAAATTAATTTGTTATCAAATGGTTAAAAAAATGAGCTTTTTTTGCCTTGTAACCATTTCCTTCAAAATTTCAAGACTTTGAAATTTTTATATGATTGATGTTTCATCAAGTTCATCCAATGAACTTTCATAAAAGGTGGCATGTTTTTGTTACATAAAAGGTTTGAAATCAAATTTATGATTTTATGCATTCCTTTTGATTCCTTTATAAAAAAATGCAATCTAAGCACTTGATATAATTAGTTTATAACATTCAAAATGACATTTACATAATATCCAAATTATTTTTAATTATTTTAAAAATTTAATAAAACATCATTTTATCTATTGTCATACATCCATTATGACTATAAAAATGTAAAAGAAAACAAAAATTCAAAGTTGTCTACTGTAATCCTTTAAATATAAGTCATTCCTTTTTAGTACCCTACTGGTGAATACACTCGATATAATAACTTAAAATAACCAACAATAATCTAAATGGTAAATCACTTACAATAGTCAATAATAATCTACAATAGGATAGCCAAATATATAGCCCATGGTAAATAATTTAAAATAATCAACAATAGCTAATGATAAAATAACAAAATCTAAAGGAAAATAGTTAAAAATAGCCAACAATAACTTGTGATAAAATAACCAATAATAGTTTAAGGTAAATAAGCTAAAATAACCAACAATAACATATGATAAAATACCTTAAAATAACTAGTAATAACCTACAAAATATCCAAGTTTAACATAAGGTAAAATAATTTAAAATTACTAGTAATAACTTACAATATAATAGCTAATAATAGCCTACAATAAAATAACCAACAATAACATATGGTAAAATAACCTTAATTAACCAAGAATAACATACAATAGAATAATCAATAATGGCCTATGATAAAATATCCAAAAGTAACATATGGTAAAATAACCTAAAATAACCAACAATGACTTATGAAAAAATAACCTAAAATAGTTAAAAGTAGCTTATGATAGAATAACCAATAATAACTTATGATAAAATAATAACCAATAGCCTATGATAGAATAGCCAAAATAACCTATCATAAAATAACAAAAAAACCAATAATATCTTATCATAAAATAACCAAAATCATTAGAAGAAATCTTGTATTATGCAACCATTCAATTTGCAATTATATGCAACTAAATGTCATTTATAATTATGTTTTGGCACTTTACAACTAATCACCATCCGTTTCAATCTGTTATTTTTTCTTATGATTATGGTGTAATTAATTTGCGATTAGGTTTTACATCCTACCATGATGATTACATTTTTAAGTTTTTCATACAAAAAGGGCCTCTATGTCCAATTAGTTACAAAAATAGTCGTAATTTGGTTACTTTTATGTGATGTACATATACTTTTGATATAAATTAAGGTATTTCAAAATGTATTAGGGGTATATTTATATATTCATGAATTTAATTATATTATATTTAGGGCATATTCAATATACATTTTGCATATATTGTGGCTATGTAAACCATGCAAGTTGATAAGTAAATAGCTCAATAGTTAGGTAGGTAGAACTATTTTCTATTTTTAATATAAATAATAGTTAATATTAATTACAAGTTAATCAATTAGTTCATAACAATAATTAGTAATAATTACAATAACATAAATTAATAATACTATAACTTAGTATTGATAAATATTTATTAGTAACAATTTATAATTTGTAATTATATTAAATTATTTATTAAATTATTAAATTATTTATGTTTACTAATATTTAATGATGTAGAAGTTTGTGTAATAATTAAAATAATCTATAATAGTTATTACCTAATTAGTAGGTGGTGATAAGTAGTAGGTAGGTTGGTAAGTGGATAAATTTTTATTTAATGTTTAATTAATCAATTAGTTCTAGTTAGTTAGTTAGTTAGTTAGTAAATTACTTATTAGATATATAGTTTACAAATTTGAAAGAAAAGACAAAGGATATGGGACAATTTTTTTTGTTTCAACTTAGTTGGATTTATAAAATTTATCCCATATGTTTCCTTTTCCATTTCCATCTTGTAAAAGTATATGATCAAGGTGTTTAGTTTTACATTTTTGTATTAAAATCATGTGTAATTTGGGATGAGCCAATGAAAGAAGCTTAACCTTAAAGGCTAAACCTAAAATTAAAAAAAATTATTTACATATTTATTTCCTAATTTACCTACCCACCTACTTACCTAAACCTACCTACTTACATTCCTACCTATTTACTTACCTACATACACACCTACCTAAATATTGATTTAAATGTATTTTGGCCAAATTCAATTAACATGCCACGTGGCAAAAATTTATTGTGCCATGTGGGATGATTTCACACAATCCAAAATAGATGATGAAGATTCAATATGTAATTTTAAAACATAATTTAGAAAATATATTATGTTGCCACATGGCATTTTGTAATGTGTTATAACATAGTTGCAAATAATGGTGAGTAGTTGCAAACTTTATATGAATGGTCAATAGATGAAGGTGTATATGTTGACTGTATACATCATCCATGTGGAATGTGATGACATCATGTTAAGTCATCATTTACGATTAGGTGTTACATCCGACTTCACTTATGTAACTAATGGAATTTAGATATACATGTTGGTTGTAACTTATTTTTACTTGCAAATTATAATCGCAAATTGAGACTTTTCTTTACGTGAATAGCTTACGATAGAATAAACAAGAATAGCTAATGGTAAAATAGCTTAAAATAGCCAATAATAACCTATTGTAAAGTAATTTAGAATAGCTGACAATATATAGTTTACAATATAATAACTAATAGCCTATGATAATATAGCTTATAATAACCAATAATAGCCTATGGTGAAATAACATAAAATAGTCAACAATGACATATAATACAATAACCTAGATTAGCCAATGGTAGCATAGTTAAAAACTAACTTAGGGTAAAAAAGAATGTGCATAATAATATGTGATAACAAAAAAATATCATTCATATAAATAATGGTTCAATGGTTAAAAACTTGTTTTTTAAACATGAAAGTGAAAGGACGTGAAGGGTTCAAAGCTTCACCCTTGTACCTTAGGTTGGTGGGCTAGGTTCTTAACTTAAGCTAGATAGCCTAGTGAAAGTTCCTAGGTGCTTAGTGTTAGTTTGTAATTAACTATCAATGAATTTATTATTGATGATTTAGCTATTAATGAATTTTTTATTAATGAATTCACTTGTTTGTAGCAACTAGTCCCCATTTACTAAAGGGTTGCCCACTTTCACTATGGTAAATTTGTTTAATTTCATTCAAAATTTAGTGAAACGTAAAATGAACTTAAACACATATTGCTATACTAAAGAGGGCTACTGTCACTTACTTATTTTACTACAACTATTTAGGTAATGGTAAGGAAATCTCTACTTAGTAAATAGATGTATTAATTAGTAGTTTATTCTACTACAACTAATCAAATAATAGTCACATAATATTCCATGTAAAACAAAATGAAATAGAAAGGACACGTTTTCTTAAGATAGTCCTACCATCTAGACAAAAAAATTATTCAAACTAATGGAACCCATAATGAATGATTTGAATACAAGAGCAAATGAGAGGGGACTAGAAGGTAGTTATCTTCCAAACCTTGTAACAAACTTCTAAAGATGGATAATCATCTAGTGGTTTTGCACACTTCCAACACTTGTTATCTCCTATTTAAAATGCATGTAGACCCTCTATGGTTACCACTTACCATTTGTAATGCTACATTAACAACAACATGCAAGCCATTTTCTTCCCAAGACTTTTCTTACTTGTCAATGTTGTCAATAATCCCCATCTAGGGACACAAATATTTATTTTCTTTTGTGATCATGCATGCAAACATAACTTGTTGTAATTGATGCGCGTGCATTTCATTTGTTTAAATTATGCATGGTCCTTGAGTTTGGCACTCAAGTATTTCATTAAAACTTGAACATGGTTATTGACTTTCAACAATCTTTTGTTCCTATGCATGATTCCTCTAGCATGCATTAGTAGATTTTGGGGCTAGAAGTTGTGTTTCTTACAACTTGGTGATAATGGGCACCTATACATCCCATCCACATTCGTAGCAATGAAAATGCCATAATTGATCTTGTACATTGTCTTGATCATGTATATTCTGACCTCTTTTGACTCAAAGTTAGTAGTGTTGTTGAACTTGGGTTTTTAGGAGGAGGCCGACATATTGTTACATAAAATTATGCCAAAACATGGCATCTATGATTACATTTTTGTAATCATATAATCAATCAAGACCCATTGTTTATGTTGTGGCACGACTACAACCACCTGAAAATTAATCAATTAAAACAATTCCCACCCATGACAATCTAGTTGTATAATCTTGTCCAATGCCATGTGTTTTTTGTATTTTAGTCATGGAGGACACCATAGTAGTGACATACGAAATACGAGTATTTTTCGAAGGTGCTCAAAAAGAAGTATTTTCAAGTTTAAAAAAAAACATTATAAAAATACAAAGGCTTGAAAATTGGCCTTTGTATCAAGTATTTTCAAGTATTTTTTAAAAAGCCCAAAAAAACGTAAAATATGCCTATGTTTGAAAAATTTGAGAGTATGTCACTACTATGGAGGACACAAGTCTCTAATTCAATTATGTAATTGTGGAAGGCAATGTAATTGGTGAGGTTTGAACCTTTCATTTCTTTCATACCAATCTAAAGCTTTAACCATCCAACTGGCAACCACCAACTTCAATGTGTGACAACAATTGTGATCATAAACTTATAAACATGATTATTTTCAATTTCATACCTTATTATATAATTGTACAAACATATATTATTAAGTAAATATATAATCCAATAGTTTCATAATGAAGTTAATTACAAATGTTTAATTGCATAATTATAATCTATTCAATTTCAAAATTTGAATGCATATAATTTCATAATTATAGTTAATCTCACTATCTTAAATTGTGGTGTTTTAACCTTCATAAATGGATTGATTAAGTTACATGTTAACTTTAATTAAATTATTTCAAATTCCAAAAAAATTTAGCAATGAAACTTAAATATAAAATTTGAATATATTTTTTATGATCCAAATATCATGATCATAAAAAAAACTTTAGTTCCAAGTTTTGCATTAAGACATGAGTACGTAATTCTAATCCAAAAGTAATCATTTTTTTTTTCAATTCTAATGATTTAGTTATTTGAATTGCTGAGTATGTAAATTTACTAATTTTATGTTTGATTTAGTAATTAAAATACGACTTGATATGACACATCCTTAAATTCAATTTTTGTTTAGCTTTATATTTGAAATGCATTAAATGTTTAATCTAATTTTAAGTCAATTTGAAAGTCATATTTTCACCCTTTTATTTTGTTTTGCTTTGGTAAAATAAGGTCAATATATGATCAAAGTTCAATTTGTCTTAATCATGTGTCATGTTGATGACTAGAGACAAATGACTTTAATCATACATGCCATCCATGACTAAAGGTGATTGATTGTGATGCACATGACTATATAAAATGGCGAATTGACTACATGATTAAAATTGGGACATATTTGCAAATTTCCTTGTCATGGATGCTAGGTTTTGGTATAGTGTAGCCACAAAATTTATACATGAAAAATAATCAATCCTTTATGAACATTTTTCACATTGCAACCACCTTTAGGATAACATACAATGCACATCATATCCTCTTTTACATGCTTAAACTTTTGATTAAAAAAACATTGCAAATAACTCCATGCTTGTGAACACCATTTATGCATCCTCTACAACACAAGTCAAATCACAAGCAACATGACAATAGAAAAATAAATAACAAACAACAACAAAAAAATGAATCCACAAAAAGATAGAGCTCAATGGATCACAAACATAATAGAGAAATCAAGATCATCTTCAACATAAATACAAAATCATTATTCATCTTCTTTCAAAACATTTTTGAACACACAAGTTCTTTTCTTCTTTTTCAATATTATACAAACTCAAACCCCCATTTAAAAGTTAGTTGCAAGGAACAAGACTATCATCTTTCTGTGCCATTCAAATCAAGCTCCAAACTTGATAAGCCAAAACCAAAAGAATGTGAATGAATGGAAGGAAGGAAGAAGACACAAAATGTAAGGCCCCAAGGAGTAAAAATGTTATATTCTTCTTCCCTATGCAAAATTGACTTTGAACATGTACTCCTCCATTGATGTGTTCTCTAATCATCACAAATGGTGATAATGGATTGCATGACTATAACAATGTTGCAAAAGGACAATGATCAAGTGACAAATTTTGCTAGTTTTAAAGTTTTCGATAGTCTAGCAATTTCCAATGATTTCCCATACATTAAGATCGCCATATTTTCTTCAATGGATTAAAAAAAATTGCTAAATTGTGATATTTTGTTTTTGTGTAAAACAAATGAGTAACCATAAATAAAGAAGGATCCTTAAGAGTTTGTCCTTGATTATTGGTTTATGGTTATTTTTGGCTAAAACTAGATAAATGGGGTCATTCATGATTGTGGTTCCAAAAAATAACATTTTATTTTTAAAGGATTGCAAAACCCAACTTTGGGTTCTTATTTTATTGATTATAACAATTGTAGTGAATTGTTGTATGCCAATAGATAAAATGATCTCTTGTTAAATTAATAAATATACTCTAAATGTTTTGCATATTATGTAAATGCCTGTTCAAGCCCTCCAAAGAAACTATATTAGTTGTCTTAATTACATTTTTAGAAGAGGAATGTATAAAATTATGCAATTCATTTCAAACTTTTTATATAAAATAAACATGTTTCTTTCTATGCAAATACATGATGAGAAAACAAATCATACCAAAATATCAAAGCCTTGAAATTTTGAACCAACAAGTCGCAATGGAATTTTTTTTTTTTTTCCTACCATTTGGTTAATTGTTTATATTCCTTAGGCACAAAATTTCTAGCTCCAAGCATAGGTGAGATGCAAGAAATAATTCTGTAAAAAAACATGTTTGGTTGTCCATAAAAGTTGATTTTGGCGTTTAAATTCTTTTTGTAAACCAAAATATTGATGCACAATTATGTGGACACATGATGCGCCCCTAAGTCCCGGGGTGAACCCACTTGAGGGTTTCACCTTGTGAAGTTGCGGAAAGTTGGGACTTAGAGCACACTCCCAACTTCCAACACTAAAAAGGGGTAGAAGGTCGTGTTGGGAGCCCCGAGATTAGACTAAGACGAGGAACTAACTTAGCTTGTGTGAATCTGTATCCAAAAACCAACCACATGAGGTTAGTTTAACATTTGAGACACCCTTGGGTGTTGGGACAAGCCACGGGCACTTGGACACACAAGATTCACCACGGCCCGGACTCGGGGGAAGCCACCACCTTCCCCTATATAGTATTTTCTGCAACTTGCCGTGGAGGCTACATCCAAATGGCACAAATTCTTGGGAGTTGGACTCCCGAAATGGAGTCCCGAAATTGTCGGGGCTGGACTTCCGGAACTTTGGACGGCCATAACTCTCGACTGTAGAGTCTGATCGTGACGAGGTCTGAACCAAAGTTGTAGCCCTCGTCGAGATCTTTCCAACGCCATGTCGCACACTCAAATCGGATGTCGGAAGAGGTCGATTCCCGACTTTTAGTGGCCGGGAGTCAAACTCCCGGCCCTTCTTTTGCCCATAACTTGGGCTGTAGATGTCCAAATGACCAATGCCAGGCCATTTTCGATATTTACGTTTCAAGACCTTTTCAGTGATATCAAGAACACCCCAATGCGAGGTGTTTTGGGCCTTGCTATCGAGCTCTAAACATTCGGGAGTCCCGGAGGATTCCAAATCCCCAACTTTTCCAAGTGTTGGGCTTCACCCCCACACTTGGCCAAAGTGGGGTTGCGACAACACGTGAAACGTCACCATTAGCACCAATGTTTTTATTTTGGGAAAATTTTCATTATTTTTAGACAAAGAAATTAGGAAATTTTTGGAAATTATTGTTTTTTTTAGTAAAATCAATCAATTTTATTTTTTTGGGTTCAAATTTCCCAGATGTTTTATATAAAGAAAGAATTTTTTTTTGACTAGCACATGAATTATCTTATTTTGGGCTATTAGATTTTTTAAATTGTAATTTGTTCCATGTAGATATTATTTGCCAAATTAGCCTTAAAAAAAGTCCTCTGGTCCTTATTCCTTGTTTTAGATTCCCAACCATGAGCCCAAACAAGATGCATTTAAATATACCTAGAAAAAATAATAGCAATTAAAAACATTCATAATTTTGGTGTTCTCTCATTAATGTAGCAATCATGAGAGATATTGTCCATATATGTTTGGATACTAAAATATGTGGTCTTAAGACATAAGATTTACAACCTTTTCATTATCTTAAAGCCACATTAAATTGTAGTACCCAATGAAAAAAACGACGAAGAAAAATGGACGAAAAGTCAAATCAATCAACCCAATTTCCAATGAGGACATTCATCACATGCCAACCCTATCTACACTACGCAAGGACCACTTTAAACACCACATAAAACCTTAAACCTAACTAGTGTTGTATTGGTATAAAGGGTGCAACTTGTGTACCTATATAATATTGGACAAAATATCAATAATGAAAAAAAAACCAATCAAATTTGACTTGGGGCAATTGCAACTTAAAACCAATACTAGTTTAATATGGGACCTTAGGTAATGCATGTATATAAGTGCCTTTTTCCAGTGTCAACATTCAGTTTATACCTACTATATATACCATGAAAAAAATAACCTTTGACTTAATAAGAATATTGGATTGATATGAAAGTTTTAAAAACTATACAACATTAATATTTTCCAGGTATAGAGAAAACAAAGACAAGAGCTTTAAAGCAAGCTAACTCCACCAATGCATTAAACAACATGTTTTAGAGGAAGAACAACAAAAATTGCTTAGTTTTGGTGAAAGTGGATCTAGTGCCAATTATTTTTGGAACCCACCCCTTCAAATCCTTATAGTTGATCAAGTTTCCATCATTTCTAGATTTGGAATTTTAGGTGTATTTAATTTGGAATGTGCCATTTTTAAAAGGTGAAACTTGTAAAGTTTCGGAACTAAGATGAATGATTAATGTGGCTTGGAATAGAGGGATGTATATTACCAACTGAATCAACAATTGATTTACAACCCCAACTTTAGAGCCATGCCATTGCCATTTGATTTTTTAATTAATGTGCCATTACATATTATTATTATCATTATTGATTTAAAAAAATAAATTGACAATAATTTATTAGTGCTAAGTAGGTAAATATGTAGTATGTAAGTAGACCTACTTACTTTACCTTACCATACACAACTTAAGCTAGCCTTGTTAATTAAGCATGTGAATAGGTTGTAAGTATGAAGAATTGAAGCCTTCACATACAAAAAAAAATGAACTATCCTTAACCAATGGACCACAATGTTGCAAAAGATGATTATGTCTTTGTCAATATATTCATTTGACATGTTTATTCCAAATCTTGGGACATAAATAAATGTGGGTAAGTAATAGGTAGGTAGGTGGGTAGGTTAAGCTAGGTTAGCTACTTGGGTTGATAAGTACTTATTTAGGCTACACCTACCCTACCCACCCACCTACCCACATACTTACCTAGCCTACCAACTAGCTACCCTAGTAGCTAAACATAATATAGCTATTATATTATAATTTTCATATTCTAATAATTATATAAGCTAACAATATTTATATTATCATTAAATTATAATTATTAACTATTGATGTATTATTTTCCCATGTAATAAAATGGTAGGCTAACCATTTCTTGGAAGGTATGTGGTTGATTTGATTGAATGTCAAATTATTATGGCCAATTTTATTAGATCTTGGCCATTTTGATTGACATTATTGACATTTAAATTTTTTCTTTTGTCCTTTTTAACTAGATGTTTGAATCGACACTTAGTAAAAAAATCACCTTAGTCAAAATAACTACATGTATATTTCATGCACCCAAGCCTCTAATGAATGTGAACGCCCTTTTTGGTCAATGTAAACACTTTAGTCAAGTTGAACCTAGTAGAAAGTTGTGATTTCTTATAGTGAACTAAATTATATATATACATTGGGCAATCTTTTAAAGGGATTCTAATTTTTGAATGTGCCACTTACCAAACAACCCATGCAACTAATTTCACTAGAGAATATTCATCAAAGAATGGTCAATAAAAGAAAGATGATGTCATACCAAGGTTTTTCCCATGGAGATGTTGGGTTGGAGATGATAGTTGCAAATTAAAAGGGGTCATTTTTTGTTAGTTGTTTATAAGGTATAACATATTGAATTGCAATGAACATTTGGTAAAATCACCAATGGGTGAAAATATGGTATAATGAATCAATGACACAAAGGTTAAAGTCATTTTTTAATGATTTCATTTGACAATATACCATTCATGTGTTGGTATATTGTCTTAAATTTCATATTTTTATACCCAATTTACAACTTGTGCTACATATAAATATTTTTTGACTACATATTGATCCTTTATCATACACATGATGCATCCATGTTATTTATCACTAAAGTCGAATGACTTTTCTTCAATACATATTTTCAAAATTTGTAACTTTGAGAACCGAAAACATGTTCAAATTAAAATGTGATGTAAACATGAATTTCACGCATTTCAATTCATATTGTTTTTTTAATCATCAACATGAAGATCCTCTTCAATTTTGACAAGGAATTATGCACATTTGATACCAAAAAAGATATTGCTTGAAAAAAGATTGTCCACAAGCATATTTTGGGTGCAATGCAACCTATTTCAAAAAAATAATAATCCAAATGATTGTGCTCCCTTTGTGATTCTTTGAAAATTCTAGATTATAGTTTCAAATACTATCTACACCCTTTAGTGGCTCCATTTATTATGTTGACATCCCAATATGCAAAATTTTCAAGTGGTTTTAGATCATCAACTTGAATAAGAACATAGTCATAATAATATTATGCAACAAATATACATAAATGATGGACATTTGAAATGAAAATATATGGATTGTTATTGTATCTTGCATTTTTGTTTATCATTTTCATTTCAAAAATGTTATATAAGGACTTAGCATATGATACATTAAAGTTCAAAATATAAATTAAAAGACTTTGCTAGAATAACCTTGACTAGAAAATAATTATGAACTTTTGGATGATTATATTTGGAATTTATTTTTCAAAAATCTCTATTTGTGGATTTTGTTTTCCTCTAGCATGTATTTTAAAGTGATTTGTAGGTAGGTTGCTCTTTCAACGGATCAAATTTGTCCAATTTCCATCACATCGTGATTCCCATTCAACCAAGGATATCATTGAAGTAAACTATAAATTGGGTGAAAACATGTTATGGGTGGCCCAACTTGGGCACTTTCATGACATATGTCTAAAATATACCCCAAAATGTGTTGCATTTAATTTCAAGTTTCACATTTGGTGTTTGGAATTTATATTTTGATTAAAAAATTTATCAATATTGTTCAAAAGAATAAATTTAAAAGATTAAATTCAAGGAATAGTGAGTATATTTATGGTATATGCATTATGATAAAACTCGTTTCTTATTTTAGACTACCCTAGTCTTTGGTTTGAATTAGCCAACTAAAAATGTTTGAAATAAAAAAAATAAAATAGCCCACCTAATTTTAATTTTTTAATTAAAAATGATTGTTTGTCAAAATTTTAATTTATCACATACTTAGGGTCATTGCCCTAAAAAATATCTATTTATGATATGATAATTATCAAACTCTTTACATGGCTCCACAATTGTCTAAACTTTAATAAATTTGTGACAATTTCTTCAACTTGGTGTTGAGATTCTTCATATGATTGAAAATCACGATTAGAATCATGAATATTGAAATAGCTGTAGACAATAGTTGCATGCCCATTTACAAGGCATGATGTTGATGGTGTGGGGAATCTTGAATAGCCTCATGTTAGAAATGAAACTAGGTACCCTTAATGGTTGCCCTTGGACTCTAAATCTTGTGACATGGGTCAAGCTATTTAGTGATAGTCGAACCCCACATTTGAAGAATTTCCCCATCTTTTGTTCATAAGTAATTTGGTTTTGGTTTGAAAACGTTTCGTGCAAACAGATGTAGATCATGACATGAATAGGACTAGGATTCGTTCATGCAAACAAGGTGCCCTCTGAGTACACTAATGAACTTATTGGGGGTCTTTACATGTAGGTTAAGGCTTCCTATGGAATGTATTGGGTGGAGAGTAAGACCAAAGGAGTGAGGCATTACCAAATCCTAAAGCCCTTGGAGGGGGCGTACCTGAAAAAGAGCCTTCCCTCAATTGTCACCTTGGAAGTGGGCCCTGCTCCTGGGGGTATTGGCCTATGCTTGAAATAGGCCCACTACAAGGGCCTTATGCAGAGTGAAAAGTTGGGTGGCCATTTGTTGCACAAGCCCTAGGGCACTAAAAAGATGGGTCCTAGTCTTACACCAAAAGCCCTAGGGTAGTGAAGAAGTTGGCCCTTTAACACTGGAAGGACTTGGAGTGGGGCTGTAAATATGCCTCGGGCCCAGTGATAAAATGCCCAATAGGCCTGGTGAAGGGAATATGTTGGATGTGATAAACACCTATAGAGGCCCAATTAAGGGGTATGGGTAGAGATGCTCTCAGGTCAAGGCACTAAACTATACAATTAAAGTGTCACATAGTGTGTACTAGGGGTCAAGTTCCTTGGCATAAACAATTTTAAAAGGCTGATTTTGCTATAAATAATGCAGAGTCTCAAGGAAGAATCTTACAATTTTAAGAAGCCTGGAAAAAAGTAGTAGAATACATCAAATGTTTTTTTTTAATTAGAGGACATTAGGGTGAACCAGCACCCTTATTCTCATATTTTTTCTTTAATGTTTAAAAAGCAGCCCCAAACAACTTTGGCACATTTACCATGTAATAATGTTAAGTGCTGGTTCACCCAAAGCATCCAGGGGAGAGAGCAAACCAAGCTTCCACAAAAGGCAAATATGAGAAAAGAAAATGTGAGGTGATTGCTTTAGGCCAAAGGACAAAAGACAAGACATGCCATGACTCATAGACCTTCACCATTTTCTAAAGAAACACTCTACTTTCTATGTTTCCACTTTTTTCTCACAAACACAACTGTTATGGGATACACCTTACATGTAACCAGTTTTGGGGTGTCTCTATTTAGGTTGTATGCTACCTAGCCTAGCCTTATATACATAGGTAATATATTATATATATATTAGGTGTGTACTAGCCTAGGGATACTAGCCAGGTATATTAGCCTAGGTATATATTAGCCTAGGTTTCATGGATCTATAACTTATTAATTGTTTGTTCATGAATTTTTTCTTATCACTTTTAGTTATAGATTGTGATGTTACCTTTGAAGTTGGTTGTTTTGCCAACAATTCACTGTTATCTTCAAATTGAGGCAATCTTGTGTCATTGGCAAATGTAGTGATATGTTTCATTATGATATCTACTTGATGCCACCATTGATCAATGGATTCATAGAATTGACATTCATGCCTTTCCTTTTGTGAAATGCCATGTGCTAATCTGTTGGTTTTGTATTGCATTAAACTTCTTTTTGCATGCTTCAAACTACCTTTGTAAATTCCGGAATTGTTGTGACAATGTGAGCATGTTCGTTTAGCCATACATCAACCCTTAGACATTGAAATTGAAAATTAAAAATGTTAATATGTGGGCCCTATGTTGTTTAAAAGTCACAACTGTAGTCTATGGGTTGATTTAGCTTTGAAATGGTGCAAAAAATTCTTTTATAAGAAGATTCTATTGGTTGAAATTGTACAAGGAAAAAAGAATTTACTTTTTTGCACTTTGAATGGAATGACTTGGTGATTAGGCTCCCCCCACCCCATTGAAGGGATGTGAGTTCAAACCCCATGGTGTGAAACCAAAGGAAAAATGTTGAAGATGGGGGGAAGGGAAAGCAAAGGTAAACAAACGCTTTAATTGGCCCTAATCTGAATGCATTTATGAGGTGTTTTGAAAATTGTGAATATACTCACTAATTGATTTCTTTTTAGTCACATATCTTATATATTAATTCACTTGGTCTGTGCATTGTCTGAATGGACGGAACCCATTTCTTCCAAGATGAAGCCCCTTTTTTTCATTCATCCAAAATTCACGAAGAGGTTTTTCGCCGTTAGTAATCTGACCTCGTTGCACAAACACACACACATTAGGGTTTTTTGTTTCTTCTTCAAACACGTATAGAGTGAAATGCAAGCACATGGGGTAGTGTCGTTCGTCGTCGTCGTTTGTGATCCATTGCCACATGTTCTTTCTCGGAACTGTGATCAATCTTTCTTTCTTCCCACCCGTAATCGTGCCTTGATGATGATCGTGAAAATGTGCATCGAAGTCGTTTTCAGAAACTCGGATTGATTTCTATTTTGATTTGTGAAAGAAGGAGATGTGAGCGAAGATTATGATGTGCGGAGTTCTGCGATGAAGTAAACCCTGCAGATCTGATCTCATGTCTCGCGTGTTGCGCTAACTGAGAGATAGAAAGATGAAGATTTGATGAAGACGGAGTGTATTGATCGGTGAGGTGTGAGAGTTGGACGACAAAAATGGCATTTGTGGCAGGTCTGGAGGCTCATATGTAGAAGTGCTCATTATCAGTTGTAGGTGCATATGGTGTGCCCACTTAAAACAACAATCCAAAAGATTGGGGACTTCACAGTGTCACACATTACCTAACATTAACTTGTAAATGTAAGGAAAAGATGAAAATACACTAAAACGTGGACAGAATTGGACCACCCTAACGTTTAGGTGTTAATTTAAAGATTCATGTCAAAACCAAGCCAGGTTTCTTGATGTAGAACTTACAAAACGAATACTAACACTTCATTTTTGCAGTTTGGACTAGAGGAATTCTCAAAGGTGACAGAAGTGATCTGCAAAAATATATTAATATCAAGTGAAACATTGCCAACTGTCATCACTGTTGATCTGCATCAATGCCGTGTCGTGCCGTGTCGTGCCGTGCCTTGCAGTCACGGGTTACCACTAGTTTCTATAATCTTTCTAAACCCTCCATCCCTATTTAGAAAAATATGATTTGAGGTCAAGATGGGCATATTAGCTCTTGTAACTACAAGCATTTGAAAATATGAATTGAAGGATTGATGAGGACCTACATTTGACACACCCTTTTCATAAAACATTCCAACATTTCCCATATCCCAAATAGAAAATTCAAAAACTCCTTCCATTATTCATAAACAAATAAAAAAGTTCAAAATGGAGAGAGATGAAATATAGAAGGAGAAGATATAGGGTTTGGTTTAGAGTTTAGTTTGATCCTATGGTGTGGATTTTATCAAAAAATGATATTGCACTCTTGGAACATTGGCCCCAAGGGTTGCAAATTGGGCTCCCAAGTTGAGAGGTATCTTTTTCAACCTTGGGGCCAATACAAGGACATAAAGTGATAGATTAAAAATTTGTTTTATGTTTCGACCTTGATCTTAGTGTAAAGCCCTCGGGGCTGATTTCAGTAAAGGTACCAATAGGAATGCTTGATTTCAGTTGAAGTTTGGCCTTGACTCCTAGTGTAAAGTGGGCCTAAGAGAGCTGCTGGTTCTCCTTATTTCAAAAACCTCAAAGAACTGCAAGTTTTCATGAAAGAAACGATAGTTTAGTGCACAACTATTTGACTTTATAAAGTTTTGGAGAGCCATGATGATTACATATGAGAACTGGGCATTGAATTTTTGAGCTTTGCAGTCATGAATTTGTGAACCAGGCTGATACCCAAAGGGGTTTTGGTGCAAATTCTAATACTCACCCAACACTGATTTATACTTGAATAACATGAAACTTGATGAATAATGCTGTTATTGCAAATTTTACTAGAGTTGTTTGGATCATGTGTGGTATATTAAGCTATCATTTAAAGTGGCGATGAAAATGGTGTAAAATCACTATTAGAGGTGTGGTCAAGTTCACTAAGAATTTCACTAGGTTTTCAATGAAAGTAGGACAATTTCATTACACAAGAAATTTAGTGAGTTCACTATGTCTCCTGGTGATTAGGGATGGGTTGTTACAGCCAAAATAGAATTGTTGGAATTGCTGTTCAATAGTAGAATTTGGTGATGGCAAAATAGATTATTTAGCAGACAAAAGCACATAAAGAAAATGAAGTTGTTTGGGTACAAAGTGAAAACATTTGTGAAACACAAATAACACAGTTTTTCATACTCAAGTCTCCCTAGTCATCTTCTGCTCCATCATCTTCATATATGCCTTTGAATATCTTACTGGCAAAAAAGAAGGCTTGATGCACAAAGTGCAAGCATTTGTGAAGTACAAAACACTGTCAAACCCAAAAGGGGGAGATGGAGGAAAATTGCTCCATTTCGCTCTCTGCTAGTGAAGTTGACTAGAGCACAGTGAATCAGAATACATGTAATGCCTCACTTCTGAATGTGCATCCTCACACTCTGCTCTAAAATGCTCACCCAAACTGCCATTCCACTGCTACCCTGATGCATCACAAACACATCCGCACTACTCCTATTTGCCAACTCAATTTGTATGCACTTATGATTCAACACAACCTCACAACAATTTTCAGCATTGGGACCCCAAGACATTGGACCAATAGATCCATCAGCAGATCAAATCTTCAAGGAAAAGAAAATCACACTGTATGTGGCAATTTGAGATTACTGATGATCCGGTTCCAACAGAGCACAGCAGAAGACTAGAAAGATAATGCTAGGTCAAATCTGAAAAAACCTATGTGCCTGATCCATATCCCCACCTCAACTCAGACGCACTTGCTAAAAAACCCCCCCAATCTGCCTTCCTCATCCAGCCTCTGCTTTGAGACTTACTCCAAAAACACTTCAAATAACTACCTTCCCTTTCTTTTCTTGCTCCGTACCTCCAATCCCCTTTAAGATTACTCCCCTTCAGCTCTTAAGCATCTCACCTCCTCAACAGATTGTTTTTTCAGAAGCATCTGCACCCATTGTTAGGATATCTGCAAATCTGAGTCAGCTGGCAATAATCAAGATGATCCATCAATATATGCCATCACCTCCAGCTCAAATCCAAATTCTCACCTCATGCACACATTGCACAACAGTCACCAGCAAACCAGCCCAGTATCCAGTGTTCAGTGTATGGTCCTGAAAAAAAGTCCTGGGGAGTTGTGTCTGTGTCACAACCTATTTTTTTCATACTTTCTTGTCCATAGTCATGATGCTGTACTTACCTGAATTAGAACTGGCACATGAAGTGAAACAGCAGGTAAGGTTATGGACACATTTTATGAAACTCAACCCCAATTGTGTGTGGGTAAATCAGCTCATTTGCCCACTGGTCATGCTCAAGAACCAGTTCTGAAAATGCCATATTGGTATGGTTATATTGTATCCAAATTGATACCTTCAAGGTATTTCTTTGGGTAAGAATTAAAATACCCTGTGGACAACATTGGTAAAAACCTCTTGGAAAACATAACTTGGGTAAGTTCACCACACACTATAAGTAGTGATTTCATTGAGGTGACCAATATTTGTATGCTCTAGGGGAAGTCACACTTTGAAACACGTGAGATAAAGGGGTATGTTTTAGTGTGCTATGAAGTAATAGAACATCAAAAAAAATTTAGGAGAAAATTAGAAGTGATTTCCCTTAGCAATAGGATACTTAGTACTTAAGGCATTCATTGTTGAATTGTAACAACCTTCTTCAAGATGCCAAAGCTATGGATATATCTGAGGAACCCGCATGCTTTGATCTTAGGCATGAAATTGAAATAGAACATTTGAAGCACATGAAAGTTGTCCCATCTAGTTGACAAAAAGCTCTTTTTTATTTATGATATTGTCAATTTGATGCTGGATGATGATAATTCATGGCCTGCTTAATAACCATGAACATGTATTTGTCCTTTTCTTTCGTCAAGTCCGGGTTTGGGTCATCTAACCAACCAACCATGGATGTGGCAATCAGTCTACAAACAGGTGCAAAGAGTTAACTGAGGTGTCAAACCACTACAACATCTCTGAAAATACTATAATTAATGTTGAAGCTGCCAAGGTATATGGTATCCAGAACATGCTCAAGGTTCCTATATATTTGATGAAGATGTGACAAAAACATGCTAGCATTGTGTTGTTGATGTGTCAAAACAAATACTATCAATGACAATGCACATCAATAAACATGTTGAAAACACAAATTGTCAGTGCAATTGTTTGATATAAAAAACAGCAAACTATTTTACACCACCTTCAGCCTTACAACTTAAATTCAACATAATTTAGCACATTTGTACTGTTGTTTTTGCATGTCTTCTTCACAAGTTTTTAGAAATTATGCAATGTCTATTCACTATTTTGAAACAGTTTTCAGTCCCAAGTTGTCATGTTTATGCAATCTTATGTTTACTGACACAAATGTTTTACAATTTGTGTAAACTGAAAGAAATGTTGAAAGTTTATGTTGTTGATTTATTTGGTGGGGTGGCACCTTTGCAAACCATGGCAATTTGAAGATTCCTGATTTGAAAAAACAACAATTCTGAAAGTATTGCGGATAATACATGAAAATTCAAGAAAGAGTTCACATGTTTCTCAAAATATAGAGGCTAACCAGAATTTGTTCTAAACTTTGCAAACTTTGCAATTTGATCCATTCTGGAAATGAACTTCTCATTCATTTTCCCTTCAGGCCATCTAAGTTCTGGTCTTCAAAGATTTCTCTATTAATTTTCCTGTGTTACAATTTCTTCATTTTTTGTTTATGTTTTCCTATTTTCACACTTCATTTGGATAGCTCCAAATTCCGATTTTTGCACACTTCCTCTCATCAAGGTGTAAAACTCAAGCAAAATGTACAGAATTTAACTGCATTACCTAATAGCACACAAAGAAGGAGCTTGAGTTGTGCAACATGATATATACCATAATATGTCCATCTACAATTGCAATTGGAGTTTAAAATCCAAATACTGTTTTCTCCAATCAATAGACCCTACATTAATGTATCATGTTATGTATGTCCGTTGTCCTCATAAGGTCCATCATTTGGAAAATCTATTGTATCTAGTGGCACTATGCAGCAGATCTGCACACCTTCTGACATTATAGAAGTATTAGAAAAACCAAACAGTAGTTCTTCTGATATCTCTATTTATTAACTGTGGAATCATCATCAGTTCAGTGCAGCTCCTGAGCCAATAATGAAAATTGCAATGAAAATGGAAATCAGGACAACTGAGATGCCAGCAGCAAGAAAGAAAGAACTTCCCTGGGGACCTTCGTTTGCTTTCTTTCTAGCTGGGCCCTTTTCATTGATGAAAGCAAGGGCATCCTCCACATTGAATTTATCGTCAGTTTTGCACTGGGTCTTAGACTTTGATTTCTTAGAACCTTTCTTCCCATTTGATGGGCCACACACTGTAGTCACAGCTGTTGCAGAGCTGCTGCTGGCTTTCTTGTGATTAACACTGGAAGAAGTCTTGCTCATTGTTCCAGATCTCTCCACCTTCTTCAAACCCACAAAAATTAATTTGTAATTAAGCAAAACTTGTAATTTGGATCAGTCTAGAATCATGATGTTCAAACTTTACAGAATTACAAGAGGAACAACAAATTAGTACTAATGTGCACTCGGTCTAATCAATCTTAAATCAATTGATTATTCTCAGTGTGATTAATTAATCTTTCCTCACATGCCAAGATGCATATTGCTACTACTATATGATCATATGCATCAAGATGTTGACTGTTTGCACAAATTGAAGATGAAGAGCTGATTACTGCAGACCAATATAGCTTCTTAATTACGTCAAAAGCTTAATTAGGTGGGCCTGAAAGAAGACTGATTGAGCTACTTACCAGTTGTACACTCTTCCCCTTAGCTGCTGCATCCAGCTGCTGCTGCTTCTCAGACTCTGCAACCTTCTGAAGTTGCAACTGATCTTTCTCCTTCCTCTTAAGATTCAGGCTGCAGTTCTCACTTGAATCCTGCAACTCTTTCTTCTCCTTTTGCTTTGATTTCTGGCTTTTCATAGTCTTCAGTTGGTTCTATAAATGCCAAACCATCCCAATCTCAGCTCATGAACAAAAATACACAATATGGACATATACATACACATCATGTGGCATTCATCAGCCTCTGTTGGTTTATGATATACATCTTGCAGAAGGTTGAATTTTCCTAAACAAATTTGTGACCTTTTCCATCTCTGGAGAGCTTGCAGGGCTCATTGTGAATGGGAGCTCTGAAAAGGATCTACATTACATTCTACATGCCAAGCTGGTTTCTAAGTGAGCTACAATATTATTATTTACCTCATAATAGGAGACTGATCTGCGTGAAGAAACAACTTCACATTCAGCCATACAGAGCCTTTGTATGACTGCAGCAATCTTAGCAGGTTGCTGCTACATCCAGATCATGTGCACAACCAAAGGAATCAAGCTCAATGTAGCTGGAAGTATCCTCTTAGATCCAGCCTCCCACATAATTAGTTACACGTCTCTCTTAATTAGAAACAATATAGATTAGATTAAGCAGTCTTAGCATCTTTATTGAAAATACACCCATTACAGCTAGCTAATTGCTGTTTGAAAATCCTTGAGCTACCTAGGTTTTCAAGTTGAACTAGATCTGGAAATTAGGAATTGCAGGAAGAAGAAGAAGAAGGTCATGTATATTTTATACTTCTTGAGCTTGAGAAGCATGTAACTTGGCCAGCTTTTCCTTCAGCCATGAGATTTCCTCACAAGCCTTTGCTGCTCTTCGTTGTTCATTAGCTAGGCTCGAACTCTGCAGCACACATACATGTATGAAGACAATTCTCACCAGCTTCTGAAGAAGGTCTCGATGTGAGGAGATGAATCAGCAACAGAAACAAGTTCATGATCAGAAAACGTTCATGAGACTTGTCCCACATGATGACACTACATGAGACATCATGAGCTAGACTCTAGTAGTTCTGTTTTCAATGCAGCTAGCAGCAATGGAGCTAGCAGATATGAATTCCTAAAGTATTACAGCAACACAATATGATCCTGCAGAAGTACCCACCAACTGTTTGGCTTTCTCCTCAGCTTCTCGTAGCTTCCTTGTCAACTCCTTCACACGTGACTGCAACGAATCCAAGGATGTCTGGTTTGGGGTGATCTCATGTGATAACCCTGGCTGCTGATGTACCAGGCTCCCGGATATTAGTGTAGATCCGTCCTTTGTCGAAGTTTCTATCTTCTTCGCCTGGAATATTGCAGCATTGCTCACACGATCTCCTCGGAGCTTTTCCACCTCGGCTTGTAATCCTGGATTTTTTTCCTGAGTCATTGATGTGATCACAGGTTGCGCCACTGGCATCTTGGACTCTGCAGGGTCATGAATCCGGCGGCTTGAATTAAGAGCCGGCCACTCCGTTTCATCGAACCAATTGCTTAGCTCGACTCTAGCCTGTTCTCTCTGCAAAAGAAACAAACCCGCTCATCATAATGCATGGTCGGTCGCAAGATCCATGTCCAGCCGTACCCAACAATTGCATGAAAGAGGATTTGCAGAGAATGAGATTTCAATGAAGGGAACTTAGTGGGGAATTCATATACCCTTTCTTCAATCTGCCTAGCAGCCTCAGAGGCTACGGCTTCCTCAGGCTCTCCAAGTTGTGCAGAATCTGCAGCAGGGTTCATTGCCTCACGTGGAAGCTCCAGCACATGAGCGAGCACCGGACCATCCTCTGGTATGGAAGACAGAGCTGCTGGATCATGAACCGCATTAAGCTGGTGCTGCAATTCAGCATCATCGTCAACACGATCATGAGAATCAGCTCGCGGGTTCATTATATTCACAGGCTGCTGCTGCTTCAAGGCCGCAATTTCGTGATCAGCGGCGGTTGTGCGATTCCCAATTAGGTCATATGTGACGGCGTGCACCTCCTCGACATATGCAGATCCTCCATGTTCTGCAGCTTCCAGCTGGTTCATCGCCTCTGCAGGAAATTGTGGCGCCATGGTGATTTGATTGTGATCTGTTAGCTGAGCTGCCGAATCCACAACCCGTGGGTCCGCCTGCTCACCTGCATAAAGATTCCATTTTTTTCTCTCAGGGTGGATGAGATCAGGAGTCGGAGTCGATGGGCTTTGCTTCTTTTCGTTTTCTTAGTCTTCTCCTAGGGAGTCTTAAGGCCATGATCATCCACACACTTGCATACATAGTTAATGAGAGGAGCATATAAACGAAAACAGAGCACAAAGCTACTTGTAACGACGAATCAACAAAACAAACTTTTTCCCCTAATTCAAGCTCTTTCTATACATGATCACCCCATTCTCCGCAATAATTTCAACGATGCAGCATACAGGTTCAATACTGTGGATGATGATAACTCTAATTTCTTTATGGTCGCGATCTGCAGACCTGGATTGATCGGCGGTGAAGCAGCAGCTTCTCACCACACGAGCACGGCACAGACACACACACCACCCCAGTCGACAAGAAGAGAAGTTCAGAGAAGCGGCGACAAACAGCGGGAAACGAAGACCACTGCCAAACAAAACCCAACTTAGAGTCCCCAAACAATACACAACGTCGAATCCCCAATGACCTAATTCCGCTTATGAATGCCCCTTGTTCTGGCTGCTAAAGTTGGCCGGGGAACTCCTTCTAAATTTAGCAACTGGCCGGCTAAATTAGGTGAGGTTTCTTTCAATCAGGGCTCACGATTCTGACTGGCGACAGGCTCTTTTATTTATTTTATTATTAGTGAAATTTTGCCAAAACGTGAAATTAGAAATGAATAGTGCGAAAATGAATTGATTTTTAAAAAATTGCCATTAATTTGAAAAATGTAAAAAATAGATTGGGTCACATTTTCTGCATTTGGTTCCAGTAGGTAGCCAAAAATATATAATGGTGCTTTTTCCATATCTCTTTTCTTGCCAAATATGGCTAAAACTTCCCATAGATGTGCACCAATTGGGTTATATCATAAACTGTGATTTATTTCGGGATTTTTTTTTGATTTTTTTTAAAAATTAGGAAATCGTTTTGTTGTTTTAGTGCAAATTAGAGCATTTTTGCCTCATTTTTTGAAAAGAAATTCCAAATTTTTATATAGAAAAATTGGAAAGAAAACTCTGATGAAAAACTTGACCAAAAAACAAACCACTGAATTGAGAGGAGGTAGTGTACAAATGAATTTTTGAGAAACCACTGCACTTAGCATAAGGAGGACGACCTGACCAGAATTTCAGGACAAAATGTAAAGCACCTGTTCAAGCGAGTGCAGTGGGCTGAGAAATGAAGACATCTGACATGTGACTAGTTGTACGTACAAGTGAAGAGATGTTGTAGACAGAGTTCTTTTTTAAGACATGTAAGTACGTACTTATCTGGTGGGGTCCTTAAATTATGATGTGATTGGGTTAGGTGTTAGGTCATGGCAGCTACCTATTTGCCTGGTCTTGTTGTTGAAACTCTTCCTTATTTTGTATTGATCTTGCCTCTTGGTACTGTGACCCTTCTTTTGAGCTCAAGGCTTTTAACTTTTAATCCTACTAATATACACAGGGTGTTGAATAGGTAGTGTGTTCTTTGCAAAGGGTATCAGCCCAGGCCAAAATGGTGATGAACTCTTTGGGAGAGAAATTTCATGTAGCCAATGGGAAGGCCCAAGCATGCTCACAAGGTGCCTTGCTTTTTTCCTTTTAAGTTTGGGGTGGCAGGGGGAGTATTTTTGTACATTTTTCCCTGGTTCCCAATGCGTTCTCATTATGTTTCCCATTAGTTCTCAATGGGTTTCCACTAGGTTCCGAATATGTTCCCCAATCTCTCAATTCGTTCCCCAACGTGTTCTCCATAGCACCTCACTTTTATCCCATATGCTTTGGCAAATGTTGTCCTCCTTTCACCTATATAGGAGGGACAAACGGTAGGAAGACTATACTTCAAAATAGAGCCATCTATTTTGGGGAACCACCATGGTTTCATTTTTTTGAGTGATGGGCCAATCAAATTGGCTCATTGCAACAAAAAAAATTTGGACTTGGGAGGCACCTCATCTAAGTAATAGGAGAGGTGTTGAATAGGCTAGTGTGTAGGTGTGGAGGAAAAACGTTATGGCTAATGAGATTTTTTCAGACCAATGAGATTGGTGGATTTGGTGGTCTGAATTTGTTTTCTTAGTTATCTTGAGTGAATTCACAACTCAATGAGGAATAGCTATTTCAAGACAGGGTTCTAGCACTACTTGTGCACTTTGTTGTAGTTAGGCTCTATCTTCTTCTCTCCCTCCTTAGGCTCTATCTTCTTCTCTCCCTCCCTTTTCTTTTTTCCCCTTCAAAGGATGTGCATCCCAGTGCTTTTTTGAGTGACTATTTTTTGCATTGCTGTGACACCCCCCAAAAAAAAACATAAGAGCAGAAGTATTCTTTCACAGATACTTGGCTTTTCTTTAAATTTTTTGCCAAACTCCTACCTCCATTAAGTTATGAATCTCTTGGTTTGGGAAGAAGAGGGAGTTACTTGATAATTTACATGCACCCCTTTCTTTCTCTTCTCCTTTATCGCCAGGTTAGCTGCATTTTGGGAAGGTGGGTCAAAAGTTCCATCAACTTTTGGACTTCCACTACCTGACATCAAATTCAAACGCATATGAAGCATAGACATATTGGCAAAAATACTATTTAGGGTTTTTTGGCTGTTATTTGATGTTTGTCACAATTATGCAAACCACAACAATGGACCAATCAAAAAAGTAAAAAACAAAAAGTAATTCAATTTCTTCAAACTTGATATTTTCATAACACAAAAGAAAATTTTGATTACTTTCCTCACTTTTCCAAAGCTTCTTTTGTTCGTCCAGAGCACGTTCTGATAAACTGTAGTGACATTTTAAGATGGTTTTGGTCGCTCCAAGTTGCAAGTGATCACCCATTGAAAATTACAGGTGGCCCCTCTCAACAACCCAATACAAGAAATAACAAGCTTGGATGGTCTGAAAGGGATATTTGAATTAGAAATGATGTAATGTTAAGTGGTCAAATGTCAGTTCCTTTCGTGCTTGATTCACACCATTTGAACTAAGTACAAAAGTACCTATTGTGCAAAACCCTTTCTGTAAATAGCTGCCTATTGCACATTAAACTGTTTATTCACTCAAAATAAATAAGAAAAAAAACTAAGACTACCAAATCCAGCAATCCTATTGGCCGGGATCCTATTCTGTTGAAAATAATGTGTCTCTTTCTACCATTTCCATTGGTTTTCTAAAATTTGCACAAACCTACCAAACCCTATTACACATTTCAAGGTTAGTTCATTCAAGATAACTCAAAAAACAAGTAGTCAGACCATAAAATCCAGTAATTCCATTGGGCATAATTTATTTTTTTCACACTCAAGCACAAGCCTATTCAACACCCTTTGTATAATATATTAATATTAAAGCATCTTCTAGATGGCTAAAAAAACCTATCTTACATATATACAATAATTGGTGTCTGTTCACATATTCTTGATTTGGTAATTCATGATTGGCTGAAGCCCTCCTCCCCATACCTACCTTTAGAGCCCCCAGCCAAAGTGAGTGGCGATGAAGCTGTGAGTGAAAAAGACCAAGATGGTGTTCCTATTTCAGGTGATGCCACAGAGCTCTTTCACTCTATGCACTGAAGATGGTGCTAATAATATCACAAGGATTCTGCAAAATAAGCATCTATTCAGCTCAAAATAAAACAAAAAACTCTATTCAGCTATATAAAATTATAAGCACTCCCCTAAAATAAGGCTTCAAGTTACATAATCATAAGTACATAGAAACAATATTATTCAGCTGATGATGGGTGACCTAATCAGGAAAACAAGCTTTGGCAAGAGATGGATGAATGAAAATAAACACCCTTATTCTCTTGGACATAGAGGGATGAAAGGGGATCATAAGGATGAAAAAGGTTGTCATGCCATCCAAGATGCTGTGGAAGGGAGGAATTTGGGGAAGGGGGGTTGTGGGGGACGAGGAATGGAGGATGTGGAAACACTAAGGTTTCAAAGACCCCAATTAAAATTGGTCACTTACTAGATGTGTAAGGAAGCTCAAATATTTGAGAGGTTGAGCATAAAGATAAATTATTAGCTATTAAATGGGATTCATTCCAGAAACATGCTAACAAAAAAGAGGTTAATAAACCTATGCAAGGGGTGAAAAAAATGATTAGTATATTAGTAAGGATTATAAGCATAGCAAGAATGAAGTTGCTTATGCTTCCAAAAGCAAAGAAACCTGATCATTTTGCTTGCAAAATACGTTTACTTGTTGCCTAATAAAGTTTTCCATAAAATAATTCTCACTTTGGTCATCATTCTACCCACTATTCCTCCTTTCAAAGCTATCCATAAAGTTCACAAAAGTGAAGATCAATCCGCAAAATGAAGGACAAAATGGTCACCATAGTTCTTGTTTTAACCATACTACAATCTACCTAGACTACCAACACATAGATTAGTGGCTACATAGTGTAGGGAGCTAATTAGGTTAGGAACCTATGGGCACTTATGATTTATTTATGGAGCTACTAATGGGACTTCCTATGTCCACCCAACAGTGGTTTGCACCTAGGGTGAAAGAATATGTTTATACCCTCTAAATGGATTTAATTAGTTGATAGGTTAACAATATTCACATTCTTAGTTGTATACCCAACCTCAAAACCCAACAATCTGGGGGTAGATTGGTATAAATAATTTGGTCATTTTGGCAAAACCATTGTCATTTCAATGAAAAGAAACCAATAGTGTGTGGTTTGCCAAACCTTAGAAGGTTGGATATTTTTGTCATCCCCAGCTCAATTGCATCCCATTATCTACAACACAAAAAAATGATGTTCATGCCATGTTTCTGACTTCACCAGAACTTGGATAGGTTTTGTCAAACCTAAGTTTCAACAGACCTGAACTGGAAGTTATTAACAAAATCAAAGAACCATACAACACTAGCTTAGACCAGTGTTTGATGGTTCTTTCATTTCCAACCAAACTGCAGCCCTAGGCTATACAAGATATATAGCCATATTACTGGCAGAGGCCAAAATTTGAACGACCCACCCCATGCGCTGCCTTGGAAAATAGAATTTTTATGGCATCCACTCTTAGCTCCGACCTGGCAAAAACAAAAATGTCAAAGACCGGCAAAGAATCAACAGTTCTTTCATGAAACAGGAGGTTCTTTCAAGGTTTGAAAAACGTGGAACTAACTGGTTCTTTGATTTATTTATTTATTTTTCAAATACCTAGAATCGCCTTCCATTGGCTTATACAGGCCGCAACTTAGCATTTGACTTGCACTTGTAACTGCCTCCATCTATTCATCTTTCATTGTGAAGATGGAATTGCAAAGTAGTTTAGGGAGAGATACGTAATAGACACAAAACAATCACTTTGTATGTTACCTGCACTTGAAATGATCTGAAACCAGGTAGAAAGTCATACAAATTCATTTTAATAACCAACAAGAAATTTCATAGGTGAAAAAGTTCATTCAACACATTTTAGATGAAGAAGGTGATTTGTCAACAAAGCTCTTGATATGTTTGTGGGTTACACCAAGATGGCATGATAAGGTTGTTGTCCGTATTTTTTGTTGTCTTACTCTTGAGGCCCCACAAACACAAATAACATCCCATTGTTCAGTCTAAGGTAAGGACTGAAACTTGGGCCATTCTGGGAATACAGGCCTGGTCTTAAGAGACATTTGAATATGAGACCAAAATTCCAAGAATCACCCCACTCAAGATCTTTTCTAAGTTTAAAGAATCACTATAATTTTGCTTATTGGATGGGCAGCTGTGAATTTGTTGGAGAGGAGACTCCTTACTTGTAAGGTTCCTCATTTTTCAGGAAGCTTATGCATAAGGTGCCGTCCTTTGTTGAGGCAAAATTTTTAATGAAGGTGAGGTGCCCTTCACATGTTAGAAAAATTCTAGTGGTTTTTACAAATTGTTCATTTCAATTGTAGGAACATCATATTCTGAAAAAAATAGAATATTGTAAGTAAAATTAACTTCGGTCACGTCCCTACCATCAACACAAATATATGTGTTTCACCATCTAAACTAAGGAAGAGTCAGTCTTTAGGAAGAATACACGTAACTATTGTTTTCGAGTGTGGAGCACATGTTCAGAGAGGTCTCTCATCTTTTTCTTGATCACATTTGACATGAGTAGATATCTCCATCATTAGAGATGGTTTTTTGTCTTTGATGAACGTTGTCATTGTTATTCTGACTTGCACAAATATGATGCAATAAGCATCAACGATGACAACACATGTAACGATGATGATTGTTCAGGAGAAGACATGATCATATGTCAAACAAGCATCATATGATGATTTCATTCCCTTTGCTATTGAGACATATGCTTATGTTTTCATTCTTGTTTTGATTCATTTTTGACCGCTTGTGCATAAATCACTATCATGTGTTATCAGTGATAGTTTTTAGTCCTTTTGATGTTTGTTTCTTATCATTGATAGTGTGTCCATAGCTATGCAACATGCGCAAGCTAAAGCGATTTTTTAGCGAGTTGTTGCACTTGGTCAAGGTTTCTCATCTCTTCCACACATTGTAGTTAGTACATTTCCATCATTAGTCGATTTGTGGGAAACAATAGTTCTTTCGTCTTAGGTTTTAATTATTATCATTGATCGTCATTTTGTAGCCATGGGTTTTATAACTAATAGAAATCAGCCAAAATATAACCACTTCGTTTGCAACTACATGTGACTTGTAGTCGTATGCAACTAAGTTTGAAATTTCTTACAATTATAAAATAAAAAATCCAACTATTTTGGTCACTTTTATAACTACGATGCAACTATTGGAAATTTCATCCTATTAGTTGGATGGCTTTTAGGTTTATTTTCATCCATGAATATATTGATATGTCCCTTTACTCATAATAGTCACCAAATTAGTCACATCCTAAAGGTATTCTATAATGACATAGGGGTGTATTTTTATGTATGTATTAAAATTATATTTACAATATATTACATATACCATAAATATATATTTGTGTGTATATTAATTATGTGTGCGTATGTATATTGTTCATATAATGATTCTAAAATTAATATTTGAACTCTGAAATTTATTATTCAAATCTGAAAATAAATATTTCAATTATGAAATGTATATATATTTGAATTTAAAAATTGATATTTGAATTTAAGAAATATTTATGTCGATTTGAATTTTTTATTTTGATTCTTTTGTTTAATTAAAGATCATTAGTTGAGTCGAAAAAATGTTATTCCAATTCTAAGACATTTTATTTGAATTTAAAAATCAATATTTGAACTCTGAACATTGTTATTCAAATTTGAAAAATAATATTTCAATACTGAAATTTTTTATTTCAATTCTGAAAATTATATTTGAACTTGAAAATTGTTATTCCAATTCTAAAACATTATTTGATTATAAATATCAATATTTAAATTTGAAGTTTTAAATATGATTTTTAAAATTTTAAGTTTTATTCAAAAATATATGTTTGAGTATAAAATTATAATTCAAATTATGGAAACTATATTTTAACATTAAAATTGATGTTTTAATTCTGAAAAATGTTATTAGAATTCATTATATATGTATAATTTCTAAAAATTGAATCTAATATTTAAATTTTAATTCGAAAATTTTTTCTTGGAATTATTTGTTCAATTATTTGAATTTGAAAATGAATCTTTCAATTCTGAAAACTACTATTTCAATTCTTTAAAACATTAGTTGAATTTGAAATTTGATACTTGAATCTGAAATTTGCTATTTCAATTCCTGAAAAAATTATTTGAAATTTCAAAAAATAAATTTAAATTCAAATATCTTATTTGATCTAAAACATGATATTTGAATTCTAAATTATTATTTTCGATTCTAACAATTAATATATCAATTTTGAGTTTTCAGATTTAAATTAAAAAACTTATTCAATTTGAAACTTGAAATTTGCAATTCCAAATTATTATTTTGGATTCTCAGAATTAATATTTCAATTTAGAAAATTAATAATTGAATCTAAAAATGGACATTCAATTTTGGATCTGAGAATTGAAATTTTAATTCTGAATTTTAAAATTTATATTCAAAGACTTATTTCATTTTAAAAAGTTATTTGAATTCTGATTTTTTTTTGGAATCTAAAATTAATATTTCAGTTCCAAAAAATGATTGATTTAGTTTTAAGGCTTTTTTCTACTTGTGTTTTCCATAATGAATCACTTTAATAAATAATTATAAATGATTATATTTGTTACTAATAAGTTACACTAAATAATGTTTTGAAAAACATAGATTTTTACATTATATATTATATATTCTAACAGTAAAACAAATTACTGTAATTAATGTTACATTGCATAAAAATCATTGGAATTATTTCAGACAAGAGTTAATTATAGTATATGCATAATTATTTTTAAATTGAACATAATTGTTCACAATCTATAATTTATAACTTTAAATCCGAATTAAAATGTTGGAAAAATTATGATCAATTAAAACATTTATTTTAATGATTGTAGTTTCAGGAATTATTATAAATTAATTTAAGCTTTTATTTGTAAAATTTCTGTAATTACTTATTTATGATAAATGTTTTTACAATAATAAATGTAATTATATAGTAGTTAATATATATATTCTAATATTAATTTTTAAAACATCATGTAAGAATTTGTTTTAATTACAATTTTTCGTTCATTATTTATAATGTGATTTCAGAAAATACTTATGTTTTAAATTAAAGTAATTAAAATATTTTTACATTAATTATATTATCTATAATTCAACTAGATATAGAAAAGTAATAAAATATTTTAGTTATTGATTTATCTTTGAATTATGTATTAACAACTTGTGAAAAACTTGACAGGTAGTTAGTCAAATATTAAGAAGTTATTATTTATTTAAATAGTTTATAATGAATAGTTAATATTTGTAGTGTATAGTTAATATTTTAAATATATGTTAAATTTTATCATTATCAATTAAATGGTTATCTAATTATTGAGTGAGACATGTACTTGAATTGTTTATAAATTTAAAACTAAAAACAAAAGGCAGGAGGAAAGTTTTGGAGTTTTAATTTAATTTTGTGAAGAAGTTGCAACTTCAAAACTTACCCCATATTGTTTGTTTTCCATTCCTATTTTGAACACTATATAAACAAGGAGTATGGTCATCAAATTTCACATTAAGAAATTTGTGCACATGGGATGAGCCAATGAAAAGGCTTAATGCAAAACAAAAAGAAAAATTATGCACAATTTTAAATTATCAACCTCCCTAACCTACTTATCTACCTAGGTAGGTAGGTACATAATATGATTTACCCACCTAGGTCAACCTATGTACTTATCTACCTAAGTACATACTTATATGAATAGGTATTTAGCCTAGGAAGGTAAATCTACCTACTTATATTTTTACCTAAGTAGGTAGGTAGGTAGGTAGGTCTTTAATTTAGGAAAGTAGACCTGCCTACCTACTTTTTTACCTAAATAAGTAGGTAGGTAGGTAAGTAGCCTAGGTTTGTAGGCATCTATTTATGTACCTACCTAAACACCTATCAACTTAATATTAATATTTTGTATTGAATTCATCTTAAGGTGTCACATGTCATAATGTAAGGTCATCCAAGCGTTTGAATTGATCGTTTTGGATTATTTCAAAATAATAATAATAACTATATTTTGAATAATTCAATATTAGAACACTTGGCAACAAATCATTTGTTTCAATTATGACCAAAATAGTTGCATTATAATCGCATGTGACAATACGTATACTATGGAGTCCAAGGATGAACTTGTATGTGTTAACCTTTTCTTTCATCCAATGCCCCTTGTCATTTGCAACAATGTCTTGTGACTTCTCCAACGTGATTAATGAAATTTTAGTCATAAAGACCAATCGAAGATACTTGTTTTTCCTTTAGTGTATTTACATAAGGTTATTACCTTATTTTTGTTGATTGTTTGTTGTTGTTTTTTCTTTGGGTTGTGTTTACTTGTGTTTTCATTTGCCTTGTACTTTTGATGGACGGGTTCCCATCTTTTGTTTTTATATACATGATTTTTTTTCTTTAATTTTTGGACACATCTTATTTGATCTTGGCAATCATAAATTTGTGCACTCAACCCTCCATGGCCTAGAGGCACCAATGTCCTATGTCAAGGACCAAGGTAAGAAATATGTGGATAGTTATATGTAGGTTGATAGGTTGAAAAGAGACATGTATACTCGTTTATTATTTTAAGCATTTAGTATTAATATCAGTAGCTATTTAACTGTCTATAAAATATCCATTCCATAGCAAAAATAGGTCCTTAGTTGGAATGTTGGTATTATGCACAAGGTGCAATTTTAGAAGGTAAAATATTGGAATTAACTGATATAAAACAATGGTATGGATAGGGATGACTCTATGACACTTTCATGGGCATATTTGTAGTAGGTGTATATTAAAAAGGTATGGTATTATTCATTCATTATTTTTTCATGTTAGTGATTTTTTTTCCAATTTTGCAATGTTGTTGATGTGGTGATAGTCATAAGTATATTTAGCCAAATTTAGCGAAATTAAAAATAAGCACCCTTTCATACTTTAGGCAATTGAGTCATTCTTGGTGATTTTTTTGATTTTTTTGTGGACTTGTCTCAAAAAACATGGAATTTATGACAGAAGTTCTTCAAAAATATTTTTTGCAAATTAGCTTTAAAAAATCACTGTCTCACTACAAGGATAGAACTTTTCCCACCATTCTTAATTCAACTTTTTCCAGCCATTTTCAGCGCTTTTTCTGAAGGGTAAACTTTGGGACCTGGCCAGGTTATTAGTTATTACCTCTAGACTGAATAATGCAAAATTCAGTGGAAGGAAAGGGAAATTGAATGCAGGCAGTACAAAACTACTGCTGCAATTTTTTCTCGCAGTCTGCCCTATGCCGCATTCGTATTCTCTAAAACAAATTGGGTGATACCCGGGCACGTTCTGCACTCATAACCTTTCATGTTATGAAACTTTCAAAGGGCACACATCATGCCCAGTGACATACTACATACCCCTAATACCCAAAACATGATAAGCTAAAAACAAATGGGAGAAAACACTAAGGCCAAGAATGGAAATCTATTTGGATTGATTTGGGGAGAGGATAGGGCTGCATGATATAAGGACATTATAGTTTAGGCTACCCAACACTGTATCTTACGAGTTATGTTGTTGGAGTCCACCCAAGTGTTCCATGCTTAATCAGGATCTTCTCTCATCTGAACCCAGTCACTAGCCCATGTTTCACCAGTACACTCAACTTGGGTAGATAAAAGTAGTGAACTAGCCTACCTATCCAAAGAGAGGGATGTTTGGAACCACTCATGTACACTTGTGATCCCCTTGCTAAATCAGCATTAGGTCGTAAATGCAAGCAAGCAGTACAAAAGTAGTTCTACATTTCTTTTTTCACATCATGTTTGCTTTTTTGGGGCTTGTGTGCACTGGTTACAATGCAAAGATGGGACAGTTCTTGTGCTAGACATGACAATAGACTATGTACATTTCGCACAGGAATAGCCTATGACATGTTTGTCCATGGACCACGACACTGGAAGGCTGAGAATATTTCATATTTCGTTTTCTTTTCAATGATCTTCAATAACACTTCTGAAGGTTGTAGAACATATATCACCTTCCTTTTTATTTACCCTAATAGATTCAGGTGAAATGATATAATTAAATCCTTCCTTTAACATAATTGGTAGTAAAATGTCTTCAACACGTAAAGTACCCTAACCAGTAAGAAGTAAGCACCAGCGTTGTGTGGTTCCTCTTCTTTAAGAGAACCTCCACAATATTATGAATGATACATAGACTAGTTTAGTTGTATGGCAGAATCACAAACATGGAAAGCATGGATTAATTTTGTTAAAAGGAAATCCCACCTTGACATCCTTGCCAATTGTCCAAAATATCATCCTAGTTAGGGGAATTTGCTGTCAAAAAGAATGCATATTTCATGCAACAAATTTCAAGACTTCTCACATCTAAATCAAGGTGGAATGTGAAATCATATGTCACCGGTGACCAGTGTGTTTCTTTTCAATTCTGTGGTTTCAAAATTTTGGCTAATTCTTCCCAACTTTTAGTAAAGTTAGTCGAATTTGCACTAAAAACCCCCAAATTTGTTTGTCGACAGGTGACAAAAATTCGCCCCCAAAAAAACCACTGTCCGTATAAGTTTTTCCTAACTCCTAACTAAAATGTAAGTGAGAAAGGTTTTAGTGATATACTTACCCTGTCGGAGTGATTCATTTCAATATCATAAAGTGTCGGGTAAATGCACGCGTACGGGCAGCGCCCACCATAGCCGCCTACAAAAGCAGTGCGTAAGTAGTTATTGTAATCGCCTGCCGCCACAGACAATGTCCACGTCGTGTGCCGCTGACAATGTACAGTTCTGCTTAAACTCGCACGCTCTCGCCAATAGTGTGCACGTTGCGTTGATACGTGCAAACTTAGTGGCACGCGCTCCCTCTGCGCGGCCTTGATCCTACCGACAGTGTAGGATTTCACGTAAGCTTGGCAGAAGCTCACGTGCGGGTGGATCTCAACGGTCTGATTGTGATCTTCAACTGACGAGAATTTGAACTGTTTTACTTAGCATTGTAGTACGGACAGTGGAGACTGATGGACGAAACGCGAATTCAACGTATTTTTAACGGAGCCGTCGACTTTTTGGATAGGAATCAATAAGGTGGATTCAGCATACGGTATCCCTGCACGACCAACCAGATCATCATGAGTTTAGTGGAATCTCTGTGTTTTGAGTAGCGGATTAAATTAGAGTCAAAGGGGGCTAATAGCCAAAATGACGCAAACTCATGCGGGTGTCGTCGACGTCTCATCATGGCCCATGCAATTGAAAATTAATTTAACTGCTTTTACGTAGCGTTGTTGCTGTCTCCAATTTGCCACCCACGAATCATATGTTTGCTTAGTGGGTTGCTGCACAGTCTGTCTTGAACAGGAAGATTGAGTACTTGTCACTTGAATGTTCGAAAACCCTATCGCGAAACGCAATAATTAGGGATCTAAAAATTGAATTTAGTGGAATCTGGATGATCAGTAGCGGAAATTAGAGTCCTGTAGACGAGAGATTGATTGAGATACTACGCAAATCAATACTTAGTTACTTGAATCTTCGGAAACCATACGGCAAAAGGAATTAACCATAAAAATGAGTTTAGTGGAATCTGGATTAATATCAGTGGCGGCAATTACAGTCCTGATGAAGGCGAGAGATTCATTGAGATACCACGCAAATTAGGTGTCGCCTGGCATCTCGTCTGGACAATTGTAATCGATTGCTCGCTTGTCTCGAGCAGTAACCGAAATTAGCGGAAATTTTAAAGAGTCCTGAAGAGGAGAGAGATCAAACCACTATGCAAATTGGACGTCGATACACATCTGATCTTCCGCTACGTGCTGCATTTTTTCAAAATAGTATGGTTACATTTAACGTAATTAGCACCGTTAATTAACGACATGCCCTTGTAAAGCTAATTCCTACATCGTGCTGCAGCAAGGCTCTACTCGGTCGACTCCGTTTGTTGTCGTTTGGGGTACGCAAATTAAGAAAGTAAAATCTTGAGTTGAAGTGAAAATGTTCATGAGTTCTTGAGAAGGATTGTATTTATGTTATGGTGCTGTGGGTCATTGGTACAATTGAAGTAAGAGATTCATGAACTTCTTCCTTAGAATTGCATAATTTAAACTGAGTACAGCTAATTCCAGCCACATTATTATAAGCATTTGTCAAATTTCCCCAGCCAATGTTTTTATCATCGGCAAGTTTTCAACAAATTTTGACCTGAAATAGACGATTTCGACTTATACAAGTGATTTTCTACGGAAGAAAAACTCAAAATCATCAATTTTTTATGGTGAGTTGTAGTAGGTAGCCAAGGATATAGAAGGATTCTGAATTTTTTCTACTTTCATGTATAGTATGTGGCCAAATTAAATTATTTTTTGGATGATTGCCACATTGGCTACATCGCAAAATCCTTAAGAAAACACCGGTCCCCAACTCTTGTCCCATGCATCACCCCTCCTGACAAAAGCGATGAGTCTGTATGGGGTATTTTCCAAAACTACCATATGTATGAGATAAAGTAAATCTTTAAAAAATTCTCTCCTGATGTCTTGTAGTTCAGGATTCAAAAGCACTCAGAGTTTTATGAGATTTATGGCCATAAACTTCTGTTCAAAATAGAATCCTGCCCAATTCACAACAATAAATTCACAGCAGACCAAATGGTTCTATATTGTTCTTGAAAGATCCACAATTTTCTGTGTCGTCCCTGGCATAAAGTATCTGATACTTGCTAGATTCAGGGGAAAAGATTAAAATTTGAATATGGTCTTTATGTTTGGTAAAGCCTTCAAGTGTGGGCTTTATCGAAATTGGGCTCATGCTCAGCTTCACTTTGAACAAGTCCTTATTCTGGTAAAGTCTATGGCCTCATGTTTTACCCTACACCTAAAACACTAACATTATTTGGAAGGAACATGGTATGCTAGGAGAACCTTGCAAATTTATATGGGTATGCCTCTCCATGAAAATTCTGCCCAAAGGAGAATGATATTGGGGTTTTTTCTTTCAATTTTGTGATGTCAAAAATTTGGCAATTTTTTCCAAAATTTTAGGAAAATTAGTCAAGTTTGCACTGTGAAAACAAGAATCTCCAAAATTTCCCATTTTGTTTTGGGAAAAATGAAAAAAAATTGTGGAAAAAAATTAATGTATGGTACCTGTAAACACAAAAGAAAAAATTAGGTCAGTGTTTAATAGATGAGAAAAAGAAGCCTGATGAGTTTCTGGTCTTTTGCCTTCTCATTATTTTGAACTTAATCATGTATATATACATGTGTAAGCAAAAATGTTCATAGCGTGCCCAAATATGTCAATCTAGAATGTGTTTGGATACTTGCCCATTTCAATTGGTTTTTGAAAGAAAATAAAATTGTTGAGTTACTTATTCACACATGATTTATCAAAAACATTGGGTCCCTTATCGAACCAACCTAAAGGATCCACAATTAAACACATAGGAAAAGGGGGAAAAAAAAAAGAAAAAAAGGTGGTGGATGGTTTGGCCATTGTGGAAGACCATGGTTTACCATGCAATGCAAATTGAAGTTTGAAAATGAAGTTTATTCCCATACATTATGATAATACTGGAGTCCACTTGCAAGGTCTTAAGGGTTGAACTCCAAAGAGACTCAAACAATAGCTAGTGGTGTGAATGCAAACTAGTCCCCACCACCACCACTTTCTAATAGTGACCACATACATGTACATTACTATAAAATGAAGGTGAAATTCATTAACTTCCCTATTCAATGGAATAACGAATCCATTAGGGATTCATTAGTCTTCATT
This sequence comes from Sphagnum contortum, assembly GCA_963920785.1. Lineage (NCBI taxonomy): Eukaryota > Viridiplantae > Streptophyta > Sphagnopsida > Sphagnales > Sphagnaceae > Sphagnum > Sphagnum contortum. The sequence goes on along the minus strand of OY987276.1, from coordinate 22,481,117 downwards.
CAATAGGATTAATGAATTCATTCAAAATCTAGTAAAAACATTTAGTGAAGAGTTCAAATTTTTTAAGGTGTATCAAAATCTTGTTACAATGTCATCCTTTTTTGTTTTTTTCACCTAGTCCTTTATACAATGCAAAAACACATTTATGGATGATTATGATGGAATCTAGAATTATAATGGTTTAAAATATAATCATTTTGAAAATTTTGACAACTTTTGGCTCATTATTTTTTATGGGGATCAAAATAAAAGGGTAAAAAAGGATTGTAGTAAGGATTAGGCCATTTTTGTTTTGTGTGGTACACCTTAAAGGATTTTCACCTTGAACAAGGATGCATTTTGTTGTAGTGGTACTACTTTTCTAGCTTTTCTTGTACGAATTTGAATTTTTTAATTATTTTTTCCAAAATCAGATGAACTCATTAATAGTTTGGTTGAAATTTATTGATAAAAAACCTTAGAATATTTTTCCCTCCATGTTTAGAATAATGTTAATAGTCACCAAATTGCAAATTACAGCCAAATTTCATCCAAACATACACTATTGACAACCATTAAGAAAGTTTTGTAAGAACTAAAAAAATGGGATAACAAAAATGTTAGTTTGTTAGAAATTTATCCAACCTTAATTTAACCCTATTTTATTTAAAGGGTTTATTGTTTAAGTGATGAAATTAAAATGTTTAAAAAAATAGTCTTGTGTGAGTTTTGAGTTTGAAGTGAAGGTGGGAAGGTGGGATGTAATTGTTTTTATTGGTCATTTTTTTTTTTTGGGTAATAATTGGCCAAATAGGTTATTAAGAATTTAAGAAAATTTAACCCCATCAATTATCAATTTCATTATCAAAGTAATATGATATACCTTGATTAATAATTTTGTAATAACCACCAATTATGCATAAAGGTTGGTTTTCAAATATCCTATTGAAAATTACTCATTTACTATCAGTTCTATTTTGGGTACAAGAGGTTTTTTCCTTTAAATTTTCCTTATTAAACTATGTTTTCATAATATTAAACATGTTTAATGTTTTAGAATTGAGAATATAGTTGGATGATAATTACATCATCTAGGTAGGTTGTTAAAATTTGAAATTTCAATACTGGTAAGTAGATTATTATCAATTTTTAAAAAAACACTATAATTCAATAGTAAGTTGTTGATACCCAACCTTCATCATTGCCAGTTATTTCAAGAGGGACAATAGTAAAAAAAAATTAGATTATACGTGAATAAAAATATAAGGTGTAATATATTAGTTGTGGGCCAAAAATATAAGTCAATTAATTAATAAATAGGTTACATTTTGAGTATATCTGCAATATAATGAACCATTGCAAATGTAACCACTCTTGAATAACACACTTGTCAATTTTTAACTTCACTTAGGATTAAATGTTTTTCATGTAGTCTACATAGTGTGATGTAATATACATTCAAGAATGACATATATAAATATGTCAATTATATCAACATTTGAAGGTGAAAAAGGACTAATTAAACACTTGTAACCAATCCTAAGGTCCTAACTAAGTCACATAAGAATGATCAAAATTAATCTAAATTTGTTTGAAACTTTTTCATATTCATGTAGATTGAATAATTATTAAACTTTACATGATTTTAGATCATCATTGGAATTGATATATGAATAAATTCTAAAATTCAGAATATGCAATTTGTTTTCCAATAACTCTTGAATAAATATAAAGTTAAATTGTAAAATTCAAAGAAACTAAATTTTATTATAAAAATATATTGTACAAGTCAAATATGTGATTAAAGCATAAATTTTGTGCAATGGTTGCATGCCATCCCAATTTCCAATTCCAAGTCCTTGCCCTTTTGAAAGAAACAAAGGAGTTGGGTGTGGTTCATTTATTGTGGAGACACCTTTTTATTCAAATAAACAATTTAATTCTAATGTAGGGTATGTAATATTATGAAATAATGGATTATAATTAACATAAGGTGGTTTTAATATGTATATATTAGATATTAAATAATAATAGGGTGATAAAAAATAGGTTGGACAACTATCTAATACCCCTCTTAAAACTGGTTGTGTGATGCACATAGATCCCAAACTTTACACTAAATGTCCCCTTTGGGCTAGTTATTTGGGTCAAAATTCAATAACTAGACAACATTGGTGATAACATCATAATCTAATCAACCTTTAAATGTGATTGTGATCATAATTCAAAAAGTGAAGAAAACAAAAAATTATTTATAAAAATTATAAAAAATAATGATACAATATTTGTTTGTTAATTATAAATGTATGCAATTCCAATCCATTTTTTAAATTCATTTACAAGGTTATTTTAATGCGAGTGTTAGTTGGGTATATTGCTTTTAATATATCAATTAAGTACAGTATATCTCTAGGCTTCAATTTTCCTCATTTGGTAAAGGTAAGAATATTTGGTTGTGCAAAGTTATTAATTTGAATAGTGGCAAAAGTAAATGAAGAACATTTGTACCCTTTTCACAAGGAAAGAGGAAGGGAAAATATTTCATCATTTACTTTATACATGCTATGTGGGTACAAGTGGGTAAATGTAGGGTAAAAAAGTTATGTACACAATTTATGGTACATTCTGAAAGAAGAAAAAACAATTGTTCAATTTGCATTACAACCATGAACTTGTGAAATTTCAGATATCATTTTATAAAAAAATACATGAAATTGATGAATCAAGCTTTAAAAATACATTCAAAGCATTCTAATGATGGCAAATCACAATAAAATCTAAAGGTATTCTAAAAGCAAATATGATAATTATTTTTTTGAAATTAAGTTATATTACGAACATATTAAATAAAATTCCAAATGCAAAAGGTGTGTTCAAGCACTAGTCATCATAATTTTAAAAATCTATCATAACCACATACATTGCAAAGCACAAAAATGCAAATATGTTGTAAAACAATTTTAGCATATACTTTTTTTTTACCCACCTTAAAACAATGACATTCCTAGGTGGAATTAAAGGTAAATTTCAAATATATATTAGTTGGGAAGAGTAAAAGACATGGTAATTTCAAAACATTTACTAGTTAGGTAGAAAGGTTAAAAAGGTAACACAAAATAATCAACTATGTAAGTATACATTTATCTTGTCATATATATGTGGGCACTAGCTTTACCTAGGTAATAAATTTACTCACCCAACATTGGTTAGTTTTTATAAAAATTACAACATTAAAGTATCCATAAAAAGATCTTGGGTGAGCTTTGAAATTTTGGTTTACTATGCACCATAGTATATGGTTGGTTTAAAATCAAACTCCTTTAAATTTGGCCATAATGACAATTGGAAACAAAAAAATTAAAAATAAATTTTTTAATAATGTAGTTTGTTAGAAATATATCAACCACAATTGAATTTATAGAGAATTTATTCCTATTCTAATGGCATTAAAGGATTGATATATTAAAAAATCTTATGTTATTTTTCACATTTTGGTTTGAGATTAAGGTTTAAGTTTTAGATTTTGGTTTAAGTTTTGAAATGTAGTATTGTGTGATTATAAGGCCATTTATTAATTCGCTATGTTGCACAAGTTACAATGAAAAGTGTTTTTCTTTTATGATGTAAGATCATTAGTGAGCATCCCAAGAAAGATTTAACATCAATGGAAATTAAGTTTTTTTTTTAAGTTCAATAATTCAATAAAAGTTGATGAAAAAATTGCCTTGATTTACTAAAGAGTTGATCAAAATATGGTCAAACTTTTTCGTAAATTTTTTTTATTGAAGACTTGGCCAACTTTTTCAAGAGGAAAAGGAAATTGCAACATAATATTCCCATTGGACATTTTGGCATTGCCATGATGCAAAAAACTAATAGGGAAAAAAAAAAATGTTGATAAGCAATGTTGTAACCAAAAAGAGAGGGACCCTATTCACCCGCACTGGATGATCGAACCCCTGATGCGTACCTGACCTATCCTGAGCTATTCATCCGCACTCAGACCTCCTAAACCCAAATGATCTCCAAACTGAAGCTGCTGATCCTTTCAACTACATTCGAAAGGTCAGTTCCTCACCACAATCCATCATTGCAGAACCAAAATTCACACACTGAGACACACAGAGTTCATCTGCGAAGCATTTTGTGTTTTAATTACATAATATGTACATGTCGAGAGCACAAGCTCTCTCGGAGATCCTCCTCCAGAAAAACCTCAGACCACTCTGATCTACTCTTGCATTCCCTCCTTTCCTAAAGAACTTCTGCAGCAAAACAACTTGCTCCGAGTACCAGACGCAGCGGAAGAAAAATCGGTAACCGACAGAACATGCTCTACTACAGTTCTCACACACACCATCTCCAAAAACTAACTTCTTTCAACTCTCTCTAACCTCCTGATCTTCTTTCCTCTAACACTCCTCAAAAACTTCCACAACTTGGTCCGATTGCTTACGCAGCGGAAGGTTTTCAGCCACCAGCCAAGTTTTGAAGAACCATATCTACTGCTACCAACATTCATCACACAAAACCCAAGTACCAGATCCTTTCCCAAAAATCAGATCTTTTCCAAAAATCACTCTTTCCTTTGAAAATCTGCCGACCTACTCCTCTATTTACACAATTCCATAATTGTCTAGCACAATTTGCCTTCTCCTCTTCAACAACCTGCCTTCCAAACTTGTAGCCGCTTTCTCCTTTTATGCACCAAAACCTAGCTTCAAAACCAAGCTTCTCCTTTACCTGCCGTTTCCCTACAACCGTTACTCCTTCAAATTATCAATCCCGCCGCTCTCATTAAGAAAGTTGACGGCGGAATTAATTTTTAAAACTTGATCACCGATCTCGGCATAGCAGAAAATTAGGCACCTCCTTTCGCGTTACAATGTTTTTTATTTGGAAAAGTTTTTGTCATTTTTTGACAAATAAGTTGGTAATATTTTGATTTTTTTAAAACTTTAAAACCGACTCATTTTGCTAATGTTTTCCAAAAAAATTCCAAAATTTTTATATGATAAAATTAACCAATAAAAAACCCTATTAATTAATAATAAAACCAATTGGCAGGTGTTTCTATGTCATGGTGTAAACAAAAAATAGTCATAATTTCAATTTCTTCATTGCAACACAATTTATATGTGTTTCTATAAATATTTAGATAAGGGTTCTTTTTGGAAATGTGCAATTAAAGATGGATAACATCCTAAATTATCATAATGTTGTGAAATTAATGCACATATCAACAATTCAATTGTCAATTGGAATACATTTTTTATTTGCAACTATGTGTCACAAACACTACAATGTAAGAAAAAAACTAACAAATATTAATTTTAATGGGAAATTTTCCTTGAAACTCTGCACATACAAAGAGACCACCAAAATGAATAATCTTCCACATCAAAAATTTCAATTTTTCATAAAGTCGAGAAGTTTATATTAAATGATACAAAAATATTTGGTAGTACATTATGTTATTTTAAGGTTAGTGAATATGATATTTTCAAGTTGTAAAATGTTCTTCAATTAAAGATGTAGTTGGGTTGAATTTTTTTATCATTTAAAATTAATTGAAAATGATATTTTGTTATTAAATATGGTGTTTTAAATCATTTATAAAATTATTTGTGTACATTTACATAAAAGCATAATTATGAGTCAATTTCATATTCATGGTTTATATAATTGGTCTTATTTTTAAAGCCCAAATCAATTGAATACAATTTCTACAAGTATTCAAAGTGAGTGAAATTTTACATGTTATTATTTTTGATACTATATGTACTTCTAATTTTGACACAAAATGTGTACACCATACCATGGAAACACCTTGGCTTTTCCATTTTACTCAAGAATTCACTAACTTTTTTAGGAAACACAAAACTCTCATTTCTAAATTGCATTTTAAATTTTTTTTTTGTTTTTGTCTCACTCTTCATTATTTCATTTCTTGATCTTCCTTCCTTGTCTATTGTTTTTGCCTTGCTTTCTTGTGTTTCCTAATTGTCCAAAATCTTCTTATCTTTGGCTCTTGTGTCTTTTATTTTTTGATTTTCCTCAACCTTCCTTCATGACTCCAAATTATTTCACTATCTTTCCTCAGACATTTTTGGGTGTACGTCTTTTGATTCCTAATATTTCTTTGGTAATCAAGTTTTTTTTTCAATTTCTAATCATTTACAATTTTTCAAATTGCAAATATTTTAAAGCTATAAGTATTTTCTTTTGGTTTTCACAACTAGATACTTAAGTTCACTTTTAACAATTTGCAACTTGCAATTTCTCTAATAATCATTGGAATATTCGTAATTTTTGTGTTCGTCTTATTGTTACTTGAGACAAATTATTTGCCAACAAGAAACAAGATGGCTCACTTCAACCTTAGTAACCTTCTTTTAGTAGTTGTTGATGAAAGTATGGAGGTAGAAGTTGTAAAAAACAATGTTACCAAAAATGAGGAATGGCATTTTTTGAATAGAAAAAAATATAAATAAAAAACATGGTTTTTTTGGGAAGGTAGAAAAATACCATGGCATGTGAAACACAATTTAATAATTATTTTAAGAAATTTAATACAATATCCTATATATAATTACAAACATGGTGTCTGTCTGTCCGTGTGTGTGTGTTTTTTACCTTTTCAAAGTTACCTTCTTTTACTTAATTTACCTAAGTTATTTTTTACTGAGTGGAAGTTAGGAAGTTAGGGGGGGGGGGGGACGGGCGGGGAAGGGGTGGGGGGGGACCGGGCGGGGAAGGGGTGGGGGGGACCGGGCGGGGAAGGGGTGGGGGGGACCGGGCGGGGGAGTGAAGGGAGGTGTTTTTTTTTTTTTTCTTTCGTTTTTTTTGGGTCGTCCTTCTTTTTCTTGGGGGTGGTTGGAGTGGCATAGCCATGGGTTATCAACACTCGTCTATCATTATTTATTCATGTTCATCGCTAACCCATTTTACAATTTTTTTTTTATACTTTGGAAAAAAAATCTTTTCTTTCCAATTCAAGCTACTAAATACAAATACCAAACCTACAACCCTTTCAAAAGTTAATCTATAAATTCATTTTTTGTTATGTATAATTCAAATGTACTCCAATTCCTTTCATAGCTAAATATTATAGTCACTTGATTTAAAACTCTTATAACAAAGCTTTATAGTTCTGCAGTTTTAGATCCATAATAGCTCCACCAAGTATGTGCAAACATTTCTTTGGCAACCAACGTAGAAATGTAACCAAGTTTGTAAAGAAACCTTCCATATTTTTGTAATGAACAATTTATTTCTCAATGTTCATTTTCTCAAGTCCATTAAGAAAACATTTTCACGAATTTTTTGAAAACCCATAGTAATTTGTTTGTCTTTTTCTTGGCACCCTTTGCTTTGCCATTCTAGGTCCAAAACCACACCTATGCAAGGTATTGGACTATAATCGATAAAATATTAACAATTTTTTTGTCCTTTCTAAAGATAATCCATCGATTTCATTCATTTTTTCAATTATCAACTAATCATAGTATTCATAGAACTTTCCCATTGTTGGTTTTCTAGAATCAACAAGCTTCATGAAATTAGAAATTAGTTCAATTACTTTCACAGTTAATTTATTAAAAATATCCAAAATTGATTGTTCTTGAAAGTGCACATTCAACATCATCTTTTTCATTTGAACATATTTTTGAGTTTTTCCGTTCTGCATTCACAACCATTTGTTGAATTAGTGTTTTGATTTTCTATAATCTTTCCAATATGATAAAATTTGTTCCAAATTGAAAAATTCTTATTCTTAATAATTCCAAATTATTATCCTTAGTTGAATGTTTTTGAAAAATGCTTGGCTTTTATGATGACTAATTATAAATTTTATGTTGGATTTTGCTTCATTAATAGTTTTATGAACCCATTGAGTTTTCTCAATATCTTCCAAATCAAGATCAATGCCATGAGCTATGCAACCATTATAATAAAAAATAAGAGGATATTTATCCTCTATAATTCTTCTAACACTCTTGTATACTATTGGGTGAATACATGGTTTAGTTCCTCATTTTTGTGACAAAATGAACAATTGTTCTTGGGTATCCTTCATTCAAATGTATATGGTGACTAATATATTTTTTGATCTACTAATTTGGACTTGGATTTAAACTAACAACTTTATTATGAAAAGAATTGTCCTTGGTTATTTTTTGATAATAAAACCATTTACTAGAAATAATGAACTTTTGAAGTTGAAAAATATGGACTAGTTGTTTGATTGGAACATCAAAAAATGGAAAAAATAAAATTGATTCACAATCCAAATTTGAGTTTATCATTTCATATAGGGACTCTATATATGAAATGATAAACTCAAATGAAGATATATATTTTTGAAAACTTAAACCATTTAATAGTTAGGAACTTTTGAATGGTTAAATTTAAACCATATTTTCATAAGTATTTATGAATTGCAATTTTTGTTTGTTTTCAATTAATTGTTTGTTTGTTTTTTTTCAATATTAATATGTTTTTGAAAATTTTACCTAGGACATTATTCATATGTACTTTGTGCGTTGTCCTTTAAGGCATTCCAAATTGAAAAATGACATCAACTTTTATAATGCAAATGTTGATGTAGATTTGCGCAAAGATATCCTTGGTGGTACCATTACAAACCATCTTGCCAAAATCATAGGTGAGTTAGACCTAATTTTTTATAACCAATCCATTTACTTATACATTGGTTTATTTGATTGGATTAGGTGAGCTATGTTTTCCCCACCTTTGCACACATTCATGAAAAATAATGAACACCCAAAAACCTATAATTTGCATTAGTATTTTGATTCTTAAACCATTCCCAACCCATTCATGACCCAATTCATGACTTTTTTCTGTTAAGTGTCCTTACATTTACACATTAAATATATATATATTTTTACTTAATACATGCACAAGGGAATGATCCGATCTAATCATTAAATTTAATAGAAGATGAAAATACTTATTTTTTGTGTCTTTAACATCAATGGCCTTTTAAGATTTCACAATCTTAATTTAAAAAGTTCATAACTAAATCAAAATTGATTCAATCAATTATCTATAAAAGACATCAAGTAGGTTGGCATTTGAAGTATTATTAAAAATTAACATTTAGAAAAATTCTCAAAAAGATAGATTGGTTTTGTGTTGCTCATCAAAAAAATCCTTCATGTTACATTCCTTAAACTTTTTCCTTATGCATTCATTTTCCACATCAAAACACAATTTTTTGTAAATTTAATTAAAGTTTTGAGTTTTACATGATTTGGGTAACTTTTTGATAAATAATTTAAAGTGAAATGCTTTCTTTATGTGAGTCCTATGTTGTTTTGAGGTTGGATGGGTTTCAAAAATTTGGGGTGAGACATTCTTAGTGGTACCACCTAAGGATAAATTTGGCCATTTGTGAGGATTTTTAAGTGATTGAACATTTAGTAATCAAAAATTATAATGATGGCATTTCAAAAAATAACAATTATGTCCATTTGAACATTTTTTACGAATTTTCTAAAGACTTGTAAGGAATTTTAAGTTGTCCAAAAGTGAGCCATTGTAGCTTGCATTTACCTTGTATATTAGATTCCATTTTCACAACATTTGCACTTCTCACTTTTTCAATTAAGTGAAAACATAATAGAGTACATAATTTAATTACCTTGGCAGTTTACTTGTCAAACTAACAAGAAATAGGACAAAAACCCATCATAAAATTATTATACATTTAATATTTCTACTTAAATCATGAAAAAAAGATAATTTTTCATTATTATGAATTAATTTTAAAAATTTATGTTGTAACAATAGATTTCAAGTAGACTTTAAAAAATGTAAGTAGCTTTTGAAGCCTACTTTTTGTAGTGTAACATTGTTTCAAGTATGTGTCAAATATATTCTACTAAAGAGAAAGCAAATTTGTTTAATTTTCCTTCTTTTTAATATACAATGAACTTTATGTTATAACTTCACACAAATTTATTTCATTAAATTTTCTAATAAAAATTTATTTTTGAACACCATATTGGCTAGTCAAATTCAAAAATACTTGTTCCTTATTTTTGTTATTTCAAAGTTTTTCAAATTTTGTATTCAACTTAATATAAACCTAATGGAAAGCACCATGGTTTCAAAATGAAATGTAAGTAAAAATTGAATCTACTTTCTTGTGTTTTTATGAAAAACCCTTTTTTTTATTTAATTTTTTTCGTCAATTGTTTTTGCATAAAATACCATGCTTTCACCCTAATGGTGGTTTACATCCCAATATATCATTATATCATGAAACTAGAACAATAATGAACAAATGAATTATTAGTTGGATTACATTTTCATTTTGCAAAAAACCCTATCACAATGTCGCAATTGTACAAAAAGACTACAAAGGACTAAATTTAATGGTACTTTATCCATGAAATTTTGTAGATGTAAAAAGATAACCATGAAGAATAATCTTTTTCATTAAAATTCTCAATTTCTTTTCAAGTTGTGAAGTTCATATTAGATGTTTTAAAAACATTTGTTATTACATTGTGATATTTTCAAGTTGTAAATTGTTCTTCCATTGAAGATGTAAATGGGCTAAGTGTTGTCTTTACCATTTTACATAAACAGAATGTATTTTCAAAATTAATAACAAATGGTAATCTTTTATAAAATAGGGGTTCTAAATCAATGTTTATAAAATTATTGGTGTATTTTTACACAAGCATACAACTACCAATCAATTGCATATTGATGGGTTTAATAACTTATTTTATATTTGAAGTTCAAATTAACTAGTGATTTTAAAAAAAATTCAAAGTGAGTGAAATCTTATGTGATATTACTTTTTATACAATATGTAGTCCCGCTTTCCCCTAAATTGTTTACATTGTAGTGTGCTTTCACCTAATTTTCTTCACAAATTGTGCCAACAATGTAGGTTGTCACTTTTGTTTTCCCACTTGTGTCAACTGCCTATAAGAAATAATCTTTCTTTGGGCAAACACACAAAATGTTTAGTAATGGTCTATTATCAACACTTGCCTAACCTTCACACATTATAGTACAACCAATTTATTTTAAATTTTCCTTCACACTATTTAAGTATTTGATGAAATCATGTTTCATTTCATTCAATAATGTTGTTCTTGATTTTTCATAAATTGGACAAACATACCTTGGACCATAATGTCCAATTGTTATAATCATTCACTTGAATTGATTTGATTTAATAATAATGGAAGGAATACCACAACCAAAACAAAATGTTGCGGCTATTTATCCATTTTTTCATGTTTATGAACATTCTAGATTGTTTTCAGTTTTGGTTTTGTTAAATCAACAATAATTTTATTTGTAAATATTTCCATTTTTCTTTGCCTAGTTCTTTTTGTTTAAAATATTTTGGGTCAAAACCTATAATCAAAAACCCAAAGGATTAGCTTGGAAAAGGATTACAAGTCCTTTTTCCCAAAAATAACTTTTACATGCAAATGAAATTTTGAATGAATTTTTTTGTAACTTGTTTAAAAAGTACTTGAATTTCCTCAATCCATCGTAGTTTGTTTTTTAGTCATTATTGAATAAATATTAATTTTAAAAGTGTGTAATTTTTTTTTATATTCAATCTTTCATCTTGAAAAATGATCAAAATTTCAAATCATCACCAAACACTAAAATTTCACATTTTTTAGTTTTATATACTCTAAATTATAACTTTTAAAAATACATCATGTACATTATAACCCAATTGTATGTGAGAAAGAACTCTTGAAATTTTGAAAATTTGAAACATTCTTTGAATTTTCAAAATTTTAGAATTCCACATTTAAAAAATTATGAGTGTTTTTTGAGTGTGGCTAATATGTTTTTATTAGGGTCCAAATTTTTTAAGGTATAAAAAATCTTGCCACATTATCATTTTTTTTTGGTTTTTTTACATAGTTTTTTTTTTACCATGTAAAGACACATTTATGGATGATTACAATGGAATTATAATTGTAATGGTCTAAAACACAATCCTTTTGAAAACTTTGACAACTTTTGACTCAATATTTTTTATAAGAATCAAAATATAAAGTAAAACAGGATTGTAGGAAAGGCTAAGCCCTTTTTGTCTTGTGTGATACATTTCAAAGGATTTCACCCATCATTTACATTTTTTTCAATGAAAATTATTTTATTCTATGAATGCTTTTGATAGTCATTTGCAAAATTGATTCCTTCTAATGCGATAGGTGTACATTTTCAATGTTTTAAATTGAAACCAAAACTTAAAATTAGATCAAATGAATTTTTATTTTAAGTTTTTTGACATTCATATTAGTGAGGACGGACTAATTTTTTATAATTTGTATGGTTTTAAATGGTAATAAAATAAAAAAAAAGATTTTGACTAAGTATGTCTAACATCTAATGCCTTTTTTAGCTCCTAGTTACAAGTTTTGACCCTTTTGCTACCTATTCTTTTAATGATTTCAAATTTTCTTATGAGATTATTGAGAACATTCTATGTTATTTGAAATTCCAAAAAAATGTTTTCTAATTTTTGTTATCAATTTGTTACTTTGAACTCTTCTACACAAAATTTGGATCTTAATTCGCAAGAACTCCCATGTTTTGTAGGCAAAGATACACATTCAGCAAACATCCATTCTAGGGCTTTTAAAGGAGGCCATGGATTAATTTACCTTTTAGCAACCAAAGAGGAGTTATTAGGATTAAAATTTGTAGAAGAATTATTGAAAGACATTTTTAATAAAAGGGAGGAAATATTTTCACCAAGCAAATAGTAAATGCCTGCAATATAATGCTTAAAAATAATTACAAATTAGTACTTAAGCAATTTCAAGGATAAAGCAAAATGACAATAAGAACATAAAAAAAAAGATTTGAAAGATACAAGATTTGAGAGTATTTTGAAAAAAATAAAAATGTAAGACATCTTTTCTAAAATTCCAGACAATGGGGAAAAAAAGGAGTTATGCCAGCATTTTAGTTAAGCTTAGTTGTCACAGAAACCTCAACAGCTGTCACATTTGGGTAGTGAAATTTCAAACCTCCAAGCTACACCAAGCAAGTCCCTGCAACATGGAAAGCTTTAGGTGTAACGACAACAAAAGAACAGAAAGAAACAATACCCCAAAGTTCAAACGAAACAAGCCAAAATGAAAGACCAAAAAAAGCAAAACTCAAGCAGCCAGCATTCAAACTTTCTGCAAAAACGAATTTTCTTTTTTCAAACTGCCAGAGAAAGTTATAAGTAGGATTGAAGTAGGATTGAAGATTTGAGGGGTGAACAAGAACGTATACATAATTTGAGATGAAACTGCAGATGATCCATTTTGATCAAACTCCCATTAAAGTACTATTCAGAAGTATAATCCATTCTACTTATAATCACAACAAGCTTTTTTAGGATTCCCTGTGGGATCATCAAGAAAACCTTGAATTTCCACTATGAAAAAATAAAATAGTTTGTTTGAAAATGGGAAAATAAAATCATCCCCTTATTTCACATTGGGAAAATTAAAATAATCCATTGAAATATTAGTCCCACAATTCCCTTGGTGAGTTTCCCCTATGTACCAAATAATATTGCAAATCCCCTTCCTAAACAGAAGGGTACAAAGACAGCAATGGAGCTACTGCTGCATGAATTTACGTAGATGGACATACTGTGAAATCTAGGTGTGATTTTCCAGAACCCACTCACTAATTGTGAATGGTCTCAATATGATTCATGGAGCTCAGGAGCGATATAATTATAATTATCATATTGGACGACTTCTTTCTATGTGTGCAGTACTTGTTGGGAGTTCAAGTTGGAAATTCGTTTGGAAAGTGTATGTGTGTGCATTTTGCTGTGTATGCAGATATCTTGAGGAGCTCCTGAGCTGCTGCTCACACATGATTAAGGTCCCTAATCAACTAATTTGCAGGAGAATTTGCAGACCCCTATGATTTCACGTGCTGCTGTTGCTACACGGACATTCAATCTTTTGATGAAATTAAGAGAATTTGAACTCTTGTGTAGTGATCTCACATGCAGCTACGGCAGTGATCATCACATCGTGCATCTTCAGATTTCAACGTTCAAACCTAATTGATCATGTATAGTGGGACGTAACACATGCACAATATGAAAAGGCATACATGTCTGCAAAACGAGATATGCAGAGCTCGTCATATTTAACTGATTTTTCCTCATCTGTCTTGAGCGCTGGACGTGGAATTGGATCCTGATAGTGTTAAGAGCCGCCTCAGGAGGGTAACATTTGCATGTCTATTGCACGTGGAATTCCGATACGGTTAACTCTGAAATGCGAGGTTAAAATTTGCATATCTTTTGATTGATTCTAAGACGCAGTTTCAAGAGAGATATTTTCTACTAACGAGACCAGGATGATAAAATTAGGCACTCATCTAATATATTAACATGTGTTCGTAGTCAACAGTTACTAAACAATTGATTACGCAATCTCCGCATTTCCTGGAGTTCATGTAAGAAAGAGAGAAATTTTACAATTTGATTTTGATCACCCGTACGGCTAGTGCTCGACTCTTTTGTAGCCAATGCAAATTTCAAGTGTGCAATAGGAATCATTCATCATGCGGGTGAAGATTAGGCTACTATGAATTGCTCCTTTTTGTCGGTAAGGCAAAATCCAAGTGCCGGCGGTGGCCGTGGATGAGGCTAAGTCCTCGTCTCTGTCGCCAGCGGAAACTCGACCAAATGCTTTCTACGTCAGCTCTTTTTGTGGCCAATGCGAAATCCAACTACAACCAGTCGGTCGATGTGAGTGTTCAATTGGCTAATCAATTGCAATCTACATCCGTTATAATTACTGAAAGTGTAAATTTAGCAATTTAATCCTAACATGTACGTATTATTATTAATACGGACGGGTTCCCATTCGTCCTTAGGTCTGTAAGTGTTGTCGGTAAAGTCACGAGCACCAACGGATTTACCGGTAGCTGATTTATTGTGACAGTTTTAAATTGCCCGAGACTCCGTAGGTACGGCCACACATTCGTGCATCCGTGCAGCGGTAATTAACCGATGTGACAGATGATTTCCCACGCCTTGATTGCGCAGCAGAACGGAATATTGTCTAATCTGTTATCACCAAGTTCACAGATTGCGCCTACTGCCGCCTGCTGCTGCTGAGATGGCTACGAAATGTAAGTTGCACGAACATGCACTTTCATGATGATGATTGCAATTAGTTACTGCATTAAGTTTTGCACTTGAGCCCATTGTTCAGTGATTTTTTTCTCCTGTCCACAATTTGTAGTTTTTTTTGGCACAAAATTTGAGGGTAAAATCTGCTTTTCTAGTCTAAAATTCGCAATTAATTTTCCTAATTTAATGGAAAAATTCACCAAATTTCCGATATTGTAGGTTTATTGGAAAATAAAATTGGAGGAAAAAAAGAAAAAAAAGCCTGCATGCATGTGACCAGTTCAAAAATGAAGTGGATGCATGCGTTGCATGGAAGGGAAGAGCACATCCATACACGTTAACAGATAGCAAGGATCAAGGGGTGTGCAGCTGTTTGACGATGGACAATAATGTTCCCACCTACTGGCAGAGCTCACCTTGGTTGTTGTTTCCGTGGATTGTGGGGCATTCCATATATTGATCATTACTATTTAACCCTAGTACTTGTAACGTTAATTTTCGTGTGCACGTGGAAAGAAGCACAGAGAATTGAGCCAAACAAAGTGGAATCCAAACACAGTGCAAGTGGAATCCAAACACCGAGAATTTAGGGTGAATGTTGAGAGTAAATTCAATTCCTTCTGGCAACATCATGTATTCGTGTACTATACTCTTTAATTTGTGAAACTTTGGGACAGAGCCTTGACATCTCCAGTGATTTGCAGATTTCAATTGTGCTGCAGGCTTTTTAAAATATGTTGACATTCATTTTTCCTCATTTCTTGTAGTCAATTGTTTTGCTTTAAGAAGAAGAAGAAGAGAATTCACTGTTTAAAGAATGTCCATAATTATTTTGAAGAACGTTTTTGAAATCATTTTCTAAATTTTGTTTCATTGATAGTTTCGAAAATTTTGGGAAAAAAGGATTTCATTCAATATATTTTGAAATGGAGCTTCTGGACTTAATCAGGATCTCAAGGGTTATGGTTGCGGTTGCCACTCTTTATGTACATATAAAAGTACAAAATAACAGATTTGGACACTTCCTTCTGAAGGGGTTGGAAAGTATAAAAGAAATTCAGAAAAATATATATCTGGTTTAGTCTCAGGCCACCTAAAATATTAATCTGGGTTGAAGCACTTGGTTTTATTGCATATTAATTGAAATGTGACTTAGACCGTTGCCTATTTTATCAAATGGTTCTTTGTTGAAATTGAGCCTACTAAACTTGTGCAAATGCTTTTTAGCAACTGGAAATTACCTGATTTTCGGAGTGAGTAATTACAAATAAATAGGAAACATATTTTTTCTTGATAATCATGGTGGATTAGCCCAGGGGATATTATGGAGTAAGAGAAAACCTCAAAGTACCTTGCTGAACTACAACTCTGTTTGGAAAAATTAAGGTTTTGTTTCTTCTTATATCAAAATTATGGTTCTTCGTTGAAATTACCTTTTGAATTACTGGTAAATTACCTTATTTCAGAGTAGGTAATTAAGTAACTAATAAATGAGAAACAAAAACATTTTCTTGATAATCATGGTGGATTAGTCTAGAAGGATTTATGACCTAAAGGAAAACCTAAAAGTTTTCTTCACATTCATACCTAATTAGAAAACAGCCTTATCCTGGTTTGTCAGGGTATGAATGACCCCAGGCACTAATATCCACCTTGGAAAGATCTTGCCAAGGGTATCCAAAACCCAAATCCCCAGGGATTAGCCAAGGGTATATCAGTAGTTTTTAACAAATATAAAAACCAAAGGTCTGTTATCAATATACCACTAATACAATTGACTGATATAAATCATGTTTAGGGTAAAGCCCAGAGCCATAAGCTTTACTGAATGTCAAGACCTGCATTCATTTTTTTAATAAAACGCATGTCCTTTTTGTCCAAACAAATTGGAAACCCCGGTTCAGATTCTGGTTCTGGTTCCAAAAATGAAACCCTGTTCCAGTTCAATCTGTACTAACTGGAACCTCTGGTTCAAAACCTCCAAACTGGGTACCTACATAACACAACACTGGCTCAACATTGTTCTTGGGTGGGCCATCATAGCTAGCACATCGTAACCTCTGAATAATCTATAATGCCCGCTTTACACTAGGAGTCAGGGCGAAAAAAACTTGGGGCCAACTTTGAGCATTTTTGGGTTGCAAATGGGCCCCAAGTTACTAATAAATGCTAGAACATTGACGTTAGGATATTAATAAATGCTGGAACAGTGGCCTCTCAAATTTGATGGTATCCTTTTTTCAGCCTTGGGGCCAATACGCCACAGAGTTCAGCATTATTAGTACTTGGGGCAGATTGAAAAGTTATTTTCTATTTCAGCCTTCACTCCTAATGTAAAGCCCCTGGGGCTCATTTCAACTTTTGCACCAATAGGAATGCTGGATTTGGGTTGAACACTGGCCCTGACTCCTAGTGCAAAGCGGGCCTAAGACATGTACTCTATAACACACTAAAGAGTTTCCAATGTTGGCATTTAAGCACTTGGGCCAGGGCTGTCATGACATGAGTTACAATGTACCTTAAACCGCCTCATCAAAAGTTCCCTGTATGATAACATTGAATGCACAGCGTGTTTGTACTATGGAACCATGTGAATTTTTACCAACATGCCTCCCTCCCCCTCAGGAGCCACAGCTTTAGATGCCTGCTTCTTGCATATTGTTTTGTTGTTGCTGGTGCAACTTCATTGGGATAAGTGTTTTTTGCCCGAACTATTTCGTTGTCTTTTTGACCATAAAAGAAATGGGGATTTTTCAAATAGTCTAAATTTAACTGATTTTGCTAATGTTTTGAAAAAATTTGACATCACAAAATTGATAAAAGAACCCAGATTGGGATGCATAGCAATAAGTCATAAACCAGTTGGAGAAATTTTCTAGTGTAATTGGAGGACACCTTTGAGCCATGAATATCTCTCTAAGAAAAGAAGAGAGCTCTTACATCTACTCCTTGAGTACAAGAGAGATCATGCCTACTTATAGGTGTAAGATCCTTCCCACTCTTAGACAGTAGGTAGAAGGATCCTCCCTCTCCTACTCCTCATGATCAACACATATTAAGGGTTTTACACTAGGAGTCAAGTCTGAAATGTACATGAGAATGAACATTTCTCATGAACATTCCCCTTGTGCTCATGATAGCTATAGCCCGCAGGTCCTCATATGCAGGCAAAAAATCAGGGCCAAACCAGGCTCGCACCTCATCATAGGCCCTTCAGTGTAGGAATGCCCCCAAATTAGGGCTTTACCCTACACAGCAGAATCTTTTAAGTGATTTAGGATGTTGTGAATGCCATTGTGGCCTCAAAAGGGATAACAAAATCTCCTTGCGTTTGGACACCTTTATTGAATTATGCAATATATTATTCTTATTCTCTTTCATCCTTCAACAGCCACAAAAGTTTGGTCACACACCCTTTACAAAAAAATAATACTGATCTTATCATATATACGAGTTCCTAATCAGGAAATTTTTTTTGGTGGCAAATTTCGTACTTCACAGAATTGAAAAAAAATCTGTGCTGCAAATTACTTGAATGTCATGCTTCATCATGATTGCCTACAATAAAAGATTTGGGAGTTACTATTTGAACAGAAAGAATTGGTACAATTTTATTAGAGAATGTGGAGGGAGCCTTAACTCTAGTAAAGATTTCTGCCTCAACAGAGGCACAACCTGAAATGAGGAAACATGGATGGATCTTCTGTGTAAAGCACCTTGTCTCCCCAATCAAAATCAGAGCGATCCAAAATTCTATCAAATATTTACCCTCTCAGACACAGGCACAACCAGAACTCACAAACCACCCTTGGTTACTTCCTTGGGCAGATTCCTCATTCTGATAGCTCACCCTCATCCTTGGGCCATATCTACTACCAAACAATCGTATGTGTATTTTGCGGGTTAAGTAGGAGGGTCCACAAAGATAGGTTCCAAGGGGACTGAGTTGTGGATTCATCCACAACTGAGTCATAACAAGCTTCAAATTGACAGTGGGTGCACTGTGGGTGCTGGGTCACATAATCAAACATTGTTGGGTCAGTGTGATATGTGATATGTTTGCATGTTTGGCTAAGGGACTGACTAACGTGCAATAATCATATCAGTGCAGGACAATGTTTCTTTCAATGGCCATTTTTTGTTGGGACTTGTTCAATAATTTTTGTGGCCCACTTAGTCAATTCCAATTCTTACGTGTAGGTAGGGTACTCTAAGATTTGTGTTGGCTATTATCCATAACCTATTTTATAAAAAAATCTATATTCTTAAAAAAAAATTAAAAAAATTGAGGGAGATAATGGATGGTGAATGAAACTTGTTTGTGCACAAAAAGCAATTTGTGGCTAGTTTTTTTTTTCTTTCATATGTTGAAACCACAATGGTGAGTAGCCAGTAAACATGAATGTGTCGTCACTTTTCCCAAAACAATTCAATTTGGGTGCCTAATAGGTAGGATACTCTACAAATCCATTTTGGGCTGTTTGCTTGCCTGGACTTTGGTCCTTGCCCCCACTTTTTTTTCCCTCCCTTTCTTGGGTGCTTTCCTTTTCTTAAGTTTGGCAGGGTTTCATCAATACAAATCTTGAGTGGACAATTGTACTAATGAATGAAGCAAAGCCTCCATTTGTTTTCCTTCTTATTGTGACACAAGAAAAGAAACTCTCCACAATCACACAAGCAGTTTGTACTCTCATTATGCATTTTGCCAACCTTTGAATGTTACATTTTGTAATCACAAACCCATCAACCTCATTGACAGAGTCATCCTTACTACCTAAAATTGTGAACCTGATTCAAACTCAACCAATGAACCTTATCAGGATAAGAATTGTTAGAACTATGAATCAGTAATAAAAAATTTGACCTGGACCAAGAAATGACGAGTTTGTTAGGTTCTTTGTTTCTATGAAAACTTTAGGAACTGGAACCCATGGTTCTTCTTAAAACCTAAGAACTGGCCAACACTGGTTGGCACCCTCAAGCCAGGCCATTTTCAAGCTTTAATGAAAATAGTAGCTATTTATTATTTCAGGAGATAACTTATTTGACAAAACGGATTATCAGTAGAAAAAAGGTACCTAACATTTTTTCAGGCTGGGGAGGGGTTTGGGTTTTGTTGGAAGCTTTCAGAAAGCTTGGAGGAGTTGGTGGGAAAGAAAAAAAAGCTTTTGTGCTTTTGTCAAGCACATGATTGGGAAATACTGATGGATTTAAGTACGCTTAAGAACTCATTATCATTGCAAAGGTTTCTTTTAAGGATTTGGTGATGTAATCAATGTGGCCATCATCCAGAAAATAATTCAGCCAAATTTGATAACATTTTAGATATGAAAGTAGAAAAAGAACAGAATCCTTCTGTATTCTTGGCTACCTACTAAGGTAGAAAGCTCATAACCGAACACTTAAGGTAGGGTTTGCTTGCCATATTTATAAGGGGGCCCAATTTTTTATGGTGTCCCAAGAGTAGATGGAGCCCTCCTCTGGGTGCATCTATTGCACTAAAAATTGGCAAAAATGGATCAGAGGTGAGAAAGTTAAGGCCCCCCAAAGTAAGGGGGCTCGTTCTAATAGATTTTTTTTTTATCATTCATAGCCTATTTCCAAACCCCTCAAAAAATCATTAATTATTACTTGGTTGCCTTTAGAGTTACAAAATCATTTTCAGAGCTTTAGATGGCAATTTCAAAGTACTTTAAAACGCTCAATTTGAACCAAAAAAATGAGAAAGTTATGCACTGATGAAGTAGGAGGGATCAAAATGAAAAAAAACGCATTTCATAATTTGAAAAAACGTGTTTCTTTACTGCTCTTTTTTGGCTGATCCTTTGGCTTTGCATTTCAAAAATGATGTGTAGAGCTTGTGAAGGGGCTTGTATAACATTTTTAATCACTCAAACTGGAGAAAATTTGAGAAAGATCTGCCAAAGTGTTTGGTGATAGGTTAGTGTTTGGTGATGGCTTGCTCTACTTTAGAACTTATCATGAAAATATGGCAATTTGGAACAAAAATCTTTCAAAATTTAGTGAATTTGAGCCATTTTTTCCATACAAAAATCCTTTGTTTAGGTTGAAATCATATCTTGAGGTTGAAATTTGATGAAAATTTTCCAGTAACAGAAACACTGAATCTCTTTTGTTAAATTTTGTGACATGGCCAAAATGTTCATGATCTATAGAAAGATATAGAAAGATCTATATAAGAATAATTTTAGAATTTTCAATAGATCATCACATCCTTCTATGCTTTTGGTTACATACTTCAACCCTGTATGGAAATCTGGTGATTTTTCTTAAAATTTGTCTCAAATTTATGGCTATTCAAAATCTAAAAGAGCACTTGATTTTAGCACTTTTAATTTTCCATGGAGCTTTTTGGCTCTATATAGCCAGAAAAAAGAGGCTGCTCATTATTTGCTTTAACATGCAAAGCTATGGCCATATAGATGAGTGGAAAAAAAAACCGACCAATACCTAAGTGAACAATTAGTAATATGTGGTGGTGAATGTTAACTCAGGTTTCGGACCTTGTGGAGAACTTGACTGGGGAATTATGTAATATGAAAACATTTTAAGCAACATACATTTAGGGGAAAAGCTACCTTTGCTTGAGCAATAAATTATCCAGCTGAGCTCTTCTGGAGATTGTATTTCTGCATTATGTGGAATTGTAGCTTTTCTTTCTCTTGTGAATTTTTAAAAAAAAGAATGGCTAACAAAAAAGTTGTTTCTGTATAGGAGAAGGTTTCTTCTTTAGGCCCTTCCGGATTTTGAGGCGCATACCAAGGCCAACAGGCCCACGGTAGGCATTGAAAAATCTGGGAGGGCCTAAAGGAGAAAACTTTTCCTTGCGTAAAGAACCGACCTATTTCTGCTTTCTTTCTGTCACTTTTATCTCTTTTCTTTTCCTGACTCCTTTATTTGTTCTGTTTTCCATTTTTCCGCTAAAGTTTTTTGAATTCCCAAGTTGAAATTTGTAGACGTGTTTATGAGATGGTGTATTTTCATAAAAAAATCTCTAAATTTCAGTTTTTAAAATTTTGATGGAATTTATTAATTAGTTGACATTTATTTTGTAAAAAATTATTTCATTTAATTTCTTTCTGGTAAAGATTTTTTTGTAAAGAAAAAACATATGTTAAAGAAATCTAGTAGTCTGTAAAGAAATCAGGCCTTAAGGAAAGAAAATTGGGCACTAAAAGAAAAGAAATTGTATCCTTAAAGAAGGATTAAGTTTTGGTCCCTTCCAAAATTTGGAAGCGACCAGCGACAGCCTTGCAGGTTCTTCCAATTTGCAGAAGGGACCAGTGACAGCCTGGCATATTTGAAAGGAGCATTTGAAATCTTCCGCCTCAGAAGCGACCCAAAAATACACAAAGGAAATAGGATCAATTCTTTACCTATCTGTAGGGTTTAAATTGTCATGTTTCAAAAAAGTTAATAGAGAGTTCCAGATTTCTGTATCATGTTCTAGTAGATATCCAGAAATATGGTTGGAATGCATACATTTTCTACCTTGATATCTAGTTCTATGGTTATATCTTCTATCCAGATGATTATCACTTTTGCTACATGCATGATAAGATTGGGAAAAGAAAAAAACCAGTGTGATGCCTAGATTGTTGTTAGTGCTACAAACTAATAAAAAGCTATCTTCAATGCACACATCTCCAAATCAGTTCAAAAACACATTCACAGATCAATAACTTAGCCTCCACACACCTTTAGAATAGGCTAATGCCAATGATTCTTTTTTGGCAAATTTTCACTAAATTTTGTAATTTTTCTTTTAATCTAGCAACATGGATTTTATTTTGTTCAACGTAAATGGTGTTTTTCCATTGTAAAGAGTGGGTTCCAGATGCAAAACAACAGACAAACTTTCTTTTTAAATAATGGCTAGAGCACATCAGAGAAAGATTTTTGTGGTCAATAGACTTTCTTGTTCTAAACAAAAGATCCCCTATAGTAATCCAACAACCAGCTCATTCCATAATCAGTCTGCCATTCAAAAATGATATCCTATATAAATATTCAACATATTAAATAATTGGAAACAAATGGTGATGGCAGTGAAAAAAAATTTGACAAATTTTCACCATGTTGTGAAAAATAGTTTTAAAAAAATCTGTATTGAATTCCTTTCTTTAAAAAACAAACATAATTTGGCTAAATATACCTATGGATGAACAGCACTAAAGAGAAAAGAACACACACACACTCTGGACAGTGGTTAGCATTGTGAAGCCCAAGTGAATCCATCAACTGTGTTGGAAACGTCTCCATAGTGAACTACACATGACCCTAAAATGTGAAGGCAACAAACTTTGACCCATTTTTGAATGCATACCAATCTCTCCACCCTGCGGAGAGCCAAAAACAATCATACCCAAGCAACCTAGAGCAAAAGAAGAAATTCGGACTATGCCAGTCACAATGGCTGTTGGGAAGGAAGCATGTTAAAAAAGAAACCCATTTCTTTACTTGAAATATTTGGCAATAAGTTTACCAAATGTCTTATTAAGTACTTTACTAAAAACTCATTTCATGGGATTAGATGATCATGGACACCAAACATCATGAAAACTTACTAGTAAACAAAAACATTACTAATAATAAAACATGGAAAAAAAGGAATCCCAACCCAAAATTAAAAAAACAAACAAAATCACATGTGCAGACTCTTATTGATAAGTAATTAGTTCTTATACCAACACTTTAATGCTATAATGAATGTGACAAAGGCACACAAACACAACAGGGCAGGTACAAACTTCAAACCAAAATTAAGTACATCAACTTGTAGTAATGGAAACAAAACTACTAACAAGGTAAGTAAGCAAGTAGGTAACAAGTAGATAAATAGGTAGGTAGATAAGTTTATAGATATATAGGTAGAGGAGTGGCTACTTTTTGGAAAATTGGAAGCCAATTTAATGGGTAGGTAGATGGGAGCTTGGGATACTTATTATCTCTCTCACACACGGTACTCACTAGTGTACTTCTTTTTGGTCTTGTATGTCTCTTCGTGTGTGGCCTTTTCTGTTTTCAAAGATGTTTCCACCCTTGTGTTCTTTGCTTTTAGAAGAAGATTTTCGATCCTATTGTTAGAGAACTTGTAGCCTTGTCCTCTCACGATGCACTATTCGAGAATGTTTAGTTTTGTGAGCTAGTAGTTTACAGAGAGCTTGGAGTGTGTTTTTTTTGTGGATTGATCACAATGGACCAATCTTACTTGTATTACTCCTTCGTGCGCGGTATGCAAGAATTCACTGACCCCTTACTTACTCGGGAGGTGCAAGCAAGCCAAGATGAAGCTCGTGTTGCTCTTTCCCTCTTATACCCTACCTCCGGTGACTTGATTGTCGCCTTGGAGAGGGTAATGAGCAGCACTGTGATGCTGTTCAGTAGCTCTGGACTGACGACAAATGGTATCGAACTCTTGGTGGTATGTTATATCTTTCACACAAAAGCAGCTGCTCTATTTCAGGGGGTTTTGTTCTTGGTTTTGGCATGAAGATGATTTAATTCTTAAGTGCTCAAGAGATCAGATCTGTTCATGAGTTGAAAGGAATGGAGACGTACAGAAGATATTGGATCTATCGTCTATTTGCAATAAACGTATTCACATGTTGCGTCACGATGCCCACTGCTGTGTTTTCATGTTTTACTTATAGATGGATATGTTGGCGGCTTTGGAGCTGACACGCATAGACGAGTATACCATTGTTCATCATGAATCATACCTCGGCTTGGTAAGGGCCATTGTCGATTTCTACATGGTAATGAAACAAACATAAACCACAGGCCCCGGTTCCTGCACCATGTTCTGTACAGCTGCCATCATTCGAAACATGCTTGCTTCCTGCAGGTTCATGAACACACTAAAACAGGCAGTTTGCTCTATCATTTCTTTTCTTCTACTTCTTTCAGGCCGATGCTGATATCCAAGTGAGAAACCCGACGATTGAGCGGATAGAAAGGACTTTCGCTGATTTGGCGAGGCCACCAATCGAGGGAGCAAAAAATTCTAAACCTTTTGTTGCTTCAAAGAACCTGAATGATATCATGGTATGTGCTCCCCATGTATTCCTGATGATCTCTTATTGCAAGTGGCATTCGACTCTTCTCATATAATCAGTGTTTGACTTGCATTGAGATGCTAGCCTGGGAGTACACTTCAGATCATACCCATGGAAGTCGTTACTCTGTTGTGCTTCGGGCAACGTACTCTCTCATATGTGTGACTGATTGATTTGGCAGTACATCTACATCGACACCTACATGTGGCAGACAGAGCGGCTAAGGACCTTCAGAAGCTTGACTGAAACAAGGGAGCTGTTGCAGAATCCAGCCGCATTTTCTGTCAACCTGCCGCCGCCACCACCAGGTATAGTTCCTCCCAGCCCATGAGCTAAACTTGAAATGTAGAAAAGATCACTCTAGAAGCTGTTGATTTTTTCTGCTGTTTTCTTGACACTCTTGATTTTGTACAGTGTAACGGATCCCTAAAGTGTCTTCAGTGGGATGATTTTTACGTTTCATAGATGCAGCAGGTGGAATCGTGTATTCTGGAGTTACACCCTCTGGTATAAGGTATTGGGAGGTGGGTGGGCCTTCAGGAGAGGCTCCAGGGCCACCTCCAGACGAAGTTGTTCCAGGGCCACCTCCAGCAGAGGAAGATGAGAAAGACTTTCCAGGGCGTAATCCTGGAAAGCGTCCAGCTGCTTGAACAAGACTCGGGTACTAGCTTATACACAAAACACAGTCTCTTCCCGCTTTTGAGTTGTAGAAGGCGGTGGATATAAGCTGTATGCCAGTTGAGACTTAGGACTTTCTAATCTCCAACTTTTGATGATCACATGCATCATAGGTTGCTTGGTTGTCGAGACGTCCGATCTCATGCTTGGTGAATCCTCTTAAGTGCATTCGTGATCCATGTATTCTTGTTTGCAGAAGGATGTCATGAGGATGCAGAACAGTGCACATTGAATCAGCGTTTGCAGGACCTGCAAACAATTAATTTAGACATGAACTTTTATGATGCCATTGAAATTTCTTGCTGCTGAAGAAGTTCCTGATGCAACAATTCTATGTACTTCATGAAATGCTTATAGGTCTGATCATACATGAGCAATTGAGGCTTATTTTCTCTCGATTTCCAGTTTCTTGTAATCTCTGGAAAAAGTGGCTATGTCGATCGAGTGCATAAATCATCATCAACTGCAACGCCTCAGAAATGACCGAAAGACAGAGTTCTCTCCTTCGGATCATACACAGAAATCTAATTAACACACAGTCATGATGCATTGCTCCCCTCAAAACAAAGCAAAGACCTTGCACTAGGGTTTAGTTCTTTGTTGCTTGCTGACAACAGATTTCCAAGCTAACAGAGCATATTATGCAAGATAAAATAGGTGAGGGTCTGGTGGACATTCAGCTTCTTATAGACATCCAATGACTGCACATGGATCATAGACATCTCATGACATCCTCAGATTTGCTATTGAATGCCGTTATAAGACTTGAGGAGATGAACATTTTTCTAAGATTTTCTTTATCTCCTGCTGGAAAAGCAGAATCTACATGCATAGAACCTGCTGCACGTCCATTCATGATCATATGGAAGTTTTGTTAAATCCCCGTATGGTTCAGAGTCATCAATTTTCTAAAGAGGGATCATGCATTTAGTTGGGTGTAGCAGAAGGCTAATGACCATGTATTGATCTGCAATCCCCACTAGAAGTATCCTGCTGTAACAAAAACCAGCTATGACCAAAACAAAGACAAAGAGCTGGGGCATTTCACAAATGCAATAATAATGTAGTTGTACTCAGGTTGAATCCAAGTCCAACATCGAAGAAGCTCATGAACCCCTAAAATCAATTTATACCAGTGATCCATGGCACCATTGCATGAGCAGAATTCTGCTCAGGAACTCATGAGCATTTTCACATAACAGCTCAAGATTTTATTTTCTTCTGCGGAGACGCCAAGAACAACAACGTTTCTAGACCACCAAGTAGAACCTTGCTGCACCGTGATGCAGGAATTAGCTTTGTAACGGCTTCTTGTCAATTAACAGTGCTAACTATGTTAAATATATCAAGATCCATTTGAAGAAATGCAGGATGTAGCAGGAGATCAGATGCGTAGAGACGCCCAATTGGGGTAGTTATTTCAATCTCTCCCTCGTCTGAGTCCCTAAATTTTCCGCTAATTTCCGTCACTGCTGCAAGGAGATTCCACTACTCAACTGTAATCGCTTGCTTGCTTTCCTTTGCCTTAATATTCCAGTGTAGCTGCGGGCCCACAGGAGATGCGTAATTATGTATATTTTGCGTAGAATCTCAATTAATCTCTCGTCTTTAGAACTTTAGTTTCCGCAACTAATCCAGATTCCACTAAAATCAATTTTATCTTAATTCTTACGTTATGCAATAGTGATATCCGAACATGCTTGACTATAGACTGCGCAACCCACTAAGAAAACAAATGAACTTTGGGTGGCAAATTGAGTATCCAGGAAACAACGCTACGTAAAACAACAAAATAATTTTGGGTGGCAAATTGAGTTTCCGGGAGACAGCAACAACGTTAGGTAAACCGTTAAATTCAATTACATGGGCCATGATGATGAGACTTAGTGAGTTTCCGCCATTTTGGCTATAAGCCCCCCTTAGCTCTAATTCAATCCGCTACTTAAAACACAGAGATTCCCCTAAAGGCATGATGATCTCGTTGGTTGGGTGAATGGAGGGATTCAGTATTACTCAATTTACCATATTAATTACTATTCAAGAAATCGACGGCTCCGCCGCAGAAAAATACATTGTCTGGCGTCACGCTCACCAGTCTCGACACTCCGTACTACTACGCTACGTAAAACGGTTAAAATCCTCATCCGATGCATGGCTGCATGGTGAGACCTTTCCCGCACGTGAGTTTCTGCGGACCTTACACCAGCACGAGCCGAGACTCTGTCGGTCGGCTGGAGGGGGCGTGAGACCGTTGGCGGGACCGTGGAGGTCTCAGCACCACATATACAATGTCGGCGGATCGTGCACATTGTCTGTGGCGGCAAGAACGTTCAGAACCACGTGCACATTGTCAGAGATTGATGCAGCGTGCCGTAGGCGTGCATTTAGGAGACACTTTATGATGTTGAAATGTTCATTACTCGGACACTGTAACAGTTATCACTAAAACATTTCTCAATTGCATTTAATTTAGGAATTGGGAAAAAATGCCTTTGGGTTGCGGGCAGCGTATTTTCGTCACCTGGCGACAAACAAATATTTTGGATTTTTTGGGGTTTTAGTGAAAATTCCACTAATTTTGCTATAAATTGGAAAATTTTATCAAATTCTTGGAACCACATAATTGAAAAGAAAAACACTGCACACAAGTGACTCACAAGTGATGTACAATTTCACATTCCACTTTGATTTGATTTTTGTCACATGACATATGCATTCTTTCTGGTTGTTCATGACAAGTTTCCATAACTAGGATGACATATTTGAGAACTTAGTTATGGATAAAGTTCTTGATAGTCTAACAAATGACTGACACAAGTTTTCTTTTTTGGTGTATAAAAACCTCTAATAATGTATTCCTACACATAAAATATAATGCAAAGTTTATGTCAAATTTTTGAAATCTAGTAATGTTATATGATGGAATCAAACAAATTCATGTCATAAAATCATAAGTTCATTATTATGATTTCAATATACAATGTATCCATAAATACTTCATCAAAGAGTAGATTCTAATTGGTTTTGCCTCCAACAAATATTGTTGCATATTATGACATGGAGTAAAGCTAGATAGCATTATGAATGCCCATGATATATGTATAATTTACAAGTATGTACATAATTCTCTTCAATCATAAGAATGATTTGCAGCCAGTTAGAGTGCTTCACAATATATAATTTACACATAGGTTGGGTTATTACGGTATTGAATTACTCATCAATTTGCTCATTCCAAAACATCATCCACAATGATTTTCCCCAAAATTTCCTCCACAAAGTCTATTCAGTTCCTCCTCTGTAAAACCCATTCCAAAACATTGTTCACAATAGTCTCATCCCCAAAGTTCACATATGTTTCAATGTTTCCATGTGTTACCAAAAGAACTCCTGCTTATAAGACCTAGCCTGCTGAAGAGAGTTGAATGCTAAATGTATGAACTATACTTATCCTGTCCATGCTCAAATGTTAGGCACCATCTACTAGGTCTAATACAGGCAAAAGATTGGTTCAATTTTCTAATGCATTTCAAAGGCACATTATCTCCAAGAATATCCCTCCTAAAAAACTAGAGGCATGTTATGCCTACTCCTCACAAGTGAAGGGGATCTAGGTGTAAAACCCGTCCCACTCATAAAGAGTAGGTGAAAGGACCCTTGGGCCCCTCCTATGCCTCATGATCTTTGTACATCTAGGTTCCTGATAACCTTTTCCTGGTGCTTTCCAGTGTGTAAAGTACCATGTTAGGAGACATTCCCAAGATGCAGGCAGGACCTGGCTACCGCCTCATTCTAGGCCCCTTACTTTGGAAATGCCCCTATGCCAGAGGCTTTTCCATACACTTAGGGTTAGAAGGATGAAACAAGAAAACTTGGCAGTGGGGTTCTTGCTTCTTACTGCTGGGTAGGGCTAGTTATCATGTTGAAGATGTGTTATTGCCAATTATGCAAAAGAAATGGTATTATTGGACTAGGAAACCAGCTCAAGCAGCCCAGTTGCCGGAAAAAAATGAGCTGCTCCTCCTGGTTACCAGGAAAAAACTTGCCATGGGAGCGGCTCATTTTTTCCAGTAACTGGCTGTTTGAGCCATGTTACAGGGCATAACCAGTGACTTGACAGATGGGATTTCACCTGCCTGGAACTAATGACTACTCAGACATCTTGGATGAATGTTGTTGTCACTGTCTGCATAACCCCGCTGCATCCATCTGGCCAACCCACTACACAGCAGATATGGGTTGTAACCTGAGACCTCTCCGCCAATGGGGTGATGCCACATCACCAATTTCCATGGAGAAACCAGTTATGTTTCATTATTTATCAATCTTTTAGGGTAAATGAAAGTAACTGGATATATGCTCTAGAACTTCCAAAAGTGCTACTCAAGATCACCGAGACCTAAAAAGAAAAAATATTTTGCAAACCTTGTGGTCATGGAAAAACATGTCACATTCCTGTGTGAAAAGTACATGTATTGTCATGTCTAGCACATGAACTGTCCCATCTAAAGTTGCGTTGTAACCAGTGCATACAAGCCAGAAAAAGCCAACGTGATGTTGTCACTTGTGTGTATGAGTGGTTCAAAAAGATTGGATAGTTCAAAATTTTATCTTCACAAGTTGAGTGCAGGGGTGAAACATGGGCTGGTGGCTGGGTTAAGATGAGAGAAGACCCTAATTAAGCATCCAACAGTTGGGTGGTCTGGAACAAGATAACTCATAAGACACAGAGTTCGGTAGCCTAAACTATAATGTCCTGGTCAAGGAAAATATTAAACAGGCCAAAAATGAATGCATTCAGTACAAAAGGTCAAGCATCCCTCACCTCTCCCCAAATCAATTCCAATGGATTTCCAGTGTTGACCTTAGTGTTTCAATCTATTGAATTTACATTATTCATCCTAGAGGTAATACATAATAACCTGGCATGGTCCCAAAGTTTCCGCTTCAGAAAAAACTATTAAAATGGTTGAAAAAAGTTTTATCCTTGTCTATGAGGACCAGGGGTTTTATTTTCCCAAAATAGTGTTTCTTGAGTTTTTTAGTCACCAAATTTCAAAAAATTAATATCTCAATTCTTTTTCAAAGATCACCAAATTCAATCCTAAATAACATTAGGTAGCCAAAAATATAGAAGGATGCTAGATTTTTTTCCACTTTCATATTTTCTTATCACCAAATCTGGATAAATTGTCTTTTGGATGATTGCCACTTCAAGTATATCACAAAATTGAAAAATAAATAAATAAATAAATAAAACCTAGTGAGGATGTAATAAGTTGTTGCCTTCTTTATGTATAATATCATACCTTGTTTTAATATGGAGCAGGTTTTGCAAAAAAATGCTAAAGTAGGCCACATAAGTAACTTAGAACGATTGGAACAGCCCAAGATCAACTCAGAAGAGGTTGTGACATTTCACAAGCAAAAAACAAATTAGAGGATGTTATTGAAAATAACAAACCAAAAATTATATGACCTACCGAAAATCATCCACCAAAATTGCAATGCATTAAGATTGAATTGGAAACTCCATGGGAACCAATTTGGGACTCTACCAAAAAAAGGAATTGGTACCATGAGATTATTGTGACAAGTCCACATGCCAACAAGAGCGAAATCGATCAACTCTAAATGTGAATTGATGAACTACACCAATTTTCTAAGAAGGAGCCTTTTGATGAGGTATGAAGTGTGCAATCCTTAAGGATGAGCATTTCGGATGAAAAAAAGTTCGATCAAGAAATTTCGATAACCTAGTGAATGGAATTTCAACACAACCTAGTGATATATGAAATAAGTACAGTAACAAAGGAGATCACAAAGAAATAAACAAATTTGGTTCCATCATTTACCATTGCTTCATTTGCAAATTTTTTAAACAAAAAATCTATGAATACTTATATAAAGACATAGCTCAAGTCATGTTCAAGGAAAAGGCAATGGCAGCTACCCCTAAGAAGGACGATGTTGCTATCAACATGGTTTTGGTAGTAACCACCCGTA
This sequence comes from Sphagnum contortum, assembly GCA_963920785.1. Lineage (NCBI taxonomy): Eukaryota > Viridiplantae > Streptophyta > Sphagnopsida > Sphagnales > Sphagnaceae > Sphagnum > Sphagnum contortum. The sequence goes on along the minus strand of OY987276.1, from coordinate 22,449,197 downwards.
ATCACATACCCGAAAATGTGGTATTCAAAGGAAAAAACCTTTCAAGAACAAAAGCTTGGCTGATGGGCAAGAAGAGGAAAAGCTTCAACATTTATTTGAAAAAACAATTAAGGACATACAACAAAAGGAGTCACTTGTAACTTGTATACAAATTCCAATCAAAGCCAATCTCACCAAGAATTTTGGTTTAAATACCAAAAATCAATTTTTCAAACCTACCGATTTTACCATTTCTACTGCATCTACCGATGTTACCAGATCTATCAACACTATTGGTTTCACGAGTTTTATTCAAAATATTGATGCCATTGGATTTATCAAAAATATGAGACCAATTGAAAAAAAAATTGGTTTTGGAAGATATCACCCAACGACTATTAAAGAATAAACATACCCTTGTTTTAGGCTAGCTTTTCAAGATCATTCCAAATTTGAAACAATATGTTATTTCCATGTTTACCCCTGGAAAAAAAACTATCACCATGTTAAGACCTAATCCAGATGGCGATTGATTTTCACATGGCTATGATATAGGTTTAGGTGGGCAAAAATATGGTTAAAGATGTGCTATTGGATGGAGGATCTAATGTGAACGTCATGATGGAGGAACTACAGAAATGGTTAAGGCTTCATAATCCTAAACTAGCACCATACACATTTCGAATGGCAGATCAAACCATCACTAAACCCATTGGACTCATCAAGGACCTCAAAATCCACATTCCTAGGATTCCTTACATTGCAACATTCACAATAATGAAAAACAATGTTTTGGATTCTAATTATTCCATGTTGTTAGGTAAACCATGGTTGTGTAATACACATATTATTCATGATTGGGGGAACAAACTAATCACAATTGAAGGCAATGGCACAATGTAAACCAACATTGTAACCATACATTTAAATAGCAATACTAAACATCCCGAGGTTTTGATGTGTTACGATCTAATGGAAGGAGTCACAAACAAAGAAGAAGAAATATTTTCCACGGTAGAACCGGATTTATTTACACTTGGGACCATCACATTATCTAGATTGAAAATTCTTAATGGTACAATTTTTGGTGTAGCAACTGGAACAAAGGAACCTACGTTCAGTTTTCCACATTCAAAGGGATAGATTCTGGTTGATATTATGCCTACACGTATCAAAGTCCAAGAGTTAAACATTGCACACTCAACATTACTTAAAGATCAACAAGTGCAATTATTCAATTTGGGGATTACTAAAAATCTTCAGATGGTTAAGTTGAATGCAGCATTTGTTAAACCCGTTGCCACAAATAGTGAAGCATTGTTCCAAGAGTATAAGGATATTTTTGCTTGGAATTATATTAACTTGAAAGGAATTCCACCATGAATTGTTCAACATCACATCGAACTTGACATCACTATCCCACTTGTTCATCAAGCCAAGTACCAAATGAACCCAAATTATACTACAATAGTCAAGTAGGATTGAACAAGCTTTAAATGCTAGTTTCATTGCTTTAGTGGAGGAAGCTAGTTGGTTATCACCAATTGTCCATTGTACCCAAAAAAAAAACAACAAGTTCTAAATCCGTGTGGATTTTTAACAACTTAATGCTACTAGCAAGAAGGATCCATATCCTTTACCCTTTATTAAAAAAGTGTTGGACAAAATGGATGTATTTTCGATTATCAATAGATCATGATCGCTCCTAAAAATAGGTACAAAATTGCATTCATCATTGATTAGGAAGCTTTTGTTCATCTAGTCATGCAATTTGAACTCAAGAATACTCCACCAACTTATCAACAAGCAATGAATATAGCTTTCAAAGACTATTGTGGAATGTTCATGAAATTATTATTGGATGACTTCGGCATGTTCAATAATTTGGACACCCATTTACCAAAGCTACAACTATGATTTGATAAATGCAAAGAATAAGGTATAAGCTTGAACCCTAAAAAATGCATGTTCATAGTGCATTGAAGTGTTATCTTGGGATACATGGTATTTAAGGAAGGCAAGCTACTAGATCTGAAAAAAATTCAACTATTATTCGCAAGCCTACACCAAAAACACCTAAGGACATTCAATTTTCAATGGCATGGCACAATATTACAGGTGTTTCATCAAGAATTTTGCTTTCATTATGGTTCCCATTACTAAGCTATTGTGTAAGATAGAAGCTTTCAAGTGGACGATAAAATGCCAACAAGCTTGGGAAGAAATCAAACAACATTACATGAAAGCACCTATTTTGATTTCACCTCATTGGGACATTAAGTTTCATGTTCACACAAACATTTATAATTTAACAATTGGCGCTGTGTTGGCACAGAACCTTACTAAAAAATGCAACCAACTGATTGCTTATGCATCACGGATGTTCAACAATGTTGAATAAAATCATACAACAATTGAAAGGGAGGCATTTGTAATGGTGTATGATTTTCATAAATTTTTCATTACTTGCAAGGTAACAAATTCATCTTTTATGTGGACCATATGGTGTTGTTGTATTTGGTCCAAAAACCCCAAGTTTTAGGGAGAATATCAAGGTGGCTACTTTTCTTCTTGGAGCATGATTTTTTGGTAATTTATAAACCAGGGAGATTTTAGTCTATAGCAGATGCCTTATCCCGAATGCCCAATCTCATAGAAGAAAGTGGAGTATTAGACCGAACAATAGACATTATGTTTTTCCTCTTACAACTAATGTGACTATAGGAAATTTCCAAGTATTCACTATTGCAAAATTTCCAATTCAATACAACCAACATCAAAAGAAAAAGTTAACTTTGAGAGCTTTATGTTTTTCATTGGTACAAGGCAAATTATGCCATCAAGGTCCACCAAGTTTTGAGGCATTACCTTAAAGACTCAAAAATCTCGACAATGTTACAGGAAATGTACAAAGGAGTCAATGGTGGGCATTTCCCATCCAAAATAACAATTTGCAAGATCTTGGACACAAAGTATTGGTGGCCAACAATGCACAAGGATATTTTCCAGTATTGCCAAGCTTGTGACAACTATCAATGAATAAGGAATCTAATACAAAATAGCATAACAAAACTAATAACTTCATTACCAACAAAATCCTCATGAAATGGGGATTGGATTTTGTCAACCTAATCAAACCCATAAGTAGGTATACTGGAAACAAGTACATTCTAAGAGCCACTAACTATGCCACCAAGTGGGTGGAAGAAAAAGCACTGCACACTAATACGATAGTTATGATAGCAAAGTTCATCTATGAATTCATTCTTTAATGGTTTGGCTATCCACTTATTTTGATAAATGATCATGCATTCCCTTTATCAACGATACCATTGAGATTTTTACAACCCATTTTTTTGAATGACATACGACCTTAATCATTTATTACCCACAAGGTAATGGATAGGAAAAATCCAACAACAATGTCATTGGTTCATTGCTTACTAAGTTGGTGAATGAAAACTACACTGATTGGTATTAATAGCACATAATTCTATATGTTTATTACATAACATTCAAGGTAACAATCGAACACACATCATTTCAACTTGTTTATGGCTTTTACCCTTTAATGCTAACAGAATACTTGTTGCCCATGAGCAAATCATATCTCGATTGAAACTCCTCTCCTACCCGTATTTTGACCAATCGCATGGCAAAATTGGAGCACTTGGGTGAAATCCACAAAGAGGCAACAAAACAAATAGGTACAAGGCAATGGAACACAATATAATGGGTTCAACAAAACCACAAAATTAAGATTTTCTCTATGGGGACATAGTTCTTTGGTTTCCAAATGGCAAAAAAGAAAACATTGAAAAGTTCAAAAAATAGTGGTTTCATCCATATAAAATATAGTATTATCTCCCCAAAAATAATGTACTACTTGTCAACATTGACAAGTTGAGCCAAATCCCATTTTGATGAACATTAAGTTCAAACCTTACAAATATTTGGGAAAAGCTCCCAAAGGATTGGAAGCTACCATTGAAAGGGGAGGAGAGCACAAGGAGAACTTAAAAAACAAGGAGGATCCACAAAAAAAAATTTGATACAATTATATCGAAAATGAAACTACACCAAAAAATCTTAATCAACCAAAAACATTTGGTTGTTAACATCAAAAAACTCAAATACGAAACTACTTAGTGAAGGAATTCCTACACGCCATCACTCGTTTCAATTCAAAAATTATAGAATTAGTTGTGTAGGGAATTATGGTGTTCATATTCCAAAAGATGGTGGCCAAGATGTTTAACCTATTGAAAATAAACATTAACAAATTATGGCCCAAGCCGACCAAGGAAAAGGAAAAAGAAAAAGAGGTAGTCATTTATCAAAAAATCATTCCACAAGAAGCATTGGTTGACCAAAAAGGATGGAAGGTTTCCCTTTCAAGGGAATGTATGTAACTAAACTACCAACATTAATCCAAATAATCTAGTTGAAAGGTAGTTGATTCACCTATGTGGCAAAAAAATTGATGAGTTTCATGGTGTTAGCCAAATAAAGGGTGAAGGTGAATTAGTTTGTTGTAGTCTTCAACAACCTCTATAACAAGTTGCAAAATCTATCTACACTGACAAAACTTGGCGTAAGTAGGGACAACATTGAATTCGAAGTTGCCCAAGTGGTAGACATCTTGTTCCAAGATTGGTTTTTGATAGATTTGACATTCATCCTACCGATATCAAACGAGGAGGAGGAAGGTCTTGCTAGACCAATACCGGAAGCTTAGGCTATAGGAAACAATAGAGTTCCAAGAGCATGTTACTAACACGCACCTATAACATTAAATTCAATGAAGAGATGGAAGACATTGAGGAAATCGATGGGACAAATACCCAACCGAAAACTTCAAGGCAACTGAAAATCTCGCCCACATTGCTATTAGTGTTGGAACATGGGCCGGCTATGTCCCCATAATCTTATATTGTCACTACGGCAACACACTTCGGCTAAACGATCACTAGAACCATCAAATCAATAGAATAAGGGCAGAATGCAAAATCTAAATTTGATTTGGAGTGAATTTCCAGCTTTTAAACTATAAAGATTTATTGACCGAAAAAAAAACCCTTAATCTTCAAAAACAATCAATAAGTTTTATAAAAAACCAAAAGAAAAGATATGTCTCTTATCTTTATGTGATCTCTCCAAACTTTTTTTTTCCATTCTCTTTGAAAAAGATATAGAATGAAATTGTATTATTCCACATATGTTTAAACCCTAAAATTCCCCCCAAATTTACCCTATTTTAGGTTAATTACTATAGATTTGTGAAACCTATGTTAACTAATTTATGTGTCCCAACCTTAAACCTCAACCACAATCCAATAATACACACTTATAATAATTACATGAAAATATGCATTGTAATGTCCATTCTATAAATAAATTAGGTAAACAAAATTTAGTTAAATATGCATTGATTAAACCAAAAGGGCTACAATTATGACATTGTTTCCACTATAAATTGTTTATAATACCTACATATCGGGACTTATGTTCATCATCCACGAACTAGGGTGAACCTTAATAAATTGATAGCTAGGATTGGGGGGCTAGGGGGAAGAGTGAATAACTAATTAGTTAGGTATTTGGTTATGTAAAAAACATAGGTAGGAAGGTGGGTGCATAGGTAGGTAAGTAAGTATATAGGTAGGTAGTTGGGTTAGTAAGCAAGTTTGTAAGTAGAAAGGAAGTTCATGGAACAAGGTAGATAGGTTACTAGAATAGGTAGGCATGTAGGTAGGCAAGTTAATAGGTAGGAATAAAGTTACACTAGCGAGGTAGCTAGGTAGATAGGCAAGTTAGTATGTAGGAAACATGTTATTTTATCAAGATGACTAGGTTTGTAGAACATTTATGTCAATAGGGTAGGTAGTTAGTACAATGGTTAGGTCAATATGAAAGTTAAATCAATAGGGTAAGTAGTTAGTACAATCGTCAGGTCAATATGAAAGTTAAGTCAATAGGATATGTAGTTAACAGGGTAGTTAGGTTAGTAGGGTAGGTAGTTAGTATAGTAGTTGGGTTACTAGGATAATTAGTTATTAAGGTAGCTATGTTAGTAGGGGATAATTAGTAAGGTACAAAGGTTGGTACAATACTTATGAAGGTAGGAAGGTGAGTAAGGTAACTTATGTGTGAAATTAGGTCTAGGGAAAAAATAACCAAGAACAAACTTTTAAAAAAAAAGTACAATGGTCAACAATGAAAAGAAATGAACTACGATGAACCCCATTTTACGTTAAATGAAAAAATGTAGCCCATCTAGTGGACAAAATGGCTAATTGGTGCATTAGTGGCTACTGGTTCACTCTACATGGCTAATGGAATTGTTTTTGGTTATTCCATTCGCACTGGGCTTTTGCATAAGTGCGACTAGCAGCCTTTCGATCATTCCACCTTTGCATGGCCATGGCCTCTCCCAAGGTGCAAACATTCATTTTTGCAAGGTCTTGATGTCAAGGACTTCTTTCAAAAGTTAAAAGCCTCCCAGGTTTGGCCTTTTCTACAACGAAGCCATGCACCTTCTTCAAATGCTTGATCAATAACCATTTGGCACAATATGCGACAATGCAAATGCCAACTTTACATTTCCATTTCAACCCAACCTTTATCAATTTTTTGTCCTTCCGAGCCATATTAGGTGGACAAAGGGGTGCCCATGGATGAGAAGCCTAGTTGGTTTCAAGTTTTAGACCTAAACCAAGAAATATTATAAAAACATCATTAATTTGTAATGGAAAATCCTAGCCTTAAAAGCTTACACATAAAAACTTCAAAAAGAAAATGTAAGTATTACAAAACATAAAATCATATATTAGATACAACTCTTGTAAACTTTAATTGTTTTCAGGTATTATAATAAAAAAATTTTGACAAAAAAAATCTCGCACCTTCCATCATTTATATAATCAAACTTAAAAAAAATTGTCAATTTTTTTTTTTGCATTTAATGTAATGTGTGTAAATTTTAAAATAATCTAACTCGCCATTTTTTTATCAAAATTCGCAATATGTATTGGGAGTGATCTCATCATTTGAATTACACATTCTCACCATTATCAACTCTAAGCCACATAAATTGTTTGATTCATCAATTCTCAATTGTGATGAAACAACATTTTGCTCCCCAAGTCTTAATTATGATGGAGCAACATTTTGCTCCTTAGGTTTCAATTTCTAATGGAACAACATTTTGCTTTTGAGCTTTTAAATCATCACCACTTTTCTTCAATCTCCTTCCTCTAGCTATTATAGCCTTCAACATTCCAAAAAACCACCATTTCATTGTTAATTATTAATTCTAATGAATTAGACCAAAAGGACCAAAACACCACCACTATAGAAAAAGGTGAAGGCATTGTTGCTGTCATCTTTTTCAAAACAAAACCATTGAAAAAGGTGATGGCAACTACTGTTACTTTTTTTTGCAACAAATCCATCGAAGGTGATGGAAGCTGTTGTTGTCTTTTTCTTTTTCTCAAACACAAAGAAGAAGGTGACAACAACAAGCTATTATCACTTTCGGCGCTATAACACCACCACAAAAGAAGATGACGGTGCCTTGTTGTGCCGTCGCCTTTTTCTTCTTCTTAGACAGAGAATAAGATGATAGTAGTTTGTTGCCATCACCTTCTTCATTGCAACAACATCGTAAAAGACAACGATGGCACATTGCCATCATCTTTTTTTTTTCAAACACAAAGAAGAAGGCAACAACAACAAGCTGCCATTGCTTTCTTTGCTGTAACACCACTAGAGAAGAAAGTGATGGCAGCAAGTTGTTGTCGCTTTCTTTGTTAAAACACCACCAAAGGAAAAGACAATGGCACATTAGCATTTTGTTGTCTTTTTCTTCTTTTCAAAAACATAAAAGAAGGTGACGATAGTAAGTTGCCGTTGCCTTCTTCGTTGCAACACCACAAAAGAACACGATGGTGCATTGTCGTCGTCTTCTTCTTGTTAAACATAGAGAAGACAAAACATGCAAGAAAACAACCAAAAATAACTAAGAGAAGGGAAGGAACTTATTTTCAAGTTTTGGTTCTGTGCTTTCACTTTTAGCTCCTGCTTTTGCCCTCTCGTTTTTGCCCTTTTGTTCCAAGCGTTTTTTTTAGCTGCCATTTATGCCTTCCCACTTAAAGCTCTCTCGAACTTTGACAATGGAGTGAACGCAAAATGAAGTGAGGTAGGTAGGTAGGATGGGGGAGGTAGGTGGGAGGGGAAAATTTGGGGACGCTAACAGACTTATTGTCGTTGCTTGTTTGTAACAAAAAATAAAAGAAAAAATAAAATAATGGCATGCTTGTGTCGTCGCTTTCTTCATTTCAAACAGAAACAAAAAAATGAAAGAAAAAGATGATGGCATCTTCTTTTTTTCAAACAGAAGAAAAAGAAAAAGTAGAATGGAAAAAAAAACCGTAGAGAAGAAAAAAAGTGTAGAGAAGGGAGGGAGCTTACCTTTCTTTTCTTGTTTTTACATTTGGAATGAAGCACTCATCTTGCCTTCTCCTTTCCAAGTTCCTTCAACGTTGGGCTCTCCTCCTTCCTCAAGCCTTGTGTCTCACGTCTCTTCGAAGGTCTAGGCTACTCAAGCTCGGGAGCTCTCTCGAATTCTAGAGATGGAGTGAGCAGAAATGAAGTGAGGGAGGTAGGTAGGAGAGAGGTAGGAAGGAAAATTTTTGGGGCAAAGAAGGAGGCTGAAAAATCCCTAGGCTGGGGAAGAGTATGTGTTTTTGGTTCATCCCCAAAACAGCTTGAGTGGCCTCATCCTGAACTGGTGCATTGGTGGTTGTCGGTTCACTCCACCCATGGACAATCATGACAGGACTTGACATTTGACCACTTTACATTGTTTTTAATTCAGATTTCCCTTTTAGACAAATACTTGCCACCCAAGCTTGTAATTTCTTATATTCGCTTGTTAAGAATGGCGACATGTCATTTGTAATTGTTTAATCACTTGTGACTTGGAGTGATTAAGCCGTCTTAAAATGTCACTGTATTACCAGAATGTGTTCTGGATGATCAAAAGAAGTCTTGAAATGTGAAAAAAGTAATCAAAAATTTCCTTTTTTTTATGAAAATATACAATTTGAACACATTGAATTACTTTTTGTTTTTTTTTTTTCTGATTGGTCCATTGTTGTGATTTGCACACTTTTGACAAGCATGAAATAACAGCAAAAAAAACCCTAAATAGTATTTTTTGCCAACATATCTATGCTTCATATGCATTTCAAGTTCATGTCGATGTCAGGAAGTGGAGGTCCAAAAGTTGATGGAACTTTTTGATGTACTTCCTCAAAATGCATCCAACTTGGAGATGAAAAAGAAGAGAAAAAAATTGGTGCCTGTAAATTATGAAGTAACTCCCCCTTTTTCCCAACCTGAGAGATTCATGCATTAATGGACATAGGAGTTTGGCAAAATTTTAAAGAAAAACCAAGCATCTGTAAAAGAATACTTCAGTATCTTAGGGGGGAGGGAGGTGGGGATGTCAAGGCAATGCAAAAATTTGTCATTAGAATAAACAATGTGATTCACATGCTTTGAAGGGGAAAAAAAGAAAGAAAAAGGTACAGGAAGAAGATACCTTACAAAGTGCTAAAACCCTGTCTTGAAATAGCTATTCATATTGAGCTGTTAGTTCACTCAAGAGAGCTAAGAAAATAAATTCAGACCAACAAGTCCACCAATCTCATTGGCAGAAAAAACAAACATTTTGACACTTACACACAACCCTAGTCTGCTGAACATTGAAAATAACCAAGTCCCTTTCAACCATTTCCATTGGTCCTTTAAAATTCTCACAAATCTTATTACACATTTAACTATTAGTTCACTCAAGATAACTAAGAAAAACTAATCTGACCACCAAATCCAAGTCCAGCAATTTCATTAGCCATAACATTTGTTTTGCACATGTACACACACAAGCCTATTCTAACACCACCTGTGTATGTTAAATACACTAAGACTATAACCCTTGTCTGTAAAAGTTAAAAGCCTTGAGCCCAAAGAAGGGTCACAGTCCCAAGAGGCAAATGAGTACAAAATAAGGAAGAGTTTCAACAGCGAGACCAGGCAAATAGGTATCTGCCATGACTGAACACCTAACCCAATCACATCATAACTTAAGGACCCCACCAGATAAGTACCTACTTACATATCTTAAAAAAGAACTCTGTCTACAACATCTCTTCACTTGTATGTACAACTAGTTACATGCCAGATGTCTTCATTTCTCAAACCACTTCACTCGCTTGAACAGGTGCTTTACATTTTGTCCTGAAATTCAGGTCAGGTCGTCCTCCTTATGCTAAGTGGTTTCTCAAAAATTAATTTGTACACTACCTCCTGTCAATTCGGTGGTTTGTTTTTTGGTCAAGTTTCTGATCAGGGTTTTCTTTCCAATTTTTCTATATAAAAATTTGGAATTTCTTTTCAAAAAATGAGGCAAAAATACTCTAATTTGCACTAAAAGAACAAAATGATTTCCTAATTTTAAAAAAAAAACCAGAAAAAGTTCTCGAAATAAATCACAGTTTATGATATAACCCAATTGGTGCACATCTATGGGAAGATTTAGCCATATTTGGCAAGAAAAGAGATATGGAAAAAAAATTTAAAATATATATATTTGGCTATCTACTGGAACCAAATGCAGAAAATATGACCCAATCTTTTTTTAAACTTTTTCAAATTATGGCAATTAAAAAAATTCAATTCATTTTTGCACTATTCATTTCTAATTTCACGTTTTGGCAAAATTTCACCAATAATAGAATAAATAAAAGAGCCTGTCGCCAGTCAGAATCGTGAGCCCTGATTGAAAAGAAACCTCACCTGATTTAGCAGGCCGGTTGCTAAATATAGAAGAAGTTCCCCGGCCAACTTTAGCAGCCAGAACAAGGGCATTCATAAGCGGCATTAGGTCATTGGGGATTCGACGTCGTGTATTGTTTGGGGACTCCAAGTTGGGTTTTGTTTGGCAGTGGCCTTCGTTTCCCGCTGTTTGTCGCCGCTTCTCTGAACTTCTCCTCTTGTCGACTGGGGTGGTGTGTGTGTGTCTGTGCCGTGCTCGTGTGGTTAGAAGCTGGTGCTGCACTGCCGATCAATCCAGGTCTGCAGATCGCGACCATAAAGAAATTAGAGGTATCATCATCCACAGTATTGAACATGTATGCTGCATTGTTGAAATTATTGCGGAGGATGTGGTGATCATGTATGGAAAGAGCTTGAATTAGGGAAAAAGTTTGTTTTGTAGATTCGTCGTTACAAGTAGCTTTGTGCACTGTTTTCGTTTATATGATTCCTCTCATTAACTATGTATGCAAGTGTGTGGATGATCATGGCCTTAAGACTCCGTAGGAGAAGACTAAGAAAACGAAAAGAATCAAAGCCCATCGACTCCGGCTCCTGATCTCATCAACCCTGAAAGAAAAAAATGGATTCTTTATGCAGGTGAGCAAGCGGACCCGCGGGTTGTGGATTCGGCAGCCAGCTAACAGATTACAATCAAATCACCATGGCGCCACAATTTCCTGCAGAGGCGATGAACCAGCTGGAAGCTGCAGAACATGGAGGATCTGCATATGTCGAGGAGGTGCGCGCCGTCATATTGGACCTAATTGGGAATCGCACAACCGCCGCTGCTCACGAAATTGCGGCCTTGGAGCAGCAGCAGCCTGGGAATATAATGAACCCGCGAGCTGATGCTCATGATCGTGTTGACGATGATGCTGAATTGCTGCACCAGCTTAATGCGGTCCATGATCCAGCAGCTCTGTCTTCCATACCAGAGGATGATCCAGTGCTCGCTCATGTGCCGGAGCTTCCACTTGAGGCAATGAACCCTGCTGCAGATTCTGCACAACTTGGAGAGTCGGAGGAAGCCGTAGACTCTGAGGCTGCTAGGCAGATTGAAGAAAGGGTATATGAATTCCCCACTAAATTCCATTCATTGAAACCTCATTCTCTGCAAATCCTCTTTCATGCAATTGTTGGGTACGGCTGGACATGGATCTTGCCACCGACCATGCATTCATGATGAGCGGGTTTGTTTCTTTTGCAGAGGGAACAGGCTATAGTCGAGCTAAGCAGTTGGTTCGATGAAACGGAGTGGCCGGCTCTCAATTCAAGCCGCCGGACTCATGACCCTGCAGAGTCCAAGATGCCAGTGGCGCAACCTGTGATCACATCAATGACTCAGGAAAAAAATCCAGGATTACAAGCCGAGGTGGAAAAGCTCCGAGGAGATCATGTGAGGAACGCTGCAATATTCCAGGCGAAGAAGACAGAAACTTCGACAAAGGACGGATCTACACTAGTATCCGGGAGCCTGGTACATCAGCAGCCAGGGTCAGCACATGAGATCACCCGAAACCAGACATCCTTGGATTCGTTGCAGTCACGTATGAAGGAGTTGACAAGGAAGCTACGAGAAACTGAGGAGAAAGCCAAACAGCTGGTTGGTACTTCTGCAGGATCATACTGTGTTGCTGTAATACTTTAGGAATTCATATCTACTAGTTCCATTGCTGCTAGCTGCATTGAAAACATAACTACTAGAGTCTAGCTCACGATGTCTCATGTAGTGTCATCCTGTGGGGACAAGTCTCATGAACTTGTTTCTGTTGCTGATAATTCATCTCCTCATGTCGAGACCTAGTTCGGAAGCTGGTTAGAAGTGTCTTCATACATGTATGTGTGCTGCAGAGTTCGAGCCTAGCTAATGAACAACGAAGAACAGCAAAAGCTTGTGAGGAAATCTCATGGCTGAAGGAAAAGCTGGCCAAGTTACATGCTTCTCAAGCTCAAGAAGTATAAAATATACATGACCTTCTTCTTCCTGCAATTCCTATTTCCAGATCTAGTTCAACTTGAAAACCTAGGTAGCTCAAGGATTTTCAAACAGCAATTAGCTAGCCGTAATGGGTGTGTTGTTAATGAAGATGCTAAGACTGCTTAATCTAATCTATATTGCTTCTAATTAAGAGAGATGTGTAACTAATTATGTGGGAGGCTGGATCTAAGAGGTTACTTCCAGCTATATTGAGCTTGATTCCTTTGGTTGTGCACATGATCTGTATGTAGAAGCAACCTGCTAAGATGGCTGCAATGATACAAAGGCTCCGTATGGCTGAGTGTGAAGTTGTTTCTTCACGCAGATCAGTCTCCTACTATGAGGTAAATAATAATATTGTAGCTCACAGACTATAACTTAGAAAACAGCTTGGCATGTAGAATGTAATGTGGATCCTTTTCAGAGCTCCCATTTACTATGAGCCCTGCAAGCTCTCCAGGGATGGAAAAGGCCACAAATTTGTTCAGGTAAATTCAACCTTCAAGATGTATATCATAAAGCAATGCCACATGATGTATATGTCTATGTATATGTCCATATTGTGTAATTTTTGTTCATAAGCTGAGATCAGGATAGTTTGGCATTTTTAGAACCAACTGAAGACTATGGAAAGCCAGAACTCAAAGCAAAAGGAGAAGAAAGAGTTGCAGGATTCAAGTAAGAACTGCAGCCTGAATCTTAAGAGGAAGGAGAAAGTTCAGTTGCAACTGCAGAAGGTTGCAGAGTCTGAGAAGCAGCAGCAGCTGGATGCAGCAGCTAAGGGGAAGAGTGTAAAACTGGTGAGTGGCCTAACAATTCAGGCCCACCTAATTAAGCTTTTGATGTAATTAAGAAGCTATATTGGTCTGCAGTGATCGGCTCTCCATCTTCAATTTGTGCAATCAGGCAATATCTTGATGCACATGATCATATAGTAGTAGCAATATACATCTTGGCATGTGAGGAAAGATTAATTAATTAAACTGAGAATAGTCAATTGATTTAAGATTGATTAGATTGAGTGCACATGTATGCATTAGTACTAATTTGTTGTTCCTTTTGTGTTTGTGCAAAGTTTGAACATCATGATTCTAGGCTGATCCAAATTACTAGTTTTGCTTAATTACTAACTAATTTTTGTGGGTTTGATCAAGGTGGAGAGATCTGGAACAATGAGCAAGACTTCTTCCAGTGTTAATCACAACAAAGCCAGCAGCAGCTCTGCAACAGCTATGAATACAGCGTGTTCCCCATCAAATGGAAAGAAAGGTTCTAAGAAATCAAAGTCTAAGACCCAGTGCAAAACTGACGATAAATTCAATGTGGAGGATGCCCTTGCTTTCATCAATGAGAAGGGCCCAGCTAGAAAGAAAGCAAATGAAGGTCCCCAGGGAAGTTCTTTCTTTCTTGCTGCTGGCATCTCAGTTGTCCTGATTTCCGTTTTCATTGAAATTTTCATTATTGGCTCAGTAGCTTCACCGAACTGATGATGATTCCACAGTTAATAAATAGAGATATCAGAAGAACTTCTGTTTGGTTTTTGTAATACCTCTATAATGTCAGAAGGTGTGCAGATCTGTTGCATAGTGCCACAAGATACAATAGATTTCCCAAATGATGGACCTTATGAGGACAATGGACATACATAACATGATACATTAATTTAGGGTCTATTGATTGCAGAAACAATATATGGATTTAAAACTCCAATTGCAATTGTAGATGGAGATATTATGGTATATATCATGTTGCACAACTCAATCTCCTTCTTTGTGTCCTATTAGGTAATGCAGTTAAATTCTGTACATCTCGCTTGAGTTTTGCACCTTGATGAGAGGAAGTGTGCAAAAATGGGAATTTGGAACTATCCAAATCAAGTGTGAAAATAGGAAAACATAAACAAAAAATGAAGAAATTGTAACACAGGAAAATTCAAAGAGAAATCTTTGAAGATTGGAACTTAGATGGCCTGAAGGAAAAATGAATGAGAAGGTCATTTCCATAATGGATCAAATTGCAAAGTTTGCATATTTTAGAACAAATTATAGTTAGCCTCCATATTTTAGAAAACTTGTGGACTCTTCTTGAATTTTCACATATTATTCACAACTATCCATTTAGAATTATAAAAAAGAATTGGAATCTTCAAATTGCCATGGTTGTAAAGGTGCCCACCCCACCAAACAAACCAACAACATAAGTTATTGTGAACATTTAATTAAATTTGTTCTTTCCCTAGCAACCCTTTAAATTTTGTGCAAACAAATATTTTTAACCATGATATGGTAAAAGCCACAATTCAGATTCAACATGAACCCTAGGATGTTCATTAAACTACACCTAAAGATAGCTTTCTCTTATAGACTATGTAGTATTTAAATATTTTACAAATTGTGCATCATTAGATTTCAACGTTGCACCATGAAAAAACCTTTGAAACTTGTAGTCGTTGTAAATTTTGCAAGGGAATCTAGGTATTAGAATATTGGACCCCATGAAGTTTCACTACTTTCCCATTGAATTAGTGTGCACAAACTAGAGGCAAATATTGAAGAAATGTATCACATTGACTATGTTGTTGGAATGCTCAATGTTGTGACATGTAGTGCTGAGGTCTACTTAGGATTTTAACGTTTTTATTGTGTTCATGTAAAGGATTTCAAAAGTGATTTTTTTTTCAAAGCTTTAAGAACAATTGTATTCTTGAGTAAAGACACTACAAATTCAGACACAAGCATGACAAAACGCATAAGTTCTTCCTTTCCCAAAATATTACTCTTCTAAAACCTTCTTTTTCATGTTTTGTTCTAGGTTTGTCCTTTAATTTTATGAGATTTCCTCACTTCTATATCCACTACTTGGTTTTAAAATGTAGCTACCTAGAAATTCATCTTTCAACTATTTGCATTTTATTTTTTGCTATTGTATCTAATGCCAGAAAAGAAGAGTTCAAAGTTGAAGTTGGGATTTCATATTTGATTGCAACTTTTTCATTTCTTTTTTTTCACATCATAGTTGTGTGATCCATGCGATTATGACAAAATCAAGTTGTTTTCAACAATTCATCACAACAACATTTTAGTTTATTTAGGACTTGTAATTAAATTTTGATTTTCTACTTTTGATGTTGTATTTGCATAGCTTTAGGATGCACTTACTATAAGGTTGTAGTAATTTGTATAATTATTTTTTCTACTTCCATTGCTTTTTTTATTTTTGTATTTGTGATTTCCTTGTTAGGTTAATATGGTGTTTTTATATATCAACACTACATTGTAAAAGACTTGTGTCCTCTATTATGATTACAAAATTTATCGAAGTTATGGTTTAGGGTTTAAGATATCAAAACTTTGTCTAAGGTTTTATGTCTAAGTTTTACATCAATTTGTTACACGTTTCAGAATAATAACATACATTAAAAATATCATATATGGTTTATTTAATATGATAAGTACATCCCAAAATTTATGGCATGACTAAAATGCCGAAAATGCCGAAAATGCAAAAGATTATAAATCCACTTTCACTTGTTGGTAAGGAGTACCAACTGGTATACTTTACCATACTTTCACCTTTTAAAACTTTTATGTTGTAGAGTTCACTTTGCCTAGATTTCTTTATATGCTAGCATGCATTTTTCTCCTATCAATGCAAATTATTTTTATTCTAAATTTTCTATCTTAAAACTAATGATTTTTTTAGCATCATGACCAATTCTTTGGAAAATCTTATTCATTAACCATGAAATGATTTTCATGTTTCTTGCAAGTTTAGCCAAGTCCAAAGCACTCATCACCAACAATGTAAGAATTTCACGAACCCCCACCCTCTCAATATACAATATTTAATTTAAATATTTCTACCTTAGATAATACAATATAATAGCATTCGATGGCCATTATATGCAATTTAAAAATTGTAAACAACATTTGGTGGCCACTAGGTGCCCATATCATTGAGGAGTGCATGACTTTTTATAGTAAAAAAAGATGGAAAAATACACTTAGTGGCCACTAGATGCCTTTTCCATTGACAAATGGAAACAATGGAACCTAGTGACCACTAGGTGTTATTAGTCATTAACAAAGGCGAAAAAAAGGCACTAGGTGGGCACTAGGTGTCATTCCCATCAACAATGAGGAAAAAAAAAACACTTGGTGGCCATTAAGTGCCTTCCTAGTCGACAAAGAGCAAAAAAAGGCATTTGGTGGTCATTAAGTGTTTTTCTAATTGATAAAGAGAAGAAAAAGGCACTTGATGGCCACTAGGTGCCATTCTTGTGAACAACAAAAAAGAAAAAAAAGATATGGTGGCCACCAAGTGCCCTTCTAGTCGACAATTAGGAAAAAAAGGACTTTGTCGCAACCAAATGCCCTCCTAATCCATAAAAAACAAATGAAAAAAAAATTGATGATGAGAGAAAAAACACATGGTGGTCGCCAAATACCTTTTTCATGAATGAAGAGGAAGAAAAAACACTTGGTGGCTATTAAATGCCGCTCTAATTGATGACAAGGGAATAAACGACTTAATGGCCACCAAGTGCCCTTCTCGTCCATGAAGGAAAAAATGGGGATGTAGTGGCCACCAGGTGTTTTTTTAGTCAAGAGGAAAAAAAAAACCTAGTGGGCACTAGGTACCAATAATTTGAATAAGTTTTATTGTGATTAATATTGAAAATTTTCCAAGAGAACAATTAGTTGGATGTGAATCGTTCTACCAAAGTCTAACCAAAAATCCTTCAAGCTTTGTATCCAAGGTTTTGGGTACATATATGGGTTTGGATGAAGCGGTTTCTAAAGCAAACCTTGGAATTTGGGAGATAGTTTCATCTATTGCCTCATGGGGCATTGAACTAATGAGTTTAACAAACCCCATTTTTGAATTCCATGTCATAATTGGGAGTGGAACTGATGTACTTCATTGAGCCAAAGTGACAAACCTATAAGAGTACACATGAGATCCATAAAAGGTGCTTGTGCATATATTCAACCCACTGAAGAAAAAGACCCTACTAGGATTAGTTTATGATTGAAAGAGACTAAATGAAATTAGTCCTATCTACAATCATTGAACATAGGAAAGTACTTCAACATAAAAAAACCTTATAGAGCTAATAGGGAAAGATTTGAACGAGAAGGTGAAAGCACACTATAGGGGGGCCATTTTGGGCACTTTCACAACATGTATGTAAAATATATTTTTGCAAAACATATTGCATTTAATTTTGGATTTGAATTTTAGTGTTTGGGCTTGATATTTTGATTTTCACAAAGTTAGTGATATCTAATATTATTTGGAATAAATAAATAAATTTTAAAAGCTTAAATTCAAAGAATAACAAGTATATTTATGGTATATATAGTATAATAGAACATGTTTTTGTTTTTGGACTACATTAGGTTTGGGTTTGAATTAGTTAACCAAAAAATGTTTGAAATGAAAATTCAAAAAACGAAACACCTCACATATCTTGTCATCTTCCATTTGAAAGTGATAGTTTGTCAAAATCTTAATTTATCACACACTTATGGTCATCGCCCCCAGAAACACCCATTTGTGATATGATAATTATCAAACTCTTCACATGACTCACAAACTTATTCCAATCATGTAGAATCAAAATGTTTAATAAAAACTACAAATTTCATAAAGACTAAAAATCATTTCAATCAGTTTTAAAGTATATTTGCATTTTTTAATACATAGTGACATACATTTTTTTGCCACAAATATATTTTGGAATCACACAATATAAATTAGAAAAATAAAATTCTTCGCAATTTAAATTTTTGTGTTATAATCTACCATATTATGCAATTTTTTTGGAAAAGCATGTTCCAATATTACCATGGTTGAAGTTCAAACATGGACACCCCTAGAAATTAATACAATGTGACAACATTTTTGCCCCCCATAGTGTGCTTTCACTTGGGAGATGGGATGAAATGAAGGCAATAGTTGATGTGGATAAAAAGAAGGAAGGTTTAAATTCTTTAAGGTGTACTAAAATTTTGTCACAATGTCACCCTTTTTTGTCTTTTCTACCTAGTCCCTTTTTATCATGTAAAAGCACATTTATGGGGATGAAATCATGATAAAGTGTATGATTAAAAGTATTTATCAGTCTACTTGTCAAATGAACAAAAAGGAGGACCAGAACCCATCAAAAAATTGTTAGACATTCAATTTTTTTAGTTGAGTGATAAATAACAAGATAATTTTTCATTATTATGCATTAATTTCAAAATTTTGCATTGTAAAAATAGGTTTCAAATAGATTTTTTAAAATTCAAGTAGTTTTTTAAACCTACTTTTTGCAATGTAACATTTGATTCAAGTATGTGTCAAGTATATTCTACTTAAAAGAAAGTAGATTTATTTTTTGGTGAGGCCTTTAAATATACATTGATCTTTATGTTATAGTATCATGAATACATGTATATTTCATTAAATTTTCTAATGAAAAAATAACTTTGATTTCAAACCTATTTATTCCTTACTTTTATTATTTGAAAGTTTTTGAAATTTTGTAGTTGATTTACAATAAATCCAATTGAGGGCTCAATATTTTTAAAATGAAATTTAAATAAAATTTGAATATACTTATGTTTTCATGAAATTGTCTATTTTTGAACTTGGTATTATTTTGACAACTTTTTTTATATACTTTACCATGCTTTCACCCATGGATGATTATGATGAAATCTAAAATTGTAACATGGTCTAAATATTAATCCTTTTGAAATATTTGACAAATTTTGATTCATTATTTATGGGGATTTAAATATAGGGTAAAAAAGGAATGTAGAAAGGACTAGGCCCTTTTTATCTTGTGCAATGCTTGAAGGGTTTTCACCTTAGAGAAAATTGTCCCACCATCCCATTAACTTGTTGTGCATATGAAGAATTCAATGACTATGCAAAAACCCATCAAGAAAGCCAAGAAAAGAAAGATGATAGGAATGAAAATCTTTTAAACTATATTACATCGGATGAAAAGGGCCTAGTTTTTCTTTGTAATCTTTTTTTACCTTATATTTTGATCCCCATAAAAAATAATGAATCAAAAGTGTCAAAAATTTTAGAAGGATTATATTTTAAACCATTCAAATTTTAAATTTCATCATAATCATCCATAAATGTGTCTTTACATGATTAAAAAAAACTAGGTTAAAAAAATAGAAAAAGGTGATGTTGTGACAAGATTTTGATATAGGTTAAAAAAATTTGAAAAAGGAGAAAATAATTTGAAGGACCTTGCCTTTCAAAACACTTACACCATTCAATGTTGCCAAATGTAAACTAGTTGACAAAATAATAAGGGGGGAGTATGGTGACAATTGCGGGGGTCAAAATTCCCATTCATTCATTTTTTCTTGTGCCAAGACAAATTGTGTATCGTCCTTGAAATAAAAATTAAAATAGTGCAATATAACTCAATTGAATACATTTGCCCCATTTTTGTTCTACCAATTGACCCTGATAATCCATCCAGACAAAATCACATAGGAGAAGCCAAAGTTGTGGGCAAATTGGGTATGTAATAATCTAAAGTAAAATATAGGGTGGTTTTAATATGTATATATTAAAAATTAGATAATAATATTGTTATAAAGAAAAGGTTCCAAGACAATTACCTAATTAATATCCCCTAAAAATGGTTGTTTGATGCATGTAGATGTCAAACTTTACACTAAGTGTCCCTCTGAGACAACAATTTGGGTATCATTGACATGTTCATAAGGTTACATCTAGGTAAATGGATGATCTTTTAAAAATCCATACAATTCCATCCTTCTACAAAACTATAGCTTTGCAATTAAATGATGCCAAAATTTTCACCTTTGTTTCAAGTGTATATGTAGTCAACCACCTTGACATGTGGAAATTTGGCTAAATTTAGCCCAAAAAAATTGCAGCTGCAAACATAACCATTGAGATCCTGATTAAGTCTAGAAACTGCATTTCAAAATATATCAATGCTATCATTTTTGCTGAAAATTTTAAAAATTAACTAAAATTATTTCGAAAATTTCAGTGCACAAGCATTTGTTTCAAAAAAATTTTAAAGGAATTTTTTTAAAACTTCAAAATATTTAAGTGCACAAAGTTATATTAATTGCAGCCTTTAATTTTCTAACAAACTGGTGCAAAACTGCACCCAAAAAAGTTTATATATATATATTTTTTCACAGATTCTTCAAAATCTCCCCAAATTTAATAACACCCCACATATGAGTTCACCAGATTTAGACAGGTTCCTAGTGTTAAGTCAGGTTTTTCTCCTAGATTTTTTACTGTTTTGAGAGTTTTCCCTAATTTATCTCCATCAATGCTAAATCCTTTTTGGGATGATCATCACTAATGCGCCATCATCAAAATGGAAAAAAAGGAAAGAAAAAAAGGTTGATAAACTATGAACTCTCTTGTTCTTAGACAAAACAATTGACCACACTTGAAGAAAAGAGAGGAAATTAATGTCCATAACTAATTCTGTATGATGAATTGGAAGCTGTAACACAGCATATATTGGGATCTCCAAATCATGAGAGACGTCAAGCCTATGTTCCAAAGTTTGACAAACCCAATCTTCAAAGCTATGTGAAGATCAGCCCTCAGCCAATGAGCTTGAGTTGGGGGTTCCAATGGTTTGTCGCGTTGGGTCTGTTGTTGTGCTTTTAAAAAAACACAAGAACAAAACTATCTGAAGATCGTGATTCTGGTATTTTGAAGAGTTCTCATATTCATGATGTTGCAGGAAGGAATGGAATTTTCTCTAGACATGTCTAAGAACTCTGGAGTTTGCTTTTGCACTTAAATTCCTCCTTTCGAGTGCACTTGACACTTACAGTATGTAGCACTCAATAACTTGGACTTGACCTCCATTGAACCCGTGGCACTAAGCTGCAGCACATGGGAATATTGTTCTCCATTGTCATCCATTGATCGTGGCTAGGCGTCCACATGTATGGATGCGCTCGTGCCTCCACCCTTAGTGCATGCAGGTAGAAATATAGTTTAAGTGTATCATAGGAAATGATCAGCGGTTTCAAGAGCAGACCAGAAAGAAAGAAATCGGTTATTTCTTTAAGTCAAGTCTTGACCCCCCGGCCAATTTTTTTTTCATGATCTCTAATAATTCATGCATCACGTGATGTCTAGGTCATTTTTGAACTTGTCACATGTATCCACGGTATATTTTTTCAATTTTGTGATAATATGGAAAATTTGGCAAACTTTCCTAAACATTAGCAAAAATTTGTCGCAAATTTTACGCTATAAAAAAACATTTATCCAAAATATTCCCGAAATTTTAGAAAAAATTCGAAAATGTTATTGCAAAAAAAACTTCGGAACTTGTCAGCAAATTTTTCTTTGGGGCTGGACTCAAGTGCAAAATTTAGTGCTGCAGTTTACATTTATCATCTTGAAAGTGCACGCTTTGCGCGGTACGTCCATTTCATTTGGTAGCCATTCGTATCAGTAGGCGGCGGTAAGCGCAAGCTACGAACGTGCTGATAACAGGTAAGACAATCTATTGACTGTCACATCTGTTAGTTATCGTCGCACGGACGATTGGTACGCTGATACGACAACAATAGATTGCTGTAACGCACCTGAGGCAGCACGTATATCGTAACGGGGCTATCTAAAATTGTTACACAATTGAAATCGATTGATAACTGCGTGGGTGCGCGTGACCTTACCGACAGATGCAGAACTTACTACGAAATTGGAACCCTACTTACATATTAGGCAACTACGATTTAAATTGCTGAATCTACACGTGCACTGATTAGCCGGATATAGCTTGCAAATTGATTAGCCAGTTGAAGTTACCCGCATAAGAGCTGTTGTCCAAGGTTTGTGCACTAATTGTGCTACAAAAAGAGGCGACGTACAAGCTTTGCCGGACAGCACCAGTATGCATTTATGCAGCTGCAGTTTGACGACTTTCTCTCTGCAGCAAAAAAGAGGACTATCCTCAACCTCGGGAGGCTGCATTTGGATTTTGCGTTGGCGTAAAAACGGAGCACGAAATAGCCTGATTAACTGCATGATGATTCCTACTGCATTGGATTTTCCGTTGGCGATAAAAGAGGCACTCTGATCGACATCACGTTGTCAATTTTTGTTTCTCTTTTGCAGTTGGACTCCAGGAAATGTGCCCAGGGATTGTGTAATTAATATTCAGTACCCGTGGCCTAACACCACGTATTAATTTACCATATCACATAAGGGTCGTACATAGGGAATTTTTTTCTTGAAACTTGTATTTTACTATCAATCAGAGGATACGGAAAAGTTAACCTCAGCATTTCCTTCACTGGCGAATTTTCGCCAAATTTCAACCAGAAAAAATAATAAAGGAAAAAATGGCCCAAATTTGCCAGACTAAATTATTTTCTGGATGAATGGCCACTTTGACTGCATCACAACATCCTTAGAAGAAACCCTGGTTAGCCTCATCAGGTGAGCTCAGTTTTTATTCTGGGGGCCACTGAAAATGGAATATTTGGTCACAAGTTTCCTTTTTGAAGAAAATAAATTCACCTACAAGGGTCAGAAAACTGTTTTTTCAGGGAGGCTTTTGCAACATTTATGCTTACTGGCTACGGTTTCAGGGATTCCTGAGATAAAGGAGTTAAGTCAAATTCTGCCTAGAGATGCTTGCCACGTGGCTCCATTAAGAAAGTGAGAAATAAAAAACACTGAATAGGCTCGTTACCAGTATCAGAATGCTTATAATTCCACGTGCAGCAGCAACAGCGCTCATGATTGATGACAAAAAATTCAGTTAAATATCAGTAGCTTTGCACAGATCTAGTATTGCATGTATGGCTTTTCAAATCATCTGTGTTACGTTCCCAGTAGATAATTAATTGAGTTTGAACTTCGAAATCTGAAGATGGAATGTGATAATCTTTGTAGCTTCTACACGTGTGAGAATACGAGATCATCACACGAGAGTTTGTCAAATTCTCCTAATTTCTTCTAAAGATGGACTATCTTTACAGCAGCATGTGAGAGAGATCACATGAGAGTTCAAATTCTCCTAATTTCTTGCAAATATGGAATATCTTTGCAGCAGCATATGAGAGAGATCACAGGAGTGTGCAAATAAATTCATTCATTAGGGACCTTAATCAGGTGTGGCCAGCACCTGAGTAGCTCATGATATTTGCATGCACAGAAAGATACATTCTACTATTTCAAAACAAGTTTCCAACAATATGAACTCCAACAATTACTGCACACGAAGACGTCCACTAGTATGATAATAATTGTAAGGCTTGTCACCTTTATTTATCACAAGGAGACCATTCATGTATGAGACAGTGGGTTGTCAAAAAACACACTTAGATCTTGCAAAATCTTCACAACTGCATTCCATCTATCTATTCATTCATAGAACAGCTCCATAGCTGTCTCTTGTACGTCGATTATAAATAAAATGGATCAAACTTTTGAATAGATTGAAGGGAGTCTGATTATATGGGTCATCTGCACTTTCATCTCAAAGTTCTCTGTGTAAGTTCTTAATGTTTACCCTTCAAATCGTCAATCCTACTTATAACTGCAGCCTGAGTGCTGCAGTAGCTAGGTCATTGGTACTCTTGTTGTTATTGGGACTCAATATGCCTGTCCTGTGATAAAATTGATCCCCAGCTGGAGCAGTTCTGGAAATCTATACAATATGCATACTCGGAGTCTGGGACACAAATATATGCATATTATATATTCTGCTGCAACTTTTTGTGTTCATGATGATCTTAAAGTGCATCACTGCCTTGAGGTTCAGAACTTGAGAAAGAGAGAGCCAGAGATGCTGGAGACTAACTAATTTAGCTGCTGGTTCAATGTTCTGGATTGATCAAGCAGCTGCCCGGACTTCATTACCCGGGGTCGGGAGAGAATTGAGAAACCTCAGAATTCACATGATCATACAGTTTCTAAGCTCTGATAGAACCATTTTGAATGGAACTGAGATATGTGCACCTACCTGGCTAGATCAGAATCATGGCCAAAGACAAAGTTCAACATCACGATCTGCATTTCACATTGCAAAATTCAAAAACTCTAGAATTGTGGGGGCTTGCATGACAGCTGCAGTCATGAGTCACATGTCTTCTTGAGTTTCTTCTGCACATAAGGAAGATGAAGAAACTGGAAAGCTACTGTGCAAGTGGCATGATCAATCATCTCAGAGCTGTTGCAAAGTCTGGTCACTAGTCTCGTAGCTGCAAACCAAGTCGAAGCAGAACTGTCCAAGGCAAATGTCAATCATCTTCCAGCTAGCTAGATAGACAAAGATCTATTGAAAAATTCAAGTCTCAGCTGCCTGAGTCTTCCAATCGAGTACAAAATTGCAGTCACTATTATAAAAGAGAATGGAACTGAGATCTGCACCTAACTAGATTAGAATCATGGCCAACGACAAGTTCATCATCACCATCATTTCACACTGCAAAATTCAAAAAATGTAGAGTGGGGGATTTGCATTACAGCTGCAGTTGTAAGTCATGTGTTTTCTTGAGTTTCTTCTGCACATAATGAAGATGAAGAAACTGGAAGCCAAGTTAAAGTTTCTGTCCAGAGCAAATGTCAATCATCATCTAGCTAGTAGCTAGCTAAATAAAGGTCTGACGAAACATTCACCTCTCAACTGGTTAACTCTTCCCTCGCCCTTGGAGATGGTTCTGAAACCAACCTACAGCACTCCCAGAGAACCTACTTATTGCAAATGTTTTTTCTGTGTTTTCCTTCAGATTTTTCAATGTTATGATTTTCCAACCTGCATGAGTCATCACACAAATTCCTCAAGATATGGATCTGCCCAGAGCCCACTTCCCGAAATCCAGCATTGCAGCGAATGGGTACTTCTTCGCATCATGAACTATAGCATACACTTTCGGGTGGAATCACGCATTCCCGTTGTTGTTGGGACCATCTTCATTTGGGCGCAGAGTTTCGCGATCTTCCAGCTGAATACACAAACCACAGACATGAATCATCAGCTTATGATCCCGAAAACCCGAAAGACATGAAGAAGAGGAGAATCATGAATTGAATCATGAGCATTCACACCTGCAATATTGCATCTGCGATTCCAGCTTCAACAACAGTACCATCTGCTCCTTCTGCATCGTTCGCAGTTTCCGCATGATATTCTGTCCACACAATAACATATAGAATATGTGAGCAAAAGATGTTCCTGATCATCTGCACTCAGTCGCACAACTATGAATCTGACATTTTAAGCTGCTGGCCGTGTTTCGCATAGAGAATCTCATCATGGACCACCCACAAGCTGAAGACAAGCATGAATATCTGGAAAGGCCTCCTGCCCTAGGAGCTGCAGCTTGTACATACAATACACCCACTGGGGTTTGAAGGAAGAAATGTATTTACCAAGGGCAGCTTGCTGTGTAATAGTGGCCAGCACATGCACAATATCACCGCTAAGCGGATCTGCAGCCAGACGCGTGGTGTATTCCGCCATAGCATAGTCGTGAAACGCACTGCAGCACAAATCAATCCATCCAGAAAGGAAGTATCATGGAGCTCCAGCTGAAGCTCAGAGATTCAGATTCCACAGAACATGAGTATGAGTTCACGACCAAAATTCTCAAGGAATCTGGTGATGAGCAGCAACATGGGTGATGGGATCTTAGATTGTTATACCTGACTGCTCCGCGCCACCCCGGCAAGTTGCTGCGTGTGTAATAATGCAGAAATGCTCCAGGACGAAGAGGAGGCATTGTCAGCAATGCCTCGACAACGTGGAGCCAACACAGCTCAGGCGACGGCGGCGGCATCTCCCCCATCGGTGGTTGCGGCGCCCCGGGGATTGCGGGGAGTGGAACCCTAGTGGGAGTCCCTGGAGCTGCTGAGAGCACTGGAGGAGGATTCTCGTCCTCTGCGGCTTCTACTTGCATACCCTCATCAGCTGGCCCTGCAGGAAGCTTGTTGAGGTTAGAGTGAGCCATCTTGTTTCTTTCTTGTTTGGGAGTAACTTGACAGCGATGAGGTGAGCACGAAAGCTTTCGGATATTCCAGCAAGACTACTAGAGAAGCAAGCTGCAAGTCGTTTAGAAGCGAACTTGGCTATCTATCTGTGAAAAACCAAAACAAAGTACGAGCTCGAGAAACTTTGCGAAATACTAAACCCTGAACGATTAGAAAGGAAGATACGGGAACACAAGCAAAGGAGGTAAATGTAGCGAAAGACTTGCAAGGAAAGAAAGAAGATCGGGAAACAAACAAAAGAGTCGAGAGAGAAAGACAAAGACAAAGGAAGCACAAGCAAAGGAGGCAAGAGCGTAAGACGAGCAAGGAAGGAAGGACGATCGGGAAACAAACGAAGGAGTGAAGAGAGAGAGAGAGGAACGGAAGGACGAAGGAAACAAACGAAGGAGTGAAGAGAGAGAGAGAGAGGAACGGAAGGACAAAGGAAACAAGAGGAAACAAAGAGGTTTGTGTTTCCCATATAAGTAGGTAAAGTGTACAAGCCATTTGGTTTTTACTGCTGGTGAACAGGGGTTTCTATTGCTCAATTTTGTCATATCAAGAACTTTGCCCAATTTTTTTAAAAACATTTAGCAAAATTTGTTGAATTTACTCTTTTAGAGAAACAAAAATTTTCCAAAATGTTCCCAATTTCTTTGTCTAAAAATCATGAAATTTGTCAAATATAAAAGCATTGCTGATCAGCATTAATTTTTGGTTTGTCAAATTTTTTATCCTGGTCATGTCAAAGGTAAAATCATTGGTAATATTTCGTTGTTGCAATTTCCCCTTTTTTCTGAAAATTGTTTCCAACTTTTCAAGATGATTTTTTTTTTTCTTTTTTTCCCTTCCTGAAAAAGTTTCACCACATTTTGACTGCGTCTTTAGTGCATTGTGGCATTTCAAAAAAAATCTACTATTTGCTCAATTTTGTAAAAACTTATTACCAATTTACATTAAATCTTTTGTGGGATGTGGACTAAGACTTAGTGTTTTTTTTTCTCTTTTGTTCTTTTTTGTGATGTTGCCACCTTGGCCATCATCCACAACTTACAAGATTTACCCACATTTGGCAATATAGACCAACCACCAAAGTAGAAAATGTATGAAAATATTTTTATATACGAGCTACTCAAGCTTGAACAATGTATAGATTCAACATGGTGATTGTATGTATATTTCAAATTCATGAGTGTTAAATGTTTCAAATTAAACTAACTTGCTT
Source organism: Sphagnum contortum (assembly GCA_963920785.1). Lineage (NCBI taxonomy): Eukaryota > Viridiplantae > Streptophyta > Sphagnopsida > Sphagnales > Sphagnaceae > Sphagnum > Sphagnum contortum. The sequence goes on along the minus strand of OY987276.1, from coordinate 22,421,121 downwards.
CCTCACAAGTATACATTTGAAATTTAACCTTAAATTATTCCAGGAAAAAATCAATTTTTGTGAAGTGGGTAAAAGAAGGGTATATGAGCAAAATCATTCTATAGCACATATGCATTTCCATGTTTTACAATGCATGTGGTCATGATAAACCTATAAACTTTTATGGTGACTAATGGTTGAACATGTTTTCTTTTGGCATTTTTTAATGTTCATAACATTAACTATCTTGAACAATTTATTTTACCACTTACTCTTGAAATAGCTTTAGATTTTATGGTGATTTACCATCATAACCATGCTTTGAATGTGTTCTAATGGCTGTCTTCATTACCTTTCTTTTGTAGGTTGTTTGAAATTTCTTTGGTTCATGGTTGCAATGTGAAATTGCACAAGTAATTGTCTTTCTCCACTTCAAAATGTGCCATAATTGTGTAAGTATTTTCATTTACCCTACATTTACCTAATTATACCCACACATGGCATGGATAAGATAAATAATGAATATTTCATTCAACTTGTCTTATTTTTTGAAATAGTAAACATCCTTTATTTACCTCTCCTGCTACTTGGATTGCAAAGCTTAATATTATCCTTACCTTAAATATCCATTTTGGAAAATTTAAGTTTAAATATACCTTTATCCATTTAAATCTACTTATCATCAATTTTGTAAAAGTTAAACATTTATGCAAGTAGATTCAATTGAAATTCATATGAAAGATGTGGTTCTTCAATTTTACTGTAATAAAAAATAAATTATTCATATATTAATCACTACACTATATAATGTTTTTACTTTCAATTCACCACAACTTCTTATGACTAGTCATTTTTTGTGACAAGGGACAAAAAATATTTGTTTTACCATGTGTTTGTCTTTGTGATGCAACTTGGTGAATATTAAATATTCTTAGTCAATTATTTATTTTTGACCTGGTTATCGATTTGAACACTTATACAAAATACATAAGTAATAATATTTTTTATTTTAATTTTCTAAAAACCTTGTAACTAACTAATAATTCACATGATAACAAATCATTGTTGATTGGTTATTGTATAAACTACCCTTATGCATAACTAACAACTATTATTTCTTTAAAAAATATTAGTATCAATAACCTGTGTGGTTTTGATTATTTTTTACAAAACCCTAGTTAGTGGTTATTAAAAACAAATTGGCCAACATTTGTATTAACATTCTAAAAATTGGAAAAAAAATGTTTTACAGGGTTTTTAATCACTGAATTTCACCCAAAAACTTAATGAAATCATCTGATTTTGGGAAAAAAATAAAAATAAAAATAAAATTTCAACATTTCTATGTCAGGTTCCAGTAGCTAGTGTAACATAGAAAGATGTTTTTAAAAAAAACTTTGGCTAAATCTTTTAATGGAAAAATGCCACTTCAGTATGTGAAAAATTAAACAAAAAAGCAAACCTTGGGTATCAATGTCATATTAGGAGTTGGATTTTTTTGCTAACTAAATAAAACCAAATCCATCCACACCCAATACGATTGTGAGCCTCTACCTGTATTTAGTACTCGGTTGCTATAGCAACTTTAATACATAGTTAGGTCCAGGTGAAATTCAAAATTCAAAAAAATGTATGAGGTGGGTGAAGGTATATCGATTTCACCAAATTTCCAAACTAAGAGTAAGGGTATGTAGCCTTTACAGAATTATTGTCATGAATAAGGCTAAAAGTAAATGACAAACATTTATCCTATTCACATGGTATTGGTTGTAAATATTTTTCTCATTTACCCTAAGTTTAGCATATGGGTATAAATGAATCAATGTGAATTAAATCAAAATATTTACACATGTATGGCATATTGCTAAGAAGAAAAAGATACCCCATAATGCAATTGGCATTGCAAACTACAAATTATTTTCCCTTGGGCAAAGGTGAACCTACAATATACATTAGGTCATCAAAATGGCAATAGGGCAAGTCTGAAATGTTTACCAATTGGCTAAGGTAATCAAAAGGGAAGCAAATTTTTTTTACGAAATGCATAATGTATATATTTACCTTCATATAAAGTGCAACAACATTCACATAAAAAAACTTACCTACCCTATAATCAAGTTTGTCACATCCAAAATAATAAGCAAAAAACAAAGCTAGTAAATTAATACATGTCCTTTTGGTTTGCACCATGTGTGATCATTGTTTGAATCGAAGTAGTGGTAGTGATGGGGATCAGTTTACATTCACACGTTATTAAAGTTAACCATAAATTACCCTCACTTTCAGTGGCATTTATCAAACCTAGCTATGAAATGCTGAAATTTAGCATTAATGCACAAGGTTTGAGACTAATTATCGTGGTTCTATAATTGTAGCTGCAGTGAAAGAGCTCAGGAAAAATGAAAGACAAGATGAAACTTGTTTATCACCAAAATTGATGAAAAAACTAGTTTGGGTCCTAGTTATTTTGTTTTGTAAAATTTTCATTACCAGTTACATGTTCAATGCACTATTACACCAAAACTGGCCATTCTCGCCCCCTAATCATATGACTTCGTAATAAGTCTTATCTTGAGTTTTTTTTAGTTAAGACATTAAAACATTATCAGTGAATGAGTATTACTTTAAAGTATCTTGATAAATATCAAGCTTCAATTTGCATTGCATGATAAACAAGGGTTCCTCCCACAATTGCCAAACCATCCAAAAACTTTCTTTCTATTTCTTATTTTCCCTCTTCCCATATGTTTAGTTGTGGATCCATGTGGTTAGTATCAAGGCATCCAAGGTTTTTGATAAATCATATGTATGTAAGTAATTTAGCTTTTTTTGTTTTCAGAACCACATTGGAATTTGGCAGGTACTTATCCCAAAACCCCTTTGCATTGACATAGTTGGGCACTTTATGAAAAGCACTTACACATAAGTCCAAAAAAATGAGAATGCAAAACATCAAAAACCCCAAGGGAATGATTCTTTTCAATTTTCAATGTTGCACCATTAGCTTAACATCCCAAGAGGGATTTAACATTTAATGGCGACAAATTTTTTGAACCTATCTAAACATTCAAAAACTGCTACCAAACTAAAAAATCAAAGTTCAAATGTGGCCCCAAAAAAAAAAAAACTTTTTTTCCCCTTGAAACTGGAACCATTTTATTTTTATTTTTCACATTTTGGCAAAATTTCACACCAAAAGAAAACACTACCCATAAAGCTTCCTTTTTCTAAAACATTTCTCTAATGTTTTCTTTGTGTTTGCAAGTATCATACAGTGAAGTTTTTCAACAAATGAAATTTCCAAATTTTTGGAAAAATATTTTTTAAGTGTACATTTGACAAATTACCCTATATGTTTGAAATTTTAATTTAATTTACACTTTTAAAATATTTTTCCAAACATTTGGCAAAAATATCACAAAATTTGAAAAAAGTGCATTTCAAAATTTTCGATACAAAATGTTTTTGCCGAAACATCACAAAATTGAAATACGTGCGTTTCAAAATTTTCGATACAAAATGTTTTTGCCAAAACATCACAAAATTGAAATAAGTGCGTTTCAAAAAATTTGATATAAAAAATTTGGCCAAAATGTCACAAAATTGAAAAAAACAAATCCTGCTACGAGTCTTCTCTTCACAAACTTTCACCCAGACTGGGTTGTACCCTTATGAATTTGAAAGATTCTCCCAGCATGTCCCTTCTAAATGCCATCAGTGCTCTAAGTGTAGGGAAGGACGCACACTCGACTCCACCCTCACACCAACCCAAAAAGCCCACAGCCAAAGGGCTTTACCAATCTTAAAGACTGCACTCAGATTTTACAAAAAATTCGAAAGATACCTTTGCGGATATCAGGTCGGTACCCGCCAGGTATCACAGGAAGCAATGACGCTGGCATTTTGGGAAAATGGATTGCCTGCACCTTATGGGCATTTAATTTTTCAAACTGCACAAGTTTTTATAGTCTGGAACATGCTCTCTAAAAGTATCGAGGAGGTCTTTACGTCAACAGTAAAGCCCTGGGCAGGTCATAAAATAGGGGAATTAGGGTGAGGTAGTAACTGAGTCTAGGCTCACATTTTCGCAATGTTATACACCCATGGGCATTACCAACCATCTACCACAAGGTGCACCTTATCATATGCCTAAAGATACAGAGATCAGAAGGTTGTAGGAGTGAGACAGATCTTACACCTACTATTAAGGAACAGGACAAACGTTGTGACACCTATAAGTAGGTATGGGATACCTTGCTCCAAAATAGTACATTGCATTAATACAGTGGTCTTTTTGCGATTGACTTGCAATTTTTTGGGGTGAACATTTGGGTGTCTATTCAATTTTTATCTCCATTTGGCTGACAATCATTTTTACATTGGTTTGCTTATCAAGTGTCCAATGTCCAAAAACCTCTCTAATTGGTGAAAACTTGTTGAATAATGTTACCAAAAGCATCAATAGAACATAAAGATGGAAAAAGAGAAAGGAAAAATGTAAGTCCTATTTGAATTTGCAAAATTGTCCAACCCCATCTCTAGGAGTGGAAGAAAACATTTGACCATACAAATGAATGACAATGTCCAACAATTATACAAATTGTAATAGATCAAATGACGAGATACTTAAATAGTTTGATGCTGAAAGACTATTGCAAAATACATGAGTTTTTTTCAATGTTGGATTATTTCAGTAGCAAGTCAGTGCATCTTCATGGCCGTTGGGCACTCATGGTGTTTCCTTTGTTGGTGTGTAAAACTGTAGCAAAAGAGCAAATGATACAAACCACAAGTATAAATCCATGTAAACATAGAACTTGATGAGTAGGCTGAATTTTATGGTTAAGGATTAATTTTAGTTAGTTGTTGAACTTCATACCTTTATAAACACTTGTCTTAATTTAAATTTTAGCATTGAAGAGTATGTACATGAAATTGGACCTGATTTTTTAACTGCCATGGAGCTTCTTGAATTTGAAACAATATGCTAGATCCAAAACCAAAGGCTTTAAAAATTGAAAGAACCGGGTTGAAACCCTCATTTAGAAAACCTCCAAATAAATTTCAAATGTCAAAAGTGGGACTGGAGATTCTTTTCAAAGAAAGAACCACACAACACTAGACCAAACCCTCACCAGAGGTTAGAATAGATATATTGGCATATAACTGGTGAAGGTCAAATTTGAAAGACCCAGAGCCGGCTTGACTTTGCGAAAAATTTAACTAGCAACCAACCAGTTGTTCCTTCATGAAACCCAATGGTTCTTTGAGGTTTTAGAAATACCTGAAGCAACCGGTTCTTTGATTCGGAATTTTTTCAAATAACCAGAACTGGCCGATTCTTTGATTCTGTGTTTTTAAATAGGCACCCAGAACAGGCAGTTCTTTGAAAAATCAAAGAACCACCCAGCACTGGAAATTACCGTCCACCATCCATCTGTGTGCTGGTGACTGTTGGTTCACTGTGGGTCTTTATCTGCTCGAAGACTCAACAGAAGAGATGCAATGCTGGAAGAAGGGGCCAAACCATGAGCATGGACATTGGACATGCAAAGTGTTGGGGTTGTCCCAACCTAGATATCTGCTTTGTTGGGCCCTGGAACTATCGCATTGGATCCAACTTTTGGAAGTTTTACCTTAGTAGAACCAGTTTCACATTAAGTGAACCGGTTTCTTTGGTGAAAATGTTTAGACTGTTTAAATTGAAACAGATTGTTTTGGTGTTTAGAGTGTGGACACAGTAGATAGATGTACATCTTATCTTTTGGCAGGGTCAGCGTGTCTGTGAGGCCTTGTTTTTTTGCCCTTTTCTTCTGCTGGTACCCATTGGGGATCACAGGAAAAAAGAAAAAAATTGGAATGGCTGCTGGAGCAGACATTCTGTTTCTTGAGATTTCCCTCCCAAACAGCTAGGTAACTTCTGCTCCAAGTACACTACAAAAATTGGAGCAGGTCTTTCAATAAAATGCAAATAAATCATAGATAAAGATGAGGACAATTGCATGTTCTTAGAATGATTATCCCCATTTCTAGTTTAGTACAGTTTCATAAAAGCTTTAGCAGAAGTCTGGAGCTATGATTGTGTATTCATCAGTAAAAGTACAACAGACTGTATAGTTGTTATATTCAAATCCTTCAAAATATGTGATGTTAATCATGATGAAGCATGGCATTCAAATAATTTGGAGCATGGGTATTTTTTTCAATTCTGTGGGTGCAAAAGCTTGGTGAATTTTGCAAAATACCAGAAAGTTAATGAAAACTGTACTGCAAAACAGACTTGTCCAGAATTTCCTCCAAAAACATTTGCCAGCTGGTTGCAAAAATTCGCCACAGAAATAAATTATCTGATTGGGAGTACAAAGCATTGTTGGAGGCTCTTTGAATTTTTAAAGAACTGCTCGTTCGGGTTTTTGTAATGTTGCAGACTCAAAGAACCACCAGTTCCTCTTCTTTGAAAATATTTAAGAACCAGTGATTTTCATGAAAGTACTGGCAAAGAACTTGGGATTCTTTTGTCTGGTTCAGTGACTTTTTCAGATTTGGTAGGGAATTTTTATATAACTGACAAGTAAATGTCAATATACCCAGGGTGATAACTGGTAGGTATTTTCCCCTGATTTTAAGAACCACCCAGCACTGGTGCAAACTATCAATAAAAAGAATTTTTGTGAAGCGTGTTAGACCGAACTTCTGTAGCATTTGAAGGGTGAAAGAAAATAAGAATAACTTGGGTCAATAAAGTTGTCTCCAGACCAAAGGAAAATTTGTTATCCCTCTCGCAGCCACAGTGACAGTGACATTCATAACATTGTAAATCATGCAACATATTGTGTTTGTGTAGAAATAAAGCGCTAAGCTGGGGTATTCCTAAAAGAATGGGCATATGACGAGGTGCTATCCTGGTTTGATCCTGAACTTTTGGGAATATTCTAACCCATAGGCTTTACCCCTCATGTGCACCAGGCGAATGTTATAAAATATATGTAGATCAAGTTGTAGGAGAGTGACATTCTTACATCTTCAATAACTACATAGAAATAAGAAGGGGACCGTGAGGTGAGTAGTTTTCAATCAGCTGTCGAACGTCAGCATTCTCTTAATATTCCTAATTTGAGTTGTTCAGTCTTAATATTTTTTTTGTTTCTTTCTTTCTACAAGATCGAATTCCCAATCTTCAAGGATTTGGTGATGACAAAGGTCTCAAGGTTTTTAACTTTCGTTTGGTTGAAAACAAAGCAGGATGACATCAGTTACACCTCTGTTGTTCCCTTTGAGTCTGATGATCTATGTTCACTTTCAAACATGAGTAGAGTTCTCATGTTCCTAGTTGGATCAACATCAGGTTCTATGATGGAAGGTTGGTAGGAAATTACATTGCCTTCTAGTTGTGCTGATTATAATTCACAAGAAATATTTGCATTGTCTTCTATGTTTCCTAAATAAATTCATTTTGCAGTGGTGAATGATTATCATTTGATTTTCAACTTGAATGGTGTTCTTGTGTCGATTGTCGATGGTCAAACTAGATCTCGCCTAGTGCTTTTGAAACATGGCCTAAAAGAATTCCTTTCTGCTTGTGTAAAAAGTTCACCATTACATATGGTCAATTGCAATGAAAAGAAACTTTTTAAGGCACTTGGAATTAATCATTAAAAAAATTGGTGTTCTTCTTCCGTCTTCTATAATAGTGGACTAGACATTCTACCTCAAAAATGATTACTTCTTGCTCAAAAAGCTTGACAAGCTTATTTTTCATAAAAACGTAGAAGATTTTTTTGGTCTATTTCCTAGTACATTGGATTCAATGTAATTTGGTCTTGCATTGAAGACAACTTGGTCTTGCATAAGCGCTGATTGTTTATGATTTCAAAATTATGCATTTGACAAACATATTATTCTAGGTTGTCATAAATCATTCTAAGATTTGTTTGCATGTGGCCTGGTGGCCACCAGGTGCTTCATGTAAGTAGTTTAACATTCCCATTATATTTCAATGGTTTTGTTTTAAATATATGTTTCTTAAAGTATCGTTACCTTGCTTGGTGGCCACCCAATGGTTTTTCGGTAGAGTTATGGCTTGTTGTACTTTATATTATTTCAGCCCACAATAATTAATTATTGGTAGGACATGGACATTTTGTTATCAAATTCAATAATTCTTGTAATTTTGGAAAACACATTATTTTTTTGTGAATATGTATTGTGTTATACGAACATATTTTGTTCTTGTTTTAGATGAATGTTTCCTCCAAGCCAAATGCCTTTATCAAAGGCATTTCAATGGCTTCACCTCATGGTTTGCTACCTCTTAGACCTAAAACATTGTTGATTTTCAATTTCAATGGAGGGTTGTGTTATTTCTTATATTCAACTATTTTGCAAGGGTATGTTAAAGTGTTTGGTTCAGAATTGTTGACAAGACCAAATGAAAGTTAAAACGAGAATGAAAAATTTTCTTGCAAAGGCATTTGAAAAGTTTTACATCACAATTTGGTCTTGTATGAAATTCAAAGATATGCTAGAAATTATTCCAATGCTGATGTTTGATAATTTCATGAATCAATTTGTTTTCATTTGGGGACATGAGTAATGTTTTAAGATATCTAATGAAATTTCACCTAAGTCCCATTATTATTTAAAGGATTTGAAAGGCATGTAATATGTTTGCTACATGTTACCTTATGGGAACGAGGATCAAACATTAATGATTGATGATGAACCCAATAAGGCAATTTGGAATCCAAATTGAAATGGTCTTTTTCTTAATCATTCAAGGGACAAAGCTTGTCAAAGACCAAGGTGCAATGGTTGGACTTGGCATTTTGTTTTGTGGCCATTGTTGGTTGAATTATCATTGCCAATAATGTTCAAGCTCATTATGAGGTTATGATCAAATATTCTAAACCTTGTTTAAGTTCCTCTTTGAGAAATTATTATTGGTTCCTCCAATATATGGATAACAATAATGACAATGTTTGCAATAACCAACCCCCTTTAAAAATGCATGTTCCATCTTTTCCATATTTATTTTTCCATTATGTAAATCATTTTCTTATATTAATTTCTTTTGCATTGTTATATGTTTTCATATTCCCTTGTGGTCTTATATTCACTTTTCTTTGTAATTGATTTGGATTGTTGTTTACATCACTTTTTTCTTGGTGAAAAGTGGTTCAATACCTTTAATGTGCTTTCACATTTTTCCTAAACTTAATGTGATCACTAAGATGCTTCTCTCAAAAATATTAGTAAGGGTGCTAGTTCACCTTTGGTTATCAAATCACACTATTGCTTTTGCACCTAAACAAATAGTCACTACTTCAATCATTTCAACAAAACACTATAGTAAAATCATTAGGCTTGACAAACAAGGCATTCCCATTGCCTTTTAAGTTTTCACCAACTTGGAAAAAATCCGTCTGATCACACTTCATACACATGTTCCTATGTAAAGTAAATTTGACAATGCCTTGAATAATACAATCATGTTATCACAAACATTGATAAGGCTAGAGGGGGGATAAGGCTTAAACTTTAATTATTGACTAACTAAAATGCAAACTATCATTCAAACATGTCTTGTAAAAAAAATCAATCACATAATAAAAACACATCTACTACAGCTAATGAATGGCATGGTTAATTGACAACCTATAGTACAACAATTTGGCTATCATTGACATGTTCATAAGGTTACATCTGACTAAATGGATGATGACCTAAATATTCATATGGTTCTATTATTCTACAAAACTTTAGCTTTGTGGCAAAATGATGCCAAATTTTCACCTTTGTTTCAAGTGTATATGTAGTCAACCACCTTCAAACAAAAAAATGCAGCTGCAAACATAACCCTTGAGATCTTGCATTTCAAAATATACCATGCTATCTTTTTTCCTGAAAAAAATTAAAATTATCCCAAATTATTTTTAAAAATTCAGTGAACACTCATTTGTTTCAAAGAAATTTTGAAGGCGATTAAAAAAAAAACTTCAAAGTATTTGTGTGCACAAAGTTATATAAATTACAGCCTTTAATTTTCTGACAAACTGGTGCAAAATTGCACCCAAAAAAGTTAAAAGAAGTATATATATTTGCAGATTCTTCAAAATCTCATTAACTTTCAATCATACCCCACAAAAGAGTTCACCAGATTTAGACAGGTTCCTAGCGTTAAGTCAGGTTTTTCTCCTAGATTTCTTACCATTTTGAGAGTTTTTCAATAACAATGCTAAATCCTTTTTGGGATGATCACCACTAGTGCTCCATCATGAAAATGAAACAAGAAAAAGAAAAAGAAAAAAAGCTTGATAAACTGTGAACTCTCTTCTTCCTGGACAAAACAATTGACTACGCTTGAAGAAAAGAGAAGAAAAGAATGTCCATAACTAATTTTGTATGATGATTTATGCAGGAAGGAATGGAATTTACTCTAGACATGTCTAAGATCTCTGGAGTTTGCGTTTGCACTTAAACTCCTCATTTCGAGTGCACTTGACACTTACAGTATGTAGCACTCAACAACTTGGACTTGACCTCCATTGAATCCGTGGATCTGAGCTTTAGCACATGGGAATATTGTTCTCCATTGTCATCCATTGATCGCCACTATCGTCCACCGTATGGATGTGCTTGTCCCTCCACCCTTCGTAGAAATATTTAAGCGTGATGAGAAATGATCAGCAGTTTCAAGAGCAGACCAGAGAGAAAGAAAAAAAGCGGTCATTTCTTTAATTCAAGTCTTCCCCGGCCTCACTCCCACCCCAAATATATTCCTGATCTCTAATAATTCATGATCACATGATGTCTATGTCATTTTTGAACTTGTCACATGCATGCAGGGATTTGTTTTTCAATTTGGTGCTAATATCAAAAATTTGACAAAAAAGATTTACATTAGCAAATTTTTTTAAATCCAAAATATTTCCGAAATTTTCGAAAAAAATCGAAAATTTTAGTGCAAAAATAGTTTCGAAACTTGTCAGCAAATTTCTTTGGGGCTGGACTAAAGTGCAAAATTTAGTGCTGTAATTTACAATCATCATCTTGAAAGTGCACGCTTTGCGCAATACGTCCATTTCATTTGGTAGCCATTCGCAGCAGTAAGCGGCAGTAGGCGCAAGCTACGAACGTGCTGATAACAGGTAAGACTATCTGTAGACTGTGACATCTGTTCGTTACCGACGCACGGACGATTGGTACGCTGATACGACAACAATAGATTGCTGTAACGCTCGTTGCACCTGTGGCAGTATCGTAACGAGACTATCTAAAATTGCTACGATTGAAATCGATTGATAAATACGTAGGTGCGCGCGTGACCTTATTTACCGACAGTCGCAGAACTTACCACGAAATTGGAACCCGTAATTATTAGTACTAATACGTAGATATTAGTAGACAAGGATTTAAATTGCTGAATCTCCACGTGCACTGATTATGCCGGATGTAGCTTGCAAATTGATTAGCCAATTGAAGACCCGCACAAGAGTTGTCGGCCAAGGTTTGTGCATTAACTATGCTACAAAAACAGCTGACGTACACGCTTTGACGGACAGATCAATATGCATTTGTGGGGGCTGCAGTTCGACGACTTTCCGTTTGTAACAAAAAACGACTATCCTCAACCTCCGGCGGCTGCATTTGGATTTTGCGTTGGCGTAAAAACGGAGCACGAAGTAGCCTGATTAACTGCATGATGATTCCTGCTGCATTGGATTTTCCGTTGGTGACAAAAGAGTCGCTCTGATCGTCATCACATTGTCAAAAAAAATTTCTCTTCTGTAGTTGGACTCCAGGAAATGTGCCCAGGGATTGTGTAATTAATATTTAGTAGTCATGGACTACGACCACGTGTTAATTTATCATATCATTGCCTAATTTTTTAGGGTAGTGCATAGGAAAAAATTCTCTTGAAACTTGCATTTTAGGATCAAGCAGAGGATATGGAAATTTTAGCCTCAGCGTTTCCTTTAATGGCGAATTTACGCCAAATTTCAACCTGAAAAATAATATTTCGACCCATGAAAATTTCAAGGAAAAAATGGCCCGAATTCCCCAGACCAAATTATTTTTTGGATGATGGCCACTATGACTACATCACAAAATTGTTCAAAGAAACGTTAGTTAGCCTCATCAGGCAAGCTGAGTCTTTTTTGTTGGGGACCAAAAATCATGAAAAGGCGACATAGTTGTCTGAAAATGGAATATTTGGTCACAGGTTTCCTATTTGAAGAAAATAGATTCACCTACAAAGGGTCAGAAAAACTGTTTTTTCAGGGACGGTTTTGAAGCATTTATGCTTACTGGCTACAGTTTCAGGCGTTCCTTGAAATAAAGTCTGCAGTTAACCAAAAATTCTGCCTATGGATGCTTGCCACCTGGCTCCAAAAGTGAGAAATAGAAAACACTGATCAGTCTTTAGCAGTGCTCATAATTCCACGTGCAGCAGCAGCGCTCATGATTGACGACAAAAATTCAATTAAACATCACCAGTTTTGTATAGATCTAGTATGAGAGTTCAAATTCTCCTGATTTCTTCTAAATATGCACTATCTTTGCAGCAGCATGTTAGAGAGATCACACGAGTGTGCAAATAAATTTGTTGATTAGGGACCTTAATCACGTGTGGCTAGAGGCCACACCTGAGTAGCTCATGATATCTGCATGCACAGAAAAAATGCATTCTACCCTTTCAAAAAGAGTTTCCAACAATATAAACTCCAACAACTATTGCACACAAAGACGTCCACTAGTATGATATAATTGTAAGGCTTGTCACCTCTTTTTATCACAAGGAGACCATACATGTAATTAGTTAGTGGGTTGTCAAAAACCACACTTAGATCTTGCAAAATCTTCACAACATGCAGTCCATCTATCTATTCATTCATACAGCAGCTCCATAGCTGTCTCTTGTATGTGGATTATAAATGAAATGGATCAAACTTTTGAATAGATTGAAGGGAGTTTGATTAAATGGGTCATCTGCACTTTCATCTCAAAGTTGTCTGTGTAAGTTCTTAATGTTCACCCTTCAAATCCTCAATCCTACTTATAACTGCAGCCTGAGTGCTGCAGTAGCTAGGTCATTGGTACTCTTGTTGTTATTGGGACTCAATATGCCTGTCCTGTGATAACCCCCAGCTGGAGCAAGTTTGCAAATCTATACAATATATGCACTCGGATTCTGGGACACAAATATATGCATGTTATATGTTCTGCTGCAACTTTTTGTTTTGATGTTGATCTTAATGTGCATCGGTGCCCTGAGGCTCAGAACTTAAGAAAGAGAGAGCCAGAGATGCTGGAGACTAACTAATTGAGCTGCTGGTTCAATGTTCTGGATTGATCAAGCAGAAGAGAGAAACCTCAGAATTCACATGATCGTACAGTTTCTAAGTTCTGATAGAACCATTTTGAATGGAACTGAGATCTGTGCACCAAGGTAGCTGGATCAGAATCATGGCCAAAGACAAAGTTCAACATCACGATCTGCATTTCACATTGCAAAATTCAAAAACTCTAGAACTGTGGGGGCTTGCATGACAGCTGCAGTCATGAGTCAAGTGTCTTCTTGAGTTTCCTCTGCACATAAGGAAGATGCAGAAACTGGAAAGCTACTGTGCGAGAGGCATGAAAAATCATCTCAGAGCTGTTGCAAAGTCCGAACACTAGTCTCGTAGCTGCAAACCAAATCGAAGCAGAACTGTCCAAGACAAATGTCAATCATCTTCTAGCTAGGTAGGTAGGCAAAGATGTACTAAAAATTCATTTATCAGTTGTCTGACTCTTCGAGTCTAGTACAAAATTGCAGTCACTAGTATAAAAGAGAATGGAACTGAGATCTGCACCTAACTAGATCAGAATCATGGCCAACGCCAAGTTCAACATCACCATCATTCACACTGCAAAATTCAAAAAATGTAGAGTGGGGGATTTGCATTACAGCTGCAGTTGTAAGTCATGTGTTTTCTTGAGTTTCTTCTGCACATAATGAAGATGAAGAAACTGGAAGCCAAGTCAAACTTTCTGTCCAGAGTAAATGTCAATCATCTTCTAGCTAGTAGCTAGCTAGATAAAGGTCTGATGAAACATTCACCTCTCAACTGGTTAACTCTTCCCTAGCCCTTGGAGATGGTTCTGAAACCGACCTACAGCACTCCCAGAGAACCTACTTATTGCAAATGTTTTTCTGTGTTTTCCTTCAGATTTTCCAATGTTACGATTTTCCAACCTGCATGAGTCATGACACAAATTCCTCAAGATATGGATCTGCCCAGAGCCCACTTCCCGAAATCCAGCATTGCAGCGAATGGGTTCTTCTTCGCATCATGAACTATAGCATACACATTCGGGTGGAATCACGCATTCCCGTTGTTGTTGGGACCATCTTCATGTGGGCGCAGAGTTTCGCGATCTTCCAGCTGAATACACAAATCACAGACATGAATCATCAGCTTATGATCCCGAAAACCCGAAAGACATGAAGAGGAGAATCATGAATTGAATCATGAGCATTCACACCTGCAATATTGCATCTGCAATTCCAGCTTCAACAACAGTGCCATCTGCTCCTTCTGCAACGTTCGCAGCTTCCGCATGATATTCTGTCCACACCAAAACACAGAATATGTGAGCGAAAGAAGTTGCTAATCATCTGCACTCAGTCGCACACCTTTCAATCTGACATTTTAAGCTGCTGGCCGTGTTTTACATAGAAAATCTCATCATGGGACCACCCACGAGCTGAAGACAAGCATGAATATCTGGAAAGGCCTCCTGCACTAGGAGCTGCAGCTAGTACATACAATACACCCACTGGGGTTTGAAGGAAGAAATGTATTTACCACGGACAGCTTGCTGTGTAATAGTGGCCAGCACATGCAAAATATGAAAGTGAAGCATATCTACAGCCAGACGCGTGTTGTATTCCTCTATAGAATTGTTGTATAAATTACTGCAGCACAAATCAATCCATCCAGATATTGAAGCATCATGGAGCTCCAGCTGAAGCTCAGAGATTCAGTTTCCACAGAACATGAGTGAGTTCACAACGAAAATTCTCAAAGAATCTGATGATGAGCAGCAACATAGGATCTTAGATTCTTATACCGGACTACTGTGCGCCACCCCGGCAAGTTTCTGCGTGTGTAGGGATGCAGAATTACTCCAGGATGAAGAGGAGGCATTGTGACCAATGCGTGGATAATGTCAACCCAACACAGGTCAAGCGGCGGCGGCGGCATCTGACCCATCGGTGGTTGCGGCGCCCCGGGGATTGCAGGGATTGGAACCCTAGTGGGAGTCCCTGCAGCTGCTGAGAGCACTGGAGGAGGATTCTCGTCCTCTGCGGCTTCTACTTGCATACCCTCATCAGCTGGCCCTGCAGGAAGCTTGTTGAGGTTGGAGTGAGCCATCTTGTTTCTTTCTTGTTTGGGAGTAACTTGACAGCGATGAGATGAGCACGAAAGCTTTCGGATATTCCAGCAGACTAGTAGAGAAGCAAGCTGCAAATCGTTTAAAAGCGAACTTGACTATCTATCTGTGAAAAACCAAAAGAAAGTACGAGTTCGAGAAACTTTACGAAATACGAAACCCTGAACGATCAGAAAGGAAGATACGGAAACACAAGCAAACGAGGTAATCTAGCGAAAGACTTGGAAGGAAAAAAAGAAGACCGGGAAACAAAGAAAAGAGTCGAGAGAGAAAGAAAAAGACAAAGGAAGCACAAGCAAAGGAGGCAAGAGCGTAAGACGAGCAAGGAAGGAAGGACGATCGGGAAACAAACGGAGGAGTGAAGAGCCAGAGAGAGAGACGAAGAAACGGAAGTACAAAGGAAACAAGAGGAAAAAAAGAGGTTTGTGTTTCCCATATAAGTAGGTAAAGTGTACAAGCCATTTGGTTTTACTGCTGGTGAACAGGGGTTTCTATTGCTCAATTTTGTCATTTGAAAAACTTTGCCCAATTTTTCGAAAAACATTTAGCAAAATTTGATGAATTTTCTCTTTTAGAGAAACAACAAAATTTCCAAAATATTCCCAATTCCTTTGTCTAAAAATCATTAAAAATGTCAAATATAAAAGCATTGCTGATCAGCATTTTTTTTGGTTGAATTTCTTTTTTTCATCCTGGTCATGTCAAAAGGTAAAATCATTGGGAATATTTTGTTGTTGCAATTTCCCCTTTTCTCTGAAAACGTTTTCCAACTTTTCAAGATTTTTTTTTTCCCTCCCAAAAAAGTTTCACCACATCTTGACTGAGTCTTTAGTGCATTGGGACATTTCACAAATTTTCTACTATTTGATCAATTTTGTAAAACATTATTGCCAATATACTTTAAATCTTTTGTGGGATTCACACTAAGACTTAATGTTTTTTTTTCTCTTTTTTTCTTTTTTGTGATGTTGCCTCATTGGCCATCATCCACAAATTATGAGATTTAGCCACATTTGGCTATACACCAACCACCAAAGTAGAAAATGTATGAATATTTTTGTATATTGGCTATTCAAGTTTGAACAATGTGTAGGTTCAAGATGGTGATTGTATATATATATATATATATATTTCAGCTTCTGACTTTCCTTTTTTTGAACAAGGAATATTTGAGAGAATATTTTTTTTTGTAAACAAGTTTCACCAAATGACAAAAAAATTCCACAAAAAAAAGAGTAGATGCTACATCATAAATTTGGAAAGAATTTATTTTTTCATCATGGTGTGTAATAAGCATAATCATTTGGCAAATGAATTTATTATCTCACATGAAATCTTTGAATCTAAACCTTAATCTCAAAACCCTAATGTCAAAACCTAAATGTCAGTTATAACACAAGATTTTTTTTCTATGGATCTTTTAATGCCATTAAAATAGGAACCAAATTGCAAGTGTATAGAGTTAGAGTGTGGTTTTATATATTTGTAACAAACTAGCACTCTAACAATTCTTTTGATTTTAAAAGAAATTTTTAATTATCACACTCAAAAGAGTTTGATTATATAGTAACCAGTATATTAGGTCCAGCATAAACCAAAATTTCAAAGCTAACACAAAATCTTTTTTATGGATATTTTAATGTGGTCACTATAAGAACTCACCCATATTGGGTGGATAATCTTTTTACATGGACCCACCAGTATGTTATGGAAAATACATTCCTTACCCAACTGGTAATCTTTTGTTACCCTTTTAATCATGAGTGTTAAATGTTTCAAATTAAACTAACTTGCTTCCTAGTAAGTATATATTTGAAATTTAACTTTAAATTATTCCAGGGGAAAATAAAATTTGTGAAGTGGGTAAAAAGAGGGTATATGAGCAAAATCATTCTACAGCACATATGCATTTCCATGTTTTGCAATGCGCATGGTCACGATAAACCTATAAAATTTTATAGTGACTAATGGTTGAACATGTTTTTGTTTGGCATATTTTAATGTTCATAACATTAACTATCTTGAACAATTTACTTTACCACTTCCTTTTGAAATACCTTTAGATTTTATGGCGATTTACCATCATAAGCATGCTTTGAATATATTCTAACAATTGTTGATTGGTTTAGTGTTGTTTTTGAAAACTTTTTTTTGTAGGTTGTTTGAAATTTCTTGGGTTAATTGTTGCAATGTGAATTGCACAAGTTATTTGTCTTTCTCCACTTTGAAATGTGTCCCAATTGTGTAAGTATTTTCATTTACCTTACATCTACCTAATTATACCCATGCATGGGTACAATAAATAATGAAATATTTCTCTTAACTTGTTTTATTTTTTGAAATAATAAACATCCTTCATTTATCTCTCCTGCTACTTGAATTGATAATTTTGCAAAGCTTAGTATTATCCTTACCTTAATTACTCAGCTTGGAAAATTGAAGTTTAAATATACATGTATCCATTTTCATCTACTTCAAACCAATTTTGTAAAAGTTAAACATTTATGCAAGTAGATTCAATTGAAATACATATGAAAGATGTGGTTCTTCATTTTTTCTATAATAAAATAAAATTTATTCATATATTAATCATTGTGTAATATAATATATTCTACTTTCAATTCACCACAATCTCCTTATGACTATTTGTCAGTTTTTGTGACAATGAACCAAATTATTTATTTTACCATGCTTTTGCCTTTGCCAAGTTACAATCTGGTGGATATTAAATCATCTTAATCAATTATTGACTTTTGACCTAGTTATCAAGTTGGTTATCAATTTTTAAACACTTATACAAAATAAATAAACAAACATAAATAATAATACTTATATTTTTAATTTTTTTAAAACCTTGTAACCAGCTAAGAATTGACATGATATCAAATGGTTGTTGATTGGTTATTGTATAATCTGCCCTTATGCATGACTAACAACTATTATTTGTTTTAAAAATATTTATTGATAACCTGTGTGGTTTGAATTATTTAAGAAAAAACGAACCTACATGGTGGTTGAAAAAAACAAAAACTCGCCAACATTCATATCAACATTCTAAAAATTGGAAAAAAAAAAGTTTTAGAAGGTTTTTAATCACCAAATTTCACCCAAAAACTTAATGAAATCATCTGATTTTGGATTTTTTTTTTTTCAAGTTTCTATGTCAGGTTCAAGTAGGTAGTGTAACATAGAAGTATACTTTAAAAAAACTTTGGCTAAATCTTTTCATGGAAGAATGCCACTTCAATATGTCACAAACTAAAAAAAAAAAGCAAACCTTGGCTATCAATGTCATATTAGGAGCTGGATTGTTTTGGTAATTAAATAAAAACAGATCTATCCACACCCGATATGATTTTGAGCCTCTACCTGTATCTAATGTTGGGTTGCTATAGCAATTTTAATACATTAGCCAAGCCAGGGTGAAATTCAAAATTCAAAAAATGTATCAACAAATTTCCAAACTATGAATAAGGGTATGTAGCCTTTCCAAAATTATTGTTCTGAATAGGCTAAAAGTAAATGAAAAATATTTACCCTATTCACATGGTATTGGTTGTAAATATTTTTCTCATTTACCCTAAGTTTAGCATTTGGGTATAAATGAATCAACATAAGTGAAATCAAAATATTTACACAAGTATGGCATATTGCTAAGAGGAAAAAGATAACCTGTGATGCAATTGGCATTGCAAATTACAAATTATTTTCCCTTTGGCAAAGGTGAGCCTAAAATATACATGAGGCGATCAAAATGGCAATAGGGTAAGTCTGAAATGTTTATCAATTGGCTAGGCTAATCAAAAGGGAAGCAAGAAAATTTTACAAGGTGCGTAGTCTATATATTTATACTCATATAAATTGCAACAATATCCAGATTAAAAAACTTACCTAGCCCACATTTATGTCTGTCTCATCCAAAATAGTAAGCACAAAAAATAGCTAGTAAATTAATACATGTCCTTTTGGTTTGCACCATGTGGGGTCATTGTTAGAACCGAATTAGTGGTAGTGATGGGGACCAGTTTACACTCACACAAGTTATTAAAGTTAACCATAAATTATCCTCACTTTCAATGGTATCTACTAAATCTAAGTATGAAATATTGAAACCCAACATTTATTGCACACGGTTTGAGAGTAATTATAGTAGTTGCACAGGTAGCAGCAGCGAAAGAGCTCGAGAAAAATGAAAGACAGGATGAAACTTAGTTTACCACCAAAATTGATGAACAAACTAGTTTGGGTCCTCGTTATTTTGTTTTGTAAAATTTTCATTCCTAGTTACATGATTGATGCCCTGTTACGCCAAAACTGGCCGTTCTCGCCCCTAATCCATTAGGTTAGCAATAACTCTAATCTTGAGTCTTCTTTGAGTTAAGACCTTAAAATATTATCAATAAAGGAGTATTATTATAGATTATCTTAATAAGTATCAACCTTCAATTTGCATTGCATGATAAACAACGGTTCCTCCCACAATTGCCAAAACCATCCAAAGATTTTCTTTCTATTTCTTTTTTTCCCTCTTTCTATATGTGTACTTGTGGATCCATTGGGCCAGTCCATCAAGGCAACCAAGGTTTTCAATAAATCATGTGTAAATAAGTAATTCAACTTGTTTTTTTGGAACGACACTGGAATTTGGCAGGTACCTATCCCAAAACCTTTTTGCGTTAACATAGTTGGGCACTTTGTGAAAAGCACATACACATAAGTACATGATTAAGTTCAAAAAAATGAGAATGCAAAACACCGAACCTTGGGACCAGTGATTTTTTTCAAATTTCAAATATTGTGCCATTGGCTTAGCATCACAAGAGGGATTTAGCACTAAATGGCGACAAGTTTTTTTGAACTTGTCTAAACATTCAAAAACTGCTACCAATTGAAAGCAGGGTTCAACGGTGGCCCAAACGAAAATTTAACTTTTTTTTCCAAGCAACTGGAACCATTTTATTTCTATGTTTTGCATTTTGGCGAAATTTTGCACCAAAAGAAAACACTGCCCATAATGCTTCCTCTTTGTAAAAAAATTCATTAATTTTTTCTTTTGTGTCTGCAGGTACCATCCAGTGCATTTTTTTCCAACAAAAGAAATTTCCAAATTTTTGGAGTAATGTGTTTTAGGTGAAAATTTGACTAATTTCACTCAAATTACCCTAAATTTTAGCAAAATTAGTCGAATTTACACCTAGAAAAAAAATTCTTCCAAAAATTTGGCCAAAATGTCACAAAATTGAAAAAACAATCCTGCTAAGAGTCTTCTCTTCACAGAATTTTCAGCCAGACTGGGTTGTACCCTTTGGAATGTGAAAGATTCTCTCAGCATGTTCCTTCTAAATGCCATCAGTGCTCTAAGTGTGGGAAGAAGGACCCACACTCCACTCCACCCTCACATGAACCCAAAAAGCCTACAGCCAAATAAATGGCTTCACCAAGCTTCAAGACCGCAATCAGATTTTACTAAAAATTCGCTTGATACCTTTGTGGATATCAGGTGGGTACCCGCCAGGTATCACAGGAAGTAATGACGCTAGCATTTTGGAAAGTGGATTGCCTGCAACTTATGGGCATTTAACTTTTCAAACTGCACAACAAGTTTTAAAACTCTCGAAAATGCTCTCTAAATACACTTTAAAATATCAAGGAGGTCTTTATGCCAATAGTAAAGCTCTGGGTTGGTCATAAAACACGGGGCTTACAGCGTGGTAGTAACTAAGTCCAGCCTCACATTTCGGAAATGTTATACACCCATGGGCCTTACCAACCCTATAGCACAAGGTGCACCTTATCATAAGCCTAAACATCCAGAGCTCACAAGGCTATAGGAGTGAGACAGATCTTACACCTACAATTTAGGAATAGGATAAAGGTCATGGCACCTATAAGTAGGTATAGGATCCCTTGCTCCAAAATAGTACATTGCATTAATTCAATGGTCTTTTTGCAACTGACTTGCAATTTTTTGCAGTGAATTTTTGGGTGTCTATTCAATTTTTCTCTCCATTTGGCTGGCAATCATTTTTACATTGGTTTGCTTATCAAGTGTCCAACGTCCAAAAACCTCTCTAATTGGTGTAAACTTGTGGAATGATGTTGTCAAAAGCACCAATACAACATAAAAATGGAAAAAGAGAAAGGAAAAATGTAAGTCCTATTTGAATTTGCAAATTGTTTAACCCCATCTCTAGGAATGGAAGAAAACATTTGACCATACAAATGAATGACAATGTCCAACAATATGCAAATTGTAATAGATCGAATGAGGAGATACTTAAATAGTTTGATGCTAAAAGACTACTGCGAAATACATGAGTTTTTCCAATGTTGGATTATTTCAGCCAAAAGTGGTGATTATCAGTAGCAAGTCACTGCATCTTCATGGCAGAGCCCACTCATGGTGTTTCCTTTGTTGGTGTGTAAAATTGTAGCAAAAGAGCAAATGATACAAACCACAAGTATAATGCATGTAAAAATTTGATCCAATGAGAAGTTGATAAGTAGGTTGAAGTTTATGGTTAAGGTTTAATTTTAATTAGTTGTTGAACTTTATACCCTTACAAACACTTGTTTTAATTTAAATCTTAGCATTGAAGAGTGTGTACATGAAATTGGACCTTATTTTTAAACTGGCATGGAGCTTCTTGAATTTGGAACAATATGCTAGATCCAAAACCAAAGGCTACAATTGGAAGAACCATGTTGAAATCCGCAATCCTCCAAATAAATTTTGAATGTCAAAAGTGGGACTAGAGATTCTCTTCAAAGAAAAAACCACACAACACTAGACCGAACCATCACCAGAGGTCAGAATAGATATATTGGCATATAACTGGTGAAGGCCAAAATTTGAAAGACCCAGCCCCAGCTTGACTTTGCAAACAATTTAACCAGCAACCAACCAGTTGTTCTTTCATGAAACCCAATGGTTCTTTGAGGTTTTTGAAATACCAGAAACAGGCAATTCTTTGATTTGGATTTTTTTCAGACACCCAGAAGTTTAGAATTCTTTGATTCTGTTTTCTTAAAACGGTACCCAGAACAGGCAGTTCTATCAACAATCAAAGAACCGCCCAACACTGGAAATTATGGTCCATCTTCCGTCTGCGTGCTGGTGAGTGTTGGTTCACTGTGGGTCTTTATCTGCTGGAAGACTCAAGGGAAGAGATGCAATGCTGGAAGAAGAGACCAAACCATGAGCATGGACATCAGTGTTATTTTTTCCTGGAGAAATTTCGCCATTTTTTGACAAAGAAATTCGGAAAATTATGTTTTGCAAGTGTGACTTTGACTAAATTTTCTATTTCTGGGTGAAATTTCGCTAAAATTTTGATACCCAAAAAATGAAAAAAAATACTGATGGACATGCTAAGTGTTGTCCCCAACTCGAGCTCTACCCAGCATAGAGATCTGCTTTGTTTTTTTCCCCTTTCTTCTGCTGATACCCATTGGGGATCACAGACAAAAAAAGAAAAAAATTGGGGAAATGTTTTTAAAAATTGGAATGGCTGCTGGAGCAGACATTCTGTTTCTGGAGATTTCCCCTCCCAAACAGCTAGGTAACTTGGGCTCCAAGTAAGCTACAAAATTGGAGCAGGTCTTTTTATAAATGCAAATAAATCATAGATAAAGATGAGGACAATTGCATGTTCTTAGAATGATTATCCCCGTTTCTAGTTTAGTAGAGTTTCATAAAAGCTTTAGCAGAAGTCTGGAGCTATGATTGTACATTCATTAGTGAAGTACAACCAACCTGTATAGTTGTTATGTTCAAATCCTTCAAATTATGTGATGTTAATCATGATGAAGCATGGCATTCAACGAGAGAATACTTAGGTCTCCTAAACGAGAGTTGGTGTGAACAGGCAGGCCTGACAGGCGGCGTAAGTAAAGTATCATTCATGACAGCTGCTGCTGCCTGACCTCATTACTACAACACTTTTCCTCATTAAATTCTCCCTCTCTCACACCATTACTCCCCTGGGTTCATACTGTTCATTATTCCCAGTTCCCAACAACCCTCTCCCCTCTGCAGCGAAGCAAGCAACCCACCCCACTCACCGATAAGACTCTCCTTCTCCTTCACATCCTCCCCCGCCCCCAAACACACAACTCTCCTTCATTCTAATTGGGAATTATAATTTGGAAAGGAAAGAAAATGAAAGAAACTTTTTTAAGAAAAAATTTCCTCCCTTTTTTACTTCCTTGCATTTTGCACTAGATAACTGGATGGGGAGAACCAGGTCTAAAACTGGTTGTTATTTTATTTGCGAGAACTGGTATGTCTAAGAGCTGGAAAAAGTGAAAAATATTAAAATTTTGATATGGTCCATTACAGTTCTCACTGACTGTAAAAATAAAATAAAATAAAATTCAAGAACCATTCTCAAAATTTGGTGAGAACCGCCCAACACTGGTTTGATCCTGAACTTTTGGGAATATCCTAACCCATGAGTTTTACCCTTCAATGTGCACCAGGCAAATGTTATAAAATACTAGTGGGTACCCGTGACCTTCAGACACTGTGAAGTCCCATGGTTTCTTTTAACCATATTTATTTTCTTTAAACTGGGAGCGTGCCTCTCCCGGGCAAGACAGTTTCGGCAGATGCGCGGATCCTCCAAAGGGGCCTCTTCTTCCTCTTCATTCATTGGTTTAATGAGGATTGTTGTGTTGAAGGGGGGAGATAGGTGAAGAGGTCCGTTCCACAGGAAAGGTAACTAGGGAAACAAAAGGGATCCCAAGTTCTAGTGTAAATTGAGAATTTTTTTTGTTTCCCTAGTGTAAAGTTGACTAATTTTCCTAGTATTTTTGAAATTTTCGTCAAATTTTTGATATCACAAATTTATAAATAAATTTATTTTAAAAATCAAATTCTTAAAATTTTAAAATATTTATAACAAAGAAAACCTGATCCCAATTTTCAACTTGGCAAAATTTAATTTTATCGCAAGTCTTTACATGTTGTAAAAACTAAAAATTAGTTAAGTATAAAGTAAGGCCCCTCCTCCTAGACCCCTTATTTCTGAAACTCACCTCACCTGTGGGCTTTACTCCCCACCAAATTGTAAAGCATAAGGTAAACTATATCATAAGCTCAAAAATATTCATTATGAAGGGCGTGCTAACCGTAACCCCCTTACCCCAAAGGAGGACAACTACACAGACAGACACCTAAAATATTATATATATCGATATGTACATCACAAGTTGTAAGAGAATGACCTTCTTACATCCACTCTGTAAGATCTCGCCTCTTTTCTAAGAGAGATATTCATGACCAAAGATGACTGCCAATTAGACTACAAATTTTCTCCAACTGCTTTTCACTTATTGCCACTCAGCCCCACTCAGGGTTCTCTTTCCAATTTTGTGACATAAAGAATTTATGGATCTTTCCAAAATCTAGCAAAATTAGTTGAGTTGAGACTATTAGGAAAAAACAAAACCAATTTTTGTGTCGACATGGCAACAAAACATTTGAGAAAAAAACACTTATTCCAATGTAGCTGCACAAGCAACAATAAGACTATCTCCAAGAAACGGGTATCTAAAGGTCTGGCTGTTGAGGGGGTTTAGAGGGGTGGAAGTGGGAGGTAGGCAAAACTTCAGATGATTCCACAGTACAAATTGTCCCTGCATGCATTGTCATCATACAGGGAACTTTTGATGAGGTAGTTTAATGTACATTGTAACTCATGTTATGTCACCCCTCACCTAACTACTTCAATGCCAACATTGGAAACTCTTAGGTTTGTTACAGAGTACATGTCTTATGGATTATTGAGAGTTTAGGATGCCCTAGCCATGATGGCATGACCAAGAACAATTTTGATCAGTTCTGGGTTCGAATCCAGTTTCCAAGATAAGTTTTAGGGAACTTGGAAACTGCAAACTTTACATTCTAGATAGTAGAGGATTGTCACTAGAACAGAACAAAAGAATTTTTGGCCACTGGTTAGATAGAACCAGTATGGGGAGGGTATTTCTTTTCTCATGGGGGTATTAAGTGGATATCAGATCGAATATATGCATATATGCCTGCCAGGTTTAACACCAGTATTAGGCGGGTATCAAAACTTATCCACCAGGTCAGGGTACCAATATTTTTATTAAAAAAATTTAATAGGTTCTCATGATGTTGAATCTAATAAATTTGGGAACAGCCAATTATCATTGGGCGGTTCTCACTCACTAGTTTTTTTGTCCAAATAAAAAAATAAAACCAAAATTACAATCAAATTATTGATTTTTTTTCATTAAAAAATCACAGTTATCCGTAAAGTAATGAAAACACAGCACCCGAACCCTCAATTTGGTCATACATGAGGTGGGATTTTTTTAAAACTTGCAAAAAAAAAGTACATTAGCGTTAAGGGGGGTTGAAACTCAATAAACTGAGTTTCATCCTATCTTTCATTTTTCTTGGGCGGCTCCACTACTGCTACATATATTTTGAGTGCTCCTAGCAGTACAACGTTTAATAGTTTGAACGTTGTGCATTAAATGCACAACCTTGTTTAATGATTGTGCATTAAACCTTGTACAATTTACCTTGAGAACCTGACCCGCGTAAATGATTTTATCTCACCGAGGTCCCAATGTTTTTATTTTTTCAGAATCCGGTTCTCATGCAAGTGAGAACCAGTGATCAAGGGTTTAGTGACCATGTGACAGAAAGCAATACCTTAAAAGGTTTCAAATAAGGATAAACAGATGATAACCGAGTGATATTCAAAAGCATTTTTGATACCCACTCAACATTGTTTAACACTTGCCCTCACCTCAATTTAAATTGGTGATTTTAAATTTTAAATTTTTAAAACCAAACCCAACCTGGGTAGAATAACAATGCAAGGTGTTTCTCAAGAACTTGGATCAATAACCTTTTCATCCCTAAAAATATCACAATTGTGTTAATCGATAGTTGAATTGTAATTTTTTTTTAGCTTCAATGGCAACTATGACAATTACCTTTTTTAAAGTTTCTTTTTGCACTCTGCCTTCAAAATTTGTAATTGTATTACCTTTAGATTGCAAAGAAAAAAACTCTTGCCTTGTTAGCTTAAAAGATTTTAAATGATTTGTCAAAGCCTAAATTGCTTTTTTTTGGGTTTCTAAGACTTAGAACCAAACAATTTTTTTAATCTCCTAAAAACTAAAAAACAGACCCAGGCAAGTCTTTGAATTTTTAATTTTCAAATACCCAAACTCAACTATTATCCCAAAAAGAAAACTCATTCGATACTTACTTATCAAAAAAACCTCGGATTCTAAGAATTTTTTAATTTCAAAGAAGCTCTAGTCCACTTCAAAAAATAAATCAATAAATCTTTTTCTAAGAACCTTGGACCTAGTCATGGCTCTTCACATTTCAAAACTCTTGATTCTTCAAAAACTAGTTGTGTTTGCCCATAGATGTTTGATAAAAGCTAAAATCATTCATGCATGTCTATTGTCTTAGGGGAAAAATAAATTTTTATAACATAAAAGGCAACAACAATACGAACAAATTAGTCAATTAAAAAATTTCATTATGATTTTTATTATGAAATTTTCATCAAAAACCTTATTGAATTTCTATAAGATAACATCAAATTGATTCAATAAAATTATCTCAAAAAGGAATTTTATATTAAATTTTAATTTATTTTTAGATTAACGTGTTTTATTTTTATCAATTCTTGCATAATTGTTCAAATCAATTTTTTAAGAATCTCATTTTAGTAAGATTTAAAGGAATTGAAGGTAATTATTTGTATGTTATCAAACAAATTTCATTTTAAAAATTAGTCATATGAATTTTATATTTCATAATGATCTGAACCTTTTGATAGAAAAAGGAAAGTGACAACTGAAAAAAATAAAATGACATAGAGGTATGATTTACCCCACAATCATATTTTGAGAAGAAACCCAACAAGTAGATGAGTAGACTACCAAACAACCCATCAATTGGATGGTGCATCCAAAATCTACACATGCTCATCCATTAGCTTGGGGCAATAACAATCCTAGAAGGTCTAGTTCTGAACTGGATCTTGTTCTACCTACCTCCACATCTGCTCAAAACTGATTTTTAAAAAATTATTAGTACTCCACAACTAATCAAAAGTGACAACCTATTTCGATTATCAAAAAAACACACACACACACACACACACACACAAACATATTTTTAAAACATGAAAATAAAAATATATTATTCTTTTTTAAAATAAAGAACCAGACCCTAGATAATAACATGTTTATGGCCTAGTTCCAGGTCTGGCTTTGAGTTAGTTATTTTATTTTACTTTAAATTCAAAAATTAAAACCAGGGTCCAAGTACCCAAGAACCGGAATTGCCAATTCTTGGTCTCATGTCCAGGCAGAGAACCAAACAACACTGGATAGAACCTCATAACAAGTATCACAGGGCTTTCCATAATTTAAAATAAAATTGGAATGGGTGTTTAGATGTGGTAACATCCCAGGGCTTCAGGCTTTTACCCTATACGTAATTTATTTCAGTCAATTGTACTAGACATGAAAGTGGTTTTTGATAACACACCTTGGTTTCACATTTGTTGAAAACCCGCTGAACACCAAAATTGGTCAAGTTTGGTCGCACCTCACAAAACAATAGTTCATCAGATTTAGACAGGTTCCTAGTGTTAAGTGAGGTTTTGTAAGCTATTTTGGGAATGAAGGTGAAGAGAACTTTTAGGTTTTGCTTTAAGGTGGTCATAAATTCTTTTCAATGAATCCACCATGATTCTGCAAAAAAAAGTTATGTTTCCCATTTTATTAGTTATGGAATTACCTACTCTGAAATCATGTTATTTGCCCGGTGCTAAAAACTTTTGTACAAGTTCAAAAGGTAATTTCAACCAAGACCCATAATTTTTGATATAAGAAGGAACAAATCCCCAAATGTTTTTCAAATTTTAGTTGTATTTCAACTTGCTACTTTTAGGTCTTCTCCTATGTCACAATATCCTTTGGACTAATCCACCATGATTATCAAGGAAGAGTATGCAGACTTATTTGTAATTACTTCCTCTAAAAGCAAAGTAATTGCCAGTTACTCGAAACATTTTCACAAGTTTAGTAGCCTCAAATCCAACTAAGACCCCTTTGATAGGAGAAGCAACAGTCTAAGCCTAACATTCAAAACTGAGTTGCATTTCAACTGATCCGTAATAAAACCCCATATCTGGACCGAGATTGATATTGGGGTCAAATTCTAAAGTAGAGCAAATCAGAATTTCTTCTCGACTTTTCAACCCATCCACAGTATCTATATACGAAGGAAGGTAGTTTGTTTTGTTTTGTAGTTATGAGATCCACCCAACCGGGATGCTTCAGATCATGTTTTTGGTGTGTTTGGAAAGCTCTCGACAAGGAAGGATGCATGGGCTTGGTTCCATGAAGTTTTGACTTGCAGGGCAAAAGTTATTGAATATTGAATGACTTCTTCATTGAAATTAAATTAAATTAAATTAAATTGCAGCTGAAATTTTTGCAGGAATTGGAATGTGCCTTTGGTGTTGCTGGAAGGATCTTGATGAGCAAGATTTAATGAAATTTATTTGGTAAGATTTGGGTTCAGAATGTGGGAGGTATTGATTTTTAAGTGATTTCTGCCACTGAAAATTCAAATAAATTCCAAAAAACCAGGCTTTGGAAAGAAAACTCAGTTGAGGACATGATAACATTTGGGCCAACAGCACAGGCCCACTAGTAATGAATAATAAGGAACTGTCCAAAATCTGTTATTACGTAATTTTATGTACATGGAGCGTGGCAGCTGCAAACACAACCTTTGAGATCCTGATTAAGTTCACAAAAATATCAACGCCATCATGTTTTCTGAAAATTTTCCAGAAGAATTTCAAATCATTTTTTTAAATAATTTTATTCAAAGAAATAATTATTTTTAATTCATTTCCTCAAAAAAATAATTCAAAAGATTCTTCAAAAGATTTCTCTGCACAAAGTATATGTAAACTGTGAACTCTATTCCTCTTATACAAAACAATTGACTACCCTTGAAAAAATGAGAAAGACAGAATGTCCATAAATTAATTCCATCTGATTTTCAGAAGCTGCAGCACATATTGGGATCTACAAATCATGAGAGACGCCCAATGTGAAGGCAGGGTCCCAAAATTTGACAAACCCAATCTTCAAAATATCTAAAGATCATGATTCTGGTAAATTCAAAAGGGTTACTTACATTCATGATCTCGCAAGAAGGAAAAGAATTCAGATCAGTGTTTCTTTACTGGCGAATTTTCGCCAAATCCCTACCTGAAAAATAGGATTTTGACCTATATGAAGGATTTTCCATGAAAAAAATGGCTCAAATTCGCCAGATCTCGATAAAAAAATCCTACCGATCGCTTGATTTTATATTAGTTCCACTAGTTAGCCAAAAATATAGAAAGATTTTGATTTTTTCCTACTTCCACATTCGTACATGTGACCAAATTTGGCTAAATCACTTTCGAGGTGATACCCACCTTGGCTGCATCACAAAATTGGGAAAAGAAACCCTGATTCAGATTACACATAATATAAGATCTTGATTCTCTGTGTTTATATTTAAGTACTTTTTTCACTGACTTAATTTACATGGAAACACCAATCGAGGTAATGAGCTGAGGCACTTGGGAATACTGTTCTTTATCATCCCTTCATGCATGCAGGTAGAATTATGGTTCAAGTGTCATGAGAAAAAATGATTGGCAGCTTCAAGAGCGAACCAGAAAGAAAAGAAAATCGTCATTTCTTCAACTCACTCAGGCTTTTTCCAATAATTTCATGCATCAAAACGTCTATTACGTCATTTCTGAAATGGTCACATGGATGCAGGGTTTTTTTTCCAATTTTCTGATAATTTCGTAAATTTGGCATTTTTTTCCACAACATGTGTAAATTTAGTTTCAAGTTTTTACACCAGAAAATATATGTATATATCCAAAATTTCCCCCATTTTTTTGGTCAAAAATTCTTCAAATTTTGTAAGCAAAATTTACTGCAGTAAATAATTTGCAAAAATCATCATCATTATGAATGTGCACGGTTTGTGGAATCCGTACATTTGGTAGCCATTCGCGACAGTGGCAGGCGACAGGAGGCGCAAGATGTCAGCTTGGCGATAACAGCTAAATACGACAATATTCCGTTCGTGCGCAAGCGAGTGGGCGAATCATCTGTCACAATTGTTCGTTACCACGGCAGGGCACAGGCACACGAACGGCGGCACAGGCACACGAACGGCGGCGCAGGGCTTTGGTACGATGATAATACGACAACAATCGATTTCGGAAGTGTGGCCGTACGTACTCAAACGCCACGCTATCCAAAATTGTCACAATGGAAATCAGATTGAGAGATCCGTGCATGCGCCTTGTCTACCGACAAGCGCAAAATTCGACCATCCGTATTAATACTCATAAGTACATAATTAATACACTAGGATTAGACTGCTTAATCCGCACGTGCACTAACTAGACGGTATGTACCTTTCAATTGATTAGCCAATTAATTGATTAGCCAGTTGAAAACCCGCAACCGACAAACAACCGGGGCGACGCACAGTTGGATGTCGCGTTGACGGCGACAAAAAGAGCTATCGTTCAAGCTTTGACTGATGTCACTCGTCCGCCGTATGCATTTGTGCGTGCGGGGCTAGATTTGGACTTGTTTCCGTTGGCGACAAAAAAAGGACTAGCGTCGCCGCCACGCCACTGGCAGCTTTTGGGATTTTCCGTTGGCGACAAAAAGGGGCATCATGGAATCTATATAGCCTGATCTGCACCCGCACATAATGAATGATTCCAACTGCCTACTTGGATTTTGCGTTGGCGACAGAAGAGTCGAGCGATAGCCGGGCATCCTCTGAACGATGTCGAATTCAATTTTTTCTCTCTTTTTAATTGACTCCAGAAAATGGGTGTTAATTATTTTTTAATATGAGTGCTTAATTTTATCATCATGATCTCGTACGTAGTAGAAAACAAAATCTCTTGACACTGAGCGATAGAATTAAGATTAATCAGAGGACATGCAAAAAGTTTGCCTCATCGGACGGCTCAGTAACAGTATCAGAATGCTCATAATTCCACGTCCAGTTGCAGCCTAACGTTCTCATCTTGAAGACAAAAATTTCAGTTTCAAAATATTACTCACTAGCTCTGCATATCTTGAATTGCTTGTATGCCTTTTCAGATCACCTGTGCTACGTCCCCCATAGATAGTCAATTGGGTTTGAAACTTGAAATCTGAAGATGGAATGTGATGATCTGTGCAGCTCACACAAGTATGCAAATTCTCCTGCATCTCACATCAGATTGATCCATTAGGGGACCTTAATCACGTGTGCACAGAAGCTGAGAAGCTCATCATATCTGGAATGTGCATGCACAGCAAAATGCACGTACAAACGCTTTCCACACGAGTTTCCAAGATAACTCGCAACAATTAATGCACACAAACTTCAAAAACGTCTTTGAGGTACTTGAAAGTTGAACTAGAAAGTTGAACCCATCAAATCCTGAATCCTATAACTTGTAACTACAGCTTGAGTGCTGCAGTAGCTAGGAGTCATGGGTATTGTGATAAAATTGAGGCCCCAGGTGGACTTCTGCGAATCTAAAGAATGCATTTAGTGGAACACAAATATCTGCATTTTATATATATTGTTCTGCACTCTACTATTGTTGAGGATAACAGCACAGTGCATCAGTGTCCTGGGGTTCAGAACATAAGAGACAGAGCCAGACATGGTGCAGACCTGGTGGTTTTAATATTGTTCTGGATTGACGTAGCTGCAGTTTCTTCATTACCCGGGAGAGAACTCAGAAATTTCAGATTCACATGATGATACAGATTTTCTAAGTTCTGAGCCTTTTGCAACCGTGACTTGTGCAGTAGCCATCTCCATAATTAATTGCAGTTACTAGTAGAAAAGAGAATGGAATTGAGATCTGCATCTACCTAGATCAGAATCATGATGAACGACATGTTCAATATCACCATCATTTCACACTGAAAAATTCAAAAACTGTAGAGTCGGGGATTTGCATTACAGCTGCAGTTGTAAGTCATGTGTTTTCTTGAGTTTCTTCTGCACATAATGAAGATGAAGAAACTGGAAAGCTACTGTGGTGCGAGAGTCAAGATGAATCAGCTGCTGCTGGGAACTCTGATCACACTCTTATTACAAATTCCTGAGCTGCAGACCCAAGTCAAAGTTTCTGTCCAGAGCAAATGTCAATCATCTTCTAGCTAGTAGCTAGCTAGATAAAGGTCTGATGAAACATTCACCTCTCAGCTGGTTGACTCTTCCCTGGCCCTTGGAGATCGTTCTGAAACCGACCTACAGCACTCCCAGGGAACCTACTTATTGCAAATGTTTTTTTGTGTTTTTCTTCAGATTTTCCAGTGTTATGATTTTCCAACCTCCATTAGTCATGACACGAATTCCGCAAGATATGGATCTTTCCAGAACCCACTTCCGGAAATCCATCATTGCAGCGTATGGGTACTTCTTCGCATCATGAACTGTGGCATACACTTTGGGGTTGAATCACGCATTCCCGTTGTTGCTGGGACCATCTCCATGTGGGCGCAGAGCTTCTCGATCTTGCAGCTGAATACACAGAACACAGACATGAATCATCAGCTCATGATCCCGAAAACTTGAAAGACATGAAGTGGAGAATCATGAATTGAAGCATGAGCATTCAGACCTGCAATATTGCATCAGCAATTCCAGCTTCAACAATAGCGCCATTTGCTCCTTCTGCAACGCGCAGAGTTTCCGCATCTGTCCACACCAAAACAAACAGAAGATGTGAGCAAAAGAAGTTCCTGATCATCTGCACTCAGTTGCACAGCTGTGAATCTGACATGTTTAGCTGCTGCTGTTTTACGTAGAGAAGCTCATCACGGAACCACCCACAAGCTGAAGACATGATTGTCTGCAAGGGCCTCCTGCGCTAGGAGCTGCAGCTTGTACATACAATACAACCACTGGCGTTTGAAGGAAGAAATGTAGTTACCAATGGCAGCTTGCTCTGCAGTAGTGGGCAGCATACGCACAACACGAGTGTCAAGGATATCTTGAGCTACAAGTATGTTGTTTTCAGCCATAGCCTTGTGGTAAACCGCACTGCACAAATCAATAAATCCAAAAATTGAAGCATCAAGAAGCTGCAGCATCTGGCTTCATTCTACTAGGGTTTGAATCTGAGAGATTCAGATTCCACAGAAAATGCATGTGAGTTCACAACAAACGTTCTCAAAGACTCTCATGAGGAGGAAAATGATTGATGGGATCTTAGATTCTTTTACCTGGCTGCTTCTTCTTCTGTCGCATACATGCCAGTGTAGTGAACGTAGGGACTGCAAAAATAAGATGGAGATCAAGCTGAGACTTAGTCATGACAGTACTCATTGACCTTTGCATAGCAGCAAGCTTGCAGCTTGCAGCATGCAATTGTGTGACCATGGAGATCAGCATTGAATGATGATCAGTAGTTCAGGGATGTTGTTGGAATTATTCTTACCAATAGCCTCCAATCCCCCAACGAAAACCCTTTTTGTAATGGGCTGCAAAGGTCCCATTTTCCATCTTTGTCACAAACGGGTATTTCAACACCGCACCAGCTGGTCCATCACTGTCTCGCTGCAAGAACATCACCATCTGGTTCTTGGTGAGATGCCTCAACTGCAAAAAAACATTGTACAAATCATTACCACGCAGAAACCTCAATCAAAAAGCACCCATCTTCTTACAACCCCAAGAAAACTCCAGATGCAGCATAATTTATGACATCTAGTGATCAATCGGAGAGAATGGGTGGAGGATGGGTCTGACTTACCCTTTCAAGTCCAGCTTGGTATTGCTCGGCGGGTTTGAAATTGATTTTGTGCAGATACTCTTGCACATTCAGCGCAAGAACTGCTCGATCAAAAGTCCTAGAATCAATAGCACCCAAGAATTCAGAATTCACTCCACACTTCAACTGCATTTTCAGTAACCATCAGGTGATGCTGCAACTTCCAGGTTTTGAACGAAGACCGTAGTCAAGCAGAAACGAGTACATATACATTCCAGCTTGAGCACATCAGGATGCATGCAGCAGCAACAGATCTATACTAAAAGAACCTGGACATTGCAAACATATAGAGCTCAGGGGTATACCTTGCAGCCTCTTCTTGAGTAGAGTATGAACCTATGTTCCAACACAAAGCAGAAAAATCAACAGAGGATCTCACAGACAGTTAGACTTGCATTGTAGTGCAAGAACATGTCCGGCCTCATGCATACTCAAATAGAACTCTCAATTGCAAAACATAGTTTTCTATGACTTTCTCAAACTGGAGTAATGCAAGTCTTGAGCATGTAAGGGTGGATGGAGTATAAGAACAACTACCGAGACGCCGTTCAATTCCGCAATCCCTGCAACCACAAAACACACATGGCATTAGGTTTGGAATCATAATAGAATCATGGTTACAGCTTCTCTACTGCATTATGAATGTCATGCAAGAAACCAAACTGTTCAGCAACAGAGGATTGGAGAGTCTGTGGAGAGCTCACCAGAAACGGGTTTCCCACCGACCCGTGTGACGATTGTAGACAACTCCTTGATATTGAGAGGTTAGTGGCGCAAGACGTCGACGTCTCCTTGACTGCGATCTGCCCGCTTCGGCCGAACGTGCTGGGTTGATTGGGTTGATGACATTCCCAGCGACTCCTTGGGGGCGTAGTCGTCGTCGTCTCCTTGCATGTCTGCCGGTCGCGGGAGCTGCTCTGTTTGGGTGGTTAACATTAGTACCTGCAATGGCGACGGCTTCTGCAAGAACCGGTAGAATTACTTCGTCCTCGTTCATGATCTCCTCCATGGGCGCATCGTCTAGGTCGTTATCCGGCAACTGCTGTTGCTGCTCCTCAGGGGGATTTTCAACAAGAGGCAACTGCACATCATGAGTACTCTGATCGACTCCATCACCTTTTTCTTCTTCTTCCACCGTAATGGTCAGGTGCAGCTGAAGTGCCAGAGTTTCATCAATATCGCCACCAGGTTTAGCTCTGTCAAGATCTTTTTCACAAGTTGCTGCTGCTATTGCAACTCCAATTGGATGCACTTCAGGAACGGGGACTAGATCGACATTGCCGGGGCTTGCAAGCATGTACCTCGGAACGTGGAATCTCGACTTCTTGGAGGCAGGAGGACAGTGCTCCTTCTCATGTGGAGAGCTTGGCACCCAGTGCATGGGTACGCCCCATGCAAAGCTCGGCAGCTCGTTGCTTCCAGGAATTTGCAGAAAGGTTCCATGAGGAGGAGGAGGAGGTAGTGCCGCCAATGCTTGGACAATATGAAGCCATCCGAGCTCCGCCGGCAGCTCTGGCATCTCGACCGTGACCTCGCCCATGGGTGGCGGTGGCAGGGGGATGTAGATTTCTACCGGCGGAATTGCAAGAGTCCGAGCTGCTGCTGAGACCGCTGGAGGGGGAGGGTTCTGGTCCTCTGCGGCTTCTACCTGTATCTCCTCATCAGCGGCTGCTGCTAAAGGAAGCTTGTTCAGGTTGAAGTGAGCCATCTTTTTTCTTGTTGGATAGGAACTTGACAACGATGAGATGAGCACGAAAACTCACGGATAAAACTAGTAGAGAAGGAAGCTGCAAATCGTTCAGAAGCGAAGTTGGATATCTATCAAGTGAAAACCCAAAGAAAGTACAAGCTCGAGAGAAACTTTGCAAAACTATGAACGATCAGAAACTGATGCTCATGAAAAGCAAAAGAAAATTCTAGCTTGACAAACTTTGCAAAAATACTAAACCATGAACGATCAGAAAGGAAGATTGTGAAGCACAAGCAAAGGAGATAAGTCAAGCGAAAGAGTTGTAAGGAAAGAAATAAGATCTGCAAACAATAAACAAACAAAAGGAGTAAAGAGCGAGAGAGACAGAGACAGAGACAATGGAAGCACAAGCAAAGGAGGCAAGAGCGAAAGACAAGGAGGGAAGGAAGAAAGATCGGCAACCAAACGAAGGAGTGAAAGAGCGAGAGAGAGGAAGTTCAGGAAGCACAATAGAAAGGAAACGAGAGGAAACGAAGAACCTTGTGTTCCCTAAATAATTAGGAAAAGAACAACATTTCCAGAACGTTCCCCCAATTTATTTGTCCAAAAATGACAAAATTTGTGAAGCCATAAAAGCACTGCTCATGAGCATTTTTATTGTTTTTTATTTTTTCGTATCCTGGTGATGTCAAAAGCAAAAATGGCATTTTATTTATTTGGTCAACTTTCTGAGGTTTTTTTATTTTTCCTGAAATTTTTTCACCACATTTTGACTGAGTCCTTGCTGAATTGGGGCATTTTGATCATCATTTTTTACTATTTTGCACAATTTCGTAAAAATCTGTTGCCAATCAGTTCTAAATCTTTTGTGAGATGCGCAATAGTAAGTGATGTTAGTAGTGTTTTTTATTTTCAAGTTTGTGATGTCATCACATTGGTGATCTCCCACAAGGAGATTTAACCACATTTGGCTATAAACCAATTATCAAAACTTGTAGAAAATGTATTATAATTTTTAGTGGAGGTAGGCCTCGGCTCAAAACGCAATCTGAAATTTCAGAGTGCCATGTGGCATCATTCAAACACTTTCAAAATAAAGAATTATTTTTTCTTGTTGCCTTTCTTTCATAACACTTGAATTATTCTGTCATAATTATATGAAAAATCTTTAATTACATTTTCCATTAAAATTTTCATATTATTGGGTGCTAGGCCTACCTCCACTCTAGGTCCCAAAAGGGATCAACTAGTTTTATATACTAGCTACTCAAGCTTGAACAATGTGTAGATTCAACATGGCAATTTTTTTAAATCTTTCTTTATTTCTGGATTTTTTTAAAAGAGAATATTCAACAAAACAAATTTGCCAAATGATGATAAGTTTCACCAAAAAAAAACATTAGATGCTACATCATAAATTCAAAATGAAAATACATTTTTCATCAGAGTGTGTAATCAGCATAACCATTTGGCAAATGGATTTATAACCACAAACTAAATCTTTAAACCACAAAGTTAATCTCGAAACTTAAACCTTAATGTCAAAACCTAAATGTCAAGGACTAGAACAAACAATTTTTAATCTATGAAACTTCTAATGCCATGAAAATAGGAAGCAAGTTTCATGGAAGTGAATAGAGTTGGATTATGGTTGGATATATTTCTCACAATTTAGCATTGTAACAATCACTTCGATTTTTAATTCTTAGAAATTTTAATTATCATCAAGGTCACATTTAAAAGGTTTGATTTCATACTAATCATATATCACTGTCCATCATAAACCAAAATTTCAAAACTCATACAAGACCCTTTTTATGGATACGTTAATGTCATCACTATAAGAATGAACCAATCTTGGGTGGGTAATTGTTTTACCTATGTATACCCATGAATATACTATGGAAAATACATATTACCCTGCCCATCTGGTAATTTTTTGTTACCCTTTTAATCAACCTAGCCAACTCCTAAATGTTTCAAAATTGATTAAACCTTTTCTTTTTAGTATATATTTGAGGTTTAGCCCTAAATCCCAAGGGAGGGTAATTGTTGTGAAGCAGGTAAAAAGATGGTATATGCCAAAATCATTCTACAACATATTGTATGCATTTCCATGTTTTGCGATGCATATGACTATGATAGACCTCTAAAATTCTGCTGACTAATGGTTGAACATGTTTTTTTTGACATTTTATTTATGTTTGTAACATTACTTAGCTTGAACAATTTCTTCTTTTACCATATGCTCTTGGAATACCTTTAGATTTTATTGTGATTTTCCATCATAAGCATGCTTCGAATGTATTCTTGAGGCTATTGACTAGTTTGATGTTATTTTTAAAAAATTCTGCTAATATAGGATGTTTGAAGTTTCAGAGGTTCGTGGTTGTTGAGGAAATCGCTAAAGTAATTGTCTTTCTCCACTTCGAAAATGTGCCAAAAAGTCTTAAATAATTTTATTTACCCTACATACTTTACACACTTATACCCACATCACATGTAAAGGGTACATGATGAATATTTTTCCTTCCTCTGCCCTTGTGGAAAGGGTAAATGATCTTCATTTACTATTGATAGTATCTGAAATAACAATTTTGCAAAGCTTAATACCCTTACCTTTACACAGTTTGGAAAATTCAAGCCTACATGTGCCTTCATGAAGTTGATCTTAGAAATTTTTTAGTTACCCTTACCTAGCATATATAACCCAAAAATTTCCAAGTGTAGTGACAAGTGTTGGTAAAGAGTTTTGACCCAGTTATCAACTTGAGTATTGATAACCTTTCATTCAATTTTTGATAACCGGTTAATAACCTAATTGTCCAGTATTGAATTTTTGAATATTAATAACATACCCAGATGATTTAGTTATCATCTAGGTGAATTATAAATCTTACAATGCTAGGCATGTTTATGATACAAAGTAAAAATATAGAAGAAAAAAATAATTTAACCCTATATCTTGCTAATAACTAGCAAGATAAATGACAATTATTTGCTAACCTATCCTTATGCATAATCAATGAACAATGGTTATTACCCAAGAAATGTTGATAACCTAGTTGACAATTGAAATTGATATTGGAAACCTAACCAAGATGAATAGGGTACCCAATTATTATGAAAAAGTAAATAACCAGCCAACACTGGTAGTAACTCTACCAACACCGGAAATGTGAGCCTTTACCAATGTCTAGTGTTGGGTGGGTATGTTGATATTAATATATCAGTCAAGTTAGGGTGAATTCCAAATTTCAAAAAATGTATTAGGTGAGTTAAGGCATATGTAAGCTTCAACTAATCAAGGGTAAGGGTGTGTAGGCTTTGCAAAATTATTGTTTCCAGTAAAGGTAAAAATAAATGACAAACATTTACCCTATTCATTAGAGGTAAATATTATCCTCATTTGGCATTTGGATATAAATGGATAAATGTCATTCAAATCAAAATTACACAGGTATGGCACATTGTGAAGTGGAAAACAACAATTGATTATGCAATTGGCATTGCAAACTACAAATTCTTTTGCCTTGGTGAAGATAAACCTAAAATATATATTAGGCTGGCAAAATAGCAAACAGGGGAAGTCTGAAATTTACCAGTTGGCTAGGGTAATCAAAAGAGTAGCCAAAACAAATTATGCGGTGAGTACGGTATATATTTACCCTGATATATACTTGCAAATATATCTGAGCAAAAGACTTACCCGCCCAACCACTGAAGTCTATCACGTCCAAAATAGTAAGTACAAGAAACAGCTAGTGAAGTAGTACATGTCCCTTTGATTTGCACCATTGTGGTCATAATTAGAATGGCAAGTGGTGGTGGTGGTGGGGACCAGTTTACACTCACACCAGTTATTGCTTGTGTCTCTGTTGAGTTAAAGACATTAAGACCTTGCAAGTTTTTTCAAGTGGAGGAGTATCATTATACACAATGCTCATAAAACTTCATTTGCAAGCTTCAATGCATGGGTTTCTCCCACAATGGCCAAACCATCCAAAGTCTTTCTTTTTTTTTCTTTTTTCTTTTTTTCTTCATGTGTATACTTGTGGATCCATGGGGTTGATTCATCAAGGCAGCCAATGTTTCTGATAAGTCATGTGTGAATAGGTGAGTCAGCTGTTTTGATTTTGTTTTTTGGACCACATTGGCATTTGGCAGATATCCAAAAAACCTTCTGCATTTACATAGTTGGGCACTTTGTGAAAAGTACTTACACATAAGCACATGATTAACTTCAAAAGAATGAGAAGGCAAAAGACCAGTGACTCATAAGTTTATGTTTGCAAGTATCCATGCAATGATATTTTTTCACATAAAATTAATTAGGAAAAAAATAAATTAGTGTAAATTCAAATAATTTTTGCTAATTTTTTGGGAATTTTTTTCAGGGTGAGCTTTTGGCTGTTTATTCAATGTTTATCTCCATTTGGCTGAGATTATTACCCAATTATTTTTACATCAGTTTTGCTTAACAATTTTCCAAAGTCCAAAAACCTCACTAATTGATGTAAACTTGTGAAATAATGTTGTGGAAAGCACCAACCCCAGCTGGTGGTTATTCTTTAAAAATAAACAATAACCAGCCAGCACTGCCTAGTCTGGACTCCAGACCACAAATTATTATTTTTTCAATGCTGGATTATTTCAGCAAAAAGTGCTGATTATGAGTAGTAAGTCAGTGCATCTTGGCATTTGGGCACTCATGGCACTTCCTTTGTTGGTGTGTAAAAACTTTAGCAAAAGGGATATTGATTACAAACCACAGATACCACAGTATACATGCTTGTAAAGATTTGAAGCAATACAACTAGATAACCCTTTGAATTTGCTTTCTAAATTCAAGGCATTTTGCCGTGTTCCATTCCTATTTGTTGCATGATGCAATACATTCTTTATCAAAGTAATTTCTCTTTTTTTGAAGAGTGGATTTCATTCAATTTTGTTCTATAACAACTTCTCACATGTCTCTTTCTGAGATTAGGGTAAGAGGTATTAGGTAAAGCCTGAGGTCATGGAGTTTAACAAAACAAGGAACCACGCGAGGCAAAGCCAAAACATAGGCACGTATTTCGATAAAGCCCATCCCGTAAAGCTTGTGGCCATGGGCTTCACCATGGGTAAAGACCATAGCTGCATGGCAGTGTGGTAGCAACAAGACAAGCAAGCTTTACAATCTTGGTAAAGCTTGTGGAGAGGGTAGGTGGGCTTTCCAACTCAAGAAATGGAAGAAAATTTTCATCCTGTAACATGGCGTCCCATTACATGGTTTTTAAGAAAGCTAGGTCTCTATGTTCCTTTCTTTTGGCTTCCAAAACTTGTACCCCAAATTGAATTTCTAAGGAGGAACAAAGGATCACCAGACCAATGTTGGTCTGGTACATAGGCATGTGCCTGGTACCAATACTGGTATCAAGGGCCCTTTCAATGTCATATGACCTGAGGCCATACTAGTCTTGTACCAGTACTAGCCTGGTAAGAAGCTGAGGTAGTTTCAGATATATACCCACCTCATATGACTCTTCACATGAGATCTACCTCTACTCCTTCCTCATATTGGCCAAAAATCAGCCTTTACAAAATATTTGGACCAAG
The DNA here is from genome assembly GCA_963920785.1 of Sphagnum contortum. NCBI lineage: Eukaryota > Viridiplantae > Streptophyta > Sphagnopsida > Sphagnales > Sphagnaceae > Sphagnum > Sphagnum contortum. The sequence goes on along the minus strand of OY987276.1, from coordinate 22,379,514 downwards.
TTACCTAGGGTATAATCGCTCATTGCCAATCAATAGCCAATGGGGAAACACCCAGACCACCCCAGAAGAATGCCTTGACAAATTGTTTGTCTAGTGGGTAGTTGTTCAGAACCACCCCTAAATCTGAATGCCATGTTCAAAGAAATTAGTGTACAGCATTTTTATCTCATAGTTCAGGGATGGAGGTTTTGTGTTCAGGAAACTTGGCTAACAATGTTTGGTAATGAGGATTGACCCTTATCCCACAAGGCAACGGCTTTTTTAGGTGTGAATTTTCACCAAAATGTGAATCAAAAAGGTGCTTGTGAATAGGAAAGGGGGAAAAACAAACAAATTAATTTGTGTCGTTGAATGCAACAGAGTCATTGGAATTTGTTTGTATCTATGGCTCCCACCTCCACCACTTGGATGCCACCTCCACCATAGATGGTTAGTGATGGAGGGGTTAGATCTTACCCTTGAAAATTAAGGTATTGCACTCACACAACCTCCCTTCTCCCACATTCACCTCTTGAGCTTTTTCAATTTGCATTGAGTCGTCACCTCCACCTCACAATGTTTTTTTTTCTTTTGCCACTTGCCATAGCATTAGGATTTGCAAATGACTGTTGAATATGCATAATGTCTAGAGTATGGACTCCAGGCTAACTACTAAAGGTTAGAACTATGAGGTTTTGTTGTTTGCAATGCAAGCATGGATTTTGGACTATGGACTATAAACTCCATGAGCCTTGGAAGTTGTCAAATGTTATTGACATCGGATATCTACATAATTGATCACCATCATTGATTGCACAACACACCACTAGTGATTCCTCATTATCACCCATGATTCGTTATTCATGAATCTTTTTTTCATGATCATTTATAAAAATGCAAGTCCTCAAAGTTCATTTGCGATTTTTATTTTTTCTTATCATGAATATTGTGGTTTGGCTTTTTCATGTTGCGTAGCTACTATAGTCCATTTCATTTTTTCTAGTTGGTTTCAATCCTATAGGCAATAGTCCATAACCTTTTTTTTTGATCGAATGTTCATGGTAGGTCTCAATTTTCATTTTGTGTAGGCACTAGACAACATTAGATCATCATCATGGTGTGACAATCACACACTAGTAGGTCCCCATAATTTTTGATCATGTTCATGTTCATGGGTCTAATTTTGTGTAAACATTGGTGTCTAAGCAATGTTGACCATGATCATGGTGCAATGGCAACAAGTGCACATAAATTTTTTCCCTCCTATTCATGTTTTCATTTTGTGTAGGCATTAAGCATAATCAATCATTGTTGTGGTGCAACAATCATGCAATGGTAAGTGCACACGATTTTTTTCCCTCTTGTTCATGGCCTGATTTGTGTAAGTAGGTTAGGCTAAAGTAACTTGGTGAAGTTAGGTTAGGTAAGCTAAGCTAACACCTACCTACTTAAGTGCCATTTTTTTATGTACCTATATCTATTTATTACTGACATACCTACCTATTAATTTTTAAAATAATAATCCAAAAAATGATTTTAATTTTGGTACAAATTTGAACAATCAAATGGTTCATTGTTTACTAATCAAATAATCAATCATTTTGTCAGTCGTGATGCTAATCAAAATGACATGGTCCAATGATTACCTAGTAACATTAGTAGGTCCAAATTGACTTATTTAAACTGACATGGTGGTTTTTTTACGCTTCTCATTTTGGGTATTTTTACTAGAAAACCCAGTCAAAAAAACTATGAATTGTAGTAATGTTCAATTTTTTTTGTAAGTAAATGAATGATCATCATCATGGTGTGACAATTGTAGTTGGCCATGATTTTTTTGATCATGTTCATCATCTCATTTTGTGCAAGCATTTTCATAATAATTCATGATCTTTCATTAAGCAATAGACGTCCATTGTGATTGCCCAAACAATTGCCCAATCATCTACAAGTATCCATTTTCATTAATGATTAGTGATCAATGATTAATGATTAGTGATCACCCAAAAAACACCACAACATCCCAATAACAACCCATTGATCATCATGGTCATTTTTGAAGCTTGAGGTTTTGGATTAATTTTGTAAGCAAATCATTGTGTTCATGTGTTGCATGCATTTTATAATGGATCCATTACCATCCTAACAATGTTTTCCATTACCACAAATCAACATCACCATTCCATTTTTAGTTTTCCTTTTGAAAACCAAACCTAATTATGGTGGTGTTGTTCACGTTATAGACCATTATAGTTGCCCTGTGTGATTTAATGTTTTTTGAATCCACTTGAAGTTCATTGTCATGTTATTGGAATCCATGGCCATTTCATGATTACCTTGTTGGTTTCAATCTTTTGTTAGTTTTAGTCCTTGGCATTATACAATCCTTACTACTATTAATAACTAGTCCTAGATTTTAGTCCATGTGTATGTGATGCAAAAAGGGTGTTTATCCTCTTCACACTTCAACATGTTGTTGAAGGGGGTATTGCATACAATCTAACCTTTGTCATTATGCAATCCTCGCTACAACAAGGAAGTTTAACTAAAAAGGAGGTCATTGAAAGGTTCATCTACTTTGGTGCAAATGGAGCTTCTTTTTTTAAGGATGCCACATTGGAATGACATCTTAGCTAAAAGAAAAACATTATCCTTGCATGATGGGGTCGCATTGTATGGCCCATATAACCAATCTTTTTAATGCAAGTTTTGTCAAACCTACCAATGGTGTCCAAGTTGGAGGATTTGCTTTAGTCCTTGGATGCTTACTTTTTGAGCTCCCGTAAATGTCATTTGGAATTCACTACACTTGTTGAGATCGTGGAAACAAAAAATCTAAAATTTTAATAAATGTTAAAGCTCAATGGATTTCAATGTTGGAACCTTTGAACGTGTTTTAGCAAAATACAAGATGTTGATTGTAAAGATGTCACAAAACAACATTAAAGTGTTGTTCAAACAAGGTTGAATTCCAAGCTCCTTTGTGATCTTCACACATTGCTAGGCTTGTCATGTTTACTCCCAATATTGGAAATAGTCAATGTTTTGATCAAATTTTCTCAAGGAAGGGATCTTTTCATCTATGATTTTGTAACAATGGTCAAAATTTGTCAAGTTGACCTTTTCATGATGTATTTTAATCCATTCACAAGCTACCAGCAAAACATTTCCAAGTTTTTTGTGGCATTGTGGACAATAGTTTTACCACATCACCCATGATTGGGTTACTCACTTCAACAATGGTACGGAGACCTTATATTTTCATATTGTTGGTCATTCTTATCAAGCTCAAATTTTGTATTGGGGTAAATCAACCTATGTGTAGTGATGTTTTTTGACATCCATTGCAAAAAGTGAAATGTTAATGTGTTGTTGTAGATGAAATGTTTTCGATAGAATTAGAAAGGCATTTTGTGGATTCAAAGTAGATGAATCCCCCCAACATTATGTATCTTTAATTTTGGATGTAACCAAATGCAAATGTTTATTTTTCTCAACATATCAATGTCATCAAGAAACACAATTGTAAATTAAAACAAATGAAACCTTCTTTGGATCAAGATGCTAAACCTTTGAATGCTAATTTCCTTGACATGCAGTAGTCCATGTTTAAGCTCATTATGAAAATCACAAGCAACCAAGGCTATGGCTAAACCATTTGATACAAATTTACAATTACAAACTTGTTATTGGTGACAATTACCAACAATCCTTTGTTATGTCAACATTTAAGTGAGTATATGGTTAGCAAAAATAGCAATTGTTTTTGTATATGGTTCAATGGAAGATGAAGGACTTTCTCCACTCTTGCATTCATGAAAGACAAATTGTGCAATTGATTTGGGCCACATTTGGATATTCACGTGTTTGCACAAAGAGTTTTTTACTCAAAAGAACTTTCCTTATCATGAGGCCATTACTAGTTGGAAAGAATAGAAATTGTGAATTGGTGCTACCATTTTAAAATGGGTGTTGGGCCTTGACTAGTCTTTTTATGTTTTAATGCTTTAATGTTTCCATGATTTAGACAAGCATGGTGATGTTGTGTCCGAACTTGATCATGAGATTTACTAACATTTGGGTGTAGTGGGTGGGACTTTGAATTGCATTAGGCAAAGTCTGTTATGAGACTAGGGTTCAACTCCCCTTCAAAAAAATTGTGTGTTATGTGCAAATTAGAAAGGATGTTATTATTATGTCATTTGTGTAGCCATATTAGTCCTTTGTGTTGAATGAAGTAACTTGTGTTGTGTTATGAATGCCAATTGGACTTGGGTACAAAAAATTGGATTTGTCACTTTCAACTTCTTTTGAAACAATTATGTATGCCAAAAATAGACTTACCAAGTGATCATAGGGCCACCTATTCCTATGCCAAAAAATTTAGGGAAGCCACTTTGCCAAACAAAAGGATAGCAGTGACTTGTTTTCTCAAATCCAGGCTCATCATTGATCATGGAAAATATATCCCAAACCTGCATATGTCAAATAGTCTAGCACCTTTGTAGGAGGGTTTTCTGCACACAAGAAAGTTGTTCACATTTGTTCCCTAAACAACTTGGTCATAAATGTGAGGTGTAAAACTTGAAACAAAAGGTGAACATCAATGGCCTCTACCTTTGTTTGGTGATGAGCTTTCTTGTGTTCACTTTCACTCTAGCATGTTTGGTAATAGGATGTACATTGATCACACATGGGAGCATGTTTGGTAATAAGGTGCACATTGGTGAGCAAGATAAAACTTCTCATAGTAGGGGGTTCACACAAGGTCCTACTATATTTTTCAAACCCTTGTACTACGGGAGGTTTTATTTTGCTCATTTCAAACCCAAAGGGAAGTTTCGAAACAACTAAAGGAAGCCTGGCGAAAGGTTACATAGACGTTTAAAACTTCCAAGGCTAAAAGTGATGAAAGAATGAATGCACGGTCTTTGAAAGCTTCAGTGTTCACACTTATTAGCCTATTTACCCTAGTCTATTTTTTTTTAAAAATGCTCAATAACAGGACAAGGCTGGTATGTTCAAAAGGCAATACCAAACCAACAAGACATTGAACCACTCTGTCGCCAAGCTAGATTGACTGAGCCCACCATGCAGGACAGATGATGTGAAGAGATGAAACAATTTTCTGTTTTCTTCTTCCTTTCCGTTAAGTACTAACCATGCACATGCCTAACAGTCACTAAGTTGCCTGGCCAGTGAACCAGCACCCACCTGATGGATGGATGTTAATGGTCAAGAAACAGTTTTCTGTTGGGTTCCAGTTGCCCAGCTAACCATGGTGGTTAACTCAGTACCTTTTTTTACTACGCATCTACTAATAAATAAATAATAAAAACAGTCCTTACCCATCTACTTACCTAGTTATTACCTATTTTCCTACCTATCTACCAATATACGAGACCTATTTCATACAAAATTGATTACCAAGGTAAAATCAGATATCAACTTGGTTGAGGTTCATCCACAACTGAGGAATAACGGGCATCCGGTGGATGGTGTACTGGTGGGTGCTGATTCACTGTGGCCCAAGTGCCTTACTTAGCTGCGTACGTACTAACCTCATATATTCCCTACATACTTACCTAGTTAGGTGAAGGGGGAAGTAGGAGGGTTAACAAGATAGATCATTGAGGTGGAGCCTTGGTTACTCAGTTATGGTTAACTCAGTTGTTGGTTCATCCAAAACTGAGACATAACAGGTTTCCAATGGGATGAAGTTGTCAAAGTACGGCAAGAGTGAAGGTGGGGTATCATGAAAGAACCTCCTCCAACTGGGATAAGAATGGGACTTACAAATAATGAGCATTTGTTAGAGTTTTGCTCACAATTTTGGGTTGCTTCTAAACATTGTAAATATTCCATCCAAACCAGGGCTTCCAAGCAGCACATTTTTTTCAAACTCTATTTTAGAAATAGTGGTGATTTTTTAAAAATTCAATTGGAAAAAAGCACATTTTTCCAAGCTTCTCTCCCCCCCCCCAAAAGAAAAAAAAACAAAAACAAAAGAAACTCAAAAAAATTACCACCTCAAAAAATCAGTCTTCAAATTTCAAACGGAACATTTCCCAGGTTAAACATGGCCAGTAAGAGGTCTCATTCCAGAAGCTATAGAAGGTACGAGTGTAGGTGTTGTGAATTCAGACTGGCTCTTTTCTCATTGGCCCCATGATCAGTTGTGTGAGATCTTTCTTCAATGCATGACATTCAATGAGTGCTTTCTTGGGTACACAACAACAGTGTGTGGTTCTCTCTCTCCCTCTCTCTCTTTCTCTCTCATTAGTTGTACTCACGAAGGAGATGTTGCATGCAGTTGTCAAGTATTGTGTGAGCATCCTTACCTCTAGACCTTTCCATAGGTATCTTCCCAGCATCAAATCTGACCTTTCTCAGATTCTGCCTAGGTAGTGGAATGTACCAGTGTTGGGTGGCTCTTGCCTTCCGTGAAAGACCTCTGATTCCAGTTCTAGAAAATATACATCAAAGCAGTTCCAGTTCTGGGTCTAGTTCTTAGTCCTAAACCCTAGACCAAAATCTATGATTAATTCCCAGTTGGCCCCCAGTTCTAGTCTCTTCTTTTTTGTTTAGTTAGTTATTGTCCAAAATCCTGGATCTGGCTTTGGTTCTAGTTATTGAAAAATTGGGATCCCAATTCCAGTTTGGTTTTGATTCTTTGAAAACATGAACCCCTGATTCTATGTCCAAACCTGGTTCCAGTTCAAATTCTACTAACTGGAACCAGAACCTTTCAATTTTACCCTCCAAACCACGTACCCAACCACAGCTAGAATGTAGGCGGGTCAACTTGGTTCAGCCGGAGTGAACCAATAAGCCTCAGTGCACCGTCCATTGGAAGCCTGTTATGACACTATTGCACATGAACCCCAACTGAGTTGATGTTGGATTTCGCCTTGTTTAACCTGTCCTGTACAGAATAGGTCCTTTAGGGAGGTTGGTAGAATAATTGGTGACTATTAACTAAGAAGATGCATGTAGATGGCCAGTACATAGGTAAGGAAGGACCAGTTTTGGGTGGGTATTTTCATTTCAATCTACCATTTGGGTATTGGTATTTTTTTTTCCCCCAAATTTCGCCCTGGGTATGACATGAATATTGAAATGGCTATGGAATGGATATATAAGGTGAGTCTATATAACAACTTACATGTTTTGGGGGTCTGGAGTATGAACATGAATAAACAATGACCTCATACCAGTCAGAATGAAATTTGCATCCTCATATGAATATTCACATAAGATTCTATCTTATGTGAAAAAAAGAACCAATGAAAAGAGACATCAAACACAAGACAAGGTATGATAAAAAAAAAAGGGGGGGAAGATTAATCCAAATTAGTAACATAATCTCAAAACAAGCTTTGCATCATATAGTATTACAATTTCAATCTACATTGTATTATGTCTAAAAATGTCATTGACAGAAGTTTTTAAAACCACATCAATTTCAAAATCAGGAGCTTTTTTTCAGAAATTTTGGAAAAAGAGGATGAACATGACCATCTCAGTCACTCATCATCATCTTAAAGCAATGCATGCCTAATTAAATTTCATGTGCATTAGTTTAGGTTTTTGCTATAACTGCCATAGGTATGTGTGCAACAAAATATCAACTAGCAAATGTTGCTAATGCATGTTATTTTTTGTCCACAAATGTATACCAATGCCAAGCACCTATTGTCTTCTTCCACACCCTTCATAGAGCCCAATCTCTTCCAAAATCTAATTTTTACAAATAACCCTTTTTATAAATTCTTGCTTTCACCCCTAAATCAATACAATTCTAGATTTCATCATAATCATCCATAAATGTGTTTTTACATGATTTTTGTTTTAAAAGGAAAAAAAGACAAAAAAAAATGATGTTTTGACAAAATTTCAATACACCTTAAAGAATTTGAACTTGCATATGTCTCCAATAAGTTGTAACTGGATACTTTGTAAGTACAATGTTGATTGGTCCATCCTTAAATATAAAGCTCACCCTATGGCTCAAGGATTTTCTCAAGAGCTTGGAATTGATTACCGTGAAAGTTTTATTCTAGTTGTTAAATTGACTTCTCTTCTAATATCATTTTCATTTATAGTAGCTTTGAATTTCAAAATTCACCAAATGGATGTTCATATAACTTTTCTAAATGGCATTTTTCGTGAAGAAATATTCAAGTAACAACCTGAAGGCTATATAGAAAAAGACTTTGAAAATAAAGTATGTCAATTTTTACGTGTTTTATATGATAAAATTAAACAATCTCCTCAATATAGTATGAACAAATGAAATTCTTTCTATTGGGGATTGGATTCACCAAGAGTCAAACTAACATTAATGTATATGTTTGATGAGCTGGTGCACCATTTCTATTGATGACTATCCTAATGAACAATCACTTAGCCTTACTAGCTTACACCAAAGAATTATTGTCTAAGGAATTTGAAACTAATAGTGGTGAAATTGCCTATTGTCTTAGTATCCAAATGAAACAAAATAGAAAATTTAAGAAGGTCTATTTGTCCCAAGAAAAATATTTCAACGACATATTGACTTGATTTTAAATGGATTCATGCCATCTTGTGACTCCTCCATTTCAAGCAAGTTTTAAACTTAACAAAAGTATCGCCCCAATTACTATTGAAGATGTAATTACCATGAAGGACATTCCATTCAAAACTATTGTTGGAATCATAATGCATGTTATGGTGTGCACAAGGCCTAACGTTGCTTATTCATATGACTTGTCCAAGGTGATTAACCCTTGTAGTAAGTTGCATGTGGTAATTGTGACTAAAACTTAGTTGCAAATCTAGTTGTTTATTTGCAAATTCCTTGTAATGTTTACCCTTTTGTCCAATTTGGAAAATTTGTTATTTTGGACAAGTTGATCTTGACACAATCTTTTTGACCAAGGGGTTATGGGACATTTTGATTAATCAAAATGACTAATTGTCAATTTGATCACTAGTCAATTGAGTCATCATTATTTATGGTTTGATTTATGCCATGTATCATCATCATTATATTACATCTTTGAAAGTGATGTGGCATCATATGTTGCAAAAGGTAACTAGGCACTTACTTATACCTTATCTACAACCATACATCTACAATGTACATGTACAATGTATATTACATGATCACATACAAATTTCATACACATGATTTGCCTAAATTTAAACCCAAGACCTCATGGAGGCATCCCAATGCCCTTGCCATCAAGCAACACCAGCTTTTGTTGGTAAAGGTTTTGTAAGTTTTTGTTTTATTTTCTTAACTATGAAGTCATCAAGAAATCCCAAAGTTGGCATTTTGTTTTGTTTCAAATCTTGGTCAAATGAAGCAAATAAAAACATGGCGTTGAATTTTATTCAATGAAATCAATATATTTTATAAATGCTCAATTGAATTTCTTAAAAACAAATTTGGAAAATGTAAATAATGAGTCTTTTAATGAAATTTCATTCATTATGTGATTAAACAAAACAAGGTATTTGTAGGTAGGTAAGGTAAGTAAATAGGTATAGGTGGGTAGGTATGTAAATAGATTGTTAGGGTATGTAAGTAGGGAAATAGGGAGGTTGTTACATTAAGTAAGTAGTTATAGGTAGGTAAAGTAGGTAGGTAGGTTGGCTAGTTGTTAAAGTATACGTAAGTAAAGTAAGTAGGGTCAAAGCATGATTGGGGTACCAAAAAGGATTGTCTTTTTTTGTATCAAGTGGACATTTTCATTTAAAACATGTTGTTGTAACTTAATGGCACATTCATATTGAAAGTTTGATTTTCTTCATGGATAGATACATTACTAAGGTACTAATCAATGCATAGCATGTCAAATTTGAAAATGTTTCAGGATTCCTACCAAGTTTTGGAAAACAATCCAAGATTTTGTCCTAAGAGAAAAAAAAAGTTCAAAGATTCATAAGGAATGTCTAAATAATTCTTTTGGCCCACGATTCTTACCACAAACACCTTGGTACTAATGTACATAAAATTACATAAAATGTATGTGTGATTAAAACCAATTGCCCTATTGCAATGCAAAAAGTTTCAAAAAAATGAAAATTTTGAAAATTTTGGGCCGTTGATAAAACATGGCCCATATTGGATAAATTTTACTATTCTTACTTTCATAAGTGAAAACAATAGATATTCTAAATGCGTATGTAAAATTTGGAACAAAATTATTTCATTTGACATGAGAAAAATAGGGGAAATCTAAAATAAGTCATAAGAAAAATGAAAAAAAAAAAGAATTTGAGTCGTTAGGAGTGAGTCCTTCATGTTCTTGAAGGGGTACCCCAATCATGTTTTGACCCAATAGGTAAATTTTAAGTAACTGGGTAGGGAGAATGGGTAGGTAGGCAAGTAGGTTGATAAGGTAGGTATATTTGACCTACTTAACTAAACTAAAGCTAGCTAGCCTTTAGGAAATTACATACCTTATAATTAAATTCAACTTGGTTACTTAGCTTTAACCTATTATGTTAGGTGGGTAGTAGGTACCTAGGTATTATTAATAGATTATTAATTATTCTAAGTAGGTAACCTATGCTTAACTAATAGACTAATAAGTTAGTTATAATAGGCTAGCTAATTAAGTATGTTAGGTGTGTAGGTAGCCTTGGTCTAGGCCTACTTAACTAATATTAAATTAGTATGTCCAATTTGATTAAACAATGGTCATCTTGATGAACCTTATTCTTTTATTTATCCCTTTTGACTTAATGTCCAATTAATACCTATCAAAAAGGTCACTTTTGTCGAATATATTGGTAAAATATAACATGTGTGTATCATGCCCCACCCATTAGTCAAGATGGACATCACTTCTATTCAAAATGAACACTTCGATCAAATTGGCATTTTAAAAAAGTCGTGATTTCTTGTAGTGTAAGTATTTTTTCCTCCTTGGTTTCCTCATCTTTACCTTGACGACAACCTCAACAAATCCCCACGTACAAAGGTACAGTCACGATAACATGTACCATAAGAAGCATAACCAATGCTTAATATTTTACATTTTTTGAATTACACTTAAACTATCGTTAAATATTAAGAATTTTTTTTCATAAACATATTACAAATATATCATAATAATGCCTTGCAAAAGATGAAATTAAACCATACATGGCAAAGGTCCCAAAATCATTCATTAAACATTGTAACCAATGCATTCAATGTTTAATCTATTAATTTTTTGATGAAAAACACAATAGTCAAATGAATATTGATGCACGAACTTGAATCAACATCCATTGTAAAATCAATGGTTCATGAGTTTCGTATATCGAACTAAAGAATCATAACCGTTCATGGTAGGGGGATAAGGTTTAACGAAATCCTTACCATCGCCCATCGGTGAGTTTCCATCGTGAAGGTGCACGAGAGCTCTGAGCTTTGAGGATGCTTAGAAATGGATTAAACATGATTTGCATCATCATTGGGAGGTTTACGGAGGTGTAGAGGTTAGAGTTTTGAGTTGCGTAAGCGTCAAGAGGTTTGAGGGTGCTTGGAAAATGGACTTGAGGCATGGGGGGTTACAAAATTGATAGGCAAGAGCTTTGTAGAGCTCAACTTAGTTTCAAAAACATAGGCAGGAATTTTGCAAGAGGGACATTGAAGGTGTTTAAAAGCTTACAATTTGTGAACATGTAATGTTGCTAATTATCAAGTGTTAGTCTTAAAGGGAATAGGGTTAGTGATTTGGTATGGCAAACCCTTATGAGAGCAAGGAGTAGAACGACAATGGAGATGACAATGAGACATTGATGCTCTTTGTGGCACCTCCAATGAGTCTCGAGCACTATCTTCTTAGATGCGTTGAAGCTTCAATTCGACAAGGTGCATGCAAATTTGTTACTATAATTTTTTTTACATCTCCAAAAGCATTTCTTTTGGCATTTGAATGTGATTAGGTTAAGGTTTTAAGTAATTAATGGGCTTGCTAATTAATCTATGTCCAAGAAGCTCAACCAATTATAAGGACATGCCACAAATGTACCGATCAAAACACTTGTGATTTTGTGACAATTTGTTATGCTTGAACATCAAACCATCATCTTATTCAAGACAATGTGTAACATCGAATGATGGTTTGATTGATTAAATTAGCAAGCAATATGACTCTTTTGGCATTTTTCTCCTAGATATTTGCCAATCTTTTCATGCAATTGCAGGTCTTCTTCTATGTTACTCTCTTTGCAAAAGCTTAGTACAACCATTCTCTAACACTATTCTATGAGTTATTATGATAGTTTTGGATGTTGCAAGGTTGATTCCATTTGAATGTTTTCTGGTTTTCTTATTGAACTTCATAAACTTTTGCAAGGATATAAATGTTGTTTGGTTTGTGTTGTGCAAGTCTCTTAATCAACATCTAGAATGGTTGGTGGACATTGCAAGGGTTTAGTCCCATTTTGATTTTTGGGTCTTTTTTATTACAGTTGTTATTTGAATATCATGCATTGAACTTGCTACAAGGATCTAAATGTCAAAAATAGATTGTTGTAGTTTTGTTTCTCATCAGCTTGAATAATCAATGTGCATAATTTAGTTGATTCCATCTGAATTTCATATTATGCCAACTTATGTTTTTCATAGGTTTGTCCCTCTCACTTGAACTCAACATTATGCAAAATTTTGATTCCATTTTTATCTCCAAAATCCTCTTATCCACATAGATATCCCAAAGTCATATATCACTCCAATACCAAAAGAAAGGGTGTAAACTCCGAAGATATTTCAATAAAAACTTCCTAAACACAAGCCTAAAAACAAAAAATTATTGTGTGGTGATAACTTTCCAAAAACATATTGAATAATCCAATGAACATCCTACCATAACTATAGATAACAAAAAACTATAGGCACATAATATTGGATCATTTATCATTTTGAGTTTTCTCTTTTGGGCTATCATTGTCTTCATTATGGTTTCCTTACACATCAACTCCATGTTGCATTACATAAGGATATAATCAAGGGGTTCCCCATGTGTAGTTCAACCACAATTGGTTATAAGTGATCCTTTTCCAACATTAGACTTGTATTGGCATATAAATTTACCCTATCAATAATACCACACCCAATAGACATGTGGGTGAAAGCAAGAAAAAAGGAGCCAAGTAGTGTGGATAGTCCTTAAAAACTATTTTTTGAATTTTTGAAAAATCACCATGGGAACATTATCTATCAAAAAAATTAAAAATTAAAATAAAATTCTTATACTTTCAAAGTTACAACTACATAGTTTTCATGAAAATTCACCATGTTTCAAGAGTCCTTTTATATGTTTAAACACTCAAGAAAAGCATGTATACAAGTGGTTTTTTTGTATCAAAATTTTTCCCCCTTATCAAATGTTCACCAAATTGTTTCAATTTTTTTGTGAACTTGAAAATATTCCACAAGAATCGATCCATGTGTTCAAAACATTCAAAAAATAAAAAATACATATACCTTTTAGATTTTAATACTCAAATTCCTTAAACACTATTATAGTTTTGAATTTGTATCATGGTTTAAAATAAAGTTATAGATTTGACTATAATGCAAGGTTTGATGAAAAAAAATTGAGTTTTTATCATGTTATATGTCATATTGGGTGAAAGCATGATTGGGCGAAGCAAAGTACTGTCCCAAATGCCATACTATCACTAACAAAATACTTAATGCCACAATGATATAAGAATATAATACAAATTAAATGATAAAATAATAATGGTTATGAACATACCTTCCTATTTCTAAAAGCATTTTGAATTTGGATACAATCACATTGTAATTTGATTATATTTGATTTTTCTCAACAAATGTCCAAGAATATAACTTACCACACACATGGAGTTAGTGCTATAAAAAATTAATATTTTAAAAAAATAATATATTCCACTAACCAAGAGGTCTTAATTTATGAAAAAACCTAAAAAACATGCTTATGAAACATCATATTAATTTGGGATAATTTTGCAAAAATCAAGTATTGAAAAAAAGTCCATTAAAAGGAGTAATAAAAATCTATATTTTCAATTAAAATTTTGAAGATGAAATGTTCTTATAAGGGTGTATGCATTCTAAGGTGGCTCATTTTTTGGCAAATGCTCCACTCCCTAAATGTCCATGCGATAGTGTTAAAATGACAATCTATTTTGATATCATTAATTTAGTGGGGAATTACATTGTGGTTAATTAATTTAAAAACCAATATGAAAATACAACCATTCTAAAGAATTCCTTAATGTACATGTTAAAAAAATAAAAATTGAAATCCACCCAAAAATGATTATGATATGGACTTATGAAAATATGGTTCATTTGAAACCATTCAAAAGTCCATAAAACAATTTTGGTTAATTTTTTTCTAGTAATTCTTTTGCACATATGTTCTTTTTGTTTTAACATATCATATATTGAGACCCAATAATATATTCCAAATCAAATTCATACAAAACAAATTCACCCATTTGCCCTCAAATTTGATATTCAGTTAAAAATATTGTGTGAAAAATGTAGTGTAAACCAATAAACAATTGCCACATGGAAAATGTAGTCCTTGGAAAGGACTTTAACCTTGGTGCGACTAGCTCCTTTTTTTCATGCTTTCACCCATGTAAATATCATCTAACTCCAAACCCCTAACCTTAGAAATTTTGACACCAATAAATGTTCCATTAAACCTCATCACAACTTTAAGGAATTCATAATAATTCTTCTAAATAATGTTACATTGACAACATTTTAGACCTAAACTTCTTTTAGAGTTCCCATCAACATAGGTCTCACTTTTTAGTAATGAACCATTCAACCTTTGAAACATAAAATTGCAATTTCTGAAGTATATCAAACTTAAAACAAGGAAAATAATCATATAAGCTCATAACCTCCTAAAGATAATCATCTCTTCTAACCATGCTTCTACCTTGAAACATCTAGAGGTATTCCTACATTTTGCCTTAATTTTTCAAGTGCAATGAAACCAATTTGCAAAACCCCTAGTTCTACAATCATCATTCAATGCATAGCCCACCAATGTTGAAATTGGATGTGATTCCATAACCATACGTTCATCATATATGTTTGAAAATGTGTGAAAGCCCTAATTTACAACTACAATGTATTGTTTCTACAAATAACTTAATATCACTACCTTCCTTTTGATGACTATTGCATGATTTTCTTCATGCATCCACCTTGTAGACTTGTGTTCTATAGTAGGGTAAGGCCCACAATTGAAGGAATTATCAAAATACTTTTGGTAATGTCCTCACAAGAAGGTTGTTTATTTGAGGAATGCATGCACCCATGAGCCATAATGGGCCTCACATTTGAAGGATATTGTCATAGTGAGGCCCCATTATTTTGGGAAATGTTTTCACTTTCATAAAGGTTTATTTTTTGTATTTGAAAACACCTTCCCCACATAAAATATTTGTTGGAATAAAAAAAACCTTTCATGTCGTACGCTAAGGAAGGCCTACTCTAAGGCCTCCCCTAATTATTTGGCCTACACACTCAAACTACCCACTTTTTGGGCTATCACCTTCAAAATAGGGAAGGCCTTGGGAGCATGCCTTCCCTAATATTTTGTCACTAGGCTAAACAACTATAAAAATTATTTCAGAGTGGGACTCAATAGCTAGTATTTACAATTTGAATTGAAAACATTTCTAAAAACATGGTGCATTTGCAATGCCTTGATAAAGGCTATGTCACAAGGATGTGAATACTTGGTAATATATGTTGGATCTTTTCTTGCTTGCCCCAAGGGCATTGGACCTTGTAGGAATTATCCACACAAAAGTGGGGAAACACTAAGTCAAAAGATGTCAAAGTAGTGCTCAAGGAGATCAAATAGTACGGATATATTTTATGTAACATGTGGGAGAAATTAGTATGCTAGAACAACTCCAATGATAGGGCGTTGAATTGCAATGCCATAGTTTTTTCAACACATTGAATTTAATGCTTTCAAAAAGAAAATGTGATTGTGAAATAATTTTGTTTATTGATTTCACATACATATGTAGCTCCATTACAAGTACATAAAAAACAAAAGTGAGCAAATGAGTTCACATCAAAAGTTTAATCTCCATAAGAAAATATTTGAGCTTCTTGTTTAAGACAAAAAAACTTTCAAAAATTCAGAAGTCCAACTTTTTGTGTTTATAGGTTCTAATTTTTTTAAAAAATCCCTTCACAAATAGATAAACAACAAGACAAGACAAGGAACACTTGAAAAAAAGAAAAAAAAGAAATGAAGAACAAAGTCTGGAGGTTTAATAAAAAAGATAAGAAAAACAAAGGCAAAGTGAACAACATTGCGCACAATTGAACTCATCCCAACAACAAAATACATTAAGAATAAATATATAAATAAAACCACAAGGAGCTTGGTGAGTCAACTTTTGTTGATAAGATCATAACAAAATTAAACGAGGGGATAAAATCAAGCTCTTTATGGCAATGAGACAAGACACAAGACAATGATCACAAATGTGACAAAGCAATTGACAAATACACCACAAGGCACATTTTTTAGCATGGGATGGAAAATTTTCCCAAGGTTGCAACTACTAAAACATTAACATGATTGTCATTGGGGCAAAGATTGAAGGCTTAAAGTGAATTTCTTTGCCAAAGTTACACTAATTGAGTGTGTGGTGAGACCTACTAGAGTTGTTCGTACAATACTATGCTTGCACTAGAGGAAAGAGATTGTCTAGACCAATATTGTGCAATCATTTGAGTTTTTAAAGAATCCTTGGTTTTAGTTTTTCCAATATTCCAAAATTAAAAAACTGTAGTTCGAGTTTTTTAAGAAACCCCCAATGTTGCAATTCTTATGGTTCATAACCTTTGTTTTCAAAACATTTAATAACTAATTTTGATATATAATCAAGGTTTTCAATTTTTTTTGAAAAAATCCCTATAAAACCATCAATTATTTACTAGTTCTTTTGACAACCATAGGTTATTTGAAGTTTTTGAAACAACCCAAATTAATTGTTCTTTGATTTTAATCTTTTTGGGAAAGTGGAGTTAACAATTCTTTGATTTTGAAATATTGAAGAATTGGAACTAGAAGCTATTAATAAAATTAAATATCCATCTGACATTGGTGATTACCTATAAATGATTAACTCTTGGCATTTGTATAATATCGATGAGTTTTGCAAGAAACATGTCATTTGATTTGTTGCCATAGCTTTCTTTTGGGACAACTTGGGAAAAAACTTGATATTGTTATAATATACATATTATTCCAAAAAAATTGAAATTTTCTTCAATTGTATAGATGGAAGTTGACTTCACGAAATATGCAAAAATGATATTAACATACATAATTGTTGTCAGTACTTGTGATATAATGGGTCCTAGAATTTGGATTGCAATATAAAAGAAATTTGGTGAAGATGATGAAAATATATAACTTATGATAAAGTTATTTGCAAAAAGGAAGGGACTTTAGTGCCAATAGTCACAATTTTCTTATAATAAGAGGTAAGCTTAAGGTGAGAAAGAAACCTAACATTAAAAGAATACACTAGCATTAGATAAGGTCTAAAATTCCATTTCCTCCAATGTTGATGGTAAAACAAATTTCATCATGAATTTAAAGTTTTCTTTCACTACTATTGTCACTGTTGTAAATATTTAACATATATTTAAAATCATGTGCAATAATTGCTCAAATTCAGCATTTGAAAATAAATTTCAATGAAATTTGCTCACTTTGCAAATGACTAACACATAGGAGTGAAAAGGGTTTCAAGGTGAAAAAAGGGTCCAAATGCAAGGTTGTGTTAAAGATAACTTTAATAAGATTAAGGGTCTAGACAGATAGCTACATGAAGCATGACTTGATTGGTTGAAGTTGCAATGTGATCTCAAGTATTTCAAATATTTGGATATGTTCGGGTGTCAAGCACATTGTCAATGATTTTTATGTATAAGGTAAGGAATTTTTCTGAGGATCTTGTTGGGTGTGAAGGCCAAGTTGAATGTGGTAGGAAGCCCAAGGCTAGGCTCGAAAACTCTGGAAGATCCTTACCCTATGTAAAGAATTTAATGTCTTTTGAAACTTGAATTGATGTCTTCCATGAAGAGAAGGTTTGTTTGTGATTTAAAAGGAGGTGCCTCAAAATGAACTAGGAAAGTTATAAAAGTTCTTTACGAATGTCCCTAAAGCAAGAGCCAGGAATTATATTGACACATATTGCTATGGAAACTGAGATACTATACATAATTTGCAGTAGGATTCAGATGTGTATTGTTATGAATATGCAATCATGCATATTAAAGCACACAAGGTACACTATATTCAAAACTGAAAAGACACTTGAAGGTCTGAGCTATGGAAAAGCAATACAAATTGCCAACAAAGGCACATGGATCTTGATAAGTATAGTTGGAGCCCATCCACACCATCAACAGCTAAAGGTAAGGCCATCAATCCATCTCACTCCTTTTGGAACATAAGAATTGATGGTCTTACAATCTTACAAACTCCCTCACCTTGATTGTTTGTTGCCAATCAAACATCAATCCAACAACTCAATTTGTTGTGGATCCATAAAAATATCATGTTGTTTCACCTCTGTTCTGAGTTTGCACCTTTAATTACAAAACTGAGTTTGAACCTGTAAATATGCATTGTGGGTTCTGGTGGATCTCTCTTACCCTATAGATATCAGCAGCACTACACCATGCTTGATGCTACTGGCTTTCTTATAGCCAACTTAGCTTTAGTAGGGGATGTGGTACTTGAGGGAGGATTGTGCAATCTAGAGTGCCCCCAATTGCAATGGCTAGAAAGGCTTTGAAAGTTGAGGCAATGTCTGTCTAAGGGGATGAGCTACTCTGGCACACTGAAGTTGGCAAACTACAATCATGAAATCAGACCCCTTGTGTGATTTTGGAGGTCTTCAGTTGCCAGAAGTGAGGAGAATGTCTTTTGTAAAAATCATCATATTCGTGTATTTGGTTTTCAATGTGTAGCCAAAAATATAAAAGGATGGTTTGATATTTATACTTTATTTCGGGTTTATAGCCAGATTTGGCTAAATCTTCCTAGGCATGATTGCCACTTCAGCTACAAACAAAAATATGCTTAAAAAAACACACTGGCACTACACTAGCCTGTTAAGGCAAGCTAAGGCGACACACCATAATGGGCAAGGCCGAGATGTGAGACCATTCGATGACATCAAGGTCTGGGGTATAAGAAGATTCAACAATTTATAAGAAAAATAAGTCATGTTCAACAGAGATTTTGGTCACTATTGTGAGTGTATGATCATCACTGGAAGATTATGTCATATATTAGTTGAAGCAAATGACATAATCTGTCACCCCAGACCTTTGATTTTTTATGAACAACCACAGGTCCTGTGCTTTAAAGTCTGTGGATTCAAAGCTCATTGTTGGGTGGGATAGGTATAACAACTACTTTCCAGTATGCTGAAAATACTGGGAATGTGAGGTCCTTTGTGTACGGAAAACCAGAACATTGCTGTGAGGAAGGTGGCCATTCACCCACAACCACATTAGAAATGAATGCGGGTACCATAGTCCCCAAATGCACCCACCCCTTCAAAGAGCTTACAAGAAATTCAATCCTGGTGGGTAGGGTGGCGAGGGGGGGGTAATGAGTCAAGATCATAACACCTGTCAATCCTTTTGCTTTTTGAATCAGGATGCATTTGTGCCTTCTAGGCCTCAAGTTATGTGTGTCACTGCCTGGTTTCATCATGCATAAATTGTTGGCTTCTTGTGCAAAATTTGTTGGATTATTTTGTGACGTGCTTGAAATTTCACAAAACATCCTTGAAGGTTATTATATCGTGCATCGCATGAGGGAATGAGTTTTGTTCACACATCAAGTGTGACCATTGTCATGGGTAGAAAATGTTAATCCCTTGATTGTGACTAGCAATAGTGAGTAAAGGGCCCTTTAAGGAAACCGCAAAGCCCAACCACTCCAACCACAGCAGTAAACTGGCCTGTACACTATATTCTAGATGAAGGATAAAAGTCTAAGAGCATCTCCAGCGTTGCTCAGTATGTGATCACGCACAGTAAAATTGGATGAAGAAAATCCAAATTATGCCGGTTTAGCTCAGGAAAATGGTTTTGGCTCCACATAATTGTGGGCGTTGCTGAGGCCTGTAAAAGGCACAGCAGCTCTGTGCACCTGGAGAAAAGAGTGTAATGAATATGATCTAACTCCTGCTTAGTGTTTCTGATTGGCCCATCATAATGATTCGTCTAGGTGGTTTGCTATTAGTAGTCCCCCACCTATTTGCTGTCCCAGTTTCAGTTTTATAGATGGGGTTGCAAAAGAGTACATAACTAAACTTGGATGTGAAATTTTTTTTCGCAGGGACACATATTGAGCACCGCTGGAGATGCTCTAATAACTTGAAACTCTCAGTCTGGGAATATAGATATACCCTAAACCCTAAATATTTACAGTATACAGTGACCTCCAAGTCATTGCCCCAAGTAGTGACATTTAAATAGTCTCACACTTTGTAATGTTCACTTTGTTCATGTTTATCAGTAGGGAAGGGCCAATGTTCTGTTTTGTGGCAAAAATTCACCACTTGGTAACTAAAAAAATGGGGCTTGCCAAAAAAGCCCAAAGATTTTTTTCCAGAAAAAAATCACACAAAGTGTCACGATATTTTGAACAGAAAAAAGTTCTGAAATTGCCATATTTATGATACATTAGTTCCTAGCTTGTCACCAGAACATAGCAAGTTTCCTAAAATTTTCTACTTTTCCTTTCTAGCATGTAGTCAAATTTGGCTGAGACCTCTTGTGAAGGGTTGCCAACCCACCTACTTCACAAAACTGAAAAAAAAAATCATTTCGGAGGACTAAACATTTCACACTAAATTTGAAAGTTTTTATACCGCAAGTGCAGAATTACACAAGCCTTCAAGGAAAGTTGAAATTCCAGCTTATGAGTTGGCTGATTAGTAATAAGTGAAGTTTGTTGTATCTACACTTTGTATTATTAACATCTGGGCACTTCCTTGACTTCCGCCTGTTGCAGAGGCAGAGGCAGAGGAAGAGGCAGAAGTCAAGGAGGGGATGGATGTAGGCAACCAACCAGCCACAGTATTGTACACACCTTCTTTTTCCATTAATTTATTTGGGCTGTTTGAACATGAGATTCATAAGACACAACAAACATACTTGAGGGGTGTATATCTTATATCAACTCATGTCAAGATTAATAAGAGTGTCAAAGTTTTGATGGATTGTTGAAGTGGGTCTGAGATAAATGAACTCAAATTGAACAACATATTTTGCTCTCAAGTGGTCAGCTCAAATTTCCCAGATTTTGAGACATTGAGACTAGCTCAATTCACCAAGTCCTCTGACAGGCATTGACCATCTCTCTCTCTCTCTCTCTCTGTGTCCTTCTGGTCAGACTGTCTGTGTCACGCAAGGCTTGAGCATTGAGCCCATTCAGTTAGTTGCTCTTCATGGCTGCTGCTGGTCACCTGTTTCCTTATGCACAGAAGAAGAGGAGAATATTAAACTTGGATAGAACAAGACTATGGTATGCACTTGTGGTGACAATTTTTGTACTGGGAACAGCTGGGCAAGTGACATCCGAAGCACTTGTGGACATCATCAACTACTGTGGAGAGCCGATTTCTGTGCACTGCAAATCTCACAACTCAGATCTGGGTAGGATCATGATTGATATAAGTGAGGATTTCATGTTCAAGTTCACAGCCAACATATTTGGATCGACATTGTTCTGGTGTTCATTCGAGTGGGGAATCGAAACACAGTACTTCCCAGTATGGGAAGGTTCCAACTACGTCGATCGTCCCCCTTGCTCAGAAACTGGCACTTGTCTCTATAAAGTTGCTCCTGATGGATTCTATTGGGCAACTTCTCAAAAAGCCCAAGGCAATTCCTTTTGGACATTTTACAAAAAATGGTCAACGTATGTACATGTGGAACAAATTTGGAATTCCCCTCCTCCCCCAATTTGATAATTTGCATGCTCTACTTTTCCATACTTTTTGCACTTCATTGTTTTACACATCTGTAGAAGGTAAGGAACTTTTCTGTGGCTCTACCTGGGGTTTGAGGACCTGAAAACCCCTAAAACCCTAGGAAGCGCCCGGGCCGACATAGGGTTTTGCAGAATCGATGTAGAGCCTCAGCATCCTCAGCTGGGTCTGGAAACCAGGATGAGTCTGGGGAAAGTTATTTACGTTTAAGTGCATAATGTTTGAAAATTTGAACCTTACAAAATGGAAGGTTCTTTCAAAATCAAGTTGACATTTTTCATGAATCGAAAGGTTCTTTCAAAATCAAGTTGAAAACTTCCATGAATGGAAGGTTCATCATGTGTGGTTGAAAAGGGGAATTCTGCAGGGGAGGTGAGTGCAAATCAATGGAGAACATTTTTTACAGTTTGTTCTTTATGTGCAGAGCATATTAGGTCCACGTGCTGCAAGGTGGTGTTCTTAGGATGGATGACCTTTGGAATGTGCAGGTAGACTTTCAAATACAATTTATCGATACATGTGTGATGTTGCAATTTGTGTGACTTGTGAAATTTAATGTCAATTGCAGGATCACAAAGCACACTCCAAATTCGACTACGAATCACGATGTACATCAAGAATTACCAGCAAATTAGAAGCCAACTTGGTCAGAGTGTGTACTTTGGGGAGAAAGGTTTAAAGGGACCTCCCACATTCTCAAAATCGTGTTTCCTGCAGCAGCATCAGCTCCTCTTTTATTTGAAGATCGAATGAACAACTTGATTTGAACAACTTTGCAGCAGCATGATGAATCTAAAGGAAGGTCAGCTCAATTGAGAGAAACTTCAATAATAATTAGGGTTCATTAGGCGAAGTTTTAGGGGACTCAAATTGCAACATGTAAAATTATTTATGAACTTATTATTGGGTACACTTTGCAACATCAATTTGTGCCCCGTACAAGGTCTACATCCATCTGGTGTGTAGACAATAGATGGAATTAACAAACTATTTGCCACACATTTTCTTTGATCAACAAGCTTCTTCATTCAGACTATGTACTACCAAGCAATATTGTTTCAAACACAAACTGCCCATCAAGAGTGCAACTACTAGTCCTATTGTAGCTGGATGCCTCTAGTAGGCATCTCGCAGATTTCTGTAATTACCCACCCACATTAGCTATCCACCAAGTTGGTGGTCTGACTTTTGCCATTGCATTTTGCACATATTTACTTGTTCAAGCATGTAGCCAAAATATAAACAGATTCTTAAATTTCTCTACTTTCACATCTGGTCTATAGCCAAATTTAGCCAAAATCATTGCTTGTTGGTAGAGGATTTGTGATAGAATATCTAGATTACTGTTTTTGATGCCAAAATGGTTTTATATTTTTCTACATTACTGTATCTAATGGTCAGATTCAACACCCAAGTGCTGAAATGAATTTAATTTACATTTTGGTGCATTAAAAATTTGGTAAATGATCATTACAAAATATCTAGATTACCATATCAGATGGTCAGATTCAAACCCCTGGGTGCTGAAATGGGTTAAGTTTTCTACAATAGGAAAGAAGCATTTATCACCTCAAATTCAAGTTTTCTAAATTTTGGACACATTTTTTTCTTTCTCCACCTATGCCCATAATTATTTTTTGAGCCTTTATTTGTTCATCACATCAAAGATAGTGTATTCAAACTATTTCCCAATCCCCACCCACAAAAAACATTAAAAATGGAATGATATTAAGGTCCATAAACATGAAAAAAATGGGATAAATTAAGATGAGAGACTATTTGAATCCAATCACCAATGATTATAGCCAACCAACCAAGAGCAACCATTTTGGTGCGCAATGTCCATTGGATCGTGTGCAAATTTATTAGCCCAAATCATCACATAACTCTTTGTTATTTTTCATCTAAAATTATATTATAAGGGCTAATTGAGCTACTCTAATATTTTTACCTTTTTTTTATTTTGTTGTTAGCATTTTACAATATTGTATCTTGAAAATTCTCAACTACCCTATGTTCTTGTCAGATTTTTCAAATCCAATGTAATCTGACAATTTCTGAAATTTCATGTGAATGTTAGTATTGTGTGGTCTCATTTAGTGAAGTCTAGATGCATAAATTTGTTGCACTTTCATATAGTTTTTTTTTTTATTAAAAAAATTCTAGAAAATTATTCAGTGTGGTTTGGAATTTTATGCACTTTCAACACTAAATGTAAAAACAATTCGGCTTAATATGGTCACAAAAAGGCCTTGTCCAAAAAGGTGAAGTTACTAGTGAAGGTTCATCCTAGCATGCTAACTATTAATGAGCAACTATAGCCCAACATGCTTTTTTTTTTCAAGCACCAAAATATGTGAATGTGCATTTATTGGAAATGTTAAATCCAATTCATTCAAACCAACCCCACATGAATTGAAATTTAAACATGGGATAACTAAGATATATTCCTTTGTTCTAACATTTCATATATAAAAATGTCACCATAAAAATTAACATTATTTCAAAATTTGAAATGACAATAAGTTTAGCCTTCACAAAAGAACACAACATGGTGATTGGATGAAACCCACAATTAATAAAAGGGGTCAATTTGAACAGTTTCATGACATGTGTGTAATGTGTACACCTCCAAAATGTGTTGCATTTAATTTTATATTTTGATTGTCACAAATTTAATGTTATATAATTTATGAAAAATAAATTTAAAATATTAAATTCAATGAATAATGGGTATATCTATGGTATATGTATTATAATAAAACTTGTTTCAAGTTATTTTAAGTTTTGGTTTGAATTAGTCAACCAACAAACATTTGAAATGAATTTTTTTAAAATGGCCCATTTCACAATTTTTGTCATCTTTTATTTAAAAGTGATTGTTTGTCAAAATTTTAATTTACCAATTATTTAAGGTCATTGCACTAAAAAAAAAAACCTATTTGTGATATGATAATAATCATTTTTTTCACATGGCTCATAAACTTATTTCAATCATACAAAATCACAATGTAGGTATATATTGCAAATTTCATAAAGCTTAAAAAACATTTTGATCTTTTTTTGCATTTTTAAAAATGCTGTGATGTACATTTTCTTTGTGCATATTTACATCACATCATATGAAATTTAAAAAGTGTAGTTTCTTTGGCATTTGATTTCTTTCGATTTTGACTTACCATAATATGCAAAAACATTGTGAAAATTCTTCATGATAATGACATGATTGAAGTTCAAATATGATTCCTTTGAAAAACAATACAATGTGACAACAATCTTGGCTCCTCCATAGTATGCTTTCACCCATATTGAAGGTTAAAATTAACCTTCACATACACATTCATTCAACAATAAATTTGGGCAACTAATTCAATGACAACTCAAGTTCATGAAAAGAAATGGCAAAACTAGAATTCTTTCCAATTTATTCTGAACACAATTCCCCAAGTTATAATAGTTAATTAAAATTTGTTATTAACTCTAAATAGTACAAGAATCACCATGTTTGATAGGAAAATGAATTACCAAACATCTTTTTATTTTATTTATTCACATGAAATCATGATGAAATAAACTAAAAGGTAAATCTTGCAATGCAAATCAAATTGGGGTTTTTATTAATATGCATTAGAAGCCAATTCATGAAGCCAAATACATAAGTCTTTTTATTACACCCATAGGTATTCATTTTCAAATTTGAGTGCTTGTAATTGTAATATATGCATATTTATAGGGAAGTGTGTTTGGCCTTAATTGTTGTGGACTTTTTATAAATAGATCGTTCATATTCATAAATAATTAGGACATCATTACACATTAATATGTAAATTATCATGTGCCATCAATCGAATCATGTAACACATCCACTCTTTTTTTAAAAAATAAAATTTGAATTAATGAACACTAAAGTAAGAAATAATTAAGATAATGATTTTTCTAATCCTATAATTTCAAACTTAGTCAATTAGCGATGTACTATGTGACATTGTCCCATGATGCACACTAGAAGGTTACTTTATTATATAAGCATATTCATAACGCATTGAGATTAAATACCTATATATGACATGTTTTTATTTAGGAATTTATTTGACAAATGATACACAAAAATTTCTCGATCTCACTTAAATATCTTCATATCATCATATAGTTATTATTTTATTTTATTTCTCATGTTATAAATGAAAAATTTGAATTGAAATTGCATGCCCATGGATGCGATATTAATTCATGTGAAACATATCACTTATTTACAAATGAAATGTATCATTCACAAGTACATAATATTCATGTTTTGTTGGTATGTGTAATGTGAAATGTGTTGTCGTGTTCAAGTGAAATATTGCTTGTATCATTTTGACTAAAATGGCATCTTAGTCATATTCAATCGTAAAATACATCATAATTTTGTTTTAGTGTTAACAACATCTAGCAGATGGGGGTGATTCAATATTAATGATTTTGTGTGATTTTTTGCAAACATTCAACCTACGACTTGATTTGACCTATACAAAGGATCAAAATGTATTTGAAGAAGGAATAATGTTGCTAAAAATACATTTCATGAATGGAAAAAAAAAATCTTTTACTAAATCTTTTTCAATTAATAAAATCTTTTTGTATAATGTTTCCACTTTTATTGATAAAATCAGCTCAGTTTTTAGTCTTTCAATTGAAATATTGTTTCAAACTAGAATAACAAATTTATTTCACTATTTGTACTTCAACATCATCATGAATTTTTTTAGGGGGAAATATTATGAGCAAGATTGAAAATATTGGAAAAATTAAGTGCCTTGGGGTACCTTTACACAACTTTGCACATGTGACCAAAGTGGAATAGACTACTTTTGATTGCTTAAAAATCAATCGGAATTCTTGCTAGGATGATGTGATAGACTACAATTGGTTACATAAGGTGATCAATTCAAAATTTGTAATATTTACAATGACTAAAAATACTCATTTTTTAATCATGACATATCATATTATTTTGTCAAGGTGTGGATAATTTGTCAAGGACATGATTTTATCATTTTGAAAGCATTTCAAGCCATTTTTAAAATTAAAAAATAGTGAAAACACTAGTTACAATTAACATTGGTTAATGCTTATGAGTATTTTTTAATAATTTATATTCATTAGATTCAATCCAAATTATTTCATGTGTTTTGAAAATATATTAGAAAGGACATGTGATTAAAGATATTTTAAAGACTTGCAATATTAGAAAAAAATGGACATTAAAAAATGAAAAACCAAGCATTGGAATTACAACTATTTTGGCTTTTATTAATGTGGTTGCAGTGCATGTTGAAAACATTTTGTGGACCATAGGTTATGTTAAAAAAAATATTTAGCAAAAAGACAAATAAACAAGAAACCAAACATGGGCATGAATTTTTAATGAAAAGCATCCAAATGATCAAAACTTCAACAAAAAAATTGATTGTACATGTGTGGTTAAAATAAGGTGTTAATGTTTTAGTTCTACGATGAGAATAATTCACCAATATACTAAGGATCAAATAATTGCAAGTTCAACAAATAATAAAAATCCACAAGATCCGCAAAATGTGTAATCTAGCATATTTTCCAAATTTCAACCCCTAGTAGTTGGAGACTATATGAAAAAATTGAGGTTGAAATGTCCAACCTTTTTAGTACACAAGTCATAAATGCCACAAATTTTTAGAACTTGAAATTCTTAACCAAATAAAAACATAAGTTTCTGAAAAAGGGGCCATGTCTTTAACATGTTTTAGAGAAATACTTTGCTAACATGTTACAAATGAAGGATTGGTAATTCATCAAGTTGAAATATATCATAAGAAGTGATTGATTGATTGTTTTCTAGTGGTAGTTATATGAAATTATCAATAAAAATAATCAACTTCAAGAAACCACAAAAGGTCACTTAAATCAAATTTTGGAATAGAATAGGTCCATGATGTTTCTTAAAGCAATTATAATGAAGTGTTATCAACTCCTTAACCTTCTTGAATTTGGAAACAACATTTGGAACTTTGGAAGTCCAAAGTGCTGTAGAAAACATAAATGATTTGTTCAAAAGGTTATAATCACATTATTATTTGTTTACATATTGAAATTATTTTGGCATTAATATTTTATTGTCAAGTTGATAGTGAACAAGTCTTATAACATTTAGGTTTCCAAAACTTAAATGGCATTTAAGTTTATGGTAAGCATGCCATCACTAAATTGGCCAGTTCAAAAACAACTACAAACACAACAATTGTGAGTCAATGAATAGGTGACTTCTCATATCAAAGTAAATTTCATATCATGATTCATAACCTCATGTCACAAAATTAGAAGTTTTGTCGTAGGTGATTTTTTTTGTTTTAGTAAAATGAAATCAACAAAACTACTTTTCTTTGTTTTCATGTAATGAGATTAAACATTATTGACTTTCTTTTGTTTTTGGTGTAGGAATCTTAGCTCCACAACACAACTTACAAGGCAAATTGTCAAGACCACAACCACCATCTCCTAAGCATGTAGAAATAGAAAATTGAAAGGCAAAAATTAACATTTACAAAAAAAAAATAGAAAATCTTTTGTGAGTACCTTGAGTGTTCAAGTTCGAGCTTAATTTTTTTGCCTAAGGGATCAAACCCCCTATGGACCCCACTCACTATAGTAGGAAAGTATATGTTAACACAAAAACTAAAGTTAGAACAAAACATATGAAATCTTGTAGCAATGAGTAATTACAACACAAAATCCATTGCAATCAAAAAAACCCAAAACCAAATTCAAGCATTTTTATTTCATGAACCTTCCTCACGTTCCACATTCTAATTGTAACATCTCTAATTGATACAATTGAATGGTAAAAATGTTTTTGTGCAAACATCCTTAAATAGCTAGATCCTTAACTTGTGTTGTCAACCTAATTCTGCGGGATCGTTGCCAGAAAATAGTTCTTAGTTCTTTGAACATTTTTAAAAAAAAAACCTAGAACCAGAGGTTAATACCAGAGTCAGAGAATTGCACAACACTGAGTCAATACATACCCATGGTCTATAGATGGTAGTGGAACCACTCACCAGTTAGTCATATACAATAGATTAATGCATCAAGTCCTACCCCCAACCTTGTCCTGCTGTGCCTGTTCCCTGTGACTATATGTGTAGGTGCAGGTTTCAAGCATGTGTGTCCAGCAAACCCTTTTTTCTTCACCTGCAACCAAAACAAACCTGCAGCAAGCCAAAGCCACCCACCAACATTCTTTGCTATGCATACAAATAAAAAAAATGTTGCTTTGGAATGAATGTTCTCAAGCTGCCCAGAGTGGGTTGGTTTTTCCTCAAGCCCATTTTTTTTGTTTGTTTACAAACATTAGACCCAAAAGATGGGTTTTCCAGTGTTTTTTTTTTGCCAAAAGGAGAAATTCAAATTCAAAAAGTAAGTGATTATGTACGTTTTCAATCGCCATAATTGAATTCAAGAAATTTTTTTTTAGTAAACTTGCCAGATTTCTATATTGGGTTTTCAGTCTGTAGCCAAATAGACAAGGATGATTAAAGTTTTTTTGCTTCATATATGGTTTATAGCCAGATTTGGCTAAATCTTCTTACAGTTCAATTCCCACTATTTCTACATGAGAACGAACCTATGGAAGATGGTGGCCACTTTTGGTAAAGGGAAAAATTCCCCACAAAAGCCACTGCCATGTACATAATTTTTTGGAACTGCAATGTTTAGCATTGAGAGAGAGAATGCAGTCAGTTTGTAGTTTGTACTCATGTAAATATGAAACCGTGCAAGTTCAAGCTGTGCATGTTAAAGATGATACATCACGGACACCACCCACGAGTAATAAATGTTGTCCAACTTCTCATCACACATGGGATAGCATGGCAGAGGGAGGGAGGAGGAGGAGGAGGAGGAGGAGGGTACATAATCACACCACTTGATAAATTATATCACAGTCTAGTCTTTTCCCACACTTAAAAGACATCTTGTAGTTTGTGTTTCATGGGTAGGTTTGAGGAATCATTTTGTTTCCCATCCAGCAGTGGGGGGCGAGAGGGGAGGTTTGGAAACATATTCAAAGCTTGTTGAACCTTGAGCTAGTCATGTCCTCGAACAAGAGAAGACTACTAGCCTTGAGGGATCAGTTGTAGGTGGTGGGTTTGGGTTCAAGACCTGCCTTGAGAGAGAGGAACTTTGTGGAATTCCAAGGGGTCATGGTAGGTGTCTCATTTTCTAAAAATAGTGTAGCTGCAGTATGGACTCTATAATCTCAACATTTGCTTCAGAATCCAAACTTGTGGCCTAATTTCTCTTGCATGCATTCGTTTGCTAATTTTCTCCATATTTTGGCTGCCATTTTTGTTCATAGTATTTTATTTTGTTGGGCACTGATCTCAATTAGGTAGTGTTTGTTTGCAGTTTTCTTTTCAAGTTTTGCAATGTTTTTTTGTTCACACATGCATATTAGGACATTTGACCAATTGGAATGCAGGTGATGAATAAATGTTTTCAGTGTCCAGGTTTAATTTTCAAGAGCTTTTGAAGCACAACAAGGCTACCCAATTCTGTGTAGTCCCAGTATAGATGGGCAATAGACACACAGCAGGGAGGATTAAAGCATTAAAATCTGGGGTCAAAATTGCAGGTTCAATTGGACTGCATTTTTGTTAAAACCAGCTTGCTCTCATCTTAATAAATATGACTCAAATATTACCAACTTTTGCAGGTGCCAGATGTTGGGATGCAGATCTCAGGTGATGCATCTGATCAAATGGACATAAACTCAGTCAAATTAACTGCTGGAACCGAGAAATCAAAGTCCAAGTTTGTGGGTTTGAGGAGTCTGGTGCCTAGTAAGCTCCTTGGAAATCATGTCACATCGCAAGGAGGATGGAGAGCAATTCCATTTATATATGGTGAGAGTCCATAACAAAATGTTGTGAGTGGAATATAAGAACATACTAAAAGACACTCATATATATATATATATATAAGATGCATCTCTGTTTTGAAGGGTCATATGTGATATATGACTTTTTGTTGCATGAATTTTCAACATATCCATGTGCAGTATCTAGCTCCCTAGAGAGCTTCGCATTCTTTGGAGTAGTCATCAACTTAGTCACATATTTAGTGGAAGAGATGCATTTTGGAGTACCGACAGCTGCAAATACTGTCACCACTTGGGCTGGGACCACCTGCCTAACACCATTGCTCGGTGGCTTCATTGCTGATACATACCTTGGAAGATACCTGACGCTTCTTTTTCTGGGATTTGTTGAGTTACTGGTACATTGCTTCCACCCACCTTGTGTCTGTCCCGTATCCTGTACATCCATGCATACAATTACGACCAGAAGCTCCAGTTTGATTAATAAGTCTAGTCCAATTGCAGAAACATGAAAGTCTTCTTTTGAATTCAACAGTTTTAGCAGCAGGCTCACATGACAGAATCTACCCAACAGCTCAACAAGGACACCATGCTACTGTGATTGTTTTGAGACTGTTGGATCAGCAAAGTGATGTGGGCCTTTTGCAGGGATTTATACTACTCACAATCTCAGCAGCAGCACCTTCACTAAGACCACCTCCTCTTGATGCTGCGACTGCACATTCAATTCCCAGCAAGGCTCCTAGGATCCTGCAAGTAGGGTTCCTTCTAACATCACTATATGTAATTGCTCTTGGCAAAGCTGGATATGGGTCTTGCATTTTGTCGCTTGGAGCTGACCAGTTTGATGAAAAAGATCAAGAGGAGAGAAGGAAGCTGTCAAGCTACTTCAACTGGTTTTTCTTGGTCAACTGCATTGGTATTTTCTTCAGTATTGCAGGGTTGGTCTTTGTAGAGGACAAGGTAAGCTGGGTGTGGGGATATGGTGTTGCAGTGGGCGCCATGGCGCTTGGAAATGTTGCACTCTTCAGTGGTTACTCCTTCTATCGACATCATGCACCTCTCGGCAGCCCATTCACCCATATTGCACGAGTTTTTGTTGCTGCAATTGGGAAACGAACACTTCCCAATCTGCCCACATCAGATCCTTTTCAGTTTCATGACTTCCCAGATGGAGCACATCAAGGGAGGCGGGCTCGGCTTCAACAAACCAACCAGTTTCGGTGAGATACACACTACAAACTTTTGCTTGATCCCCTCATCACAGACACACAAAAGGTCTTGCAGTAATCCACAAGTAGTCCCAATAAGCTACAGTCCTAAACTGGTTACTGAAGAAGTCTAATGAAACTTCAAAGAAAGACTTACCACAGCTAGAGTTTGCAAATCTCCTGTACAGATTTCTCAACAAGGCAGCAATTCCATTAAGTAAGACCATTGGCAGCAGTACTGGAGCATGTGATGCCAAAGAAAGACCCTGGGGGTTGTGTCACATGACAGAAGTAGAGGAAGTGAAGACCATTCTCAGGATCTTGCCAGTTTGGTTCAGCACCATTTTTGTGTTCACCATGAACTCACAAGCAACAACCTTCTTGGTTCGTCAAGCTTCAGCAATGGATAGACATATTACACCCCACTTTGAGTACCCATCAGCTTCACTTGGTCTTTTTGCAATCAGTGCTCTCTACATTTTCATTCCCATCTATGAGAAGCTGCTTGTGCCAGTGATGCGGCGCATCACAGGGATTGAGCAAGGGATCACAACTCTGCAGAGAGTGGGTGTGGGAGCACTGTTGGGAGTTCTTGCCATGGTGATTAGCGCCCTTGTAGAATCCAAGCGCCTCCTCATTGTGAGGGCTAACATCATGACTCTCATTTTCATGCCTTCAAAACCTTTACCAATGAGTGTCTTCTGGCTGTGCCCACAAATCATCTTCATTGGTTTGTCAGAGTGTTTCATACTCATTGGCTTGAATGAGTTCTATTACCGTGAGACACCACAGGGAATGCGCACCATGGGAGCTGCGTTCAACATGAGTGCACAGGGACTCGGTAGCTACGGAAGCAGTTTGTTGGTCCTCCTTGTTATCAAGGCAACTACAAAAGGGCTGAATACCGGCTGGTTAACTGACGACTTGGATGAAAGCAGACTTGACTACTTTTATTGGCTTCTTGCTGTGTTGGGGGTCCTCAATTTCACTATGTTCCTTGTTTGTGCTCGATGGTACAGATACAAATTACTGCATGAACAAGTAGAAGAATTGCCAGAAATTGGTGTCAAAAGCAATGGATTACCATGCAATTGAACCAAGCTGCACTGTTTGTAAACCCACAACTCCTGTGCCCAGGATGACATAATGTTGAGCATTTTCACAGGAAACAAAAAACAATTAGAGCAGGCTTGATTCTGAAACCCAGACAACAATCAGAGCAGGAGCTTGATTCTGAAACCCAGGAAACACTCAGAAGCAGGAACTTGATTCTCAAACCCAGCCAACATGGGCTACAATGGTCAGGCATTAGTGTTTTTCCAGCACACCTGGAATGCTGGCACATGAGCATGATTAACAGATTTGTGCATGAAATACACATGCATCTCTGTTCCTGTTCTAATCAAGTTACTTTCAGCTGAAAAACCAGCAAGCACCAGTTCTGTGGAACACCAGTTCTGTAATCCCATTTGTATCATTTCATCCACAGCTCCCCACACACATATATGCCCATCAAAATCCTTATACTGAAACAATAAAAAGAAAAACTGCAGCCTTACATGAAACAACATGGCTATTTAGGTGTAGAGAAATGAACAATCTTACACAATCAGACTGGATACCCACTCTTTGTTTAGCCTTCAGACTGGGAAAAGAAACAAGCATAGTAGTCCAGTTGACCTGCAAAACACACCACAAACTTTTCATCTAAGGGAACCATGAATTTCATGTGACCATTTGGATAACATGAAATCAGCTTCTTGTGAGAAGGATGCTTCATCGTAGATTACCACAACATATGTATGACAGATCAATGTGATTGCAGAGAAGACAAACTGCAAAACAATATGCAAGGTAACCAAACAAATGTTGAGTCAGTTCCAGTCAGATCAAAACAAACATGACAAGAATGAATATAGTCATAAACCTTGTTAGTGTTTATGACACTCTCAAAGTATCAGGCCATCACCTTCATTACTCGCTATTGACTTCATCAGCTCCAACAATGGGTGTAGGTGATATGTAGACTTTCAGACGGATGATTGACTGTGGCACTCAAAAGATGCAAGTCAGTCTAGCTGCCCATTGATCATAAGTACATATTTTAAAGTACCTTACACTACTCTTGAGTCAAAGTAGATCATAGATGATTAAAGAGGATTTTGATGGATTATCTGAAGAGGGTTTTCATCGTTGGGATCCTCTTGATGGCACCCTGCAGTGGAATCCTTGAATCCTTCTTCATGCTTCTGGCCTTCTGATCCTCAAGCTTCTGTAACTGTCTCTGGGCTTCTTCAAAGAACAGATTGTCATGCCCTAGCTCCTTCAGTTACTTGACAATGTGTCTAGAACATGCAATTGCCTCATCATACCTGCACCAGAGCATTTCAACACCAATTAAAATCATCATGTGTCCATAACACGGCTTTTCAATTCCAGCTCACATGAACAAATCATAATCCACGAGCAAGTTGTGAACATAAAGGGTGAAGGTGCCAGAATGCCCATACCTCTCAAGTTTGGAATACACATTTGACAAGGCTTTCATAGCTGCCAACTGTATCTGAGTGAATTGGCCCTTGTGCCTTACTCAGTATTTCCTTAGCCTCTGGTCTCTGCCATAATCAAATTCCAATTTCCAACAAACCCCCAGTGCTACTTGCATAATGCAGCAGTCCCAAGTTCATAGTTGTAGATCAATGAACATGTCTACTGCAAAAACAACCAGTAATTGTCTCGCAGACACAAACAAAACTCTCTCATATATGAGTTCATTGCATGCTGACTTTGCTGCATGTGGTGGAAAGCATCCAAGGCAATGACAGCTCTTGAAACACAGACAATTGATTCTCACAAGAACTTGTACAAACGTGTGGAAAGAGAAGTGAGTGAGTGAGTGAGTGAGTGTCTTTACACTGGGTTTTAGGGTTGAACCCTAATTGTGGGTGTGTATTGTTCACTCCAGCCCCTCCAGAAGTGAGTTATATCCTAAGCTTGAAATTATTGGAAGTTAGGGTCAGATTCAGCACATTACAAGCGAATTATTATTTCTTTTCCAAAAACTAATTCATTTTTAAAAATTATTATTAATTATTTAGTTTCTGAATTTTAAATTCTCATAATTGGTTCCAGTTTTGGCTATTCTTTAGGGTTTAGGGTTGGTAGCTGACTTGTTCATCATCACAGCCTTCGTCAGCTTCTTGTTTTTTGTGTTGTTCAACTTGCTTCAAGCTTTTTCAAGCTTGCTTTCATGTTCACAAGCTCACAAAACTCATATAGTTCAGAGATTGAATGGTTTAAAGCTTAGGGTCAAATGGTCCACCATCCTTGTGCAAAGGTCCTTTTTGCTTCATGCTCACAAACTCACAAAAACTTGAATGCTCTTAAGTTGCAAACAATGATGACTACACAAAAAAACTCATGGTACGTTGTTCACTAGCTTGGTCTCTTTCTTAATTGTGATGTTGTTCATGATTGCCCTATTCTTGGTCTTTTTTTCATTGTGATGTTGTTCCCAACCATGAAGTGATTTTTTTGTGGTGTTTGGCAATGGCAATTGTCATGACAATGTTCATGTAATTAATCGAGGTGACAAATTCGTCACATTTGTTGTCATCACAATGGTAGGCGTTACTTTTGTTTTTTTTGATAAGTTGTTTTTGGTCTTCATCCTGTCATGTTGTTGTTCATGATCACCTTAATTTTGGTCCTCTTCATTATTGGGATGTTGTTCATGATCACCCTAAGTCTTGGTCCTCTTTTTGATCCTATGATGTTATTTGTGATCACCTTGCTCTTGGTCTTGTTCTTAATCATGTGATGTTGTTCGTAATCACCCTATTCTTGGTCCTCTTCTTAATTGCAATGTTGTTTGTGATCACCTTGGTTTTGGTCCTCTATTCAATCTTGTGATGCTGGTCATGACCGCCTTCCTTTTGGTCCTTCTCTTGATTACGATGTTGTTTGTGATTGCTTTGGTTTTGGTCTTCTGCCTTTGTAAAGAAAATAAATGTTGGATTATTGAATTTTGACTTAGTTATCAAATCAATTATTAATAATCTATCATTGTGTTCTTTGACTTTTTGATAATTAGTTAAATTGATAATCATTTGGTATTGAATTTTCAAATATCTCATAACCTACTTGGATGACAAAGTAGATTAGCAATCTTTTGAACATTAATACAAAAGAAAAATTTAAAAATCTTTTTTTTTTAAAAAAACCTTATACTTGGTTAATAACTAATAGGGTAATAGTTGATCATTAACCAGTTATTTGATAACCTACCCTTATGAATAACTAACCTCTAATTAGCTTGCTTTGGTTATTTATCCTTTTATTAACTTACTTATGGTCTAACTATGGTCTAATAAGCTTCAAGTTGATTTGATTACCTTTTTATTGATTAGTTTGTTTCTAGTCTAATTAGGGTGTGATGAGCTTCAAATTGGTTTGATTACCTTCTTATTGATTTGCTTTTAATTTAATTAGGGAATGATTAGCTTCAAATTGGTTTGATTACCTTTTTATTAGTTTGCATTTAGTCTAATTAACATCGAATTGACTTCAAACTACTTTCATTAACCTTTTATTAAAATTTTAAATTTTTTTAACCTTTTTATTAACTTGCTTATGGTTTGATTACCTTTTTATGAGCTTCATCATGGTTTATTAACCTCTTATTATCTTGCTTATGATTTGAATACCCTTTCATTGGCTTGTTTTTGTTGTTGGTGAAATGCAACATGGGCATTGCAATGGAGGACAAACTAATTGATTTATCACCAATGGTGGAGTGACTTAGGCCCCAATAGCTGTGAACGATAGTGGTGGAATGACTTGAACGTAGGAATGTTGGACTAGGAGTGCCCTATAAACACTTTTGGTTCAAATGGATTCCATGTGAAGATTAGGGTTTAGGTCTTGAACAACCCCCAAAATTATTGTGTGAAAAATGGTGTTAGGATGTTTGGTTGAAGATGATGAAATGTTTTTTGACTATTGGGGAGAAAAAAAGGATTTGTGGCAAATGTTCTTATTATTGGTGGGGTCAATTGCCACATTTTGTGTGAAACTTGGCCAATTTGTCCAAACTTAACAGCCACATGGCTTGCCCACTCCCTCAAACATCTTGCCCCAATCCTTTTTGCAAAAATTGTTGCCCAACCTACCCAATTATTTGTGCATCACAACCTTGAATTAACTTGCTTATGGTATGTTTATTGTTTGATTTGGAGCATTATCGTTTGATTATCTTTTTATCAGCTTGACTTTAATTTGATTAAAGTCCGATTATCTTCACCATGGTTTGATTGCCCTCTTATTATTAACCTATTAGTCTAATTAATGTTTGATTAGGTTCATTATCATATGTGATTACCCTTTTATACCCTCACCATGGTTAAATTATTCGCTTGTTAGCTTCATTTTTGTCTAATTAACCTCCAATTACCTTGCATATGGCCTAATTACCCTCTTTTGTTTAACCTTCTATTAATTTGCTTTTAGTCGATTTAACCCTTTATTAACTTATTTTTGGTATGATTAACTTCAAATTAACTTACATATGGGCTTATTAGCCTTTTATTAGCTTGCTTTTAGTCCAATTACCTTCCTATCAATTTGACCGTGGTCTAAATACAGGCTTTTATTAGCCTCATCATCGTCTGATTAACCTTTTATTAGTTTGTTTCTAGTTTAAATACTTTTTTATTAATTTGACCATGGTCTAAATACCCTTTTATTAGTTTCATTATGGTTTGATTAGCCTCTAAGTAATTATTAACTTGTTTCTAGTTTAATTACCCACTTATTAATTTGACCATGGTCTAAATACCCTTTTATTAACCTCATTATGGTTCGATCAACCTTTTATTAGCTTGCTTTTAGTTTAATTACCCTTTTATTAATTTGACCATCGTCTACATACCCTTATATTAGCCTCACTATGGTTTGATCAACCTTTTATTAACTTGATTTTGGTCTAATCAAACTTTTATTACCTTTTTACATCACAAATTTCATAGGTCACGATTTGTCAATAATAGTTGTGCGAGATTCGGTTTTCAAAGGTTCATATGGAATACACGGATGTCATTCATCTACTTGTATTATTTGAACATTGATGTCGTGTGCATCTTTAAACATGTAATGTCATATGCCTAAATATATTGTTTAGACACAAATGTTGTATGTTTATTCGTGTTGTTTACACACAAAAGTCATGCACACAGCTTCCGTGTTTAAATAATGCATGATATTCGTGTTGAAATGAACAAACCCATGAAATAACAAATTTCACACAGATTTGGAACGAATTCATTGAGCTTATAAATTTGTGATGTATTAACTTCATCACAGTTTGATTACCTTCTTATTGGCTTTTCTTTGGTTTAATGAACTTGATTATGGTTTGTTTACCTTTTCATTAGCCTTTTATTAACCTTAACATGGTTTGATTAACTTCCAAAAAACATTTATGGTTGAATTACCTTCTTATTAACTTGTGTATGATATGATTAATCTTTTATTAATATTTTTCTAGCGTAATTATCCTTTTATTAACTTGTAACTAGTATAATTAATTTTTTATTTGCCTACTTTTGGCTTAGTTAGGGCTTAATTAGCCTACCTAGGCCATGACCAATGATTATTTAGAATCATGAACACTTTCAATCCTAACTAATTAAGTTATTAAAGGTTTGATTAGCTTTTAATATTATTTTTGAAAGTTTAATTAACTTCTGTAACTATTTCTGAAGGTTTGATTAACCTTTATATCTAAAAATCTAATTAACTTTTATTGTTGTTTTCGAAGGTTTGATTAACCTTTGTAATTATTTATGAAGTTCTAAGTAACTTTTGTTATTGTTTTTGAAGGTTTGACTAACCTTTGTAGTTACTTTCAAAGGTCTAATTAACCTCTGTAACTACTTATGAAGGTAGGATTAACCTCTATTATTACTTTTGAAGGTTTGATTAACCTTTGTTACTACTTATTTGATTAGCTTGTAATTACCTACTTATGCCCTAATTGGTGATTATCTAGGTTATTAAATCCTTACTTTTGGTTTGTTTAAGTTTTTTATGTTTTGATAGATGACTACTTCACTTATTTATGATTTGATTAAACCCTTGGCTTGACTATTTATAACATGTGTTTTTTGTCTACAATTTGTTTAAGGTTTGGTTTAATATTTGATTAACTTTTGATTAATTAAGGTTGGCGCTTGACCATGAGGAACCAAACCACCCATGGTTCCATGTTTAGATGAAGGTGATGTTTTGCCTAGGCACCCAAAGGTGGTTAGGTGGGAGAAAAATCCATGTCAAATTGTAGAATCCTTCCATTTGAACACCATGGTTACCATGTATCATCAACATTTGGATTATATTTTAGGGACAAAAAAAAATGACCCAATTGATTCTTAGCCTAGTATGGAAAGTAATGTCTGATGAAAAGAAGTAAATTTATTCCAACTCAATGTTCCAAATGGACACATTAAAGGACCATCTCTAAGATGCATTAAAAGAGTTGAAAATGGGCACATCAAATGAAGAAAGGAATAAAAAGGTGGTTTTACAAAATGATGAAATTTTGACTCAATTGAAAGCCACAAATGGACATGTCACTTGCAATATAATTCTAAAAAGGGGACAAACATCATTGATGTTACAACATCTAACATACTCAAAGTACCAAGTGCAATAACTCTTACACCCACTATTGATTTTATGCAATAATTACCTTTTACTCCCTCATCTACCTCTTGACCCACATTCATTGGCATGTGTGGCACTCCAAAAACATAAAATGAAATGTTGAAAGTGTAATCTAATAGTTTTGTAGCCATGGTGCGAAAGATGCAAGTGAGCAATGATGACCGAAAAGGCCTAAAATGGCAATTAACATAGAGAAAAAAAAGCAAGTTAGACTTGCTAATCTCAATGCATTTAAAAATACGGGGGTCCTAACAAATGTAGAGTTCAAGGACAAGGTTAGAGAGTTGCTAGACCTTTTGCTAAAAGTCCCCATCCCAACCATAGTTAGTTGGGTCTTGAATTTGGTTGCCGGTGACTTGATATGTGAAGTCCATGTGACATCTATGTAGATAATTAGTTAGGATAGTTGTTGCATGGAAAAATGAGTGTATTTGGGCTTTGTGAAATCAAATCTCCATATGTGATTCAATCCCATATCCCTTATTCCTTCCTAATTTTGTAACTTGTATAATGTTAGTTGAAAGCACTAATTACATCCTAGTCATGCCTAGGAGCAAATTTGCGCCTCCCAAGTCAACGCATAATGAACATTTCTTCCCCCAAATAATTTGGGTCATCCAACAAGTATTCAAAGTACTCATTTGTGTGTACAAAAAACTAGCGTTAGTTCTTGTATAAAGTAAACTCATGCAAGATGGTGACATCATGGAATGAGCCTGGATATTTGGGATCCAAGTAGATGAACAATCCATGATGTTCAATGACCACTATGTTGTTCATGTAATACATCTTCTTCTCCCAATTAAACCAAGAGCAATGAGTAGGATTGTTCTAGGATTTTTAGATTTTGATGAGAGTCCCATCAATGAACCTGTCATTTAATACAACCTTGGAACATGTTGGGAAAAAATATTCTATTGCTTTTGGCTAGGCCATTGAACCTCATCATCAATTGTTTCATTATTATAGGAGGTGATGAAAACCACATCATCACATATTGCTCCAATTCCATATGAAAACATCATACATGACTACATTTGTCATGTTTTATGTATATAGGATGAATTGCAGCAAGCGCTGGTTTGGGGTGAGTTTAGTCAGTCACCTAGGCAAAATGTGAGCCTCATTAGTGGCTCTTGCATGGGCCTCAATGGTGGGCACCACCAAAACACACAATTCTTCAAACTTTGACAAATTAAAATTTGTTAAGGTCTCCATCAAACCTATAGTGATTCTCATTGTGTTAAGCACATCCCAAACACCCATTTTGTGATTGATCAATTGGCCCACACCCAAATTTAGTTTGTTGGAGTTGAACTATCCAATGTGTTGACTTTAACAACTGCAGTTATAAACACCATCTGATGGACCTTCCATGTATTTTAAAATAATTTTTCATCATTATTAAATGAAAAACTACCAAAATCACTCATGTCCACTAAAATATCACTATCAAAAGATGCCATGGACTTAAAACAACCCCAACCTTTACAAACCCTTAAAATAAGCCCAAAAAACCCAAAACCTTAAAACAACTTCAAAATTATCAAACCTTTGAAATAGCCCAAAAAAATCAAACCCTAGAAATATTATTAAACTAACCCCTAAGCCCTAAAAATAGTCAAGAAAACCACAAACCTTAGGAATAGCCCTAAGTTCTCTAAACCCTGAAAATAACCCTACAAGTCCCAAACCTTAAAATCAGCCCAAGAAAACCTAAACCTTAAAAAAAAAACCCAAAAATTAGTATCCCAAGAAAACCCTAAAAACGCTAGAAATATTCCTAACATAACGTAAGCCCCAAAAATATTTTTAAAAACCCCAACCCTTGGGAATAGCCCTAAATCCTCCAAACCCTAAAAACAGCCCAAGAAAACCTATCAAACCCTAAAAGCAACCCACCTAACTCCAAATCCTAAAATCAGCCCAAGAAAACTTTATAAACTTTGGAAACAGCCCGAAAGTTACCAAACCCTAAACTTAGTAGCTCAAGAAAATCCTGGAAACATTAAAAATATTCCTAACCTAACCCAAGCCCTAAGAATAGCCCAAAACTCCTTAAACCTTAAAATCAGCCCTTAAAACCCCAAACACTGGAGATAGCGATAAATTCCCCAAACCCTGAAAGCAACCCAAGAAATCTTGAACCCTAAAAACAGCCTAAACAAACCCTATAAACTGAGTTAGGGGATAGGACAGGAGATTGAACTAGGCATTACTTTATGGGTAATTTTAATATATTTTATTTTATTTTTTTTGCAATCTCACCACTTCAATAATAAAAAGCAGGATATAAATATTGAGTTTCATTCACTTTTCATATATTTTTAATGTATATGGAGCAAGTAACCCAATTAATTGTGGATGTGGTCTCCCTCTTGACAGAAAGGTTTTTGGATGTCTTCACCAGCAGGTCAATAACATTCTTTATCGATGTGCTAACATGGTGTAAACAGCAAAGGGCACTAGAGGCCCTCTTTTTATCGATGTTATGTTCTTTTTATAGATAGAGAGTATCAATAGCATTACAGAGAGTGTAGGTAGAGAGTATAGGTTGTTGCTATCTGAGACGAGTTGTCACTATACAAGAGGTGGCTCTTCTAAGCTTGGAGTTTTATCAGGTTTACCTCCCCTTTCTTTAGTTGATATGCTTCATACTATTGGAGGAGGGTTCGATCCTTAGTGGTTCCCTTTCCTCCAGGTAGCGTGCCTCTTTTGGCCTGTTTGGTTGCCTGGACTTTGGTACAAGCCCCTCGCTTCTTTTATAAAGTTTGGCAGGGTCTCAATTTATTGGCCTAGTCTGAGGTCTCAATATGCTTCCATGCCATTGAACAGAGTTCAAATTTGCATGTTTAGCTAGGATGTACTAGGTATCTAGGGTAATTAAAGGTCTCTATGGAAACAAACAATCCTTCCATTTAAAGCCTCCTGCTTCTAAGTTGAATATAGAACTTTGACTTTATTAGCACATTACCTTTACCATATTTAATATCTGAATTTGCCCCAAGGAAGGCAACCCATCAAATTTTATTTTTTATTTTTTTTCAATTTTTTGATGTTGCATCAATTGTGAGCTTCTCAAGAGGAACTTAGCACTGAATGACAACATCTACAAAATAAATCTTTGTTTTTTTAGGGTTAGAATGAACAGCCACCTAGACTATTGGGCTTGCAAGTTACACCACCTATTCGAGCAAACTTTTATAAGTGTGGGGGTAAGTAAGCCCCAGGGTGAGGGCATTCCTAAATTAAGGGGCCCAGGAACAGGGTGTAGCTGATTCTGGTCCTCTGGCAGTTGCCCATCATAAAGCATATTGCATTTTGAACTTTGGGTATGAAGATTGTGATGCATGATACCTCGAGCAACTCTAAGGGGACCAGTTTTCACATCTAAATGAACCAGCAGGTCTTTAAATACTAGTAATCATCACTTAAGATCCTTAAGAACATTTCAAATTTCGGTAATCAGCATCCTCCCTCCCATATCACTTCAAAATTGACGGGCCCAACAAAAGTGGAAGGTACCATTTTCCTGGGAGCGATTTCCCATTCAAGTAAGGTCTCTCAAATTTGAAAAGTGATTCCTATAACGTAGGCAACAGCTTTTCAGCTCTCCGTGGATTCTGGGGGCAAGCTTCAGGCTATCATCAATAATCAACTTGTAAAGAACAGCTACAAGCAGTTATTAGTCATAAAAGAAAAACATGTTGCAGCAATTTGATTGAAAAATGAAAAATGATTTTTATAAGAGATTAAATTTTCAAAAAACAAAACAAAATGAAAGATGACAGGCATATTCTGCGATTGGTAGAATGGAGGAATCTGTATGTCAATTGAAATAAAAACAGTCAATTTTCTGAACTTCTTTTATGGCATCTCCTTGGATTTTAAAGGGTGCATTACAGAAGAATTCAGCACGTTGCAGTAGTTTTGAAGTTGATTGTGAATTACACAACAAAAGGGCATCAACAGTTTCATTGCCCAACAATTTCAAAATTGAGCCTCCTAAGAATATTGGATTGCAAGAGTTGTGCAAAATGGCAAAAAACGAAGGAACCTGGTGTCCAAAGGCAGGAAAAAATAGAAGAAAACAAAAAAGTTTCCTGTAGTAGTTTACATTCCAAAACCATACAGTCAAAATTACACCCCTATGGAGGAAGACGGAGAAATTTGTGAAGAAAAGGTTTTGTCAAAAGATTGAGATCCTTACAGTAGCAAATTGCAATCGCAAAACTCCTACAGTGGGTGGATTCAAGAAGCATTCAGCCAGCTGAAATCCAGACAAATACCATACTACTAGAGGTAGTGTAGAAAGTTACATTCCAAACAGAACGACGACTACTACAAGTAGAGGGAGTGCAGTGAGTTACATTCCAGACAAAGAGAGAACTGCCACTACGACTACAAGATGTAGTGTAGTGTAGTGTTAAGTTTCGAAGTGGTCTGGAACTTGACAGACACCTTTGATCCATCCATCAATTCCAACCAACGATAAAACTATAGACAAGGTCATTCTGGTTGGCACAATAGAATCCGTCGTATTTGATCTGCCATACACATTCCACGCAAGGAGTGAGCTGGAATGCAGAGGAACCCAAGCCGAGTCCCAAACGGCGGCTGTTGAGAACGCCTTGCCACACGCGTACCACTTGGTTGTGTACTGTGCATGTCGGGGTGCAACTGCTGGAATCCGTCCACTGGAATTGGCATGTCCATCCCGTGGAGAGCAAGCTGCCATCAAAAGCCCAGGTATCGTCACTGTCTGGCTGGATCGTGACTATTCCGCGATCCACACTCCCCGACGTGCAGTGTGCCGTGATCGGATCGCCCAGTAGGTTGATGATGTCTACTGATGCAGCTTGTGCAGCTACTTGGAATGGTGAAAGCATCTGCATTGTAGTTAGAACCATCGCAATTCCGATTATTAAACTGGCATTCTTATGATTATTTCTTGCGATGAAGAAGCTGTTAGCACCCATGATGGAATTCAGTAGGAATTCGCCCGAGTTGCTGCTAGTTCAACTGTCCACGAATGAAGCCCAAGGAGAGGATATATCACAAAGAAATGAGGGGAAAAAACCGCGGCTG
Source organism: Sphagnum contortum (assembly GCA_963920785.1). Classification (NCBI taxonomy): domain Eukaryota; kingdom Viridiplantae; phylum Streptophyta; class Sphagnopsida; order Sphagnales; family Sphagnaceae; genus Sphagnum; species Sphagnum contortum. Next base: position 22,334,571 of record OY987276.1, on the reverse strand, counting down.
AGATGAGAAGGAAGAAACCAACAAATTATAGAAGATCTTTCAACCCAAATGGGAACTACACGCACATGAACTCAGAACAGATCCCGACAGAAAGTCCTACCAACGGGACCAGAAGAGAAAAACTAAGGAACCCCCGACTCTCGACGAATTCCTGAAACAAATTCACGGAGCTGCTGTGCAAATAAAACTTAGTGATCAAACTGGGTACATGTAACCATAACAGCCACCTGCGCAGTACAAGAGAAGACGGGCCATCAAACAACCCAACAACAAGACAATCAAATCAAAGGTAATTTCAGCTAGAGAAACATGACTTCGATCCGACAGTGTGTAAAAGAGGCAAGTTACATCAGGCTAGAACAAAACACAGCTACAGCAGAAGTTATAGAAACAGACTCCGCTCTTAAAAGATGGATAGAACCCAGAGACAAAAATTCCAAACTCGAATTCCCACAGATGATCGATCGATAGATCAGGCCTCTTCCCACACTTTTCGACCAAACTTAACGAGCAACACAATCTAACAACTGAATTGTAGACTCGGACCTTCAATTTGGAGGAGAAACTCTGGCAGAGAGACGAAGTGTGGCAGAAGGGGATGGCTGAAAGAATGGAGCAGAAGCACGAGAGGAAGATGGCGAGATTTGAGTGGCAACAATGGAACAGGGAGCAGCACTTATAGGGGAGGGGAGGGGGGGGCCAATTGATCAGACCAAATTGTAGAAATTCACGAGCGGATGGGTGGCGGCTACGATGATGACGGCAATTCGTCGCTCCGCCTGAGTGAGTGCGTGATTCTCGAGCCTTGTGTCGCAAAGAGCTTTGCCACTCCCTGCCCCCTTAATACGCAGTCGCTAATTCTGTGCACGTTCTCATTTACGCGCGTAGCCTCCACTAACCTTAATTAACCCACCACGCCCCCCTCTCGTCCCTTAATTACATCTTCCGTCCCTTAATCAAGGCACCTTTCTTCAGGCTTACAATTGATAAGGCCACTGTTCCTCGTCACCCTATTACACTCGCATTAGACCAGCGCAAGTTTTAAGATAGGGACCGGAGAAAACATGGGACCATCTAGGTTTACCCCGTGCCGTGCGGTTATCTTGGAATTTAAATAACCGGCGGTTCCTTTTTAAAACACATTTCTCCGAACCAGACCACTGTCGGTTTCCTTTTTTCTCAAAAGAAAAATGATCAAAATTGGAGAAGTGGTTGGTTCCGGTTATTTCCAAAACATCAAAGGACCCCTGATTTTCATGGTGAACTGGCAATGAATCGGTGGTGGTTAGAAAGCCAATTTATTTGAAATTTGAGAACCAAGGTTGTGTACCAATTCCGGTTCTTTGAATTTTATTCACCCCCATTGGGTAAGTGAGTATATATCCAGGCTGATAACCCAATGGTGTATGAACCGGATTCTAATGACCACACAACACTGCGGAATTTTTTCCAGCTTTGGGCGATTATTAGAAATAGGAACTGACCCCAAAACGTTATCAGGCTGATTCTCAAAAACCTATTTTTTGGGACCCACACAGGTCAAGGGTCCTCATACCTGACCCTTACCAGCCAATTGAGGGCAAGAGCAGGGCATTACTGAAATAAGCACCCCCACCCCCCCCCCCCTCCCCCCAAGGTGGATTTCAGTACTGCATTACTCCTGGGGTGTTACCCTACACTTATCTCTCCTTCTAAGCCCCTTGATTTCCAGTTCATAAAAAAAAAAGCCTCCACTAATCCTTTTTCACCGAGTGTGAGCGAAAGAAACCACAGAGCATTTCGGAAATAAAAAATTAACCACATTTGGTTTTACTTTTCTCCTCATGATACCCGGTGGGTACCCCCCCAAGTGTCACAAGGAAAAGAAAGAAAAAAATAAATCCATCAATTTGCAATGCCCTCAGCCACAGATGGTAATGCCCAGGGGCCTACTACACTTCTTCTTCCTCTTCTTGGGCTCTACAGCACCGCATTAGGTACACAAACCAAGTGCAGCAAACAAGGGGTCATTACCAACAACTGTGGTGGCGCTTCTCTCCCTCTCTCTCTCTTCTCCAAAGAGAACAACTGGCGGGTATATGGGCCCGGTATCCTGACCCTTGACCCGCGGTTCTCAAAACTCCGAGAATGCGTTTCTGATCCGGAACCCGCGGTTCTCAAAACATCACAGAACTCTTCAACGAACGTACCCTCTGAAATGCTAGCTCTGTGCCAGTCTTTTTCAGTTTTTTTGAAATTTAAAAAATAACTTAAGAGTTATTATTTGAAATTTTATTTATTTTCAAAACCGTTACTTACGTCCGTTAGCTTCCCTATTTCCTTTTTAATTTTTTCTTTCATGGTGTGGAAATCGAAAAGGAGAAACGAAAAAAGAGCCCAATATTAGGCTATTTAAGTAAGCTAACTTTATTATTAGTTTTTTTTTTCCCCTCAAGGTGTGGAAACCTGTCCTCTCCCCCCCCCCCAAAAAGGGGAAAAGCCCAATTTTAGGCGGTATTATGGGCATTTAAGTGGACTAACTTTATTGTTTTCTTTTTATTCTTTTTCTGAGTGTGTGGAAACCGACAACAAAAATAAAATAAAAAGAGTAGGCATTATTATGGTATTTAAATACACTAACTTTAATATTCGCTTTTAATTCTTTTTCTGAGTGTGTGCAAACCGGAAAAAGAAAAAAAAGCCGAATATTAGGCATTATTATGGCAACTCAAATTTTTTATATCTTTTTTAGGCTTTTTCTAGGGGTGCGGCAACCGGAATTAAAAGAAACCCAATTTAGGGCTTATTTCTGGGTATCTAAATGGTTAACTTATTGTTTTAGTGTTTTTTTTCTAACGGTGTGGAGCCCAATTTTTTTTCTTTTAAACAGCTTAATGGTAGGTCTTAATAGGTTAATTAAGTAGGCTAACTTTACTCTTTCCTTTTTATTATTTTTCTAAGGGTGCGTAAACCGACCCTTGAAAAAAACCCAGTATTACGGCTATTTAAGTAGCTTAACCTTGTAAATTTGCTTTCTATTCTTTTTCTAATGGCGTGGAAACCGAAACAAAAAGCAAAATGGAGCCCAATAATAGGCTTTATTATGGGTAATAAGTACAATAATTTTTATTATTTCCTTTTTATCCATTTTTTCGGGCGCGAAAGTCGAAAAAAGGGGGGCAAAAGCACCCAAATATTAGAGCTTATTATGGGTATTTAGGTAGGCGAACTTTACTATTTCCATTTTGTTCCTTTTCTAAGCGTGTGGAAAACGAAAGAAAGAAAAAAAAAAAACCCCAATATTAAGTCTTATTATTAGGGGTATTTAAGTAGGCTTAACTTTATTGTTTCTATTTTATTTATTTTTCGAAGGGTGTGGAAATCAGAAAACCAAAAAAAAAAAAAAAACCCAATATTAAGTCTTATTATTAGGGGTATTTAAGTAGGCTTAACTTTATTGTTTCTGTTTTATTTATTTTTCGAAGGGTGTGGAAATCAGAAAACCAAAAAAAAAAAAAAAACAAAAAACCCCAATATTTTTTGCTTGCACGTTTCTATTTCCTTTCCATTCTTTTTTCTGATGGTGTGGAATCCGAAAAAAAAAGGTAGGGAAAAAAAAAAAAAAAAAGGTCCAATATTAGGGCTTACAAGTTACTATGGGTATTTAGGGGCGGAGGGGAAAACAAATAAATAAATAAATAGAAATTAGGGTTTACTACAGTATTTCAAGTAGGCTAGCCGCTAAACTTTATTATTTTCGTTTTTTTAATTTCTTAAAAAACCCAAGTTTCCTATGTCTTCTGGGGGGAGGGTTGGGGGGTGAGTATATAACTCTCCATTAGGGAACTAGAGCCATTTATAGCAGGCTCTAGGGACCCACCTGGGGTGCTTTTAAGTTTAATGACGAGGCCTTATTGACATGAGTTAGTGCCTTAGTCAGGCAAGTGAATTAAACACCCTAAGATTCATTTAATTTAAGACAGGGCGGTTAATTGAAACCACATTAATGTAACCCCCCCCCCCCCTTTGGTCTTGATTATTAACAACCTCAATTTCTGTTGTTCCGATTATTAATGTATTTTATACCTCATCTAAGATTAATGAAAATTTCCCAATTTCCCAAATTATAATAACCTCAATTTTAGTTGCTTCAATAATCAACATTAATGTATTTAAAACCCCATCTAATATGTATATACTAATGATTTATTTTTTAAGGACCACCTTTTTCCATGCTCTCTAATTTTGCCAAATTTGTTTACTACTTTATCTAGCCATCCGTTTGGCAATTCCTAATTAAACGTATAATTATTATCAAAACTTAGTTTTCAGATTTGTACACAAAGAAATAAATTATTTATTTGTGTATGTAAGAAAGAAGGAAAATTAAATAGACTTGAAAGGAAAAGTATGAAAATTCAAAATCAAAAGAAAGGGAATTAGTTTGAGCCGAGTAAAATTTCACCCCCCACAATAGGAGCAAATATATAAAATCTACATACATGACTCAATCTTGGTATGGCTAATGAATATATTTGTCAAAATGTTTAAAAATTCATTTTTGAAAATGACCCATCTCAAATTATTTACCAAAATTAGACCTATTTTATGAATCTTTTAAACTAGAATTATGACAATATATTGAATATTTTTCTTCTGAAGATTATTATATGATTTTTACATGAGAACAATTGGCATGAATATGCCATATCAAACTAAATAATTAAATAAATAAATCTCAATTTATTTTAAGATAATTTTCAAATTTCCAGATAATGGATTAAAATACGGCACTATGTTGAATTATGGATTTAAAAATATGAGAAAGAATGCAAGAAATCTTTGACAAATTGTTTTTTTAGGTGATTAGGTTTTTTTTTTTTTTTTTTTTTCCCCCCCTCCAGCATCTTTCCATTAATTTCATTTTAAAAAAAAATTGGTATGTGTATTTGGATTGTTTTCTTTGCTACATTTGACTGGAAATTGTTTATTTTAAACAAGGTTGAAATACCCTACATTGAAATTCTGGACATGAGAGCTTAACTAATTTAGGAAGTTCAAAATAATAACAATTTTTATTATTGGTATTGGTGCCACCATTAACCATACCCATCAAAGCATGAAGGAATCACTATTATGTGCTACTCTTATCTTTCGCATCCTGAATGAATGTTTATTGCTAAGCCTGTGGGCAAGCAATATTTCATCACTCAAAAAACCCTAAACCTACCATAACTCTTGACCATAAAAGCCAGGTTTGGGCTGCTATTGAACTGGAATTTGAAGGCCAAAAAAAAATAGAAAGTAATTTAGGATTTTTTTTGGATATATTATATTACATTATATAATATCATATATGAAAAAATTTAACCAAATTTCTCATACAAACCCACCAGAATTGAGCATTGAGAGGACATTTTTTTAATATGACTAAATTGGACAAAGCAACTTCTTCTTGGGCAAAGCAGTCATTGAACTTTCTAGGCTACTACTTCACCTGTTGTGCATCAAAAAAATAATGGGGGTGGAAGCCCCATTGAAGAAGTTTGTTTCACGAGGGCACAAAAGTTACAAAATTCATTGCAGCAGCCAAAGCCAAAGAAAGGAAGGAAGGAAGGAAGTAAAATCTCTCATGAGAAAGTTGCTAAACCTAATAATAAAACCTAAGAAGAAACCCTGTTCAGTTTAGGACTAGATCAGCTAGCTAGCTAGCTATACCCAGTGAACCCAACCCTAGTTAATTAAACACAAAAAAACTGCTTATCAATGGGCCACCATCTGCAGCTCTTGCCCATCCAGTTAAATCTTTAAATGCTTCACCATCAATGAGCCCTCCTCACAAGGCTCAAACCCATATCCTCACCATAGCTGCCCTCTGGGAGAACCATAGTTTGCTTGGGGTGATCACTATTAAATGCATTGGCTACAATAGCCATGGCTAGCTGCTATTCCTTCCCCAATAGCCAGATGACCAATTCCACAACAACCAATGTGACCTTTTTTTAATTTTTATTTTTATTTTTTCACCAATTCCAACAACAACCATATAATCTTTTTCTCTATTTAAAAAAAAAACTTCGTCAATTTCACAACACTCATGTGACCTTTGTTCTTATTTATTATTTTATTTTTTCACCAATTCCATAACAACCATACGATATTTTCCTCTATTTTTTTTGAAAAAATTGCCAATTACACAACACCGATGTGACCTTGTTTTTAATTTTATTTAGATTTTTCACCACATTAGAGGTAGGTCAAAATAGTGATGAAACAAAAATGGTAGTTGTTTTCACCACCATGGATGGGTCCTGGGATAGGGGAAATCAATAAATGAAAATTATCCCTTTGGTGTTGTGGAAGAGGGCACTGGCTATTGTGACCAGTGCATTTAATAGTGATCACCCAAACTATGTTGGCTGCTTCCTTGTTCCAAAACTTAGCATTCCAAAATTTCGGAACCCAAAAAATGGCACTCATCGTTTCAAAATCTCCATCTTAGGGTTTTTTTTTTTTTTTTCAATTTTTCAATATCAAATATTTGGCGATTTTTTAATAATTAGAAAAATTATTCGAAATTACATTAGAAAGAAGAATAAAATATTTTGGCCAAAAAAAGATAAATTTTGCCCAACAAAAAAGAAGAAAGGAACACTCCATCTCCTTTCATCAAGTAGAAGCTTAATTCATTTAGAAAAACTCAAAATGAATACCATTCTCACATAGCAGGGTGGTTCATGTTGAAACGAATAATTAATTATTTTTGAAAATTAAAGTTTATCCCACCCAAAATTAATATATTGATTTTTATTTTTTGAAATAAAATATTTTTCATTTTTTTTTAGTTTTTCCAGATTTTTATGTTTGGTTTTGAGTCTGTAACAAGAATTTTAGAAGGATAATTAAATGTTTATTCTTCTATATCTTACTTATAGCCAGATTTAGTTAAATCTGCCTATGGATGATAGCCACTTTGGCTGCATAAGTCATTTCATTAAAAAAGCACTAGTCACATTGGGGGTGTGAAACTTGGACATTGTCAAAATGCATTCTGCAACAAATGTTTCTTTTCTTGGAATTTTGAACTATTTCAATTTTTTTTTTCTTAATATAATTTCTCAACATTCCACCTTTTTTATCTCATAATTTTTGGCCCAAAAAATTCAATCTTTTTTTAAATTATTTTTGGCAACAATAGTATGTAGATCCTCACAAATGAATAATTCTCAAATAGGGTGAATAATCATGAAGCAGCTCCAGCCATACCCCCTATTTGGGCCTGGGTTTAGGGTTTAGGGTTTAGGGTATTTACAATATTCAATTTACAATGTTTAGTTATTCTGGCATCCCCACCCAAAAAAGATTTTTAAAAATGGTCGGCGTAAAGTAAAAGATTAATTAAACATCACCACCTGCCCGGCAATCATTATAATTGGGTAATAAAAAAACAATCATTTTATTTTACCAGCCCTCTTGGAGGGCATTGTAGCACGGGCAGCCTTTTTTTTTCTTGTGCATAATTTCACACTGTTGCAAAAGTTTTGAAACTTTTTTTTCATAAATTCGCTGAATTTCTGAGGAGGAAAAAAAAAAGGCCAAAAAAACTCAAAATTAAACATATTAAATCGCCAGAGTTTTATACATGGTTGGTTAAGTAGGTAGCCAAAAATATATAAGGATGTTTAAATGTTTTCTGTTAATATTTTTTAATTAAAAAATTGGCTAAATTGGCTTATCACTGATTGCCACATCAACTACATAACAAAATTGAGAAACAATTCTGATAGTGGGCAAATTTTGCAAGCCCAAACTGGTCTAAATCTGGCGAATTTCAGTTTCTTTTTCTCCTTGAAATATGGCAACTTTGTGCCATTTTCCCCCCCAAAAATGCCTGTGAAGGATTTGCAGCCCCACTTTTTCTAGGCAAAAAATTGCCCAAAAACAAAACATTCCAACTGATGTAACTTTTTTTTTCAGTGTTTTTAATTTCCTCTCAATTTTGTGATGTAGCTAAAGTGGAGAATTGGCATCATCCATAAGAAGATTTAGGGTTTAAGATTTCCATGGTAATCCTTGGAACTGATAATTAGTTGGAAATGTCGAATCCTAGGCACTAGGATTGAACCATGGGATATTAATCCATGGAAATCTAAGGCAACAACATAGAAACATAAAGGTATATACATATTTTAAAATAGAAATACAATATACAAAATGGACAATGATCCAATGGCCACAAAAAAAAATATTGCAAAAAATCCAAAGGTGTAAAAATCAATTTTAGAATGAAACTCAAAGGTAACACATTCTTACACCTCTCTTTCTTTTCAGAATATTTGCATGGCCCCCACCGGCAATAGCCATTTTTTTCTTTTACATACTTAACCAGTTTTAGTGTCTTATTCACATCTTATTTCATGCATTTTTTTGGAGGGATTTCCTTAGTTTGCATGGACTGCTGGTTCCACTTGTTTCTGCCACTTTCCACTCGTAATGTGAATCAACGGTGGGGAACACTCCGGTGATGTGAATCAATGGTTGTGGGGAACACTGGTTATGCTCTAGAATAGGCCTTGGAAGAACCGTTAATTAACTACCCAGATGGACCAACGGCTTATGCTACCTGGCTTGCCACATTCCTAGGTGGAATAAGCCCCTACTAGGCCCATTCCATAACTGAATTGTAGGGAGTGTCTTGCTAACATGACAGCACACCATTTCATACCATATGATCAGCACTTCATGCATGACCCCTGGTTACAAAACATGCCATTCCAAAGTGGTAATGGCTTTCATTTTGCTATTCCATAAACCGTTCAGAACTTAGTGCATGGCCTTAAACAATGTAACTTCATGCAATGAATGAGCATTGCAATTCCGTAAAAAAGAACAGGGGGCTGCCAACTTGGCCCATTCCAACGGCAGAATTCTCCAGGCCAAATTGGCCATCAAAGGGAACCCTGCTGTTTCAGGAGTTGCCTCGATTTTTATGGTAGTGGATCTTACTATTTACGCCACAGAATGTGCCCTCAGTGACCAATTTATGCTAGGCAAGTGCTCACTATGCAAGTGTGGCAGCAGAATCGGCCATCAAGGGCCCATTCCATAGTACATAATGGATGGTGCAGTCCTCCATTCAAAACTTTTTGGGTGGGCCTTTCAAAGTCTAGGTTTCTCACAGAAGCCCTTGTGCACAGGCTGCTCCCAAGTCCAACCCCTCACGGCAACAAGTTCAATGGTACCTGTAATATATCTATCTATGAAGGAAGATAGTTTGTTTTGTAGTTATGAGATCCACCGAACCAGGATGCTTCAGATCATGTTCTTGGTGTCTTTAAAAAGCCCTCAATGAGTGAGGGGTGCCCACGATGCTTCAGATCGTGTTCTTGGTGTCTTTAAAAAGCCCTCATCAACGAGGAGAGGTGCATGGGCTCGGTTCCTTGATGGACTTGTGGTGCAAAAGGACTTCTTGAATATTGAACAATTTCTTCACTGAAAACTAAATTAAATCATAGCTGAAAGTTTCGGTGGAACTGGAATCTGCCTTTGGTGTTGTTGAAAAGATCTCGATGAGGAGATGTAATGGAGTTTATTTGGTAAGATTTGGATTCAGAATGTGGGAGATATTGATTCTTAAGTGAATTTCTGCTGCTGAAAATTCAAATGAATTCCAAAAAACCAGGTTTTGTACCGAAAAATCAGTTGAGGACGTGGTAACACTTGGGCCAACAGCACAGGCCACACTAGTATCAACTAAGAATAAGATCTTTTTTCATCCAAAATCCAAACAAGATGATCATCTAACACCCAAAACAATAATACTGAAACATTCTGAAAAAAGTACAATTTCAGATTATATGTTTTTTTGCGAAGTCTTAGGCCAAGATGAAACCAAGTAAACCCAGTTTGTACAATACAAAACAAATCAAATAGAGGGTTTTCTTGAGTAAGTAGAAAGCCCGTTGTGCGATTGAGAACTTATTAACCCAATTTCTTTTGAATCTTCAAACAAAATGGGTTTATTGAGCATTATAATAACCCAGAGTTTTTTTTATGGTCTACTTTAAGACCTCCCTAGCTGCACACTTGACACATGTGATTTTGTTAAAAAATATTCATGTTAATTAAATGTGCCACGATTGGAGATTATTGAAATTTGTCACTTACAGAATTCTGGAATTCGGGTGTATGACTTACTTGAAAGCTTGAACATGGCACATCTAGAGCTTACCCAAAAGCTTGATGACACTCACTCTGAAAAGAGGAAGTGATATTGTGAAAAACCATTGCCAACTCAAGCAAAAAGTCTTGGGTCTTGATTAAGGAAATCAAAGAGACTGCCAATCGGGTGGGTGGTCAGATGGATGCTCCCAAGCAAATTGGGAAGCATGTTACAACTCAAAGATCACACTGCCAGTACTTGTAAAGAGTCGTCCCTAACAAAGAATTTCAATATCCAAAGAAAAAACTAGGACTTTGTCCTTGACTACCAAAGCCTGATTGAAATTTTATAAGTGTACAATCTGAGAAGTAGTGAACTAACCTGACAACTCTTTACACATGTATCAGCCATTCTGTGCTGACCCAATGAAAGCCACGCCTCTGAAGGTAGAAGTCAAATGCTGCTAAAAAAACCTGCCCAAACACAGTGCACTGCAACTCTTAATGAGCAAGCAAGAAACAAAAAGCATGTCTTTCTGCCACCAGTATGATATTATCTATCAGAGAAAAACCATCAGATAAGAAGAACTTGTATATGTTGCCTTTCAAAGCAACACATTTGAATCACAATGCAAAGGAAGGGGTGAAATGAGCATTGCACATGGACAATAGAAAACTAGGGCCATCAATGCAAGGAGGTACTTGGAACTGCTGATTTCAGTGGAAATATGGTAAATGGCACGTCCAGTCAAAAAGTTCTCACATGGTTGGTATTTGTAGTCTTCTTCTTGGGAGGTGGTTCAATTTCTGTAGCTAGATTCACACTTCATAGATTTCTCATCCTCCTGCATTTCTAAGTTTGACCCCAACATCTTATCATCAAGTAAAAAACCAATCATATGGGATGGTGTTAGGCCACTCATGCTTTCACCATATGGTACCTGTACCAAGAAACTCACAGAGAACCAGTACATATGCCTGCCCCAAGTGCTTCAACATTAGACAATGCAATGAGGCAGAAAAAAGAAAGTGCAAACACCCATGTGTTAAATAAATTTCAAATTTTGCTACAAGTAACAGTTGGTTCTAGTGCATTTCTAACACCAAACATTGCCAACCACAGGAAAGCCTAATTGCACACGACTATCCATGACTGAATGTTGAAATCCCACCCTTCCTCTGGATGCCATGCACATAATCCACAATGTCAGCATGCTGACAACTTCTTTGGGTGTGAGTGTGATGCTATATGGGAACCATCTATGAGACAAGACAATCCATCTCACCCAGATAAACTTGCTTATTGCTTCCACACAATCCAATAATGAGCTCTTTTGGATGGAAGGCTGCATCACTCACTGAGTCTGTGTGACCTGGAAGCTGTGGTAATATCAGCATACATGACAATGCATCAGAATTGAACAAATGAACCAGAACATAATTGTGTGGTCCTTTGAAACCACAATAGAACAAGAAGCGCACTGACTGAGCTCAGCTCCTACCCATCCCCTTAAAGGTATCAGCTACAGTGAGATGTCTTGTATAATGCAGCCACCTATGAATAATTCAAAGTGCCTAATGAGCTCTGGTATGATTAGCTACATCAGAGCAGGACTATGCTGCCAACCTACACTAAAATCCCCAACATAGAACATCTCCAGTGGTGCTCAGCATGTGACCCTGCAAAATACTTCTCGCATCCAAGTTTAGTTAATTACTTTTCTCCAACCCCACCTGTAAAACTCAAACTGGGACTGCAAATGCGTGGGAAGAGACCACTAATAGCAACCTACCTGGCCCAATCAAACTATCTAGTCGATCGACAGCAGGTAGTAGGCTTTGCTGTGCCTTTACCGACCTCTTCACCTTGTGCGAAAATGCTGGGTCAAAACCATTTTGCTGAGCCAAACCATCATGTTTTGACTATTGTTCATCCAATTTTCTTTGCAGGGCCACAGACTCAGCACAGGCGGAGTTGTTCTTAGGTGATTATCACAGTCTGCATTGCCATCTAAAGTATTCAAAGCAGAAACCCATACAAGTTTTGACTGTTTGAAATCCTCTGCACTGCACATTGCCAGTGCACCTCCATACCACAACTACATATCCACAACTATACATGCACCAGCTTTGTAATAGTAAGATGCTGAAACAGATTCTGAAATCAAGCACAAAGACTCTTAGGAACTCTCTTCACAATGCATTTTGCAAAGGGATGGTGAAAACTAGTAGAATCTCAGAAGAACTCAAGGTGTTAAAGGGTTTCTGAACAAGGCATGATGCCTTTGCTATTCAAACCTGGCCCAGCAGATCCAGACAATCCGTAATTGATCATGATTGCATTCTTGTAAAGCATACCTGGGGTTACATACCTATGGGCATATGTCTCAAACCTGGAAAGCGCAGTTGATTGAGCTTATGAGAAGAAGATAGGATTGACCCATCAGGACTGAGCTGCATTGCTTGTAAAACCTTCACAGTGCAGAGAATTCTCTGAGCTCTTAGGAACAGTCCGGAGCTTGTTCGGAGAAGCCTGCAGTTGGCCACAAGAGGCAGGAGAATTTGATGACGAAGGGGGTTGCTGCTCACCATGGCATGTATCATCTCACTGAGCTCATCTTCCATCTCCCACCTGCTGGAATTCTCTTCTGCTGCAACTCATCAGAGGATTTGGTTTGCTCAGAGAAAATTTCTCTTTGCTCCACTTGCATGGAGAGGGTTTAGGATTTTGGGTTTTAGGGTCTTCGTGGGACTAAGGTTTGCTGCCAATTGTGGGTTTACTGATTTGCATTTTGTGCAAAGTCTTGTAGCAAAGTCTTTTGTAACAAATGGAAGTTTTGATACCATGGAGCATGCAGAAATGTACCATTGGGGAGGAGGACGACAACAACGACTTTAAGCAAGAGACACACCTTTGTTAGCTATGAAGAAGGCTTGGCTAGTAAATGGGTTCAGTAGTATACCAGTTCCAAGTCCCTTGTGTGGGTTGTCCAAATCCTAGGTATTCTTCCAGCTGAACCAATCTGGAAGAAGAAGAACTCTACAGATGGGTTCATGCAGGGGCTCCAAGAGCAGCCAGGTTGATTCAGGGTTTACAGCCCTTGTCCTGTTCAAGGGGTTTGGAGCACATTGAACATGATGATGAGGCAGGCCACATGATGATGTCCCTTCTGATCAATGCTGATCAGGATGTACCAAACATGAGTACTTACAGTCTGACAAAGTGGTGAAGAAGAAGCTGCGCTTCTGGTGCAGAATTGAGCTATTAGCACAACTCTTTTGAGCTATTAGAACCCATTTGAGAGCTTGCACATTGAGATGCAGTTGGTCCACTTCCGATATGACGGAATGTTTTGGAGTTGTTGAATCCTGTTGGAAGTCATGGGAGCAGACTCTTAAAGGAAACTCACCTTTTTGCATAAGACAAAAGTGGCAGTCTGAATAATTGCTAGATAGGCTGGGCTCATGCAAGAGCAAACTCATGAATTTCTAGCAACTGTGATATTAAGTTCCCTTTTGGTATCCCAAAGGAAAAGTGTGAGAGCACCATTGTGGATCATGTCACAGAAAAAAAACGAAATTCATGATATAACTGCTTTACCATTGTGTCTGCTCACAGGCAATCCAAGACCAGGGGATCCTTCCTGCTTGTCCTACAGTTCTGCACTGATCCTTGTACTTGAAGGCAAGTTTTTTGTTTCCTGCAATCAATTCTTAGAGGGAGGTTGAAGCTAAGAATCTCATATTCCAGTTGACTCATATTATAATTTAGAGCAATTTTGTGATGCAGGGCTATCATGGGTTGCAATCAGTTGGGGTGGTGGCACAATGGTTATGGCAGAATGATTCACGTGTACTAGTAGCTCTTGCTTTACAAAACCTGCATTAGTGAGGTACTTCTCAACTTCAAACAGCAAGCTCTTGTCTCTCTTTGGCTTCATCTCATTTCATCCCCCATTCTCAGTCACAAATGTCAAGAAGGATCACATTATGTTTGTAGGAAAATGTGAAACAGAAATCATCAAGAGAATAGCCATGGCGGCTGTTACTCAGCCCTCCCTGTCAGTAAAAAGTGTGCTCACCTTTTTTTAAGCTTTTTGCATCCTATGCCGGGTGTGACACTTGGAGGCACATGAAAAGAAAGACTGGTTATGGGAGATATGTGCCTTCCATGAACCATCTGGCAATGGCTATCCAAGCTCCCAGTCATACTTTTCATCTTCAAAGAGATCCGTGACTTGACTTGAAAAACCAATTTCCAATTGGGGTTGTGGGCATTCATCAATGACCTGGAACTAGGTATATCCAAGCTTTCCATTTTCCTGATCACTTTTTGTTGTAGAAGACTGATACCTCAAGATGTCTTGGGTGTGTTCAATCATGCAGCACAGTGGCAGCAGGCACACCTGCAAAGGTGGTGGTGGGCTTCTTAGAGGAACCAACACCTTCCTTGACCATGAAGCATGATACTGATCTATTGCCCTTCTGGAGACAAGTTGTCTTTCAACTGTGAAATGCTCACCATGTACCCACATGTTGTTCAACTCCTCAACAAATAGATAGTTTCTCAGAAAACTTTCCAGAAGTCCAGATGCTGCACAAGGGTATTTGTGAAGAGGTTGGAAGAAGTAGGGCAACAACAACAGCTGGGAGTTGATGTTTGGACTGGGGTAGCTGGTGTTTAGTGCAATCTCAAATTTGAGGGTTTTTAATCCATGCCTCAACTTTGTGCCATTGTGACAAACATGGAGTTGAACAAATTACATGTCAGTACAAGTATGTGAGTATTTCATGTCAGCATCACTTTTGTGCAACTGTCAATTGGGTAAGTGTTTACTATAAGACTATGATGCTTTTGTTGGAGATGAAACACATTTGTGTGTAGGGTAAAGCCTGAGGCCATGGGTTTTACTGGAATAAGGGCCTGCATGAGGCAGAGCCAAGGGCTGCACTGAGCATAAAGACTCATGCTCCGATTTTATGGGAAAAACTTAAATGGCATGGGGCATTTCAGAAAACAGAATGCTCACACTTGCAGAAGGGATAGGCATTCTGTTTTCCAAAATGCCCTGCCACTGTTTATGCTCTACAACACTCTACAATGCACTCTCTAAGTACACTAGAAAAATCCAAGGAGGTCTTTACAATGTAGCAGAGTTGTTGAGAGGTTGTCTCCTGTACAGTTCAGCATATTCGAATGCCAGGCAATTTATTTTTTTGTGGGTATAATTTGGAGAGAGCAGTTACTAGCAGCAGAGTATAAGAATTGCTACCATGAGAAACTTGTGTAAACTGCACTTGTGAAAACTTTGAAGCAGAGACTGGGCAGCACATGTATTATATGTGACCAGGTACTGTAATTGTCACTCAGGACAGATTCCACTCTTCACTGCAAGCTTCTCAGGGTCAACTGATCTTTCAAGTGCAATATAACCGGCACAAATGGAGAACCATTCCAAGGTCTCTAGCTAAATAGTGTAAAAAGTTTTCTATTGATGTGGCAGAATCTCTGCTGAGTGCTGATTACATCAGACAATGGCCAGTGGTCCAAATGTGGGAGGATTTGCATCATGAGTGCCAACTGGGTACAACCCGAGGATGTCTAGAAAGTGTGCACATGATGAAAACAAAACCATGAAATGGGTGTTGTTGCAACTCTCAAGGCAGGAATGTGTGTTGGGGAACTTAGCTGAGACTATTATTCTTTCCTTCTATTCTCATTTTGTCTTTAAGGATAAATCCAAAACGAGCATGCAGGGATGTGATAGGATATGCCCAAGAGCCAAAAAGGCTCAACTCTCAACCCCACCACAAGCGCCTAACAAGGTTGTAAGTAAACCAGCTTGTACTTTGCCACATTTTAAGACATGTGGCCTGTTTAATATGAATTTCCCACACAAATTCTGTAAAAAGTTGCAACCTATAAAATGGTTACAGCACATGGAGCAATGGCCCTTGATTCCAGGCTGCTGGCGGTTGCACCTTTTCTTCTTTGCTTCCAAAAAACTAAACAACAAGTGCATCACACTTTGACCTTGCCATTTACAGCAAAGAGTATCTTAAGGCAAAAGAAGAAGAATTAGGGAAACTCAAATATTTCCAGCATGCAAATAATATAATCTTCAAAAAATCCTCGAAAAGAAACCAAAATCCTTCAAGATACTATTTACAACTCTATTACAACTAATCTCAAGTTTCAACACAAGCCAAAATTATCATCTTTTCCAAAATCCTCATATGAAAACAGACCTAGGGGCCAAAATCCCTGAAGCTACTATACATACTCTATAATGAATCTAAAAACACAATACCCTTGCCTTCTTGGTAGGCAAGGCCAACGAAAAAGAAGAAGAAAAAGAGGAGGAGGAGGAGGAGGAGGAGGAGAGGGAAAATGCATAATCCCCAAAACATGCAGAAAAGTGAGCATCTGAGAAGTGGCTTCAAAAACATCATCGATCCTCTTTGAGTGAAATGGTAGGTTGGGGTTCTACAAAAGTCAGTGGCATGTCTGCTTTTGAGATTGCATCAGGAGTGAATAAATGTGGGTTCAAAGCTTGGTCCATCCATCACCCCCAAACAAAAACACCTCCCCCCCTCCCCCCCCTCCCTCACTCCTGACATATTGCCCAGATAGAACATCTCCACATGGCATACTTGCATACATGACAAGACAACCAGGTTTTTTTCAACCTCCATAACTACTAAATCAAAAGTTCATGCAAACATGTGTTTTCTTTATAAGAAACATGCATCTGCATTTCAAAAGTATAATCTGGGGATAACTCCCTTCATTGATTATGGATGAACATGATTTCTTCCCTATTCATTCCCTAAAAACCCCCAAAAAAAAATTATTTAAATAAAAAAAATTAGTCACAAACAAACAAAGAAGATAAATAAATAAATACAAGGAAATTCAAATAAACACATGAATTTGACTTATGAAATTAAAAAAGTTGATAAGAACATTGACTACCACTAGTGCATGCAATTCCACATGGATAGCCATGCTCCCCTCCACAATATAAAAAGATTGAGTATGTTTGCCTCGTAATCGTTGCAAACCAAAAAAAAAAAACCTACTCAAATAAACTCTAGTGACATGTTTGCCATATCACCCCATCACAACCCCCACCCACCATCCCCCCAAAAAAAAACAAGACTAAACTTGTTTTGTCTTGCTCCCATCGCACAAAAGGGGAAAACTTTTTCGAACTCACAAAAGAAAAGACAAGGGGTGTGTCACACTATGGCCTTGCCATTTACATTAAAAAGCATCTTAAGGCAAAAGAAGAATTAGGGAAAAACAAATATTTCACCATGCAAAATTATAATTTTCAAAAAATCCTCTAAAAGAAACCAAAAATCCTCCAAGATATTATAACTCTATAACTAATCTCAAGTTTCAACACAAGCCAAAATATCATCTTCAAAAAATCCTCTAAAAAAAAAAACCAAAAATCCTTCAAGAAACATTATAATTCTATAACTAATCTCAAGTTTCAACACAAGCCAAAATATAATCTTCGAAAAAATCCTCTAAAAAACAAAACCAAAATCCTTCGAGAAACATTATATCTCTATAACAAATCTCAAGTTTCAACACAAGCCAAAATATCATCTTTCCAAAATCCTCATATGAAAATAGACCTATTATCTAGGTTGTGCCAAAATCCATTAAGCTACTATACTCTCTAATGAATCTAAACACAATATCTTTGGCCTTGGTAAGCAAGGCCAATAAAGAAAAATTGGGCCTTTTGAACTCGTATTGAGTTCACTAATCGAGTAACAATTTTTATTTTTATTTTTCCTTCACTTTGTTCAACACCATTATTCGCACAAACAGGATTTTATTTTTATTTTTTTCATAACTAAATATTAATATTTAAAAAATCAACAAATTAGAAAATAATTTAATTTATGCTGAACCTGAAAAGGTACTATGGTACCTATCAACCCCCCCCCCCCCCCCCCCCCCCCCCCCTCACAAAAATGGGTAGAACAATGTAGAACTCACAACAAACATTGTTTTACGACTTTTTTATGTGTCCAAGGTTCAAGCATGATTGAATGTAAGATTATTTACCTCAATTTCGTATTGATGTCAAATTAATCATCATCCAATTTGATGATTAATTTGATCATGCAATTTAGAAAACTTTCATTAATTAATGATACAACTCTAAGAATGCTACTACATGCAAGGAAACCCTTAGTTGAGCAATTGCTCATAAATTATTTTTTAATTTTATTACAGTTCAGTGAAAAATTGATCCACATGTGCCTATTTACATATGTCCACCGTGAACTGAAAAGAAATATAATAATTATGCAAGTTCAAAAATTCATCACAAAATGCTAGGAAACCTCTAGTTGAACCATTGCCCATAAATATTTCCGATTTTATTCCAATTTGGTGAAGATTGAGCCACAAGTAACTATCACCATGTATCCACCCATGCAATTTAGTGAACTAGAAAAGAAATAGAATTATAAAACTTTGCAAATTCATCACAAATGCTACAAAAGTTAAGAAACCCATAGTTGAACACATTCATATCATTTTTTTTTAATGATTGAAGTAATTTCCATTGAACGACATGACCTTTAGAAAAAAATGTTATATGAACCAAATATTATTCAAGTGTCAAATCTAAGAGCCACCCAACCATTGTGTTGGTCCCCGCCCCCCGCCCCAATAACTTAACTTTTAATCTATGTACAAGATCTATGTGGAATGTTTTTTCACAAAGCAAGCACCAAAACAAATTGTAACGTCATCACAAGTAGGATAAAATCAATTCACCTTCTCTTTACACATCACACACAACTTTCTTCTTTTTTATGTTCCTATCCATTGCATAGAATAATGCAACCTTTTAAGGTTGGGTGCAAAAACCCTCACAATTGTTGTTGCTTTTAGAGTAGAGCATGTGCACTTTTTTCAAAGCCCTAGTCAAAGCCATGTAAAACTTCAAAATGTGACATTTTTATAGCAACTTGCCAAGTCAAATCATATGCACCTTGTACATAATGTACGAGTTCACAATAGTGGTATCAAAGATATGGAACATGATTTAATGCCACCATTTGTGATCCCTCCTTTGAAAAAATATAGTATCCACAAGGTTGACCTTGGACATCAACTCCACACATGCACTAGTGGTAATGTACCAACATTGGGCTAATAGGGATCTCTACTCAACCAATTAGATGCCACCATGTGGCAAATGTGGCACCTATAAAGTCAATTGGATTGAAACAATGGACAAAATGGAAACCAAGAAAACCAAGAAATTACAACAAGTTTACTTGAAACATGCATGTGATATTAGAATTGTCTTCTTGATCCTCTATTTGCATCAAAAATCAAAGTACTAGACCATCCCTTACATTCAATCTTATTCATCCTCATTGTGTGCACCCCAACCTTCAAAAGGTATCAAAACAATCTAGGGTTAAACAAAAAATTATCAAATGTGACACTGTAATTATTGTTCTTATACCTATCCATCAACATGCATACAATCTTGTATCCAATTGCATGCTCAACATCCTCATGACATGTACCATAATATAATTCCATTTTGTACAGAAACTTAAATTCGACATTAACTAAGCACCAAATCTTTATTCCATATGCTCAAGGTTTAACTTTCATGTATTGTCAAGTGGGTGAATATTTCCCAATATACTTGACCATCATTTCATCCACACACAAATTTTATTCTACATTCCAAAATTGCCCACACAATTTATTGCAAACCTCAGCTAGCCACCTAATCTTTGCAATTTTGTCATAAGTGGGATCATCCATATATGTTATGACTAACTTGTTATCAACTAATGGATGCATCTAAGAATGTCTTCAAATTTAGTCCTAATCATACAATCAACAATCACAAGGGTGCAAAATATATCAACAAATTTAAACAAATGAAACCTAGTGCGGGGTACCTTTTTGGTGGCCATGAAAATCAAAACTCCATTGAAAATCCTCAATTTAAGCATAAAAGCCATACCCAATTCACCCTTTTCTTTGTGCCTATTCCTTCCAACTCTTGGGTGACATAATTGTTGGTCATGACACATAGCCTTTTCAAGATATTAATGGGCTGAAACAAAAGGAAATAACCAATGGTGTCTCACATTGAGATAAAAAGGTGTTAAAGTGTTGCTCCCCACCTTTTGAACCAACTAGTGGAATTTGAATATTGGAAAAACTCCACATGTTATTTACAAACAATTCTTCACATGGCAAACCCTCCATGGCTTGCACAAATAAGACACTCAAGACCCAATTCTTGGGTAGGAAGTTGGAAATCCAAATTCCACGTTTTAGTATCAGGAAACAACCACATAATATCTAACCTAGCATTTGATTCAAGAATTCTTGAAAAGGCATCATGGACATAATCAAAATCCTCAAGTTTCATCAAACCTATAAAATAAATCATGAAACAAAAACACATGTTTAAAACACCAAACTTGAACTTTTGGAACATAAAATGAAATGCCATCTTCATCTACATATCTAACCACAATTTTTACATAATCGAATGATCCCCATGGACCAAATAAAAAAATTGTAAACACATCCACACCTTCATGTGGGTCATAAAACTTTGAAACTATAGTTCCCCAAAACTCAATTAGGTTTACAACTTTAAATGAATCATCAATGTATAGTGTTGGTAGTTTATTACAAGGAATAATCACACACTTACTTTTTGACCCTAAATCAAACATTGGAACATGAAGTGTCTCACATTTATCATTATGCAATGTTTGTGATTTGTGTCAAAATGGCACATAGTTGTTCCAAAATTCATCAAACCTAACTTGTTCAATAAGGTTTAAATCTCTAATTTCACCCACATTCAGAGCAACCCACACATTGTTTAGCTCATTTTTGGTGTAATATAATCATTAATGCAAATCAAGTACTTGCAATAGGGTCTATGGATGAAATGTTAATGATGCCTTCTTATACACGTTGAAAAGGGATTGGAAACAATGGAAGTAAAATCCTTAAAAAACTTCCTAGGAACGCCATATCACGAAAAAAAATTGATGGCAAATTTGTACACTATGAACACCAAAAATGAAATTGAAAACAAATGAAAAACATATAATGCAAATTTCGAAAATTTTGACCAAAACTTGGAAAAGTTCACCAAACTTTCTAAACCACAAATTTTGGAAATTTTGGAAATTATCTTTTTCATTAAAAATTCAAGAAAAAAGGGGAAAAAAATTGGATAAATTCATCAAACTTTTGAAACCACAAAAATTGAAAAAAACCTTGAGAATTATTATTTTTAACTACAAATTCAAAAAAATGGAGAAAATTTGAATAAACTTGCTAAACTTTTGAAATGACAAAACTAGAAAAAGTAATTGGGAAGTTTATTTTTCACTACAAATTCAAAAAAAAATTATAAATTGTATAAATTCACCAAACTTTTAGAACCACAAAATTGAAATTTTTTTGAGGGGAAGTTTTTATATCTTGAAAATTAAATAAAAGACTAAAATTTGGATAAATTTTTTTAATTTTTGAAACCACAAAACCAGAAAGAAAAAATTAAAGTTTAATTTTTTACTATAACTTCGAAATAAATGTTTGAAATTTTGAAATTTTCAACAAACTCTTGAAACTACGAAATTGGAATGAATTAGAATTATCCATTTTTTACTAAAAATTTAGAAAGAAGTGACAAAAAGTTGGAAATTTCTACAAAATTATTCAATTTACAAAACTAGAGAAATTAAGAAGTTTTTTATTCTTTTGATTTGAAACAAATTGATTGAATTTGAAAAAACTTGACAAAATCTTGAAACCAAAAAACTAGAAAGAATTGGAATTTTTCATTTTTATACTACAAATTCAAAAAAAATTGACAAAAAATTGAAAAATTTCACCAATCTCTCAAAATGATGCACCCCCAAACTCCTTAGTAGATTCAACTACGAGTCTAAATGTGAAAACAACGAAAGGATAAGGAGTTAGGGCACGCTCCTTGACTTGAAACACTTTAGAGGTAAAAGGGCATGTTGGAGCTCCGAGATAGGGACTACGAAGAATGACAAACAAGTCAATTACTCACACAGACCTATACAAACCAAACAACAAGTTGGTTAGTGCATAGTTAAACCACTTTTGATGCACGGATGAACCAAAGCAAACACGGACTCACAAAACTCATCATGGCTTGGACTTGGGGGAAGCCACCACCTTCCTCCTTATAATATTCTTTATGCCTAGCCATGGGACCAACACCCAAATGTCATTTTGTCCAAAAACTCCCAAGTGGGAATCCTGAATTTTCCAAAATCGAAACTTTTGCAACTTTGGAGGCCTATAACTTTGTGTACAAACCTCTAGTTGAGGTGATAGTTGAAGAAAATTTGTAATCCTCATCAGGAGCTTTCCAACGGTATGTGGCACGCAACCTGCACACAAGTAAATCGGGGCAATTCCTAACTTTTAATGGTCGAGAGTCAAATTGACAATTTGACTCTCGACCCTTTCTTTTGGCCCTACTTTTTGTTTGAAGTATTCAAATGGGTTATGAGAGCCCATTTTACACATCTACGTTCGAAAAACTTTCCGATGATATAAGGAATTTCTCAATCCAATGAGTTTAGACCCTTGTAATCACCCTCTGAAAATTCGAGAGTCCAATGGGATTCTAACTCCCAAAGTGGGAGCTCACTTGGGAGTGTGGGGGTTCATTATGTCACACTCTTTTGCACTCCTTGGGAGCCTGAAATGTGATTCCCAAGCTCACTCTTAACCCACACCTTTGCAAACCTTTACTGTGGTTACAAGCCCAAGACTAGGGTTGCGACACAAAACCACATAAAATTGGAAAGAATTGGAAAATGCTTAGGGGGAGTGTCTTATTTTAGGTGGAATTTCTCCATTTAGCAAAAAAAAATGGCAATGCTAATCCTTCCAAGGATATTTTTGGAAACACTCCTACAAAATTGCCAAAGTTTTGGAGGAAAAAAAAGACTAAATTTGTCATATTTACATAACAAATTTTAGCAAGTCGACAACATGCAACATGAATCCTAAGTTTTTCCAACGACCTATTTAACCTATAGCCATATTTTATTAAGTATTTTTATGGAAGATCTCCAACCCACCTACCTTTGAAATTTGGAAAAAAAACCTTTGGGTTGCCACATCATCACCAAACAACCCAACAATGGTTGTGGGTTCATCTACACCACCATGAAGGTTCATTAAAGTTTTTTCCTCTTGAGAACAAAAATGGGTATGAGAGTGTCCACCATCAATGCTCTTATGAAGGTAAATTGATGGGAAGGGGGCTGGAATCATCATTGATGTGTTGAATGCTATCTTGCATGACATCGCCAAAAAACTTCAAGCATCGAGGTTTTTTTCTCTTTTTGTTTGAAAATTTCACAATAAAAGGGAACCCACCATCGCCAAACAACTTTATTGTATCAGAGTGAAACTCTATCATAGCAATGTGTGCTTTAAAATCACATTTATGTTTCTTTCCTTTTGTTCTTTCATTCGCACTAACATTGTTACTCAAGTTTTGCAAGTTTCTTATGGATGTGGCATCATGAAGTACCAACTTGGGAGGGGTTGGTGGTTTTCATGTGGATTGCAACAAACAATGTGATGAATTGAAATTACTTCAACGTAATTGCCATTGCCATTAAGTCTTGGGCATGAAAGAAAAAATGGGTCCATGGGGGAGTCCTTCAAAAAATGCAAGGTGTTTAGTTGCATTACAAAATAATTAGTCAAAAAATATGGGAGGACAAGGGGGCATCAATGTGTGTGTTACAAAGGTCAATGAAAAAACTCCATGAATTGGATTTCATCCACTCTAACATTGTGTACATTTGAAGTTTTATTTGTTGAAAAAAATCATGCATATGGAAGGTGGCATCACTATCAATTCATTAATGTTGTACATGATGCCATGTCTATCTTTTCAAACATTATAGAATACACCTTTCAAAAATTCATATTGTTTCTTATAATGCATAAGGAAGGTGTCTTGCTTTAAATTTTTTTGTTGCAAATTTCAACTAAGAAGTGTTGCAACTTCTCTAATGAACTTGTTTGGCCACCACTCTTCTTGAAGAATGCGGTCAAGTTCACTAGAAAAGTTGCCATCTTTTCCTTTGTGTTTTCTATCCTACCATTCAACAACCATGCAACATATTTTCTAAATAGAAATTTAAAATTTATTGGTTGTGAACTTTCTGGCCAAATTCTCTCACACAACTAGGTGCAATGTTCATAGATAGGAGCCAACAATACTACTTTACAAAAAGATTATGAATTCTTTTTAGGCCCCTTTTCATTTGTTTATATGAATTTTTTTTGAATGAAATCTTTTGCAAGTTGTTATTAAAAATACATATAGTTGCCCCAATAGATCACATGTTTTGTGTCAATCATTATTGGATAAATATGAAAATTTCAAAGTGTGTAAATTCTGCTAGATTTTGGATTTCAATTTGAAAGTTCATCATAATTTTGAATCATACCAAAATATGCTAATTAATTTAGGGCTTTTTTTGTTATCATAAACTACAAAAAAAAATTGTGTGTCATGCACATTACACCCCATTTACATATGGTAAGGACTCTTGAAAATTTAAAATTTTGGAAAATACTTTGAATTTTAAAAAATGTAAAATTCCATATCTTTTTAATTGTGAGTGGGTAGTAGGTTTTTATCATCGAAATTTTTTTACCATCAAAATTTTGTTATTACAATAGTCCTTTATTTAATCCTTTGTAAAATAACCACATATGACCCAACACCTATTCAAATTCAAACATCATTTTAAAAACCAAAACCCAAATTTTAATTTAATGAATTTTTAATTTGAATTCTTCAACTTTCATATTAGTCATTTAACACAACTTGGAATGATTAACATAACTTTAAAATGTTTAAGTGTAGTTAGGTGAACACATACCAAATTGGTCCATTGAGATGTTTAAAAGTTAAGACAATTCCATCTTTGTATAATGTGCATTGGTGAATAATTTAAAAATACCCAAATTCTTAAAGGTTAATTTTTTTTCTCCACCCCCTCACATGCCTTTTAAATCCAACTAATTTCATATTTCAATTTGAGCACATGTGGCCTTGATTTTTAAATCCTTGTTTGAGTATATCAAAAATTATCGCAACCCCACTTTGGCCAAGTGTGGGGGTGAAGCCCAACACTTGCAAAATTGGGGATTTGGAGTCCTTCAGGACTCCCGAATGTGTAGAGCTTGACAGCAAGGCCCAAAACACCTCGCATTGAGGTGTTCTTGGTGTCATTGGAAAGGCCTTGCAGCGTAGATATCGAAAATGGCCTCGCATTGGTCATTTGGACATATGTAGCCCAAGTTATGGGCAAAAGAAGGGCCAGGAGTCAAATTACCGACCACTAAAAGCCGGGAATCGACCTCTTACCGACATCCAAATTGAGAGTGCGACATGGCGTTGGAAAGATCTCGATGAGGGCTATAACTTTGGTTTAGAGCTTGTTGCGATCGGACTCTGCAGTCGGGAGTTATGAGCTCCCAAAGTCCCCGGACTCCAATCGGGACAATTTCGAAACAATTTCGGGACTCCAACTTGGGAGTCCCGGGAAAAAGAGCCATTTGGATGTAGCCTCGGTGGAGAGCTGCAGAAAATACTATATGAGGGGAAGGTGGTGGTTTCCCCCGAATTTGGGCCATGGTGAGTCTTGTGTGTCCAAGTGCTCGTGGCTTGTCCCTACACCCAAGGGTGTTCCCGAATGCTAACTAACCCCTTTTGGTTGGTTTTTGGATGCAAATTCACACAACATAAGCTAGTCCCTCTTCCTAATCTAATCCCGGGACTCCCAACACGACCCTCTACCTTTTTTTAGTGTTGGGAGTCGGGAGCGTGCCCTAAGTCTCAACTTTCCGCAACTTGACAAAGTGAAACCCTCTAATGGGTTTCACCTTGGGACTTAGGAGCGCGTCAAAAATCCTCTTTTGAGCCTATTATGAGCCTTGTTGGACCATGTAAGATTACACCCACCATTCAAAAAGCCCTTCAAATATTTCTTTCAAAATTTCATAACTAATTGGAATGAAATCCAAAATTTAATTTCAACTTGGATTGAGGTTCAAATTGTTTTATCTTTAAGGGAAAAAAAAATGTAAAAGAAAATTGAAATTGGAGGATTTACTCACAATATTTTTCTTTAATGTTTTCATGTGTCAATACCCTAATATACTTACTCACTAATTACATACTACATATTGATTACCAACCTATTGTGTATTAATTACCAACCTACATACTTGAAACAACTTACTTCCACATGTCTTTTTTCTACCCATTGATGTGGCCCCATTTATATGGGCACACCTACCTACCAATGATTACCTCTTATAGACTAATAACAAATTAAACCTACCAATGCAAAAAAATCCAATGTTTTAATCACACCATGCATATATAATAAGAAACTTGTTGTCCTTCATTTGGGTACTCTTATCTATCTTGGTTGGAACATTTGAAATATCCTTTTTTTTTGGAAAATTTGATCTACCATACCATGGTCATTTAAATTACTTTCATAAAAAAAAAATCATTTAAAAAAATATTAATTATATTCCCACCATTTGACATCTAATTTTTTTTTCCTTATTCCTTTTTTTCTTCTTTTTAAACAAATGTTTATTATTTGTTGTGATTTTTATCCTATTTATTCTTCTTTCTCTTTTTTTACTTTGGAAAAAAATAAAATGTCACATTGCTTGGCTTGCAACTACTAATAACAAGTTCTAAAAAAACAAAAACAAAATAAAGTGGCTCTCGAAGCACATTAAGAAAGTGCACACAATTTTTGTAGTTGGTACCATGGCATGCCTATCACCTAACCTTTTACACATTAGAAAGTTATACACCAAATATATTTAGTGTCATAATATTAATGTTGGAGGTGATTTGTGAAAGGTGTCCCTTTGATCCAAACATTTTCAAGGACAAGGTGTATTTCTTTAACTAGGTGCCATCTTTAGACCAAAGTTCCTTGAACTACCTTTGTTCATGGATCCAAGACTAATGGAAGCATAAGATTTGATGGAAGTTGGTATTGTAATTGGGTCTATTATATAATCACCCAAACCCTCAACACAACATGTTGTTTGTGTGCTAGGTGTTGTCTAATGATATATCTTTTCCCAATTTTCCAATTTTCAAACCTAAGATCTACACATGAGAAACATAGGTGGGGTAGACCAAGATCTCCTATCCAAGGAGTTAATGTCTACAGTTGGTTGAAAATCGGTTTCTTTGGATTGCTAGGATCAAAAGTCGATAGATGTTTATATTTGAGTTGAGTTCCTTGCAAGAAATGTTTCAAAATAATAAGAATATATTATGAGGATAAACATCAATGAGAGCAAGATGACAATGGTCATCATCATGTTACTCTCATTGTAAAATACAAAAACAAAACAACAAGAAGATGATAGTGGTGGTCATTGTCATCTTGTTTAAGTTTACAAAATAAATAAATAAATAATTTATGACAATGTTGGTTAACATTTTGCTAAATTAAAAAAAAAAGAAATCAAGCAAGAGGATGGTTTTCTTTTTTTACTCAATTATTTAAAAATCTAAACAAGGCAATGGTTGTCATTGTCTTGCTCAAGTTTTAAAAACAAGAAAACAAAACAAGATAACAACAACCATCGCTATCATTGTCTTACTTCACATTTAAAAAAACCAAAGAGCATGACAACAACAATGGAGACTTGAAAAAAAGAAAGAAAAGACATCAAGATGATGATGACAACAAGAATACCAAATAATAATATAAAAAAAGAGAAGGAAGGAAATAGTTACGTAAAAAGCTTGGTGGTGATGGTAGAGGAGCTCCACAAATTTGGGTTTGAGGATAACAATGGAATGAAAGGGAGGAAGGTGAGAGGGAAGAGAGGAGGGGCAAGGAGGAGGAAGGTAGGCAAACAAGTAGGAGGTAGGTTGGTAGGAGGGTGGACTAACTTGGTGTGAAAGTTGGGTTTCATCCATTTGAGTTCAAAATGAAGGCAAATGGGATGATGTGCTCATGGGTGTTAGGTCACTTTGGCTAATGTGAATTATTACACAATTTTACACCATATGCAATTCATGTTTTGCAATATTACAACCCTAAACATATATCGTTGTTTTTTGACATTTTTGTTCTTCCTTAATTCATTTTTGCACATTTTCGATTGTTGCATGTTGCATGGACCTCATACATTTTTGTGTGTCCCACAACCTTCAAACTTGGCAATCCTATGTGACGAATTATGTCTAATAATCTATGCAATTTTTTTGGTTACCTAGTCCATATCACATTTTCTAAAATATGCTTATAAAAGATTAAGTATTGGTTACCTTTAAGATTAATTGGGTAGTTATCTTGCTACAACCTTCAATTATGTGAAGGGTGTTTGATACAATATACACTTGAGGTTACAACTTGTTATTTACATCTTTAGCTATGTTGAATTACTAACCTACCTAATTCTAAGAGGTTGATAAAAACAACTAGACATTAACACAATTGCATTGTTGAAACCAGTAAGTACAACAATTCCATGTCAACAAACTTGTTGAATGTTTCAAACTATGAAAAATTGAACATTATGGGAGTTTAAGAAAATGTGTAGTTCAACCTCTAACCTAAATTGCTTAACAAAAGGTTATTTTAAAGTTAGACTTTGAAGCCTTAAGACAAATTGAATAAAAATTGTGAATTATGAAATTACAAACTTAAAGCATCTTCATGAGCAAGAATATAATGATGTGTACATGATATTATCAATGAAGTACAACCTTTAAATAATGTGAACTTGAGTTTGAACTTTGAACCTATAAATTAATCAATTATAATGGTTCATAAAAACAATTGAATAAATTTGATCGACTAATTTGAATACTTAAATTTAAATATTAATATATTTTCATTCGTACTTTGAATCCTAAAATAGCAGAACAAAATTCCACGATCATATAAATTCTTCATGAAATTATTTCCACTTCCATTAATTTTAGAACATGTCATGGAACCATTTAAATCCAAATATGTGTTGATGTGGCATGAAAGGACAAAAACATTTAATTTTCATGTGCAACGATTGAAAGATGACAATATGAGAAAGCAAATACGAAAAGGGTTAAGGTGTGAAATTGTCAAGTTAAAAACCATGTATTAAATTATGCAAAAATCCTCCTATACTAGCTCCAAAATCTCATTATGTACTAGAATATTTTATACATGTAGGGATGGAAATATAGTCAACAATTAGCTCTCTATGGTGGATGTGATAAAGTGTTGGGTGGGGGGCATGGGTGGAGGGGCATGGGTGGAGATGCTCTACCTTAAGCTTAATAAGTAGGTAATCTAGAAAGTGTGCAACTTGGTAATAAAGTCTTGGGGTGTTTCGTGTACGAAAACGAATATCTTTTCTTTGCTTGTAAACTACTCTTTGGATGGGTCCCAGGCATTTATGGCACCCCCTTCCACTTGGTCAGCTGGATACACATGAGATGCTTCTAGATCCTTCCAATACAATTAAAAATGTATTTCAAATAAAATACTTGTTTTTCAAAGTTTCATTAGAATTCATTTCAAAGAAAACCCTCTTTTTAAAAAAAAACTTAGGGTTCTCTCGAGAAGGACTTGGGTTTGAGACAATTCTTGTTTCGTTACCAAATTTGGATGTCACCCATGCGTGAGGATAGGCTCATCTATGATGAGATTGGTTCATCCATCTATAAAAGACAAGGACTTGTGTTTGAGACAATTCTTGTTCCCTTACCACATTTGGATGTCACCCATGCGTGAGGATAGGCTCTATCTATGATGAGATTGGTTCATCCATCTATAAAAGACATGGACAATACGACTTTTGCAGCTTCAAGAATGCTCGAGGAAGTCACTCCCTGTTGTTGTTTTTTTTTTCTGAAACACTTAAAATGAAAAGGTATTTAATAAAATTTGGTATGAAACAATACAATGAAATGAAAAGACTTTTTTTTTTTTTTTTCCAAAAATTGAAAATATTTGAAATGCATTCTCATAATGAGGAACTCTATTTATAACTTAGGTATATTATTAGTTTTTAACTTCCAAAATGAATTAGTTTCACCTTATAAATTTTTGCATGCCATTTGAAATAAAATGTAAGTGGCATAAAGGAAATGATATATGGATTTCAAACTATGGTCACTTCGCATCTTCACGTTGATATTCTAAACAACGTCTCGTTTTTTCAATTTTGTGTGGTGGGTGGACGGTGCAATCATCCCCAAAAGGAATGAGCCAAATTTGGGCACAAGTAAGACACGGAAAGTAGAAATCTTTTAGAATCATGCTTTGTTTTGGTGACCTCAAGGAATTTACCATCTAAATATTATAATTACTTGAGACTTTTTTTTTTCCCTCTAAACATAATGACCTTGGTGTATTTTTTTCTTTAAAAAAATTATTATTATTCATTATTTATTATCTATTATTTTATTTATTTTTGTGTCACCTGGGTGCAAAATTTTGCCATACAAAAAAAAAACATTGATTCGAAAGCAGCTGAAATGTCGGATGCAATTTTTTGAGTTTTGGATGCTTATGCACCCACCACACCACGTGGTGTTTTATTATACTACGGAAATTATGTGAACTTTCATCCGTACACAAGATGATGTGTCCCCCCGTCCCCTCTTCCCATCCGTGTTTTGGGGAGGGGATATGAATACCTTACCTTAGGGTGAGTTTCATCATTAAATAATTGTCAAAATAGTGAAATGAATTTTTGTGAAAATATGAAGGCAAGGCGAGGTGTTGGAAACAACCATCATAATTTATCACAAGCTACCCATCTGAAAAAACTCACTCCTCTATGACAATATCACAAGAGATCATGAAATAATAATAATAATAATAATAATTTCATATTGATAAAAATTATTTTAATTAATTAATTAAATTAAATTAAATTAAATTTTATTGTCGATGTGGAAGCTGACCCTAGGCTAGGGTAACTGAAAAAAAACTCCCTCATAGAAAAAATAAAGAACTTATGTATAAAGTAAATGGTACATAGCTTTTTTATTAAATGTTTGTTTCTTTTTCTCTTTTTTGGGAAATGACCAAATATGCATGCAAGGAATATTTCTGATTTTACTCCTAATTTTATTAAAAATATTCTGCTTTGAAACTTGTGTTGTTGTTGTTGTTGTTTTTTTTTTTTTTTTTTTTTTTCCTTTTTCTGATTATTTAGGGTAGCAATTTTCATTTCAATTCCATAAAATAAAAAAGATTCAAAGTTGGCCCAAAGAGACCCTAAAATTATGGTTCTGTGCCCAAATTTTTTAAAAAGAAAAATTTGCCACATTTGCCAAAATTTCTGACCCCAAAAAAGAGGGAAATAGAGAAAATAGAACACGATTTCAATTTTCAAGAAAAAAAAAGAAGCAAGGCGAAGTTTCATTGGCAAAAAAAAGAAAGAAAAGGATGGATGAGGAAGGGAACGGATGAACTAATGTGGGTATGAAATTACCTTTGATTTACTTGGGTGAAAAGAGGGAAAAAACGGGGAAATTTATTTAAAATTTTGGAGGAGAAAAGAAAAGGATGAATGAAGAAGGCAGTGTGGATGAACTATGGCAAGCAAGAAAATACATATTATTCCCTTGGATGAAAAGAGGGGGGCGGGGGAGAAAGGGAGAAAAAACAACAAAATAAAAAATTTGAAGAATGGAAAAGAAAAAAGAAAAACAAACATTGAAGTTTCATTGGCAAAAAGAAAGAAAAGGATGGATGAAGAAGGCACTATGGATGAACTATGGCAAGCAAGAAATTACATAATTATTCCCTTGGGTGAAAAGAGGGAAATAAAAAGGAGAAAAAACAACAAAATTTAAATTCTGAACGAGGAAAATAAAATAAAATGCAAAAATGGAAGTTTCATTGGCAACAAAAAAGAAAGAAAGAAAGAAAGAAAAGGATGGATGAAAAATGAAGGTAGTGTGGATGAACTATGGTAAGTATGAAATTACCTATTATTAACCAGGGGTGAAAAGTACGGGGTAAGTTAGAAGCGGAAGTTGCCATGGTAGAAACCGTTTTGTTGCATATAAATTGAGTCTCAAAGAAGTTACTTTCTCACGTTGTCTCTCTCTTCTTCTCTCTCGCTCTGCTGCTCTTCTCTCTCCTCTGTCCGCTTTGTAGCCGTCTCCTTTCTTGCATTCTCTCTGCAGTTTCCGCTTCTCTTTCGCGGATTTTGCTGCACTTAGGTGCCCTTATATACCACCCTCTTCGTCCTCAAAAGGCCGTTGTGAAAATCCAATTTGTGGCTTTTGTGAGTGTGTATGTCTCTCTCTCTCTCTCTCTCTCTTTCATCAGTAGTTGGGTGTCGCTTTTTGGCTTAATTTTGAAGGTGTTGTTGGGGTTTTGTTTTTGGCCTGTGTGTGTGTGAGATCAGAGGAGCTTTGTTTGCAGGGAAGATCTGGCAAAGGAGATTCAGTTGGAGCAAGAAGAAGCGCTGGAGCAGCTCAGCAACGAGCGAGTGGTGCGAACGCTGTACTCAGCGCTAGCAGAAGGGGATGCAGCGAGTGTACAGGCCTTAGTCGCAGAGGATCTGGAGTGGTGGTTTCATGGCCCGCCAACCCAGCAGCATATGATGCGTTTGCTCACCGGTGTTACATCCTGTGACACCTTTGCGTTCGAGCCCATCAGTGTCCGCGGCATTGCTAACAAGGTTTTCGTGGAAGGCAAAGGCTCTTCTTCTACGCCTGGGCTGTTCTGGGTGCATATATGGACGGTTAAGGAGAAGCGAATCACACAACTGCGTGAGTATTTCAACACCGCTATTCTTGTCACCGATCTGAAACCGGCCGTGGTGAAGCAGCCATCGCCTTCGCAGCATCATCCGATCCAGCATGTAATTCCTCCAAAAAACCCTTGTGTCACTCTGTGGCAGAGCCAGTTGTGGAAATCTAAGGAAGGCCGGTCCAAGCCCGGCCTCGTCTTGACAATCTAGGGCTAATCGGAGACCTGCAAAAGCTCCCGAGATCAGTCATCCACCAGGTTTCTTGTAAACCCTAGTCGAGGACCATGTAGCTCCTCATGCTCCTCAAGGGTTAGTCACCTGGTAGGGTGACTTGCTTCTTCGGAACCCTAAATCCTTTGTCAAGTTCTGTGAGTACTTATTACTTGCCGTTGTCATTGTTTTTGTTGTTGTGCTCTCTTATATCTATAGCAAGCTTGCAGATGTTCCACTGCTAGGAATGCTAGGTGGCAGTGGTGCAGTTTACGAGATTATTGTTGTGTGAGGTTTATTTGTTTGTTTGGTAGAAGAGGAAGTTTTAAGTAAGTAATCAGCAGCAGCAGTAGCAGCTATTGTGGCTTCAATAATGATATTGGTGTTGGTTTATGCTGATGTGGTTGTACCTCCTTCTGCATTTAAATATCAGATGTGGCAAGAATTTTGTGAACGATTTGTGCATTTGGTTTTGTGTGTGTGTGTTTTTTTTTGTTGGATTTGGATGCTCGACTGTAAGAATTGTTTGTCATGATCAAATTCTTGATGTGGTATTTTGATTTGGTCTCTCTCTCTTTCTCTCATTGCTTTTGATTTTATTTCTGTCTCTCGAAAGTGCTTTTCTGTAGGGTAAAGCCCTAGGTTGAGGATATTACCAGAGTAGGGGCCTGTGCAAGGCAATAGCCAGCCTAGTGTGGACACATTCTTTTGGTAAGGACATTACCCGAGTAATGGCCTGCATGAAGCAAGAGGCAGCCTAGTGCTTGGGTAAAGCTGGCAGTTGCGAGAGCCTTAACTGTTGCAAAGAAATTGGCCAACAGACTGGATCAACAAGAGAAAGGAGAATCAGTGGCTTGAGAGAAATGTGTGGGACATTCTTATTGCATATAACTCCTCATTAAAATGCAATATACCCTACTGTGTCCCTATTGAATGAAGTATACCCTCCATAAAGAACTTTTCGTATTTGGTGTTTGTTTTTGAAAGCACCCTGTGTGTGCAGAATTTCACTGTGAATTGGACCTTACAATATTGAAAGGTCCCAAAGTAAGGTTCCTCAAATCTGAAAAGTTCTTTGTATGAAGGATAAGGATCATAGTGAGAAGAATGCTTTGATAGTACCTTCTTGACCCAAAATGAAATGACATGGTCAGCAAGATTGGGAAAGAATTCTGAAATCAATGAAAACATATTAATGATTCAACCTCAATACAACAGAGAGGTGATCCTACAACAAGGTTAAGAGATTTCAGATCCACCAATATATCAGCAAACTGGGAATAGAGGAGACCCCAAATCAAAAAACACAGGAAAAATTGAGCAGGCATTATGGACACTAGCCACCATCCTTACCAAGAGAAATGCACTTGAGGCAGAAAAATAAAATCTTGTCCAAATGCAAAAATGCAACCAAGTAACAATATTATTTGTGAAGCTTCCAAGAATCTGGAAGTCTCTGGAAATTTTTACTGAAAATAGCAGAACAACCTTTCTCTATTCATGCTTATTTGACAACAGTACAGTTTGTGAAGGTTGATCATCCAAGGCTCAATAGAAAACAGGACCATCAGAACAGCATCTGTGATTAAGAACCAACCTCAACAAACTGCTTTACATCAGAGTCAACTGTGCCACAGATGAATGTCTCAGATGTGTCACCATGATACCCCTGCAGTTTACAGCACAAAATACATACCTCCAGCTGTTCAGATTGTAAAGAGGCCGAAACTAGCCACAGCTTAAGCACAATAATCTCAAAACTGAGTGATTCCAACTTTCAAGATGAACCAAATTCAGATCCAAAAGATGCAAAAAACCAGTGATGCATGCAGGTATCAAATTCTCACATTTAAGTAAACAGTAACATCAACATTGATTATGTCTCCATCCTGCAAAAGTGTGCCCCAAAGAAAATTTTGTCAATAGCATCAACTAAAGTGTCACCATTGCAAAATGATTGATCATGCACTGCAACTAAAATGGAGGGCTAAAAAGATGGGAAAGACTCCTAGCTAAGTGTAGTTAGGAAGTAGAGAACTACAGAGTGCATATTGCATGAACAAAGAGAGTACCTGAAGGGGACAAGAGTCAGGAATGCCATGGCAGAGGCACTCGTTCACAGAAGTGGCCACACTTTTGGGAAAGCTGCCATAGCCAAGAGGTGATGGATATGCTCCAGCATCAATAATTGTTTGGTGCACTGCCTTGTCTATTTCGTCAGTTGTCACTCCTGGCTGTCACAAAGGACCACTTTGTCATGCAATCCTTTCATGCTCTCTTCACCTCAAGACGCAGCAGTCTTTTGAAATCACACAGCTGAGAGCTCAGGGTTTAGGGTTTGAAACTCTGTTAATGTGAGCAATTGTAACATGTCAAGTAACATGTGTTCCAATAGGAACAAAACTATAGAAATATGTTTTGTCTCCCCTTCTCTTGTGGAAAATAGGTGGGATCATAATGTGACTCATGGTGTACAACTTAGAGCATAATGATTTGATGTTGCTTTTGGGTATTTCATGTACAATTTTTTTAATGTTTGTAAGATAATCTAGTGTAGCATACATTGCACCATCTTATGCCAAATACATTTAAAGATACATATTGCATTTGAGAAGGTTGCCTGTGTAAGATGATTACACAACTAAATATTACACAATTTACATGAAGTGCACTTACATGTTAAATTTTGGTGTGACCAACACACAATAATCAAGACCGTAATTTGCAAGTCTATCTCAAAGAGCGTAATTCGACATGTTGAACTAATAAAACTACATTTTTCAAATTAGTGTAAAGTGATATGTAATTGTCAAAATTTCAAACTATGGAGGTACTAATGCTTGAATTCTCTAGGTGTTCTCATTCTTCCTCAAACATGTCATTCCGTAATTCATACACCATTCAATAGGATTCCTAATACTTGATCCATATCTCATGATGTGTGATGAAGTCCTTTCAACGAGGCACTTGTATAGGTGCAGTTTATGTTTAGGGTTTTGAAATAGATATAATCCTCATCCAAAAGCATTAGCCTTGGACATATGTGTTCAATCACAATTTCATTAGGCAACAATGGTATTAATGTACTCTATAATGCATCTACAACAAGACAAGTTTACATTTTGTTAGGATACATTTTGTTAAAGATGAAATCAACACACAAAAAGTAAATCAAGGGATACCAATACATTACATTGCTCCATGTCCTTTTTGGGCTATGTTGTGGATTATAGATATTTAGCTCCCGGTCATTTGAGTCATCATGTGCTGCCCCTAAACCAATATATAGATTAATGCCATGTGAACAAATTACATATAGTAACTACAAGGTTTAGAAAAATATTGAAAATGTCAATGATTTTATTCACAACCCACCCTAGGTGTATCTCATGGCTACCCACCATCACCTTTTTCATCATGAATGCACAAACATGTTAAGAAAAAAGGGAACATAAATATAACATTCAAGACACAAGGGAACCACAAGCATAACACATGAGGACAAAAAAGGTGTTATGTGCTTGAATTTTAACTTCATAACAAGGGGTTCTAGTTTATATGTGTACACACTATATGTTACAAGCTAATGTAGTATTACACTTTGGTTATTTCATGTTATCAAAAGTTCACCATGTATTAAACATATTATAACTCATGTGAATGAGACAAGAACAAGAAGTTAAATGCATACATTATCACACCATAATAGCAAAGGAAAGCAAAAAAAACCATTGGACAACATGATTTCACATTTACATGGAACATGTTAACAATAAAACAAATGTTGAAAGATATCCAAATAAATACTCAAATCACTAATAAAAGATGTAGTAAATTGACATTCAAAAGAATGTTACCTATATATTAGACCACAATTATTAAAAAAAATTGAAATTTTTTTGGTACATATAACATTACACATATAAGAAAGACACCTAATTTCAGAGGTGTAGCCAACCTCTCAAGTCAGCATAGGCTCGCCCTAAAAAGTTATCATCATTGACTGTATGAGTAGGCTAGGCCCTTGGCAAATCTAGCCCCAGCCTTTGGCAAATCTAGCATAGGCCTAGGCACTCCGGGCAATCCCAGCATAGGTAGCACCTATGTGTGCCTATGCCGTGGCTACGCTTCTGCCTAATTTCTAACACTCGATGGTAAAATAGAAGACCTAAAATTATTAAAAACAAAAGTTCCAAGTATATGCAATAACATTTTACAAAAGAATAGAACACCATTTGCATAAAATGACAATTGCCATAAATATTTTCATGGTAACTAAGTTTAAGGTTTGTTTTTTCACATGCAAAATGTAATAAGGATAGTTAGTAAGAACTCAAAACTGAAAACATGTTATTGTACATTTCAATCCATAACATGTGATACTTGCATATGATTATTATTCTTATACGAGACATTCCAATAAGTGGCTTTGACATAAACATGTTATGTTAATGTTTACGACAAAAACATGTTATGAAAGTCAATTGTCATATGTAAAAAGAGTAGCGACTATCTAGTGAAGAATAGGGTGATCATCTTATTGGATATGAATGACAAGTGTACGAATAATTCATACCCAACACCCCAAGAATGCAAGGGTAATAATCCAAACCACAAAAGGGAGGCTGAGCTCGCCCAAATAAGCAAAAACAATGGCTTGACAATGAGTTAGGGGACCAATAGAACCACCACAAGATCCTGCACCAAGTAACTTCTCCAATGAGTATTGAACTTAACAACCTTTTTTTTCTCTCCTTACATCACAAACTTGCCTCCTCTATGCATATGTTTTTTATAATATTTTAACAATGTGTTCAAAATTAAATACTAACTAAATATTGATACAATCATTGATAAGACGTTGAAATAATATTATAACACACTGTGATGATTGACCAACATTTCATTAGCACTGAACTCTCAACACATTACTAAAATGTTGTAAAAGCAAGTATCCCCTCACCAAAAATCTGCTTGTTGTCAGTCCACAATTCATTGTCCAAGAAAAGGCAAAAGATCTTTTGAATTGAAACTAAAAATAGCACACCAACCACAATGCCAATAGAGGTATCAGCTAAAGCACCCCGAACTGGGGGTGTATTGGGGCCCAGTTATTTTCCAAAATGGGGATGCTATCAAAAGTTAGGGTGAAATCAGTACACATGAACAAAAAGAGGGGGGCCAACCTAAATTGATTCTCACAGGAGTTTCGTCCACCTTTTGGATTTGCCATACTTACACCTTCCTTACAGAATCTTGCAAATCTTGTGAGCTGGTACCCAGTTTCGCCCACTTCATGACTACACTCCAATTGGGGATAGAACAAGGATTATAGGATCAAACTAGAGCCCAAAGATATGGTGACTTTAATTCTAACTGTTAAACCTTTTGTAAGTATGTATGTTGAGTCCTGAAATTTTTATGAATGAAAATATTGGTGAGAACAAGAAAGGTATTAGAAGAAGAATATCAAACTACAATTCTAATCATATTATCACATCACTAAGAGTATGATAGAGTTTTCATGAATTTGTTATTAAAGGAAAATAAACTAACAATTGTCACAATTGATGAGCATCTCATGAAGATAGCAACACCAATGTGGGAGAGAAATAGCACTAACCTAACACGAGCAGTAGCACCAATGTGAAAAAAACACACCCAACGCGAGAAGAACAACACAAGAACATCATGAAAAGAAACTCAAGAAGAACAATGCAAGAAGAGTAACACTAGAAGAGCACACAATCAAGGAAAAAAACAAAAGCACAACCAACGCTAAAAGAGTAGTGCGAGAAGAGCAACACAAGAAAAGCATACCTGAGAGCAAAAATATTTAACATTGTAAAAACAAAATGAAGCTCAGACTTCTTTTCATATTTTTTCCCTTAACCTTTAACAACGACTCTACCTCCTTAACCAGCGGCTGCTATTTCACAACCCTAAAATGGAAGATGACTCTAAGAAATGGATGAAGGTTTTATGACAGGTAAAACTACCTATTTGATTCTAGAAGGCACCAAACAATGGTACCATCAAATGGCTGGCATCCTTTGATTGAACGACTTGAGATTCATATTCATTTGATGGCTTGCATGTTGTCACCAACCAAAACACATGAATTACATAGTTGAGGTCCTAAATTGCTCTCCAAAATCATGAGAGGTTGCAATGGTGAATCACATGGCATATGTGTTGTAGTACTAGTAAGGAAGTATGCCACCCAAACATTTGCAAACATAGGCCTTTTATTTTTGGTTTTTATGTAGGACAACAACACACAACAATCAATGCATGGAATTGATGAATAATAATAATAATAATAATAAGCACAGAACATGAGCCCTGAAGCTACCAAGCCAAAAAAAATTAAAAATGCACATAACATACAAAACATGTGAATGAAGCAAATGCAAAAACCCAAGTTTGGTGTGCAAAATGGTGCTGGGTGCATATTTGACCTTGTTAATAATAACTGCCAGTTCAGGTTATGTCAAAACCGTCCAAGAGAACCTCCAAATAAAAAGACATTGGGCAAGTCCATATTAAGATAGGTGCTTGTTTGTTTGTTGGGTTGTGGTCATGTTGTAATTCTCCCAAATTGTGGGTCATCTTGCTCCACTTGTGGTCTCGTCAAAAGACCCTTGGTGAGGCGGTGTGCATGGTTTTCATTTCACAATCATTTTAAATGATTTTCGTATTTGGAAATTTTAATTATAGTTTTCAAAACACATATGTCATATCGGGGTTTCATAAGAACTTTGAAGTTAAGATCACTTTGGTGAGAATAATATATTGGTATGTACGATCTTACACAAGGTTTGTTAATACACTTGTGGCCAATGGCACAAGGCCTACTACTCCTATTTGCATTCATCTTGAAAAAGTTTTATTACTAGGTTGAGGTTTTCCATTCTTGATAGAACTTTGCCAAATTTGCTATGAATTTCCATGGGTAATTCAGCTATGTCCAAATGCAAAAGAAAAAGCCCAAGAAGACATTAAAGCAAAATAATAATCCAAATCAAATGACTCCTAAATCCTTAGAAAGTTAATAGGTATAATAACAACTATATATATATATATATATAATAAAATTCCCAATTGTTTTTAAAAACCATTTTTGTTCCAAAAACAAGGAGCCCGTCTACTCACTCATTGGGTCAAGGTTTGAGCCAAAAATACATTTATGCCCAAATCTTACAATTTGTGAAGTCGCTTCTTCCCTATGGGTAGATCTAACCAATGATACTAAATTCTTTGAAATATGTAGATGTAAAAATTTTGATTTTTACAGTAAGGAATTCAATTTTTTGGGGTGTTTTTGTGTCTTATCCCTAATCTTGATCTTTTTGAGGATTTGGTGGAAGGGTTGCTAATTTGTGGACAAGTGGACATTTCAGAATATACACACGTTGTGGCTCCAAAATCCCAATAATAATAATAACAATAATACTATAAAAATTAGGACCAAAAAAAGACATTAATAAAATGTAGCTTTAAAAAAAAGAAATTGTTAATTTATGTGCCCGGTGATGCAAACCAGTGTTGGGTGGGTATTACAGAGTGCACCAAATACCCTCTGGGTATCAGTCCCGGTATTGATAACCGTGGTTGTCAAAACATTCAAATACCGGGTTCTGATATATGATTATGGATATCAAAAAATCAAATAACCGGTTCTTATATATGACTGCGGTTGTCAAGTTTTACAAGAATGTCAACTAATCACCCAGAAAGCTGCCGGTTCTTTCATGATACCTGGAGGTTCTTTGAGGGGTTTTTAAATAACTCGAAACGGAGGTTCATTGATTTTTTAACTTCAAGTACCCGGATCCGGAGGTTCTCTGATATTTCCAAGTACCCGGAGCCGATGGTTACTGAAAAAATCCACTGCCCGACACTGACTATTGCCCGTCACGAAAATATTTTTGACTGCCCGTCCTTTACGCGTCCTCGAGAGAGCGCTCGCTCTCCGAGTGCTTCCCGATTGCTGCTGCGACGAGAATTTCGGATCCAGAGTTTTTGCAATTCTTTCGTTGCTGTTGGCCGCTTGCTTTTCGACAAGAAACAAACAACAGCCCAAGAAAAAACAGAAGAGGATTTTTATTTTTGTGTTTTAAAAAAAAAACTCGAAACAGTTTATATAGTTTTTTTATCAGCAATTACAAGCTGTTATAATTGTTGCAAGAAGCCTGTTGCTGCTGCAGGCAAGAGTTGCAGGTTTGGGTTTTGTGGAATCGCTGAGATCTATTGGAGCGCACTTTGCCATAATTTTCGGCAGCAGTTTTGTGGATTTGGGTTTTGGATTTCCACGTACAAAACCCATCATGGGCTCTTTGATGGCTGGATGGTCCACGAATCCGCTGGACGCTCAGTCAGGTTTGTACTCAAATTTGTAGAATAAGGAAATACATGGCAAGCTGGTCCAAGGCCTATCGATGTTGTAACTACCCTTTGCTGCATGACTTGATGATGGGTAATAGTAGCTTCTGGACGATTGAAATCTCGTAATCGATTTTGTTTTTCTTTGGGTTTGATTCTGCTGGTGGTGGGTGCTCGTATTATGGTAGTGATGAATCGGAGTAAGTCGTCACTGACAAAGGAAGAAATCGAAGCATTCTGGCGTTCTAGACAGAAAGCTGTGGAGGAGCACCTCAATGATGCAGCTGCTCAAAAAGCTACAGTAGCTGATGCTGCTGCGGGATCCTCTGCCGTAAGTTCAATTCATTGACTCAAGTCTAATCTCCATTTCTTCATCATCTTCTTCTTCTTGTGGCCGGTACGAGCCCTCGATTAGTACTACCCATCAGGGATTCTTCTATAGGTAGTCTGAATTGCAATTTTGTTTTGGGGTGGTTGGAATTCTAGAGTGCAGTTATAGGATCATTACCCGTTCCAACACAAGCTGCTGCACAAGTCATGGTACAGGAGTTGAAGACACCAATTGCAGAAAGCCCAGATTGGTATGTTTCCCCAAACCCTAATTGGACCTTGAGTTGCAAATATTGTTCTGGAACTTCAGCTGTAGTATAGAACAGTTCGAGTCCAAGCAAATGTGAGGATTAGGGGAGGATTGAAGAACTCTGGGGAGGATTGAAACAGATCATGTGTTGTTATTTTGCTGCTGTTAAATACAACCCACCTGCATTTGAAACCAGGCTTCTTGTTGTGCTCCTCATCTTCATCATCAGAGTGCTATAAGTATGCTTTTTACTCATCGCTGCAATTGTCTTTTCAATTGCAGGTGGACGAGGAGCAACTGGGCATTTCTGAATGATCCACCTGAATCACACACAGATGCTCGACACAAGTATACTCCACAGTTTGATGTTGCATCAAAAGGCAGTCATTCTGACCAGCTGTACACTTTTCAAGCAAGCCGGAGCTCTGGCTCATCAAATGTGTTATAAAAAAGTACTATCTCTTGTATCTGCTGCAGCTGCGAATTTGAGCTTTGGGAAAAACTGTTATCCAGCTGCTTGCAATTTAGCTTCCATTTGTTGTTACTGTAAATTTCCATAAGATCAAATGGTTTAAGACCCATAGGTTATAGCACACTGGTTTGGTGCAAGCCCTGCAAATATGGCCTAGAATAGACATGGGTTTGATGGGCCTAGAGTTTTAGATGCAAAGCTTAGTTTATTGGCAAGGTTTGTTTGCTTGTTTGTTTACCTTGAAGGTGTATATTATGACATAAATATTTGTGTGCAAGGGCTTTGCTGCTTCAGGTTTTGTCAATTTCTGATACATGAAAAAGGCAAAGGTTGAACTCTAGATGACTGCTAGTTGCAGATGTCAGTGTAAGGACAAGGTATTGCAAATGTAATGTAAGGAGCATAAGAGAATCAATCTAAAGTTTCTTACCATCTGTGCAATACCTCCTCCTCTTGATAGATGTCTGCTTGGAAATATTGGAAATATAATAATTCATTGAATAAAACAATATTTTTACTTTCAATACAAAACAGTAATTAATTAAACTATTTGTATAATTCAAAAAATATATCTTTTTAAGATGAACTAAACCTATGTCAAATATGTATATATTTATAATAAACAATATTGAACAACTAATTGTTGTCAATTCAAACGAGAATCCACCCATCATAAAAGGTAGCATAGTTTTTTAGATGACTTAAGTATAGAAGCCCCTCTAATCCAATTTAAGGTTCCCTTTTCCATTTATTTTCAAGGTTCCACCTTAAAATAAAGGAACTCATTAGCTCCAAAGTCATTCTCGTTGTGGAATTGAAAATAATTATTGTTTATAACACACAATGTATTGTTAAATATAGTTATTAAGTATGTAGCCACATTACCTTAAGCATGATAAGGAGATGCATTGGAAAAATCATGAATGTTGTCTAATTATGCATGATCTTGCAACTTAGATACACTCAAAGACTCTCCAAAAGATGGAGTGCTATTCGAACCCCTATACCATGTGGTAGCTTGAAAACGACTTATCCTAAGGAAAGGAGCTAGGCCATCTAAGTCACTTAGAAACACAATGAACAATCTCTTTTGAATCATCATTCCTTTTTCAAAAATAAAATTGATCCTATTGCATCATACAAACCAAATTCAACAATCATTGATTCCAAGCAAAGGAACAACTATTGTAATACCTTTACCATTTTGGCCATAATTAAAATAACAATAATAATAAAATCCAAAATTTCAAAAAAATTGCAATTTGTCTTGCCAAAAGTTTCCAAAAAAATAATTTTAAAGTTTCGAAATTTATGGTTCATGTGTTCATTTGTCCTGATTCTAGTAACAAGTATTTACTCAAAATCAGTACTTGCCTTAATTAAGTCATCACAATAAATTATCATAATTGACTGACTCGCTAATTTAACAACATTTAAACTACATGTTTATTAGTACCAACCTAACTACATAGGTACCTATTTGCAATAATATGTGATTTTAAAAAATAAAAACTATTACATTTGAATGCATTAAAAATTTATGATTGGAGGCTTGAAGTGAAAAAACGAAAAATAAATGAATATTCGCCTGAATTATTTCAAAATGATAAAAGGTATTATGATATATGGTTGCCAATTTCACCATAACTTTCCATCCTAACAAAGATAACACTAATTGATGGCTTGGTGGAAAAAAATTTAAGACTTAAACTTGCCATTTTATTTTCCTTTGTGCACACTTACTTAGTGTGAACTTGTGTTGCCTCATCTCTTCCACTTGGCTAGCCTAGGCCCCCAAAAGATCTTGAATCAAGGTTCAACTTTCAACTTTCAAAGGCATTTTCAGCTTTCACTCTTGACCACGTTATTGATGATTGTTCAAATTGTAATCATTTTAGTATGGTCGAAGCTTAGGGGTTAGTTTGTAACCATCTTTGTT
Organism: Sphagnum contortum; assembly: GCA_963920785.1. Lineage (NCBI taxonomy): Eukaryota > Viridiplantae > Streptophyta > Sphagnopsida > Sphagnales > Sphagnaceae > Sphagnum > Sphagnum contortum. The sequence goes on along the minus strand of OY987276.1, from coordinate 22,289,984 downwards.
GACTCAAGGTTGAAGGAGGATATTATCATCTTATTCATGCAATTGTGACAAGCTTTAGTTTTGCATTCCTACTAATAAAACATCATGTGGAAAAAAAAGAAGCTTTAGTCAATGAAACAACATCAAAGAACATTCCCTAAAGTTTATTCCCTAATGTTTGAAAACCTTGCATTGTTTAGTGTATACCTTACCCTAATGTCGGAGTTTTCATTAAATAATCCTCAAAGGAGTGAATTGAAAATTTGTGAAATATGTTCACATGTTGAAAATCATCATAACTATCGTAGGCTACACCTTGAATAATTTCACTACTCATATGACAATATTATAGTAGATGAAGAGTTATTTATTTATTTTATTTTTTTATTTATTAAATTTAAATTTAATTTTTAATTTTTTTAAAAAAACTATTTATTTATATTTAAAAAACGAATTCATTTTTTAAAAAAATTATTCATTTTTTCAATGTGGAAATTGACCCTAGATTATGGTATGTACGTGAATTATTGGTCCTCATATGCCATTGTTAAATTGAAGTTCAACATTATTTATTTTAATAGGTTAAAAAAAAGAAGTTCAAGACTTATGATTTTTCAAAAAGGTTGTCAAATGTGTGTTGTGTTTTATATCCCGTATCCACATTTTGTCCCAATATTTCACAATTATTGATGCCCATGAACATTTTTTTAAACTATTGAGAATTGTACCACTTTTGAAGCATTAGGAAGATATGTAATTTTGTAACTTAAAGTTAATTGATACCATAGTCACTAAATGGATTCAACAAACATCTGCCAAATAATTAATATATTAAAAAAAATTAGCTTCAACATTAGATTCTTGGGTTCTAAACATTTTGGTATAAACAATATTATTATCAAGATAAATGCAACAAGTGTGTTATTATCTTATAGTCTCTAAACTGATTTTCCTAGGCTCAAATCCCGAAACAAACAAGAGGATTTTTTTTTCCCTGATTTTTGGCATTTTATTTAATTTTATTTAGTAAAAATTTGATCATTTTGAAAAAAACATTAATACAGTTTGCCCTAAATTAACACCAAGCAGGGAGTATTTGCATTTAGTGCTATGTTGTATTTTTTGACAATTAATGATACAATTGTGCCAACTTTTAGGATGGGAGACTTGGCCTACATCAAAAAAATTGAATAAATAAATAAATAAAAAGAAGAAAAACACCCATAAGAATATTTTAGCACTCATTTTTCACATGTTTGGAAAAAAAATTGAGGAAAAAAAAAATTGCTTGGAACCTCATTTGTCCAACTTACTAAAATTATGCATACCTACATATCATTTTATTTAATGAAACAAAATGACATATAATAAAATTTAATCATTGTCCCAAATAAATAATAGAATTATATATATATATGAAAATGAAAAAGATATAAAAAGTGAATCCTAAATCGATGCTTTGCCAGAACAGAAGAACCCTAAAGCAACAAATTGAAGGGGATGGACAGTCCTAACATAGCAGTCCTCGTCACCGTCGGATGGAAAACATCGACGACTCAGATGTAGACTTGGAGTCTGAGGAGTTAGGGCTTGATGCAAAGTTAGGGTTTGATGCTCATCGGAGTTAGGGTTTGATGCTCACCTTCTTGGGTCTCTTGTTCCCTCGTTTCGCTTTGTTGCAAGGCCGTTGCCATTTTCTGCTTCCACGTGTCTGTTGGCTGCTTCGATTTATCGTACGCTGTGGTAAGTATGTTGCGGACTCTATGAAACTCGTTGCTGCCCCAAGGTTTTCTTTTTTTGGAGTGGGGGGAGGACTGTCGGGGGTGTGAATTCTATGTAGTGATTTTGGATCTCTATCAGTTTGTTGTGTCTGGAAGATGAATTTGAAGCAAGCAATGAAATTGAGTTTGTGAAAATCCTGATAGTTCACACCGTGCTTAGCTGGGGTTACAATATGAAACTTTTTAGGTCTACTGGTCAATTGTACGAACGAGGAAGGAGGGAGGGAGGGAGCGACAGGGGTAGGTATTCGTGAGGAAGGGATTCATTGTTAAGTCTGCAACTCCGTAGCCATTTATTAGGGGGTCGTCTTTGCTCCGCCGTGAGAGGATTCTTTGGAATGTGTTGTCATGTTCGTGTAACTGCTCTTACTAGTCAGGACTCTGATTTGTTTGAGAACTCTGAAAGGTATAGACAAGATGAATCTTCTTCCCCATGTACAACAACATTGCCATTCATTCAGTTCTCCAGAAATCTCATCTCATTGAAAACTTATTCACACAAGGCTTCCAGATGTGTACATCTCAGGGAGATCAGTTTTCTGATGACCTGAACGATAATAGTGTTGTACATGGTAAAGAAGATTCCTTCTTGTATGTACCTTTTGCAAAGTGCAAGAAGGATGGGATGGGAAAAAGTCAATGTAGGAAATCCCAAGGCTAACATTTGACGTTGTGCTTGCAATTAGGCTGAGATTATTGAAGACACAAAGAGAGTAGTCATGATTTCCGCAAGATGGAACTTGGCTGTTGGTCCCATGCTGATGATGGGAGGTGCCTTTGTGACGGTTGTCGGTTTGACACTGCTAGGTGAAGTAAGCTTCCTCCTTTCCCCTCACTTCTTTTTCCAATCTTCTGATTTTCTAATGCTGAATGTAATAATGCAGAGACAGGCAGGAGTCAAATGGCAATTGGTGGTTGATCTTTCAACCTGGAACCAAGTGCTAGTGATTTGTGTTCTTTTGATAGAAGTTGAGATGTTAAGTTTGAGATGAGCACTCGGTTCTTCATTCATTGTTTGCAGAGGAATGCCCCCAAGCCCCAAGATGAGGCGTCACTGCCATCACAGCAGCATAAATTGTGACCAAGACAGCACCTGGGTGATTTGGCATTTTGCCAATGATGGAAGCATAAGGGCAAGCTCATTCTGATTTCTGTTTCATTTGCACATACAACAGTATGCATGCCAAATCAACCTTTTCAATATGTATCAACCCATAACAAATTTGCTGCTTCATATCAGAGCAAATAATTGCAGCCTTCACATGTGTTTGGTTGTGCTCAAGGCCCTGTTTTACTGTGTCTTGCTTTGGTTTCCATACATATATGGACTGATTTGAGGAAATAAATTGGTTTGTATGTGATTCACCTTGTCAACAATGTGGGTAGAGGCTAAGTTGTGAGCTGGAAGAATTTGTGATGTACAAATCAGAACAAATTGTTGTCCACTAGGTGTGGGTCTGATGATTGATATTGTACACATTTCTGACACATGCTTTGACCGGAGTACACAGTAGATTGGAACATTTATGTAATGTTCTCATTGGTTTGTTCATATGTGCAAATCATAACTCCTGTTATAAAATGGTGTAGATGGCCTAAACAGTAGCAGCATATTCAATGTCATATTCAATGCAGCATGTTTTCTGACTTCTAGAAGATATGTTTGAAGGAAGAAAGGTTCTCACTTATAGCATATTCAGTTTCTTGTGCTTGGTTCTATTTGAGGTCAATCTTTACCCATGTTCTGTTATGGTGCCAACCAAAAAGAAGTGACAATTGTACAGTAAATTGACTGTCTGGCAGCAGTTGACAGCAGGATATGTGGCAGACTATGGTGAGTACCCAGTGCTTATAAGCATTGAGGAAGCCATACTTTAGTGATGGTGAATTTCCAGAGAATATTAGGGTTCATTTTACTCATTGACCTCTGCCTTTTTATAGGTGATATTTGTAAGGAATGTCAGAACAAAAACAATTTGTTGTAATCCAGATGCTCAGCGAGTGAAGTTCCATGCAGTCCAGTGTCTTACAGGTCTAATACTGTACATATAAAACTCCGCTTGACCAAATATCTGATCACCCTCACCCACTTGTATCTAAACCAGTTGACCCTACTCCCAGTGCTCATCTCTTCAAGGCAATCACCATGAATGTAATGGTCGAGGTATAATCCTCGAAATAAATTTATGATGTGGAAATGTCCAGAAATGAATTCAAATCTGGGAATTATTGAGACTGTACTCCTTGTTACCTTGTGCAGACAGTCTCCACACTGCACGTAAGTGTCTAGGTGCACATGAGTGCACATATGCCAGAAACAGATGACAGAAGTGTTGGCAAAGTTGCTGAGGTTATTTGAAATACATTTCACTTGATGCCATTCTGTCGGTGCCATGCAAGGAAAGATGTGTGGGGAACACATCAACATGGCCATATGCGTCTGTGCCAGGAGGACACTCTAACACAGCTTCAAGGACATGATGGTGTACACCATGGGAATCCACAACATGTCCACCCTCATGTGCATGACCCCCTATGCAAGCTAACACACAATCAAATTTGTGCAGTATCTGCAGCACCTCCTCAAAGTTCCAGAGCAAAGTTGAAGGGTATGCTGCTCCTGGGTGAAGCGGCAAGTGGCAGCAGATTATTACCTTTTGTTCAAAGGTTGTTGCTTCTTCTAGAACCGTCTCTAACCACTTCAACTGTTGCTCACCAAGGCCTCCATTGAACATTACAAACCTTCTCTCAGTGCCAGATAAGCCATCAGGGCTGTTCTTGTCGCTGTTGGGATTCTTTGTTTCTAGCAAGTGAAGTGCAGCTTTTGTGTGTGGGTGATCCACAGGCCAACCTAGGGCACTCACATCATACCCATCCAAGACAATAAACAAAAAGCCTGGGTATGGAGTGAAGGAGTAGTATGAATCACTGTTGGTGGAAGGTGGAATGCCAAGCAGCTGATTCAGTTCTGGGCGAGGAAGGTTGTAAAGACAATGATTCCCTATCATATGATAAACTGGGCCTCCTCTAAAAGCTTTGAATTCAGACAGTACACTATCGAAAGCTATCCGAGTTTTATCTTTGGGGCACTTCCCATCAACTATGTCCCCAAAATGGATTGCAAAAGCAAGACCTCCTCTCCTGTTCCAGGCATCCACAGCTCTGTGAAGTGATTCCAGACTATGCCGGTAGAACCGAGGCACACCAAGGAAGGACTGACTATCATCTATATCTGCATATTGGACATCAGTGATTACTGCAAAAGAAAAAAGTGGCTTCTGGCTTTTGTCATTAACCACCACATTAGTATCAATGATGTCAGCAACCACATCTGTCTCGTCAGCACCCACTTGGGCAACCCCAGCCATGAGTGCTACAATTCGGTGTTCCTTATAAGCAACCTGGAAGCCAAGTTCAGACACTTTGGCACCGCCGCTCCTGCTGAGTCGAAGGTTGGATTGTTCACCAACACTGGAACTCAGGTTTGCTGAGGCCTGGGACTGTAACAGCAACAATTCCAGAGGAGCATTAGAATCTAATGAGCTGCAAAAGCATAGAAAATGAGACTGTATAGTATTAATGAGAGATCAGATCTACCAGCTAGCAGTGTCTCCATCAGAAGCTTGGAACTGCAAGAATCATTCTTTTTATCAGAGTGCAATTTGTCTGTTCCTCCCTTCAAACCAGAAAACTTCAAAAGAAAGTAATTTTGGTACTTGCAGGCCTGACATACAAGGCAGTTCATCAAGCTAGGAGGATACATGGATCCCAGTGACTGGCTCTCTGCCAGCCAAACCTTTGTTGCATTTGCTGCATGTCCATATAATCCTTGCACTAAAACGTCAAGCTGCAAAAAATAGACCTGAAAGCTTTGTGACAAAACAAGGACATCTCAAGCTGGGTTTCATTGGCAACAAAAACCACCTACAAAATCTCTACTGTTAGAAGTCTTTGAATGATGACCAAGAAAATGGTGCAGTCTATTGTTGCTAACTATGTTTTGCAGAATGATATGGAAGTTGTTGAACCACGAAAGAACATTCTAGTCAAGCTAAAAATTTACTGTTCATTGCAACCCTAATTTCATGACAACACTCTATCCCTGATTAGGGTTTCTATGGAATGTACAATTCACACCCGCAAACAATCACAAACACTGACCATGATAATCACTGTTCTCTGGAAATGAATCAGGAATGATCCAGTTCGTTCATGACAAGCATATTTTTGAATCAATTAAGGACAGAGAATTGAACCAAGGAGTTTGATTCTGAGCTCAAAAAGCTTAGCATAGAAAAGCTCCAAAAGCTGGCCCTTTGGGGCCATCACTATCTGGCTACTACACTGATGCAGCATGCTCCCTGATCATAAATGGAGGTCCCACGAGCTGGTGAGGAAACCACTGCAAGAAGGGTTTAGACTGGCAACTGCCCTCATACCGGAAGTGTTGTTTTTTGTTTTGTTTTACAAAAGACTTCAGAATCTTTTCTTTCTTTCTTCTCCTTCTTCTTCTACTTGGAAATCACTGAGCAAGAAAGGAAAGGATGTCATGTATGTCCGGTGCCCATGTGGGAAATACTCTTTTCTTTCTTCTTCCACCTAAAAGCAAAACCCGAAGTGTGAAAGTGTGTACCTGAGATGATGGGATGAAAGGCAGTGACGAGCATTGCAGATGGAGTGCAACAAGCATTCTAGTGCGTTGTTTGTTATTTGATTTCTTGACTCCAAAGTGCAACTGCACCATTCATTATCCCTGCTCAGATATGCTAAATCTGCTTCTCCATACATGAGCTAAATCCGCTTCTCCTGTCGAGGCGTGGGAGTGCTAGCCTAAGCCAGGAACTTTCATGGGGGGAAGCACGAGGCCCACGCAATGCTAAGCGTGTGCTCTTTCCTTTTTCTTCTCTTTGCAGGAGCTCAAATCAATCCCTGTTAATGAATAAATTTATTTTTAAATTTTTAAATATTAATTTCTTGTTTGGGGGCCAAAAAGAAACCTGGAATAGTGTGGCTTACCATGCCTGGTTTTGAAAAAGAATTTACCAAAAAAGAAAAAGGAAAAGAAAAAGACAAACAAAACAAAGGAGTTTTTGATTTTCCAAGAAATGTTGTCACTTTTTCGTCTGCCCCCCAAAAGTGTGTTGCCAATTTTGCTCCTGGTTGAAGAAATCTTTGGATAATTTGTAGAAAGTTTTGTTATATATATTATTATATTTTTATTTAACGCCAGTTGTGGGCCAGAGAGACCCATTAGGCGGACAGTCTCCTAAAATTTCTATACTGGAGACATTGTTCAAGAAATCTAGCAAGACTGGATTGGTCCTGACAAGATAGCAATTCCTGCACAGGCGTCACAAGTCCTAGAGGCAGTTGTTCCCTAAACATGTTGCGTAAGTGTTCATATGCTGGGCAGACAAGCAAGAAATGGTCTTCGTCTTCAATGGCCTCCAAACTACACATTTTGCATAATCTCTCATGAAGTGGAGTTTTCGTTGGCTTGGTTCTGCGGTCAATCTCAACTTCTAAGCAGTGGTTTGAGCAACGGAATCTCGCGAGGCATTTCCTAAGTTGCACATTGCTGACGGTGCTAAGATACGACTGAAAAGCATATTCACAAATATCATACAACCACACATAGTTTGCTAGACGACTACCCTGAACTGGAGCCAAGACAAAAGAATCTTGCAAAGCTGCTATACCCCCTCCAACTACGGAGTGTGTTGGAAGTTGCTGGATTCCGGCTTGACCTTCCCAAGCTTGCACTCTATGCAGCCAGGAACCCCGCCTGGCCCCAAGGCACTCATAGGAGGACAATGTAAGTTGCACACGGTATGCAAGGCCTATCAGGTGCAATGTTAATAAATATTAAATCTACCATGGGATGCTTGCCACGTACTACTTCTTCAAAATAATAATAATAATAATAATTGCACTAATTGTTTTTTTTAAAAAAAATTTAAGGGTGCTTTATTTTTCTTGCCTCCAAGTAAATTTAGACTTTTGAATTTAACTTGTTCGTTTTTTTAAAATGACATTAATTTTTCCCTATATCAAGGACATCATTTCAAGCATTCAAAAAAGCAAATAAGTGAAGATTTATTATTATCTCTGAAATCATATTGATCTGAACACCCCAACTATGTAGTATTTTTTTTGATTAAGGTGAGATTTTTGACCACATGTCAATTCAAACGTTTAATTAAAAAAAGTTTTTTTTAAAGATCAATAAGATGACAAGCCTTAATGAAATTGGTCATATTGATTTGACACTAACTTGATAAGTTTAGTGAAAATGGTCGTATTGATTGGGTATTAAGTTGATAAGTTTTTGTGTGTGAGTTCACATGGGGTGATTAATTATAGATATTTGATGTTTAATCACATTGAATTTTTTTTTGTAAAAAATCACTTATAAGAAAGAGATTATACACATTCATGCACAATTTGGGCATAGAAATTTGCCTCCACCTTGACATAAAGCATCGACACTTTTTTTTCCTTTTGTATTTTTAGGTTGCTCCTTAGCCTGAATTTGTCATATTTGATTTTCTCAGATTTATTTCAGACTTACTAAAGACTTGTTTTCATTTTATTAGATTTTTAAAAATCAACTTGTTTTAAGTCTTCCAAATTTCCAAAGATACAATTTTATGATTAGTCATTTCAAAAATTTAAAAATTGTATTGTTGCTTTATATAGCTTGGCAGATTTGGGCACTGAATGTTTAATTATTATATATTTGGGTTCCATGCTGCTTCACACTACCTGTGACAATGATTAAATTATTTTGATGAACATAATAATTTTGTTGTAATCAATTTTGTCTTTTCAAAAGATAAAAGTTTACAAATTTCACTATATATCATTTTGTTTGATTAATGTTTTTCATTCTTGATTTGGTAGGCAAAATGTCAACAAAAGTTCCATTCATTAGATAAGTTCACAATAAGAACAAAATAGACAAAAGAAAAAAAGAACATTGAAAAAGTGTTTAAAAAATAACAAGATACAAATACACAAAAATAGACATTTGTCCACATCTTTTACCTACCTAATTAGCCAAAACCTAGCCTAGCTAGTAGGCTAGGTAGACAACCTAAGCTTAAGCTACAATAGGTTCTCTCAACATAACAATTCTATGAAATGGTCAAGATATTTATTGCATGTGTGTGAGGACTTTCAGATGCAATTCATTGAATTCCCACATTTGGGAATTCAATGAACTACAAATGTAAGAATTCCTTGAAAAAATGGATGATCAAAATGTCAAATACTTTTTCATTATACAAATCTAACAAACTGGAGAATGTATCATTTCACCATGCAAGGGGTCTCAGAGACCAGCACCTGGGGCATTCCCAAAATAAGGGGCCTGCCACAAGGCATGCGGCATGTCCATATATTATATATATAAATGCTAATTTGAACCCCATGTCTAATGCACAGGTGTGTTATTTCAACAATGTTTGGTTCATGTTTTAGTTTTTTTTTTAAACTTTTATCTTTTTTATTTTTATTTTTTTCTGTTTTTATTATTATTTTGTATAATAAAAATAAAGTGTTTCTTTTTCACTTTTGTATTTTTGTTTATTTGGATGCAAGTTTGAAGTTTGGAGAAAGAAGACACACCTCATTCTTTTTCAAGTAGGGTTTTTCTTCATTATTATAAGTTTTATTTTTTCTTATTTTCTACTCTTTATTTGGTTTCTTCTTTTTTGTAATTTTTTTCTTTTAAAATGATTTTACTGTATTTCCCTTTCCTTGTTTCATTTGTTTCCATTCCTTTTTAATTGTTTTTACTTTTTTTTGTTTATGTTTGTTTCATGTTTTAATTTTTTCTATTCTTATTTTGTCTATCTTCATTTTTTTCTATTTTTATGCGCTTATTTATTTATTTAGTTTCTATTTTCTTTTTCAAAAAAAATCTAGTTTTTTTAATATGTTTTATAATAAAAATAATTATAAAAAAACTTTTTATTTTTGTTTGATTAGATGCAGGTTTGAAGTTTGAAAAAAGAAGACAAACCTCTTTTTTTTTTTCAAGTATGGTTTTTTTTCTCTTTCTTTTCCTCTCTGTTTGTTTCTTACTTTTAGTCAACTATTTTTTAATTTTCTTTTAAGATTATTTTACTGTATTTCCCTTTTTTGTTTCATGTTTAAGTGTTCAAAAAAAAAAAAAATTGTTAAAGTGTTTTTCTGATTTTTTTTTCCTAGTTTTTCCCCTTTTTTAAATATATATTTATTCTGTTTGGATGGATGACGGGACGGACGGATGAATGGAAAGCTTCATTTCATCCCGACGCCTTTACTATATGTAATACCATGATCAATATACCTATGGAAAGTTTCTCAGGTTGCAGTGAAAAAATGAGCAGATGGCTGGGAGCTAGAGCAGACCAAGGTTGTAATATATGAGACCCAACTTCTGTGTTTTTGGTTTCTCTACCTTGACGAAGGTATGAGACACAGTGCAATTTTGGGGTCATGCACTCAATTTTGTCCACATGTAAGATTATGATGGGCTTTTTTTTCCAGAGCTTAGCTTTGTTCCTGCTATGAATGAGTCAGAACGCATGTGAAGTGCAAAACCTGCAATAAAATTGAACTCAATTGGCTACTTTCACAAGATGAAAGAAGAAAGTCTCTAAACAAATTTTGCCTGTGTCAAACTATCTTTTGGTGATGACTGATCAGCAAGCAGTTGTTTAGTCCTCTCAAGAACTGCAAAGAAAATGGAGCCTCCGATGCCAATCCACAAAACCCTTGGACCAACCCCCTGCCACATCCAACTCCAAGAAACTTCTTAGTTGACAGACAGAGCAAATCAGATATGCTGGACTAGAACAATGAAAAAGTCTTGGACAGGAGGAAGGAAAGTTGCCCTTGCCTTGAGCAATGCACCTGCACCTTCTTCTTGAATAATCTTTGACACACAATCCCCAATGCCCTTATACCTTCCGTTTGCACCCTGAGTAAAACATGCGAAACCTCAATTCAAATACTGGTTCAGTCAAAACTAAAATCAAAGATACAGGGAAACCCATTACTGGAATCATGACATCAAATAATACACAAATCAATCTAAAAATGACATGCTATCTTCACATTGCATGAAAGAATACTGATCCAAAATCCAAGGCCTAGGCCACCAGAAATAGGGTATAAAATGTGCCTGTGTCATCAGCCGGGTCTTGATGACATCAAGAGGTGTTGTGACCGCACCAGTAACTGCACCTGCAGAAGCATAGAGCTACTCTAATCAGGAGTATGTATGCAGCTAGTGGCCCTCATGCTTCTTTCTCTCTGTCTGACCACACTTCACCACAGATCAAATAGCTTTGCTGAGTGCCATCTACTAAACTGATAAGCAGAGTGTTGTCCATACCAGATGCTGCACCAATGATGGCAGTTTCAGCATCTACAAGATCTCTCTTCACCTGCAAAAGCACCAACAAAGTCCTTCATGGATTTGCAGTTCAATGCTAGTCAAACATAGATGCATTTGTTAACACAGTACAATGGAACACCACAAGATCCTTCTTTGCTTTACCTTGGTTTCATAAGTTCAATACACAGAACATACAAAGATGCTTTCCCCCTCTCAACTGGACTCTTGGAGCTTCCAACAAGGTACTGACCTGCAGTTCCTGTGATTGGGCAGACACCTCATAAATGAATATATATAGAACTCTCTTTACAAAAAACATATGTTCCAGAAAGGTTATTTGAGTACCAGTTTTCGAAAGACAATCCGGAGCTGCTCATAGATGCAGAACTGAATTGCATCAAAGGGCAAGTCTCGTAACAAAAATGATCCAAATCCCTGCTCACAGTACCATCCAATCCATAATATCCAGCTTCATTAATTTTGTGAATGTTGATGTCAAAGACATAAAGATCAACATACAACTGCAGACATCCAAGGATATAAGTTCCTCATGTTTATACAGGGCATTCATACCGCATAGAGACCTCGGACACCTTCAGCACCCACGATTTGTCTAACTGCTCCATGTGCAGACGCAAACTGCCCTGTTTGCATTCTTTGCTTCACTACCTACATATTGAAACAAGTTTAGTGATGTGTACTTCCACTGCATTGTGTGCAATCAATTCTCAACCTTCAGATGTTAAGTTTGGACAGTCTTATTAAATGCACCTCAGTGGGGACTCGAACTAGAGATGCTGTCAAGCCTCCTGCAGCTCCAGCTGCCTGCCATCCAACATTTCACACCATCCCTAGATTTTTGACTGTCACATCTCTTTGAACATGCTAACATTCCAATTCAGAATCATAATAGCCACAACTCTGGTGAAATCTGCATGGCATAGAACACACTCCATGATGAGCCCAAGAGCCTCTTACCAAATGTGCAACAGAGCTCAGATGGTCTGGGAAGATGCCAAGCAGCTTGCACTTCAATGGTTCATAAACACCCACAAATATTGCTGAGGCCCTGCTTGCAATCACAGGAGATACATATGAGGAAAGAAAATGGCTTGGACTCTGGTGCAGCAAGATGAAGAACACTATACATCAAACACCAAGAAGAGAGATGGACACTATGAAACCTTCTAAAAGCCTTAAGGTGTGGAGATTGTAGGAGTGCAAAGAGATGCAATCAGGAGTGACAACTAATTATCAAGGAGGGAGAAGAGCACAAACAGAGGAGGCAGCAAGAGAGAGAGTACGAGAAGGTACGGACGGTAAAACACCAGCAAGATTGCCAGAAAGGCCTGAGTATAGGCCTTTAAACACTATGCCACCACCAGAGTGTGCTACCTGTCCAAGAGTTGCATTCCCCACAAACCAAGCTAGCTTCAATAAGTGGGAAAACCAAATTGAACAACACCTGAAACACATGTAGCTCCATAAAACAATTTGAATGCAGGCATTACAACCCATCTACGCACTACATGTCAAAGATTTTTGACAGTTTTAAGTGCCAATTGTAGGTCATTGCTGATGCTCAACTTGTTCACAATGAAGAAAGCTAACCTGGAGACGGGTTTTGATTGTGTCAATTGGGTACAAGACAGTCTCCACTACAACACCTGCAGTGGCTCCAGCTACCGCTCCCTCTGTTGCACCAAGCCATTTGCATGATCAAAACCAGGAACATGCCAAAAATAAAACTAGAGAACAGGTTTTGAGCCCACCATTCCATGTAATTTCCTTGAAGCTTCATACCTGCATTTATAAATGAGAAGAAATGCAAGAGAAGAAGGTGGGGCATGGACACTTTACGGAGCAGGATCTGGAAAAAATTGGCGGGTGCTTGTGATTCCACAACAGAAGTTGCCACCAGTTGCACAGGATTCTTCTGCTGGCTGGATGCATTTGCAGACCTTTGTCTGCGTCTTTGTCTCCTTGATACATTACCTGCATCAACTAACACCACAACTCTTGGCATTGGAACAATTCAACATGTTATCTACATTGCTTATCCAGGGCAGCAACACATAAAAAGTTAGGGTTAGGGTTTTCTGGATATTTTCAGCAAGAAATGTCACATCAACTACCAAACATGTGCAAGCGTATTCCCAGGTCTAACTGGAAGTTCCCTCTTGGAGCTTCGAAATGTTCGGATCAGGGGGTTGACATTTCTAGGTCCAAGGACACACAAAAAAAAGAGAGAAAGGCCCGCAGATTCAGCAGACAGTACGAGGGAAGAGAAAGCTTGTTCACCTGGAATCTCATCAGCAATTTCGCAAAAAGAAGAGCCCTGCATTTCCACACCCCAAGACACGGAAACCCTCGACCTCAGGGAGCGAGACAACGGTGTCCAAAGTGAGAAGAGAACACCATTTTATTTTTTTCGAAGCCAAAAACTCTGCATGAAGAGTCACGGGGGAAAAAAACAAAACACAAGGGAGTTCAGAAACCTAAGCTTTCTGTAAAGAAGAAAAAAAACCACAAATGAGAACAGATGGAGGAGCTACTACAGGTTCAAAACAGTCTGTCGACTCAGACATCTCCCTTCCCCCACCTGGTGACGACGACTGTGCGAAGAAGAGGAAGAATGCGACGACTTCAAGAGAGACGAAGACGTCGAGCGTGTATGCACATGCTCGCCGTCGAAAGCCGAGTGCTGCCGCAGACGGAAAAGCGACACCGCCATCACCGCAACAAAACGTGGAAGCTTGCAAACCGACCGTTCTCGACGAGCTTCCCCTTCCCCGGCGACGAAAGCAAAACCCACGACAGAGAAGCAAAGCTCGCGAAAACCATAACCAGAACCACCAGCTCTATCTCTTCACTCCTGCTAAACAGGAACTGTGTTGTTTTCGCGGGCACGGCTAGCCCGGGTGCTAACCTGTTGTGCTTACACGGGCGCGATCCGAAAACCCATCTCTCGCGGAAACCCTAACTAAGACCACCCGCTCTATACCTTCACTCCTGTTAAAGAGGAACTCCGTTTATTTTTTGGGAACAGTTAGCCCGGGTGCTACATACACTGATGTGTGCTTGATACGCGCGCGCAAGCGGAAAACCGACCATACTTATCACCCACACTATCTCTTCACTCTTGTTCTAGAGGAACTCTGTTATCTTTATTGGGAAAAGCTAGCCCGGGTGCTTGCTACTCTTCGGTCTTGGACTCTCATCTAAAGGCTATGGGTCCTATTTATGGCTCTCATCCAATAAGATTGCTCTATTTCATTGGACCCTACAGCTTGGACCCTCATCTAGTGTGACCCTTAGGCCCACTTCAGATGGGGATCCAGGGTCCTAGGAACCAATTGGGACTCATTTAAAGCAAATTGAGTCCTTGCCTTGGACCTTACCTCAGACCCTAGCTTGCATCTTGGTTCTTCGAACCATGAGCTCCTCCTTTGAGGTCTTTAATTAAGGTCCAAACCAAGTGATTTTCCCTCCAAAATGGTTCATGTAGGTATAGTCTGGATTTGCCACTTTTTGGTCTCAGACTGTCATCTAAAGGCCATGGGTCCAATTTATGGCTCTTGTCCAATAGGATTGCTAATATTTCTAATATTGACTGCCACAATTTTTGGCCTGGACTAGGTAATAATACCCCATCCTAAGAACACCCTACCTGTTCAATGTTGAGCAAAATAGGGTTTGTTTGTATGTAGGTCTGACTGAAGATTTTATTTATTTCAGGCCAATGGGATTGCTGGATTTGATGGTCTGAATTTGTTTTCTATGTTATCTTGAGGTGAAGTACTCTCTGTTCAATGTGTACAGACAGGGTTCTTGTACTTGTTGTACATTACTTGTGCACTTTGTTCTCGCTGTTAGAAGAACCCTCAAGTTATGTAAAAGAAAATGGCTGCAGGGAATGAACTATCAAACGAAATAGGGGTTGTCCATCTGTAGGCCTGAAGAATATGGTTTTTTCAGGCCAATGGGATTGCTGGATTTTGATGGTTTGAATTTGTTTTCTTAGTTATCTTGCGTGACCTTTTCACTGTGTAATAGCTATTAACAGGCAGGGTTGAAAGAACCCTAAAGCTATGTAAAAGAAAAAGGGATGATCGAACGATTCGCTGCGTGGTGGTGTGTCTTCTACGAAGCGCCATTGCCACCGCCTTTCCAAGCTTCCATGCACGCGCTGCCTGCCTAGGGTTCCCTATTTATCACACCCTCGCACTCTTCCTCGACTCTATTGCAGTGGTTGCGGTCGCTCTTCTGATTCTATATCTGTAGGTTCTTTTTCTTTTTCTTTTTCTTCCCTTCGCGTGGGGGGTTTTGTGGTTTCGTGAGACAATCGTGCGTTCTATGGGAACCGTAAAGAGGCGCGGCGGTAATACAAGGCCGGCGGGAGTCGAGACCCGGCGCGGCGAGCTCGAAGTTGTGGGGTTTCGGTGCCGATTTTTCGATGATGATGCGATGGCGGATTTCGTAAACTCGGGCCACGGTTTGCAGTCGTGGAACGGGGATGAGAACAATCTGATGGTGGACCGATTCGATGTCCGGCACTTGTTGTCAGATGCCAGCGTACTGAGGAGGCGACGCAGTCGCGCCCCATCCCCTGATGTCAGTGACCAGGAGCTAGACTTCGAACGCTACAGAGACCTGGAGGAAGCGGCTGCGGATGGGGTTTTGGACAACTCTCTGCTTGATGAGGGTATGATCCCATTTCTACATTTTGTGTGTTGTTTGTGGATTTTTTTCACGTTGTATCGAGTTTTGTTCTGGTGTTGCAAACCCTGGTAGGATTTTATTCTCACCAGTACTTAATATTGCGGCATCGCCAAGTCCTTACGTGTTTGAATGCGAAAAACTAAGAAGAACAAGCGCTCCTGGACGCATGGCACGGTTCAAAAGCCGAAAGAACTGTGCATGAAAGGCCATTGTCATCTTCTTGTTGGGTTGGGGAGGGAAAGGATTAGGGTTAGACTGTTACGCCCTCAGAGCTTGCTTCTGAAAATCATTCTTATGAAGCTAGAAACTCATTCCATCAGGGGGGCACAGCATAGGGTTGAGAAACCCAGTGCAATCATTCTGAACCATAATATAGAATTTATGCACTTCAGTAGCTGCTTCTATACAGCAGGCTTCACATTAGGACTGCTTGATATTCCTGATTATGAAGAGTAGGATCATTGGGTATAGTTTTCAATTTCCAAGTATTTCCATCTGTAGCATCTTGAGTCTGTTGTAGTTGTGGATCAATTCATGAGCTTCAACCAACCATGACTAGTCCACACAGCATCCTTGTCAACTTGTGTCCTAGCTTGTCACAATCTGGTTTGTCTAGTGCAGATTGGTGTATGGGAAGGCAGGGGTTTTTAGGGTTAGGATAAAACTGATATATATAATTTTTTTTCGGAGGAAGGAGAAAGGGTGAGTTTTATCTTACTTGGGAAGTGACATGTATCTTACCCAGGAAATGTGGCATGCTTACCTTTTATGACTTTGCAAGCATGCAGGCAGGCTCGTGTTTTTGCGTTCCTTCATAGTCTACGAGCAAGTGTAAGAGGCTTCCTTTCCATGTTCACTACTTCCTCTGTCTCTGTGTCTCTCTGTCTCTGTTGGTTTTGGTTCACCATGGGGCCATCTCTTTACTCATTTTGAAAGCTTTGTGCTGGTGAGATCACTTCTTCAGCATGATGCTGGGAAGGTGCTTTCACCAGGTATTCTGTTTGATTCAATCCTCACATAGCTACTGGAACAACAGATGCAGAAGTGGGGAGAAGCCAAAGTGGAGGATACCAGAGTGTTGGTTTCAACTACAACAATGCTGTGGGTGACAAGGCAAGGCCTTCAGGAGAGCCCTCAGAGGGGCCATTCTTCTCTCCACCATTTCCGGTTCCTGAGGATTTGCTGACAGCACTTGTAAGTTTGAACTGTCTCTCCTGTGTCACATTCTCCTATATTTATAAATGTGGTCTATCAGCATATTCTGTGATGTTTGTTGGGTGGCTTAAGGAGTCAAGCATTTGGCCAGCAGGAGGGAGCCCTTGAGTACAATGGGAAAAGTCTTATAACATCCCTAACAGGGTCGTGCTGTATGGGCAATCTAATACACATGTGGGGGTTTCAGGTGGCCTGCTGAAGAGAGGGACCAAAGTGTAATTTTGAGGGGGTCATTTGCTTCAATTTGACCTACGTGGCAGTGTGCAGGTGTGCGTGCAAGTGCATCTTTGCAAAAGCCTCATACCTGCTGACTCTCCTTGCTGGTGGAGATCAGGAGTCTATATTTCACATGTCTGTCATCCACAGCTGCTGGGTTATATCTATCTGAAATGTAACGGGCACTTTGGCTTGACAATTTCTTGCTTTGAGTCCTAAGCACCTCTTTCTCCTCTCTCTCGTCCATGCTGTCGGCAATCACCACCTAATTACCACCATGGTGGTTTGAAGCCACGGCATGCACAAGGACTCTTACATTGCTTACAGTGGTGGCCATGTCACTGTAAGCTGGTATTAAAGTGTCATGTCTTGAGCGTTCTGAACCTGTGATCTTGTGTGTGCCTGTTTTGCTTGTGCAGCCACCCACCGAAAAGCTCCATCAGATCATGGCATGCACAGCCAAGTTTGTCTCTGAGCATGGTGGCCAGGCAGAAATTGTGCTCAGAGTAAAGCAAGCTAAAAATCCTACTTTTGGTTTCTTGATGCCAGATCATCAACTTCATCCATACTTCAGATTTCTGGTTGATCATCCTGAGCTTGTGCGGGCATCCTCTGAGAGGAAAAGTCCTGCTTCAGAATCAAATGCAAATCCAGTGGAGGGTGCACTGTCAATTCTTGGAGCTACATATGGAGGGGAAGAAGAAAATGATGGTGAAGAAGAGAATATGGCTGAAACTAGTATCTCTAGGGATGGGAATATCAAGCAACTGCTTGGAGACCTGCAAATTGAGACAATGAGCAATCTGAACCACCAACAAACCAAGATGGATGGGAACAGCAGTGTGGCTGATGAATCTCTAGAAGTCTCAGACAAGCAACGTAAGTGTTGCAGCAACCTCCTGACCTATTTTTAATGAAGACTATCTGGAATGTGTCCATTGAAATTAGTTTGTCAGATCCCTAGGGAATCAATGGACATTCAATGGATTTGATTGAGCATAGACTTCTGGGTTTGTAATCATTAGATGGTATTTCTTTTGGTAGTTATGAATCCTT
This sequence comes from Sphagnum contortum, assembly GCA_963920785.1. Taxonomy (NCBI): domain Eukaryota; kingdom Viridiplantae; phylum Streptophyta; class Sphagnopsida; order Sphagnales; family Sphagnaceae; genus Sphagnum; species Sphagnum contortum. The sequence goes on along the minus strand of OY987276.1, from coordinate 22,271,627 downwards.
GGTTTGAGATTGATATTGTTTCCTGAAGGTGAGAAAGGTGACAAGCTTGTGGGGTAGCTCAATTTCAAATAGTTCCTGTCCCATCCATAATGATGTAGTTGTTGCTCATGGGTGCATGTCTTTGCTGCATGCTCCAAACTTCAAGTTGACCTATTGTATGTAAACCTTGTACTGTATCAGAGACATCAGACAGAGGCACAACAGTTCTTGTGAAGGAGGTTCATAGTCTTGGAAGCCAGAAAGCAACCAGCAACTCAATAATCAAGATACCTGTTTCCCTAGGACCTGAATTGAGAAACAACTCAAGAATGGAGAATGTAAGTGTTGATGATCCAAATGCAATTGGGACTGCAGCTGGTGGGATGGCTGAGTACAAAGAGCCACCAATTCACCTAAAGCGTATCATTGACAAGATGGTTGAGTTTATCTCACGCAATGGGAAGGAGTTTGAGGGGATAGTGCGAGAACGTGATAAAACTGATGGGCGGTTCCGCTTTTTACTTCCCTGGAATGAGTATCATCCATACTACCTCCAGAGTTTGGAAGAGTCCCTACAGGTAAGTTTTTGAGAATACCAAAAGAATAGAAGCCCGTACATTTGTACTGATTTTTCTAGGTCTGTTGAACAATTAAGCCATTCTTTTAAAAGGTTTTGAGTGTCAAGTCTTTGATGCCCGTAGTCATTAAACCACCAGAACTAGACCCTTTTGTGTGGTCATGTTCTCATGAAACCTGTGGGAGTTTGCTGCAACAGAATTCCAGCAATCCTCAGGGAGGAGCATTTGCTGGCGAAGTTGATGCTTGGCATGCAGTTGCTGAAGAACTGTGTAGATAACTTAGCCTAGACCTTACCCTACTACATACTAGCACTCCACTGTGCTGTTTGGACTTGATATTTAGATTTTCACCTGAGTTTTATCTCTTCTGGCAGTAGCCAGGATCCTGTGGGTTTTGATAAAAAAAAATTGTTTCAGCTGGAAACTTCTTGCTGGTGTTCCTGCATTGTTCAGGATTAGTGGAAAATTAGAAAGCCTTGTTTTGTTGGAGTAGAAAACCCTTGAAATACAAGGCCATTGGATATTATATCCTGGCTCTGAATTGTTTCACATGTCAAGTGTACAGGTTATGGGCATCATTGATGTAGTTGAAGGTGTGTTTTGGCATGTGCCCCAGATACCCTACCAAGTGATGTCATCCAATCTTTGTTAGTATGGAAGTTAATTCAGGACCTGTGGATCATGAGATTAGGGCAATGACACTTGGGGAGGTTGATACTGTATATAAAGGCAGGCTAAGGACATAGTGCAACCAAAGACAAATGTAGACAGGGCTGTGACTGCTTCCTTTTGGCCATCTGGATGGACTGTGTAATCTTCTCGTGTTTACTCCTAAATAATTTTCCCCCAAAGGAGTGGGAATATTAGGCTCTACTAGTATACTTGTTGCTCTGGGTGCGGCAAGCTGTTTCTCAGAGGTTCTTCCTCCTGTTTACTTTAGGTTGTAGGCCTTGTGCAAGTTTGCTGAAAAGGGTCCAGTTGTGAGAAGAAAGTGAGTTAGTTTTTGTCCCAGGACAATGGCCACCGATGATATTTCTTGTAGTTGTTATTGGTGGGTTCTTCTGTCTGGCTGAAGCTATATTATCTTGAAGTGTTTTTTTGTTGTTAAGCAGGGTTTTGAGCTTCTAATAAGATTTTCTGCACGTGGCTTGGCAGGCGAGGGAATCTGCTCTGCAGCAAGCTGGAAAAGGTAAGGGAAGTGACTCCAACAGTGGAGAGGCTAGTCCCCCTGCATTGCAGCCTCTCAGTTCTGAACTGCAACCCCGTGATAGGAAGGATAAGGTCATCCTTACTCTCTCCAGAGAGCCATTCGTAGCAACAGAGTTAGGTGATGTAATTCGAAGGGAGAAAGGAGGCAAAGGGGCTGCTGAGTCTCATGGAAGTGTCCTGCCTAAGGAGATCAGTGGGACTGGTGGGATGAGTTCTGCAGCAGCTGCAGCTGCTGTAAGAGCTGTAACACGCAGGCAGCCCCATTTTGCTGCTGACAAAAATGGAGAGCAGGAAAATGGTGGCTATGGGAAGAGCATAGATGCAGTTGCTGCTGCAATCAGGGCTGCCACTAATGGGTCAAAAAAAGTCAGCTTGGCAAGAATAGATGGTTCTGGAGAGTTGTCCAGCTCTGGGAGAGCCGCACTAGCTTCAGCAACTACTGACATGGCAGCAGCAGCTTCTGGTGAAAGCAGGGAAGCTGAGGAGAGTAAAGGCTCCAGGCATGGTGGGAATGATGCTCAGGGTCATTCACAACACAACTCTGGAACTCCTGATCCAACATCTTGGGTGTCCGTGCACAGAGGTGAGGCTGATATAAGTGCTGCCAAGCTGGTTGCTAAGGCAGTCTCAAAGGCTGCAACTCATGAGGGTGATTCAATTGATGCACACCTGAACCCAGAGGAGAAGCGCAAAGCTGAGCGGCTAAAAAAAGCAAAGATGTTTGCAGCAATGATTAAAGAGGGATCTGAAGCTGGATTCAATTCAGTGGGCATTTCTATTTCTATTCCAGCTGATGTTGACAGCCAGGGAGCCACATCTGGTAGCACACATACTCTTCAGAAATTGGAGTCCTTGAATGCTGTAAATGATGTGCAGGCTGTTAAAACTGATGCAGGAGATATGAGTCAGAATGTGGGTCTTGGCGTGATGGGTGCCTCGAGTACAGGTGTGGGTGATGGTGTGGTCAATGAGAGTTCAAATTTCTCAAGCTTGAAAGTTGATGGAACTAATGAGATGGAGCTGCATCGTCATAGACACCACAAGAGGAAAAAGTCTAATGTTGGTTCTGAAGAAAAAGAGAGGCACAAGCAGAAGAAACACAGCAGCCATGGTAAACGATCAAAGCATAAGGAGACAGCTTTTAGTACAGATGAAGAGGACAGGGGTCATCATCACAAGAAGCACAGTAGCAGACGTCGCCATCGAGAATCAGGCTTGTCAGACGAAGACAAAGAGGGTTCTCACAAAAGGCACAAGGAGCATAGGTCGAAGAGGCACACTGTAGAAACTGGAGTAGTTGCTGATGAAGGAAAACTAAAATCCAATTCAAATCTAGTGGCCAGTCCTCTTAAAGAAGCATTTGTTAAGGAAGCTCCCCTTCCTTCAGAATCTGTCACAGTAGTCGATGTTCCTGATGACATCCGGGCAAAAGTTAGGGCTATGCTGTTGCAGATGAATTGATAATCTCTGTTGTACATTCAGTATGGAATGTAATAATTGTGTTTCCAGACCTGAAGAAGCAGTGAAGATTTTTGGTGTCTGCAATCCTGTGTCTGGTGTAACTTCAGACATATTCCGGTGATTCTATTTGATCCACAGGTGGATTTTCAGAGTGTCAGGTTTGTTCTGGGATCCATAATGTATTCTGTGCCTTTTCTTGGGTCTTTGATGTCAGAGGTACTTGACCAGAAATGCAATCTTTGAAAATTCAATATGGCTGCACATGTCAGTGGTACTCATCTGACACTAGATGTATGCAATAAATCTAGTTTGTTTCTTTAAATATCTAGCTGCATTTGCAGGGCAGTGATGCTGGCAGCTTTCACAAAAGCAACAAGCTGATTATTGGCTGAGGATTGTGTTATGATTGTGAAGCTTGCAGTTATCATCGAATTAAGTACCTGTCAACTCCTACCCACTCTTTGGTTTGCATGGTGACCAAAGTGGATTGTTGATTAATCTTTGACACTTCTGTTGTTAGCTTGTCCAAATTGACTGTGACAACCTAGCTAGATTTCTTTCTGAAACTCTCCTCCCTTGAGGCTGAGGGAACAAGGCTGGCAATCTCAGAAAGGTATGAAAGAAGAACCACTTTCTCCTAAGGTTGTTCTTTGAAAATTCAGGAAATGTTTGGGGGTCCAATCTGAAGCTCATTCAGAAGAGGCCAAAGACAAGGAGTGTCGTTTCAACAGGTGGCAGTGTAGCAAAAGAACCAAAAGGTCTGCGAATGACTGGGATTTTTGAAGGTTTAGGATTGGCTGAGTTGCTATGATGAATCCAAAAACGTTGTTGATTTCTGCAACAACAACAATTACACGTCCCCATGATTGCTGATGCAGACAGTGGAATTGTCAGATTTCCAAGGCAAGTTTGCTTCATTCCTCCTTTGCCGAGTGTGGTAGTTTACGGTTGGTTACTGGGACTGCAGCTAACGATAATGGTGGGCAGCTGGGAAGGGCTGGCCACTTCGAAGAGATGGGTGGACGGGGTAGCACAGCAACAGCTCTCTCTCTCAGTTGCATGCGTTTTCTTCTCTCCCCACATCCAGATGGGACTGCAGTCCCATCTGTAGCTGGTTTTGGAAGGTTATACCATGCGCCCATGTGTCCCCTGCCAAAAAGTCCCGGGACTGGTTGCAACGAACTGACTTGCAGCAGACGTGTCTAGACGCTTCACCCTTGCATCCACCCAGCATCCTCTCCCATACCAGTCAGTACTGGAGCTGGCCAAGGAGATTACAGAAACCCAGATGGTTATATAAACAACCCATCTTCTCCTTTCCTTGAACGGGAATCCCTCAAGCTTTTTCTTCAGTTGCGAGTAGCCTGTGAACTGAGCAAAGGTTGTGTGAGCAAAGGTTGTGCAGTTTGTGGGTTTCCAGGGGGCTCAGTCAGTCACGAAAAGAAGTGTCATGGCGGACTATGGGGACGATGATAGTCAGAGAAGGAGCGGCAGCGGCCTCACCGAGAAGGTGAAGCAAACGCTGGGCAAAGTCGTGGAGGGAGTGGGTGCTGGCGGCGGGCTCCGTTCGGGAGAGAGACAAGCCGGTGGTACCGACCCTACTTCTGGCTACGGTATGGGGGCCGGAGGCGGACTTGGGTCTCAGCAACAGGATCCGGACGATCCCGGACAAGCAACTGGTGCCGGAACTGAAAGCTATGGAATGGGGATGGGAGCGGGGACCACGCCTGGATCCGCGACCATGGGTTACGGTGGAACAGGCACCGGCGCAGGAGGGGGCGGAGCTGGAACTGATCCTTACAATACTACTGGGACCAGAACCGGCAGCGGAATGGGAATGGGAACCGACCCTTACGCAGCAGCTACGGACCAACCTGAGATGCGGCGGCAGCAGCAGCAGGGAACAGGCGGGTACGATGATCAAGGATCATTGCTGGAGAAGGTGAAAGAGACGCTTTCCAGTGCCACAGGAGGACGTAGGGAGTAGTTTTACAAGCTTGAAGTGGTGGTGGCGGTGGCAGCAGCAGTAGGTGAGATAAATTCTTCAACAGATCTGCTGCAATTGGAGTTGTTGATGTTCATTGCTGCCATGGGTTTGTAGAAAAAGATATGCAATACTTTTTCTTTTGGAGTAAATTTAGTAGTAAAATTGTCAGTCTGCAAGTAAGGTGATGATGGTGGAGAGAAGAAAAACACTCTGGGTGCTTGATTATTATAGAGAAGATTTCTCAAGTCTGCAAGTAGAGTGATGATGGTATAGAGAAGAAAAACACTCTGGATGGCTTGATTGTTATAGAGAAAAGAATTCTCAAGTCTGCAAAGAAGGTGATGATGGTATAGAGAAGAAAAAACATTATGGGTGCTTGATTGTTATAGAGAAAAATATTCTTGAGTCTGCAAGTCTAGGTGATGATGGTATAGAGAAGAAAAATGCTCTGGGTGTTTGATTGTTATAGAGAAAAAAATTCTAAGTCTGCAAGGAGGTGATGATGGTATAGAGAAAAAAAAAAACTTTGGTTGTTTGATTGTTATTGATAAGAAAATTCTCAAGTTTGTGAATAGGTGATGATGGTATTAGGGAAAAAATTACTTTGGGTGTTTGATTATTATAGATAAAAAATTTCTTGAGTCTGCAAGTAGGTGATGATGGTATTAGAGAAAAAAAAATCTTTGGTTGTTTGATTGTTATTGATAAGAAAATTTTCAATTCTGTGAGTAGGTGATGATGATGTAGAGGAAAAATCATTCTGGGTGTTTGGTTGTTCGAGTGAGTTACTTTTGTTTTTTGTTTTGCAGGTCTTAAGAAAGCACCAGGTTTTGAAGTGGAGAGTACGTTTGGAATCTGAAAATTAAGGAAGCTTCTGCTGCTGCTGCTGCTGATGTCGCATCTGCAAACTGGTTGTGAATATGCAGGGTAGGCAAGGGTTGTTAGAATGAATGTGAGCTTTTACAATTAGAAAGTATATAAAAAACAGAGTATAGAGAGTTTGCAATTTTGAAGGGTACTTGCTGTCGTGAAGGTGTGGGAAAGGAGAGAAGGATCTGTAGCAAAACAAACAAGGTGTGTGAAAAAGAAATGCTGCAATTTGGAAAAAATGTTGATTTGTTTTGCTGCGATTATAATCTGAATTTGTTTTGGGTTTTGTGTAAGTGCATGTGATACAATATTGTCCAATTTCCGAATCCTTTTTAAACCTTCATAGATGTTTTGCAAGTGGTGGAAAAATTGGGTCATAGAACGAAACCTTGTTATATACAATGTGCATGAAATAAAGTGATAATCTCTCAGCATGCATTGTTGATTGTTAATTAGATATCAAATGGAGAAAGTGGTTCTCAAGTGATAAAAGATTGCTGAATTGCAACATAACCATTGTAACAGAAAACATTGCTAAATTGCAACAGAACCACAAGTCCTCTTTAGTTTGAGAAAGGTTCCTATTGTAAGTACTGGGTTTCATGCAGATTCTTTGTACCTTTCACATAGAATCTCCTATACACAAGACCCCATAGTGGCCCTTAAAAACCTTACAGGAAAGAATGCAGTACATACAAACTATTGCCCCATTTTAAAATGAAGCAAGATTTTTTGTGCAAGATTTGAGGTAGTTAAATGATATCACCTGGGTGTCTACACAGGGTCCTTGAGTCTCGAGGCATTGTTTCAAATGATGGCGGATTATTAAAATGTGAACTAAAGCTCAACTATTGGCTTGTGTTGGGCCCAAATTTGAGATCTTGGCACAAATATCACCCATTGTTGGGGTTGTAAAATGTACCTTAAATCCTGAAAAGGTTCCCAAGATAGGCATTTCGCCATACAAGAATTACCCATTATTATATCTCCTATATTAAGTACCATTTGAAAGTTTGAACGAAAGTTGCTGAGTAATAAGTTGTTTATATAGAGATAGAAAGAGCAAATTGTGTACCTAAATATGTCTCTCAGAGAGAGGGAGAGAGAGATAGAGAGCTCCACACCACCCCTTCCCTAGTACTGGGCTTGCATTGAGATGCTTGTCTGGTGGAATCAGCTTCTAGGGCTTGTTCTCTAGCATGTTTTGGGTGGAATAATACTCTGATCCTTGAAAAAGGTAAAGCCCCAGGGTGAGGGCATTTCCAAACTAAGGGACCTAGGATGAGAGTGCCACATTTTAAGGAATCTCCCTAACATGTAGGCCTTACCCAAGACAAACAATACCGTAAAGCACTGAGAGAAAATTCATAGTTTATGTGGAGGCCACCTTATATCCATGATTTTTCCTTGTAGAAATTGGGAAGGATATTATGCTTACTCCTCAAGGGTGGGAGGGAAATTATGCCTACTTATAGGTGTAAAAGCCCTCTCATTATTGAGGAGTAGGCATAAGAACCCGCCCATTCATACACCTCATCATCTATGAAGGTTTGATTCATGATAAATTTCACCTTGTGCTTCACGATAGGTAAAGCCCATGGGTGGGCAACATTCTCAAAATGTGAAGCTGGAATCAGCTATCACTTCATCATAAGCCCATTATTTTGAAAATGCCCCCCACCTTAGGGCTTCACCCTACACAAAAAACACTCCATAGTTTTTGTGGCAGTGTTAGTGGAAGGTACCTTATCCACCAGAATCCACAAGTAGGCATTACAAAAAGAGCAATGCCCATAGTTGTTTCCCTTTTCAAAATACCCATGTAATTTTTTAATTTATTTTTTACTGTGATACCCAGCAAGTACCAGTCAGGTATCATGTTAAAAGAATCTATTAAAAATGTGTCCAGTTTTATGTCTGGTAACTCCCTTGGGCCAAGGCATTCTTAAAATAACAGGCCCCAGGGAAATGCCCCAGCCCTAGGTTGCTACCCTACACATAAAGAACTTGAAAAAAAATTCCAATGTTTTTTTTTTAATTTTTAATTTTTAATTTTTAAAAGCTAAAGATTAAATCTAGGGTGTTTCTATGTTATTGAAGTTGGGTGTTACATTAGTTGGGTAGTCCAAAGAATAAAAGATTAGAAATTTTTAGGCCTTTAATTCTTGCACAATATTTTTAAAAGTATATAGATTGTGTTAAACCTAGTAGAGTAAGGATGATGATGTCGAAGGTTATAGAAAAATTAAAGTTCAGCTATTTTTTGAAATAGGACTTGCTTGTTTGTAACAATTCATTTTTTTTTTCCATTTGATATCTCTAGTCTTATGTGGTTGGCATTATAGTTTTAAAATTGTCGTGTTCTAATAGGTAATCTTTAAACATGGAACCTATCAACAATTGCACAAATAGGTCCCAATCTAAAATTTTGGTATTAGAGTGTCTAGGACTTATTGAATCCAATAGTTTAGTGATCGTGACACATAGGCCTATAACAAAGTTAGGGTTTGGCCTTGGCATAATGCCTTAACAAAAAACTCTTTCAAAAGTTTTTTACTTTCTTTCTTTTGTTTTGTTTAATATTGTGTGATTAACTTTGTAGATTTATGATTGCCTTATAACGATAGGCAATTTTTTTTAAATGGGGCCCGTGTTCATAGTAAACTTCCTATTTCATGTGCACCAAACATCCCATGTCCCCCAATTCATCACGTCTCATCAAACTTCATAATTTCTAACGCCCATTCACTTCATCATGCACCATCACTAACCTATCTTCCACCTCATCCCCCATACAAACCACAAACTACCCGCTAATTACCCCTCTAATTTTAACAAATCATACACCACCTACTAGTCCCCCCTACTAGCCCCAACCTTTCATGTGAATGTGGGGTCCCAACTTTACACTTTCCCAAGCCCCCTTGATCATGCATAGTTAGGGCATTTTCCCCTTCCCACTTCATTGGTCCTTATAATTGGCCATGATCATACCCCCAATCTACCCCCATTTTTTCAACACACCCTCAACCTCCACTTAAAGTTTTGTGCCTCACCTATGGGCATCAATTTACTAATCAAGAATTAATTCGTCATTAGCATTCTTGTCAAACATCTAATTCATCCAATCCAAACCCTTGTGATCATCCTAGCCCAATACCTTCCTTTACTCCCACTCCACTTACATCAGCTTAGACTTGGGTTTCAACATTGGATGTCCTTGAATCCTTTCACTTAGGCCTTTACCATCTTTGTTTATATAACCGCATCCCCATCACTCTACAACGTGATGTACAAGTGGCATTTCATTTTCCATTATATATGTTAGTGTAGGACCCATATAATGTGGTAGCTTGGCACTTGCTTCTCCTACTACCCCAATGGTGTCTCACTTTGGCCCCTTGTGGCAAGGCAACAAGGCATAAGGAAACGTAGATTTGACTCAAACGGTTTCTAATAGGCAACTAGGAAAACTTACAAAAAAAGTTTTTTAGCGAGCCCAAGTTTTGTCGGCCAATTCAAGTTTAATCCATTTTCCCCAACATGATCCTCCAACTCATAAACACCTACTCCATAGTTTAACCCTTGGCCATGTAAGGGAATACTTTCGAGCAGCTTGTGTTTTGGCACCATATTCTCCCACACCCACATCCTCCGACACCACTTCAACTCTCATTACATTATGCCCCAAATCATATGGTTACTTCTTGTTTTTCCTTGAAGACTATGAACTAGACCAAGACCTTGACCTTTCTTTTAATTCCTTCAAGTTGGTGTTTCGACGCATGTAACATTTATTGGCAAGCTTCTGGGATGGTTTTTTAACACCTTCAGGATTGTTTTCACCTTGAAGATTTAACAAATGGATTCCTTCAATTGTTCCAACTTTGTTTTCATATTGCACATGGTCACATTCCACCCCAAATTGCATGCATCCTTAGAACAGCCCACCTTTTAGCCATGACTAAACTTTCAGGTGTAGTTCATCCCATTGCAGTGGGGGAAAATGGTATCGATTCACAAACTTCATTTTATGTCTTTAATTCCATGAAACTTTTGTAACACATATTTCCCCATACCAATTTGGAGTTACAACTAAGGGTGGTTGTGAAATAATAATCCATGGCATCATGTGCACCCTAGACCTTCACCCTAACTATGTTGTTCTTCAATTGGACATGGCAAACGCCTTCAATTCAGTGACATGAATGGTCATATTTCAAAAAAATTATGTAGCAAGTGGGGACATTATACAACTCATCCCCTTTGTTCATGCATTCTATGCATTCGAGTCTTTTCTATTTTATAGTCATTGTAATCATGAAAGTGATGTCACAATCATCCCATTTGCCATGGGGACTCATCAAAATGATCCTTGGGGGGGGGGGGGGGGGGGGGGATTATTCATTTCAGCTCATTTTAGGGTTTTACGTTCTACATTTAATCGTTTCCCCTCTTGTCTATTTCCATCCATTGTAAATGACACTCACATCATAGGTCCCCTTTCAATTATATCATCTGCCTATGAACATTTCTAGCCTAAATTTTATTCAATAGGTTTTTTTATTCAACCTCAAAAATGTGTTGCATGTTCACCTTCTAGCCTACCATTAGACTTCAACACCCCATCCAATTTACCACCCCATCCAAAGGAATTAGAATCTTCGAAGTTCCATTGGGCACCTTAACTTTCACATCATCCTTCATAAAAAATGCCCTACAAGAGGATGTTCAACATATGGACCTTCTCTCTATAATGGGTGATGTTCAGGTGGCCTTTAGAATTCTAACTCATTTTGTGCATATCTTTTAGGATTTCACACCTTTGTCTTCCACTTTCGTAAAGTTTTTTATTTCCTTTTACTTTTCATTCCATAAAGTGTTTGGACAACTTTTGAGTCCAAGATCCTTTGATAGCCCAAAAAAACCTTTAGCTCGTAAATAGGCCTCCTTTCCAATAACTTTCAATGGTTTCGGGCCCATATTGACATCTACCATCACCCCAATAACTATTTAGGGAGTTGGGCCCTTGTCGCTTCAATCATAGTTGGTAGGTTTATGGTTGATCAACTTTCTTTCCTTCTTAAAGCTTTACATGAGTCAACAACAACACATTTCTTTTCCAGCAACACCTAAAGGCAACATGTGATCTTCTACCACCCCCAACCTATGCATGTTTTCTTCCATTTGAACAACTTATCAAACAACAAATGGTTCAATTTCAAGATTCCGTCTCGAAACATCTACATTATCATACCCTTTCCAACATGCTTTCTATCGAGACATTTAAAGTCCATTGTGCTCAAATTTTATCATGTTCTGGTCCAAGGGCAAGTGTTGGGCTTACAATTTGACCAATCTTCTAAACCTTTCGATTACCCTAATTGTTTGCACAACATTTCATACGTGACTTGGACTACCCCATCTTTCAATTGCAAGCATCCCTCAATGCGTGTGCACACATCTCATTGACATTAAGGGTACCCACCTTTTACATTATGTTCATGGCAACGAACGCACTAGAACCCATGATGCACTTCATGACACCTTTGTCACCATTGCGTGAAATGTTAGTTTCCACATGGGACAAGAACAATTACATGCATTTCCTTCAACCACATTTAGTTTCTTTCGTCGACGAATCAACATTGTGCTTACCAAAGATGACATTCACACCTTAGTCGATGTTGTCAATATTGACCCTACGCGAACAAATTTACTTCCCCGATCTTGCGCAACTCAAGGATTTGCTACCTCCGATGTAGCTCAAGCCAAGGAAAGGTGCTATCGCAACCAACACCCCACTAATCAATTCCTCCTTGTAGCAATTGAAATATATGGTTGTTTACACAAACATGCCAATGTGTTTTTACACGACTATGCCAATGCCATTTGGAGCTTGAAGGGTACAAAAAGGCCTTCATATTTCTACCTTAGTCATTTTCTTTCGTCAAAAAGTTTCAATCACATTACAAAGGATGTAAGTGTCTTCCATCTTAAGTCAAGCGATAGTTGTAGGCTTAACTACTTCCCAACTTCCACCCCTTCAAGACACACCTCCAATCACCACAACCGGTCTATTACAAGTTGTCAATTTTTGACATAGAAATATGGCCGACATTCCACATGCGGTCGGTTATGGACATGGAGAGATTTTCACAACTACTTTGAACCAACTTGTCATCTTATCATTTCTCCCTTCTCTTTTATTTTATTCCTTTGTACATTTCCTTAATCTACGGTGTGTTTTTTAATAAAGCTTTACAAGTCTTTGATTTTGATTTGAAAAGCATCTTTTATATTCATGAATATCCATAAAGAACAATGTACTTATGCTTAGTTTTCATTGGGTTCCACATTTTGAGGAATGTTCACTAGGTGTGAGTGTGAACAAGGAGGAAAAATTCCTATTTAATTGTTTTTGGTTTGAAGTTTGAACTTGCTAGAAGGGGTTGAGTACTAGCCATTGTGGATTCCACATCAACATACCAATAAATCTTACAATAGACCCTCAACCCTAAAACAACATTAAGGTCTAGGATGGCAGATTTTGTCAATTCTTCACCTCGTTATATGACACAATCTTCCGGTGATGATCATACACTCATCATAACAAGAGTGACCAAAATCTCTGTTGAACATGAATTTCTTTAATAATGATTGAGTGGACTTTAACATGGTGGAATGGTCTAGCACCTGCCAATTATGTTAGGTGGCTTACCTCACCCTGAAGGGGCTCACCTGGCACCTTCACCCAACATAATGGGCAGGGGCTCGACCATTCCATACAACAAAAAAATAGATGATGACATATTCCAACATATTCCGTACTAGAGAGTGGGCTGTAGATGGTGGATTCTGCCATGTAAATGTGCCCTGGACAAGCCTGGGGTGTGCACACCTGACAGAATCTGCAGTCTACAGCCTGCTCTTTGGCGGTAAAGGCAGGGAACACCATTGGAAAGCTGGAGACAAAATTGGCAAGCTGAGCTGATTCTGCAGCAATAAAGAGTCTGAAAATGGGCTGAATCAGCAAGCCCTGATTTCAACGTGTCTACTGGAGGCAACAGTTGAAGTGGACGTGGTCGAAGTGAACATGCCACTTGCCGATCCACAATGCTGCCATGTGCAAAAACAGACACGTCCTGGAGAACACACATCCAATGCATGGTGGAGACTGGCCGTGGCAGTTGCTGGATGGACACACCCATCATCATCATCATCATCATCATCTTCTTCTTCTTCTTCTTCTTTCAGACCCAATTCCTGAAACCCATCTTCATGTTATCAGTTGGAAATCTACTCCTGCTCCTTCTTTTGCAAGCAAAACAGTTTTCTTTTTAAACCTTGACTTCATATGTGAGCACTGTGGGTTGTTCCAGTCATTTTGTTTTTTGTTTTTGTAGTTTGTTTGATTTGTTGAAGATTTGGTTCAGCAAAGATTGAAGAAGAGAAGAGAAAAGAGAAGAGGAGGAGGAGGAGGAGTAGTAGTAGTAGTCTAGCATGGATCAGCAGCAGCAGCAGCAATATAGTAGGGAGCAAGGGGAGGATGAGCCTGACCTTCTCCATATTCCCAGGTACCAGGGACAGTCGGGAGGAGCAGTGCCTGAGGGCAGAGATGGTCGTGGACCTGCCCAAGAGTCTCGTTATGGTGCTACTGCACTCGGCTCTGACGTGATTTCTGCCTCTGGATTCGATGCAAACGGTGGCGGTTCCGAACTGAAGCGGCAGAAATCTCAGGAGAATGGGTATGATCCCATCTGGAATCCGGATGCGCCGGCGCCCGAAACTGCAGCAAGCCAGAAGAAGAATGCAACTTCTGCAAATGTCGGTCTTCAGATTCCTGCGAAAATCGATGGAGGAGCAGTGAGCAAGTCTGATCTTCCAGCTCCCACGGAAACTACTGCAGCTGTTAATTCCAACTCTGCAGAAGCTCAAAAAGAAGATGTTACTGAGCTTGGCGCTGACACAGATGGATCTCTATGGCAGACTGGTGGAGATGCATCCGGCAAGCCACAAGAATCTGCAGCAAGTCACGGAACTCAGAATTCTGCGGTTTCAACTGAGACCCATCAACGCATTCCTTCTCCTACTGAAGTAGGGTTTGGTGGCGGCTATGGTGCACCCAGTGATGTCAACGATCTGCAAATCTCTGGTAGCGGATTAGATGAAGCTGGTGGCGAAGAAACTGGGACAGATTATGACGCGACAAGAGCTGCAGGAGGCGATGGATACCAACAACCTAAGGTCGGAGCTGATACATACAAGCAAGAAGAAAGCAAGCCAGACGCTGATCACCCGGCTGTAGAAGATCGTGAAGAACAGCACCAGCAGCAGGCACATAAGAAAGAGGGCATGATGGCGAGGATGATGGAGAAACTGCCAGGACATCTGCACCACCATAGCAACAACAACAACAAAACTGCTATAGCCCCTGCTACTGCTAGTGATGACAACGGCAGCGAGACTACTGATTCCGAACAGAAGAAGCAGCAGGAAGCTGGAGCCTTCACGAAACTGAAGGAGAAGCTCAAACCTGGCAACGACAACAACAACAACAACCAGAGTGAGTAGAAGTAGTACGCTTGCATCAAGCATGGGTTTTGATCGAGTCCCAAGAGACTTCTTCTTTCTTCTTCTTCACGACTTTTGCTTCTGATGAAATCAGAATTTGAACCAGCTTCATAGCAATTGTTTGCTGGAATCTTTCCAGCTTCTTTCTTCTTCTTCTTCATCATGATTTTTCTTGCAGCTGAAATTAGGACTTGATCCGTGTTTAGTATTTGTTGCGGAATCTTGTGATCTTCTTTCTTTTTCTTCTTCTTCTTCATGATGTTTCCTTCTGTTGAAATTACAACTTGAACTTTGTTTCTTGACACACCCCTTGGAGCTAGAATTGAAACAGGGGGATGGGTACTTGTTCAGCTGATTTGCACAAGATAAGAAGTGAAGGATCTGATATCTAAAGCTGTACACAAGCATGTCACACGTTAGGAAGGAAACCTAAGAAAATCTGAGAAAAAGTTAAGGATCTGGATTTCTACAGAAATAGAGAGAACTTGAAGGACCTGCTGATGTAAATGCTGTAGACAAACATCTCAAACAATAGATGGAAACCTCCGAATTTTGCAGAAACAGAGAGAAAATTTCGCAACTGCTGAAATAGTATCAAATTTTGAAGAAACAAAAAATATGATAAGTCAAGACAATTTTTGCATTTGCCATGATGTGGGGATATACAAACCCACAAACCCTGTCCTTGTAACCCTCCAGAAAATAAAGTCTGGAGAAATTGTGTTGTCAACTTCCAAACATTGTCTTGCAATTCAACCAGCTGAAAAAAAAAAAATTTGTGAATTCTTCTGCAGCAGGTCAAAAACATCTATCTCCCTGCTGACGTACAACCTACCTCCAAACAGACTTCCAAACAAACTTGCACATCTGCAATTTGCAACCAGCAACAAAAAAATTGCAATTTGTGCAGCAAGTGAAAAACAAAATCTCTTTGTTTAAGTTTGTGAGAAACACTCTTGAGGACAAGATGGACTTCAGAAATTTCTGAGCCACATTAGAATGTGACAAAACGAGAACGCAGAGATTTGGCTCAAGTCACACTTAGGAGTTCCCTGAAGAATGAGAAAGTTGGTATAACTCTTTAGATCCTGTGTGGCTGTATGATCCAATGTTTCAAAATTTCTAAACTCTTGTCTATGGGACTCACATCTTGATTTTGGTTGTCCAATGGGAGTGGGAGCTCTGGTTTTCCACAAGAATGCAAACCTCCTTCCCGCACTGTGGGGTAGGTTATTTTCTGAATGAATGGAGGTTTTCTATGAGTGGACACACTGAACATAGTCAAGCAATGCTTTTGTTGGGTGGTTCATTCTTTGCTGGGGCTGTATTTGGAACAGCAAATTGTCTCAAAATGTCATTGATTTGACAAAATTTGATAAAAAACATTTGCTTTTGTGTTCACCCCCATTATCAGACCTTAACACTTTAATCCATTTATTTGGTTTTTTTTTTACATATTTTTTATATTGCTTGAATTTATTAAACATTTCAGATTTATGTTTTAATAAATAAATAGTTGTATACCAAGTTTTATCATCAATGAATCTTTAAAACTATTGACATTCAAAATAAGTTGAGGGGTTTAAAGGTTCACAAATATCATGTTGGATCATGTCTATCATAGTACATCATTAGATCTTGTTTGGATTTAATCCTATTTGGTTTGCTTAGTGTACATGATTCACAAAGGAAAAGTTCTTTCTCATTAAGTTATATTCATGTACGCATAGTTTGAACTTATTTCAAATGATTTTGGTTTATGTGTCCTAGACAAAGATGCCATGCATTGACCTTATTAACATTCATTATAGCAAGAGCAACAAAGAAATTTGTCCATCTTTGTTAGTGCTACCTAATTTATAGAGGGTCGGTCTCTATTTTACAAAGTAGCAACATGTTGATCAGAAGCATTGTGAAAAATGTATTATTGATTTTTAATCAAGATTTCTCTTCCAGCCTGATCAAGCTACTTTGCAATAGCTGATTTGCAAAAAATAAGTTTTTCTTAAGTCCTAGCACATATAGGACATTGGGAATCTTCCTAATTTGTCCATTTTCTATTGACACTTCTATGAATGATATTCTCTCTTAAAATTTCCACTTGTCCATGGTCATTGTTAGTACATGTCACAAACAAAGAAATATCATGTGACATGTGATGGGTAGCACCAATATTAGTATACCAAGTGCCTTCATGGCCCTCATTGACAACAAGGGCTACAACGTATAGTTTCTTACTAAATGTCATTATGTTGGATTGTCATTTAACCCCTGCTTTTGTAACAATAGGGGCATGACAATCCTTAACAATGTGACCAGTCTTTTTGCAATAAAAACATGTGAAAGGTTTCTTGGTGGGTTCATATTTCAAATTTGTCATCTGTTTCTGCTTATTGAAAGGCACATTTTTTCCCTCTTTATGCCTAGGATTATATGGTTTTTTTCCTACATAAAAAGTTGGAAGAAAATCTTATGCAAAATTTAAACTTAGCATCATAATTTCTTCATGCAATAGGTCTATTATTAGTGCTTGTATGGTCAAATTTGGTCATTGTCTCAAAGAACTCATTAGCATGCTTCTTAACAATGAAAGCATCACCTCATCATCAAAAATTGGTTCTCATGCTTATAAAATTTCCAGTAATGATCTGAACTTATGAATGTGTTTAGTCATATTTTCACCTCCGTTCATATTCAATGTTGGAAGTTTATCTTTTAAATACATCTTGCTTATTGCATCTTTGGATTCAAAGATGTTTGCCAATTCTACCCATACTTTTTTTGAAGTAATTTTAGATTGAACATGTGAATTCTAGAAGGTTTACACATTAAATTAGCTACACCTTTACTTTGTAAACTAAAGAAGTCATTTCATGGATTGTGTAAGTCATCATGTGCATGGTACTAGCAATTGGATAGTTGTTTACTCAAATACAATTTTCAATGTACAAAAGTTAATTCAAATGTCTACTTCAAGTTTTTTGATTCCAACCAATTTTTAGTCTTTGCAGTTTATGTTGATGACTACATTGTCATTAATAATAAGTTGTTGCTTAATTAAAACTTAAAATCCATTCTTCAAAAGGAATTTGAAATGCATGATGAAGGGGAAATTAATTATCTATTAGGTATGCAAATTTTATGCAATCAATCTAAAGGATGGTTGTTTGTGTCTCGAGAAAAAATCTCCACAAATGTATTACATGAATTCAACATGATCAACTACCATCCTATTAACACTCCTCTCAAAGGTTGACTTGAAATTATCACACAAGAATTGTCTTCACACTCTTAAAGAAAAAATGCAAATGAATGAAGTTCCTTATTCTCAACTCGTCAAAAGTTTGATGCATGCAATTGTTTATACCAAACCTAATTATGCATTCATTGTGGGAATTTTGGCATTATATTTGGTTAATCCTAGCAAAGTGCATTGGCAAGTTGCCAAACACACTCTTATATACTTCAAAAACATTACTTCTCTTGGGATTAAATACCAACATTCTACTACTAGTGATTGGGTTGGGGACAAAGACACTTGTTGTTCCACTTTTGGTTATTGTTTTTTTCTTGTTAAAGCTATTGTTTCATGGGGGAGCAAAAACGAACTTCTATGGCTCTTTCTAACATTGATTCAGAATATATGGCCTTAAGTAAAACAAATGTTGAAGTTGTTTGGTTGCAAAAGTTATTAGTTATTACAAGATTTTAGTTTTCACCAACTTAACATTACTATCATCTATGCTAACAATCAAAATGCCACAACTTTAACTCAAAATCCCAAATATCATTCCAAATCAAAACATAAATTTGATACTTAATATCATTTTACTCATGAACAACTTCAAGCAAAACAAATCAGCCTTCAATATGAAACTACATTCATATATGGGAACTAATATTTTTACTAAAAGTTTATCCACTATTACATATGATCATTGTATGACTTAGCTCAACATGTATGTGCAACTTGTTGCACCAACACTTTCCTCAATTACATTTACCCCTTCCAACAACATATGGTTGAAGTGGGAGCCTATTCTCCACTTTCTAATGTTATTCTAGCATCATCAAGTTGGCTAAGATAGTCTAGAAATACTTGCAAGTTTCACCCATGCGAACAATGTGGTGGTCTTTGGTGTAATGGAACAACTCTACCTTTCGTTCCATTTCATGTCCTTGACCTCCTATGCCTCACTTTCCATCACCAACTCTTGATTTATAACATTTGACTTCTCACCTTGCTTCTTGTCACCTTTCTTGTGATCCACTCCAAAGGGGGAAATACCCTAAATATTTCAAGTTCCTTCACAAGAGCAACACAAGCTTTCAAGTGCATTTCAAGATTGTAAGTTTCAAAGAGAATTTTCACACAACTACATGTCCCAAGATCATGATCAATGCTGGAGATGGAAATCCCAATGCGAAAAAGATACATTATACAAAAAATTACCAACATAAACATTAAATTGTAGAAAACCACAAAAGAAATACAAATCAAAACCCTGCCTTTGCTACTCAATCAAGGGGATGGAACAAAGTTCATTGCAATCAAAACCATTTTCAAGAAATGAAACATTATCTAAAAAGATCTACACCAAGAAAATATATGCTACTAAAACAAGAATGCAAACTTTACATACAACACATTAGAAACCCTAAGAAAAAAAGAACACAACTTCAATGAATGAACAATGATTCATTTATGAACTATTTTCTAAATATTAGGATGAAAAACAATTTTAGAATATTGATACCCTTTGGTAATGTTAAAAGTATATTATTAAGTGTATTAATATTTAATGGTATTGAACTATGGACATATACAATAACTAACTTGGGCCATAGAATTTTTTTATCATGTTTGTAAGAATTTTAAAAGCATGTATGACTTGTTGTCTACTTTTTCAATAAATTGCTTATTTCTTCTTCCTTTCTAGACTTATGAGTTAGGCAAATCCAACACACACAACTTTATGGAGCAAAGCTTTCCAGTTGTTTACAAAACAACTCCAAGAAAATGTTTATAATTCACATGATTTTTACACAATGAATGTAAAGGAAATTTCTTCAACTAGTGAGTAGTTAACATGTGTAGCACATGCAAATAAATGTACCATTTAATGTTTAAGGCAAATATAGGATTTTAGGGTTTAGGATTTAAGGTTACCCATACTAGTTTTTACCAACAAAGACTTGGTGGGTGGCATCTTTCTCAACTTCAAAACCTAGAAATGAATGATATGGTTAAATGGGTAAAAACAATTATACCTCGACAAATAATGGGAACTTTTGAAATAATTAGTTGATAAAGAAAAGAAAAAAAAGATTCTAAACTCTAGCAATTCAATGCAACATGAATTTTCTTTTGCTACTAATTATGCAAAAAATCACCACACAAAACCTTGCAATAACGAAAGAAAATATTCAAAACTTTGGTTATTAGGCCCTAGGGACAAGATGAAAAATCAAGATGAAAACAACGCACAAGGAAAAAAAAGGAAATTACCAACTAATTTTCTCACCTAAGTTCGTTTTTAAGGGATTTGCTTTGATTGTACCTTCACTACACCTTCATTGCTGCTCATATTTCATAAATTCAAGCCTTTTAAGAATGACATCTTGCAAATCTTCTAGATTGATAACATGTTTTGTGAGAGAGTACCCAATTTCAATCACTTCATGGCTACACTCAAATTGGGGATCAAATAAGGATTAGAGGGTCAAACTAGGGCTCAAAGATACAGTGAGTTTACAAATAATTGTCATATATGTTCCTTTCAAGGTGAAAGAATAATGAAATGGATCAATTTTGAGTTCATAACTTTTACAATCCCTTTGTTAAACTTTTCACAATTCAAAACCATACTTTTTATACTCATTTTTAAACAACATAACTTCTTCTAAGATGATTCAATCATCTTAATCTATGGATTATTTTCTTATTAAATAATATGATTATTTTCATCTTATTTATTTATAATCACATATCAACAAAGAAATTAAATTAACATACTTATTGAATTAGATCATTGACTTCACACCATTTTTCATATTGATGATGCAAACATATTGTTAATATATAACTCTTTTATTTTTTCATTTTTATGTCCATTATGTATCTTTTGAGACATTTAATCCTAGACAACATGTGTAATATATATATGTGTTTGTCCAATATTCATTTCCATATGTTTCATCAATTCATGTGATTGAAATTTCAATTAACATTAAAAGGAATCTAATACTTTACTTGACACAAAAACAATTCACAAGCTAGCTTGATGAGAAGTACGTGTTCCAAAAGAAATAAACATAAGGAACTCCCCAATATTTTGTAAACCAATTATATATGAAATTGCAATTCAATTTTCACAATAACAATGTATTTTGGAGGATGTTTATTTTCAAAATTCATCAAACATAATTCCACACTAATGAATGTAGTGGTACTTAGTATTGGTTGGGTATCAAATTTTGGTTGAATATCAACCAAGCATGCACCTAGTATGGGGTGTTTTAACTAGTGGGCCTTGGTCAATTAAAAATTTCAATATAGTACCCTATCTCAACAAGCCTCCCATGTCCCATACACGTGTGATGCCCATACCTAGGTGAACCTTGTGTTTTGCAAAATCCATGAAATGCATTGGTGGAATGGGCATTTCACATCAAACACCAATGCAAGGCATTGAGCTTTAAGGTTAGAAATTTTAAATTAAGGTCTTGCAAAGCCTAGGCAAGCCTTAGTTTGGTTTTAAGGCTATTAATGTGAAAGCCATTAGTTTGCAATCTTATGCAATCATGATAGAAAATGGAAATGATTATGCAATGTATAGGAACATTGAATTTTCGCTCAAAGTATTTTATTTTTGGTGTCACCAGTGGTTACTACATTGTTGTTTAAGTTAATTAAGTTATCTTGTTGCACAAGGGTCTTATGTGTTTTGGTTTTGATCATTATGTTTGTCAACATTTAATTTCCATTCACATGATTGAGTGTTCTATGTTTTATTGTGTTCATCATTCAATTTGCATCATCAATGATCATGTTCAACTATTCCTTCAATTTCCATTGTTGTGGGTTGTGTTCTAATCATTACTACAAATCATGGTTTTTTAATAGGTTCAAGTTGATTAATTTGTCATTTTAAATTATGGACATGCACATCTTATATATAAAAGCAAACATGGTGTATGTTTGTCTATCTTTGATGAATGAAATAATGAATGAATGAATGAAGGTGGTAGTTATTATATGTCCGTCTTTCGTCTTTCTTTCTTTCTTTCTTTCTTAGTTTATGTCTGTTTGTTTGTCCGTCCGTCCATCCGTCTTTCCCTCCAGTCACCGCCCGTTCCCTGTGGAGCCAACAAGGGTGGGGGGGGGGGGGGGGCAGCATGGGGGCGGGGGGCCAACAGGGGGGAGGGGGGGGGACGAGCGAAGAAGGATCGGGCGGGGGGAGCTCGACGGGTGCATTATGCACCGGGTTCACACTAGTTTTGATTAAAGGCCAAATGCTTGAATGACACGTGTATTTTTTGATTGATCAACTTGACTATAATGGTTTATTTGATTAAATACATGTAGTAAAGTTGTACAACCTTAGTCAAAATGGTTAATAGTTTTTAGTCAAGTTGAACATGTAATTAGAATGGCCAATGATCTTTAATCAAAATTACCAATGGTTTTTGGTCAAGTGGAACATTTAATCAAGATGGTCAATGTTTTTTAATCAAAATGACCAATGGTCTTTAATTAAGAGGAACATTTAATCAAAATGGCCAATGATTTGTAATCAAATGTGACATGGTTTATTATACTATGTATTTAAGTATTCCTACTTACTCACCCATCTATTTACCTAACCAGTTACTTATGTTCCTATTACCCACCCACCTACATACTACTTACCTACCTACATACCTACCTATCTACCTAGACCTTCTCACGTACTTACTTATGTACATACTTATATTTTATACTAACCTATTTAGCCATTAGATTTGGCATTGGGTTTAACTTAAGTTGAACCATTAAATTTGGTCATTAAACATAACCTAAGTTTAACCATTAGATTTAATCCACAAGTTAGCCAATGATTAACCATTATGTTAAACCACTAAATTTAGCCATTAAGGTTAACCACTTGATTTAGACATTATATAATTTAGCCCAATCACTAGTTGTCACCTAGGTTTAACTAATGTTTAACCATTACATTAAGCCATTGAGTTTAGCCACTAAGTTTAACCACTAGGTTTAACCATTTGATTTCACCATTATGTTTAACCTATTTTTAACCATTAGTTATCACCTAGATTTAGCCAATGTTTAGTTATTATGTTTAGGCACTACATTAAGCCACTAAGGTTAACCACTAGGTTTAACCATTATGTTTAACCCATTTTTAGCCACTAGTGATCACCTAGGTTTAACCACTATGTTTAGTGATGTGAAATAAACATGTGAAATAAATTTTTTGACAAAAGTTGAACATCTTTGTTGGTGTAGTCTATTGGTGAGGATTTGGTTTATCATTGTGAAGGTTTGGTGTTCAATCCTTTATACTTGCAACCTATGTGCATGCTTAGAGGGTTAAGGTAGGTAAATTAAACTAAGGTAGCTTGGTGAAGTAAGGTTAGGTTAGGTAGGCTAGGCTAGCATCTACCTACTTAAGTGTTTTTTTCAACTTGCCTAAACCTATTGACTACCTACCTACCTACCTACCTACCTACCTACATATTTCTAAAATAATAATAAAATATGATATTAATTTAAGTATAAATTTGATTAAGTCAAATGTTCCACTTTCTACTAGTCAAACAATTAGTCATTTTGTCAATCACATTGCCAATGATAAAAACAAGGTCCAAATTGACTACCTAGTTGTGCTGGCAGGTCTAAATTGATTTGTTCAGGTTCACAGGGTGGTTTCTTTTATGCCTGTCATTTTGGGTATTTTTTTATTAGAAAATCCAGTCAAAGAAACCATGAATTATAGTAATGAATGTTTTTCCAATTTCCATTGTCGATGGGTGTTTTATAGTTTTGGTCTATTAGTTTGTCATAAGTAACTTCTTCATTGTATCAAAAATAATGTTCCAATGCTACCACAAAATTTGATGTTCACCAAATTGTTAAAAAGAGGAAGAAGCCAATTGTGGCTTCCATTGTTGATTTCTTCAATAGTGGTGTCCCATGGAAAAAATAACAAACCTTATTCAAGAACAATTATTTGAGGATTTGGTATTCTACATCACAAAGGGCTATCGTCCATTGAACTCTATTGAAAGCATATAGTTAAAAAGGCTTATCCTTCATCAATGTAGTTGAGTTGTGTTTCCTAGCAAATGATAATTCATTAAATGAAGTTATCCAAATGATGGTTAGTAAGGTCATGGAACGATATTTGTTTGCTACCCTTGCTAAAACAACCATAGTTACTACCACTTTTTATTTGTGGATGTCCCAAGGAGTCTTTGACATGTTTGTGTTTGTTGTAAAAGTGAGAAACATGCCATAGCACAATTGAATTTTTTAAGGTTCATGAAACATCATGGGCCACCATGGCTATGCAATTGAAGTATTTGTTTACAACTTGGTATAAGTTGTTTGACAAGGTCATAACATATGTTAAAGATGAAGGTATCAATTTAACACCTTCACTATGGCCTTAAGAGTTTCACTATAGTTGTCATAGCCCTATGCTACCATTTGTTATGGGCATGCCATGTCAAAATGTTGTCAATATGCTACCAATGACCTTAGAATGGGAGAGGTTTCTATTAAAGATATTAATTCTTTTTTGTAGAGACTATTATTTGGATTAGGAAAAATGGGAAACGTAGATAGGAATGGGCTAGAGTTTGTAGAGATGCATTCATTCACCTTCAAAAACTTGAAGGCTCTTGTCAAAACATGGTTTACATTCAAAAAAACCCTAAAGTTCAAAAATGCCAAAAATCTTTGTTATTCAAGGCAAAACATTGCTCTATAGAGCAAAATTCCTATTCCTTAGACATGGGTTGTGGCATAAAAAGTGTCAAATCTTTTGACTTTAGTGGTTACACAATGTGTTTTAAACCAATCCCGAGGGAATTGGTTATTGTTTAATGTAATTTTTGCTACCATATATCCATGCGTGTTATGATGTCTAACAATGATTCTAGTACAAACGATGTGATGCAAGTACATGGCTAACAAAAATCTACTTTCTTGTTTAAGGTTTAATGTTTTTTGTTGGCTTTGGTTTTTCGGTCTTTTGTTTAAGGTCTTTGAGTTTTTGTTTAGGTTTATTTTGTTTAAGTTTTTTGTTAAAGGTTTTTCATTTAGGGTCTTTAGTTTAAAGTTTTTTGGTTTTATCTTTAAGGTTTTTGTTTAGGCTCTAGTTTTCTGGTTTTATATTTAGGGTTTTGTTTAGGTTCTAAGTTTTTGAACTTTTTTTTTGAATTAAATGTATTGGGAGCTCTTATTATGTTGAAGAAGTTGCATTGGGGCTACTTAAAGTTGAAATGTCAATTTTCAAAAAGAACTATAAAGCATACAAATGCATTTAGTCCTTCAACTTGGTGAATAAAACATGAGTAGTCCTTTCCTATATGTCATATTTAGCATGGCAATTCATGGGCATTGTTGGTTCACAAATAGAAACTAAAAGAGTTTCAATATGACAAGAGTCATCACAAGTTTGAAATGTTGTTGACTTGGGATTAAGAATCTGAAGTTGGTTCTTGTTATGAATAATTGGCCAGATGATCTTGGATTTGGGTGCACAACTAAGCCTAAATCGATCAAGGAATACCTAGAGATTCAAAAATGGCATGGTGTTGGAAGATGAAGATTTGATTGTTGATTTCAAATTGTTTGAAGAAGATTGTTTTTGAGTGCCAAAAAAGTTTGGATGCATAATATGTGAGGAGCAAAATGGGAGCTACCTAATTGCAATTGGGATTTGGTTTTTTTATTATTTTGATTTTGTTGGTTGTAGGTACAATAACCCTAATGGAAGATTGCCCCATTTTGTGTTGTGTGATTTTTTGGATGTGCATGTACCCAAACCCTAAGAGGTAGAGTGTTTCAACGATGAGCAAAGGAAAAATGTGAAGCACGTTGATTTTTTCAGAGCTTCATAGTAGGATTGTATGGTGTCAATGTTGCTTGAAATATGTGTTATAGATTTGTTGTGGGGTGTATCTTTTTGCAAAACTCTAGTTTTAAATTGAGGGACTACATGGGTTTGATGAAACGTCCATTAGATGATTCTACTAGGGTTTTCAGGTTGTAGATTGTAGTTTGACACAAAGTTGCAAATTTGAGTCATTGAACCTATGGTCAATTTCCACATGACCAAATAGTCTTGAAATTTGAAGGGTATGGTTTGATGCAATTGTGTTGAATGAATTCAACGGAACATCAATTGTTTGAATCAGTTTCAATGCATAGCTGCTTGAGTGTCTTAGTTTGTGTGTGCATGGTTTGCAAGAATTTGAGGATGCATTTCACCCCCACCAGTGTTGGTCACACACAAAGTGTCAGACCATCCACTCCACCATCATGAAAAGCAGTGACAAACTGGCATGACCACCCCCTGTCATCATCAAGCTCCTTCCTGATGGTGGGTGTAGATAAGTGTATAATCATCAGCCAAAAATCTGGGCAAACCATTATACAAACTGTGTGCTGAGTTTGTCCCATTTCCGGACTTAACAGAAAGAACCCAGTCATAATCTTGGCTAGCAATCAGAAATATAGTGAATCAAAAACATCAATAGTATCCTCATTCAAGCTATATAACAAGCTTATGAGGGTGAGCTTATTTTGGAGAATGCTGGATAACATCCGCAAAGCTTCTCAGTGTTGTCTTATTTCATAGAATCAATGAACAGTGCTAACCATCCTAAGAAAGATCTCCTACATCAGAAGTGGCTCCCTGGTGTAGTTGATTTCTGTCATTGCAAGTCTACCTCTTCGGCCACATCAACTGCTACCTAGTCAGTCAAGAAATAACATGAGAAGGAGGTTCCATTATATCTGGGACTGCTGGAAATTACAAATGCATCTTAGTACAACAGAGTAAATTCCTTACTCAATGTGTTCTGTTTTATGAGACCCACATACTTAGCATACAAGGTTTGAGCAATTTTGAGAGCATCACCTTCTGGGTGTACAGGATATAGGTCTGTAGCATCTTGCCAATTGTTTGTCAAGGCTATCCACTGTTCTCTCCAAGCCTCAAATGGGAAAGAAGAATTTTGATAGAGAGCTTGTTTCAAGAAACTAATATAGAGTGAAGCCCGAGGTTGGTAGTAGTCACGCATCAAACCACTCCACATCTTATTTGCTGCATAAGAACAGAAATTAGTGTCAGATAGCCAGTTACCTGTGAACATCTGATAAACCTGTCTGATGTTCTGATTAATGCTTTCACTGAGAGACAGCTACACTAGATAATCAACAGTACAAATTGAAGAAATACAGAGTTCACTTCTTCATCCATTTATTTCTGGAATTGATTTTCACTTCAGCAAAAAGCATGGTTCAATGCACAATAACATGGTTGTGCAAAGGCCACACCTGTACATGGTTTGCTCCAACAATTCCAATGTACACAGTATCCTGAAAGCAAGCATTTCTGGTGGAAGATAGACAGCAATTCGAAACAAAAAATATCAGACACACTGGTTACCATAGTCATGGAGTGGGCTTGGCTTGTCAGGAGTATTGTCAAACCACATTGTGATCTGTGTCCTTGCATTCCATTCATACTGCCACAAAATCTCCAAGACAGATCATGCATACATCAGAAGAAGAAATTTTCACGAAAAAGCTACAATCCCCAGTTTTAAACCAGTACTAGCTGATTCACATGATTAGCAAAAACCTGCATTCACCCTACTTTCTTGACTCTTGATGCTCTTGAAGTTCTCTTTTCAGATAGCTCAAACTCCCTCATTCATCAATCTTGTATTTGTTATCATGTTCACCAACAGATCCAGATCACATTATGTCAACTGTAATCCATCCATGTTGAATACAGAAACCTCATAAGATGTCTCCAGACTTTCAAAGGAAGTCTCATGCACGCCCCTACCAGAACTCCAAATCCTCAACCCTTGTGCCTAGCATGCATCTTTCTACACCTTTTACATGTGGCAGTGAACGTACAAGCTTCTCATCTGCCTCTGTGGTTGAAAGAGCCTTGGCATCTTCCAGCCAAGGCCCTAGCAAAAATCCTTCACTAGAGCTGAGTAATGTGTCCAAGTCAGACAGAAGCTCCAGAAAGCAATCACTTGTCATCTCCACTTTGGCAACATTCTGGACTTGAAAATCTGCCAGAATCTGAGAAAGAAGCTGATTTGCTAGCTTTGACAGCACCTGCCTTGTTAAGTCCACCACATCGTACCTGCCAACCACATACATAACTCATTTAGAAAACTTCACTCCTAATGTGGCACTTTGAAGGGAACCTCATCAGTGGGTATCACAAAGCTGGCCTAACAACTATGAGCCTTGAGCTTCTGCAGTCAGTATTGGGTGTAAACACACATGTCCCATACCTCAGCTTTATCTTAGGAATGTGCACTGTAAGTGTACAACAGATCACCATAAGGTACTGAAGGACATCCCCAAAATTGATACAAGTGACCTTATTTTTCATGCAAGCTTGACACTGAAAGTAGTAAAAGAGCAGTATCCAGACAGATGTACCATGAAGGTCTGAGACAGTGAGTAGAAACACAGCTTTGGCTAAATGTCTACACAGAGAGACACACACAGAGATGAGCAAGACCTGTATGGCTGGTTGTCACCAAGGCTGTCCCCTGAAGCAAGAAGAAACTGCAAGGCTCTTGCAGCATCTCTGGGAGAGTACCACAAGTGTGGAGGATGACCGAAAAGCTGTTGCTTTGTTGACAACTTTGAATGGATGGAGTTGCTTGTCAGTCTCAACCTGCTTTGACTGGTCTCTCCATTGAGCACTGATAACTGCAGTGTAGGACTGTTATCTGGAAAGTCCACTATTATATCTCCATTATGATCCTGCATAAGCATTTAAGAGTGACTGTTGAACATCTGACTTAACATATTAGAGAAAATGTAAAGTGACCCTGCCTTTGGGTCCTCCTTTCACCCCCTATCAATAGAGTGAAGGAATCATGGGTGAAAATCAGTACCACAGTATCTAATGCACAGGATTCAAAATATTTCAAAATATGAGCAGCAATAAACACAGCAGCAGTGAAGACACTTAGGAAAAAAAAGACAGTGAAACTCAGATTACCATAAAATTCAGTGTAATATGAGTTTCACCCTGTTTTCACTCCCCATTTAAATGAAACGTACTTTTTTCTAATCTCACCCCTCTTAATGACCAAACTCAGGGTACTAATCCTGTGTTTTCTTCACTGTATGGATATCTCTATTAAGGTGCCACAATATGAGGACAAGCATTGCCATGAATACAAACTTGCTGCATCGGATGGTTGCACGAAAAAACAAACAAAGGTCTCTGGGGATAAAAAACAGATAAGGGGAAAGATAAGGGAATGTTACAGCAATCCCATCCGAGCAATTGTAAATGGATCGATGCAATATCTTCCACGCTGTTCTTGCATCTGCTACAGATTTTCCATACCTTCTTGCTGAATAAGCCTCCACCCAATTCTGGATCACAGACAGGATTGTCATGCATCACTCACCAACATGCACTGCACACATACTGCTGATTTCCCACAAAACTTAGAAGAAACATCAGCACCTCCAGGTGGATTAAACAAGCCTTAGTTATGAGCAGAAAGGTGAACGCCTCCTTTTGATTGGGGAAGAGACTACCTCCACATCAACACTTCCATTGCGAAATGCCATCTCGGACATCAAATCATACACCACTGGATTTTGTTCAATGCCTTCCATGCACATGCCAACACCCACCTGAAATTTCTCCCATGAAACAAGCCTCATAAGTAACTCACATATCCAAGCTCTATTGAATACCATGAGGGTGAGTGGAAACCACCTTCTGGACCTTTGAAATAGCATCCTCCAAATACAAGACATCAGGGCCTCAATAGCAATGTTATCAGTAGTATCTCTCTGTTCCCCTGTTAGACAAAACCTCTTGACTAGGCTGCTTATCCAGAAGTGAGCCACTCAGAAAGGTTCTGTGATTGAAAAATGGGCCTCAGAAATTGAGAGAAACTACCATTGTAGAATTTGGACTGGTCAATGCTTCAATAGGGCCTGCACCCACCACATCAAGCCGCCCATACATCTCCAGATTCCCTCCAAAATTGTGTAGCATGCACCTGAAAGGGACTTAAATCTTCTTCAAACTTCTCACTGTGGACACTCTTTTCCTCATTTGTTTCTCTGAATCAAAATCTCTTGCCTCCAATCGTCCTTTTCAACCCATTGAGGAACACATCTCACTGTTAGAAATACATATCTATCAGCCAATAGTAGTCTACTCCACCTGCTAAGCACCTTTATGTTCTCTCACAAGGAACAGCTTCATGTGAGAGAGACACAACTATTTACCAGATGTAAGGGATGCCATAAAAGTGATTTGATCGTTGCCAGACAGGCTTCACATCAGCAAAGAGGTCCAAAACTATCATCTTCCCAACTGGAACTGAATGCAGCAATGCCTGCAAATGTCAGTTTTGCACAGTCACACATTCAATAGACTACCTTCAGCAAACATCAGTACCTGAATTGGACGCCCATATACCATAATATGTGGCCCAAACACCTTGATGAACGGAAAAGAAAACCTTTAAGGAAGAACTTGTACTGTTTACTCCTGAAATACAACAACATTAGGACTCTAGCATGTAAGGTTGTAATCTCCTTCTAGTATGCATTAGGCAAAGAAACAGTAAGAGCTATAATAGAATGCTATCATAGCACCTGCATTTGTGGGGGCTGCCAATAGGAATCATCAGAAGCAAACAACCAACCCTGTACAGGCATTTGAACACAGTCATGGGTAAATGTCTGCTCAATAGAGTAGCTTAATGTCTCCTCAAGGCATGATAACAAAACACAGGAAATGACGTAATCAGGGAGGATTGAAATTTGATGAGTGCCTGCATCAGCCAGATTGCATCTTGGTCACCAGCATTCATTGCTTCGAAAACAACTGCACCAAGAGCTGCAATGTAGACTGGGTCATCCGTTGGTGGTTGATTCTCATTGAAGGTATCACTTTCCAAGACAAAACACCAGAAAATAAATTTAAAATGACATCAGCTGGTACACAAAAGACTGAAACTAATTCTGAACTATCAGATCTACCTTGAAAAGTCTACTGTTCACAGGACACATTTAAAAATACATATAGTGAATGACAGTAACTTCATCTAAGGATTCAAAGCAACCCCAAGTGTGCTGTCTAGATATCTGAACCTCCCCTTCTGACAAGGGTGCTCTTATGATGAAGTGGAAAGTCAAGAGTGTCCAGAGCATCAACAAAACTAACCAATTATAGATGTGCTGGGTTCCACCATATTCTGCAGAGAATATATCAGGCACAGGTCAATGCACGTGCCGACTATTTACTAGTTCCAATGTGAAACCATCCTCTTTTGAACATCCATACTCAGTTCAAAGAGGCAACAGACAACCAAATCCTGATAATAAAGAACCCCTGTGAAGGTCTACAGACAATATGTATCATTGAGATTGCATAGAAAACTCCACAACAACAATTGAAGGTACACATTACATCTGTTCTGGCCAAACCAAAACAAACACAACTAGAATGAGTGCTTTCATAATCTTGTGAGTGTTAATAACAAAGTCATCAGATACCTTCAATCTGTTGTAAGATGAAGGCTTTTCCAATCTCCACAAAAAGTGGGTCTGTGGGGTCCAAAAGATATGTACAGCACCACCTTGGATCACCATCCACTGTATTCCTGGTCATGTATGTGCTCAATTTTCAGCTCAAATGGTTGGATGCCATCCTAGGTCACAATCATTACTGTCTCTCCTTGTCTACCAGCTCCATAGTGCACACTCTCCAAGAACTAACTTCCAGGTTGGCCACACTACACAAATCTCTTTCAATGCTAAACTCCAAATTGTCAATGATACTGTAATTGTCAAGGAAAAGGAGAGCTACAATGTAATAGAATCAGATAAGGACTAAGTGCAAACCATTCGCCTAGCCGCATGATTTTGGCATTGGGGTAGATTTTGGATATGGCAGCTGGGACATTTCCAGAGAAAGCAGGTAATACTGTAGAAGCACTAGCAAGGCCAAGGTCAGAATTTGTAATAGCAGAGAATGATCTGATGTAATCTGCCTCCCAGCCATGAATGTCCATTACTGGAGGCGTCTCTTTCATACACCTTGGAGTCCAAGCCACACAGTGTAAAAGAGCTCTATTATCATAACATGAATTACAATCCTAACTTCTCGCCATACAAATATACAAACTTATGTATGAATCACCAATAGCCAATGATATATTTATTGAGTCTCCATGTGGTTTGAGGCAACAAGATCTATAAGAAAAGGGATGATGCAGAAAACTGACAGGTGCTTCATCAGGAAGGAGCATACCAGGAGTCATGCCAAGATCCCGCATGCGAGAAAGAATTCTGATCTGCAACTGCAGCTGCTGGTCCAGCCATGCCTGTGGCAATGGTCCTCCCCACCTGGCAGCACTCCAATGTTTGGTTGATCAGTTACCATTTCAGCAGGTGTCTTAATGCATCCCTCTGCAAGTTCCTGCAAATGGTGCCACTACACCTGATGGGAAAGTCATTTACCCATGAAGATTCCCCATTCGAGCCCAAGCAAGGAAAGCTGGACCACCAAAGTAGTCGTCCAAGTCAGACTTGGTTAAGTTGAAGGTTTTGCTCTGTCAAAGACTTCTGCACTGTTCAGTTGTCAGCCCAAAAAATGAAAACAACCCAATTTTGATTCCTCGCCCCTCACTATGCACTGTGTCTTGGACCAACTCTTGCATGTAGATGCATATGATGATTTGGCAGTGGAAGGGAGGGTTAAGTTACCTGTTAGCAACAACCAGAGCTGAGAGTTTGATATCTACCTACAGCAGACCAAGCTGATGACTCCACGCAAGAAATTCACAATGACCAACTCCTTGGCACCAAAAGAATCCACTTAGCCTAACAGGGGAACCTATACAGAAGATCATCAAAGAGTTCTTTAAAGATGAAGATCTACTATATAGATCCACAATATTTGGGAAGAGAAATATATGATCAACCTGAAAGACTTTTTGCCAGATTGCCTCTTGACCAGTAAAAGCCAGTGGCAAGTTGATGCCTTGCAAGGCCATCCAATCAATCTCCTTCTCCCATTGGTCCCATTTCCACCACACATAGGAGTCTGCCAAAACAGCATATGTGTGGTATCATCATTGCTCAGAATCCACTCCCAAATTAAAGTGTGCATCATTTTCTCATCTTTCACCAGACCAAGTGTCAACTGTAACAAACATAGTGTGAGTGTATATTGCAACAACTGTCTCATCTTGACCTTGACAGGAGCCAGCCCCACCAGTCCAGTTTTCCAAGAGAAGAAAATTCCTGATTGCATGCTGCGGCTGATGGCTATGTCTGCAGTTGCCGATTCAATCAATCATTAACTTCCATATTACTTTGAAACTGGACTCTCAGTGCTTGTAAGGCAAGCTTGAAAGAAACAACTACATACAGCTTGATGTGACAACATTCTGGTAGTAGTTCCACTCAACAACCCGGTGTATTGTTATTCCCCCATCCTGCAACTGTGGCAGTGACCCAGGTGGAGGAATTGTAAAGAGCTGTGCCCCTCCTGTCTTGTCCCAGGATACATGGGCACCACACCAATACTTGATATACCAGTGCAGGCCTGCACAGAGCTCCACACCTGTTGTCCCCAAAATACTGCAAGAATAAAAACATATGATTATATTGCAGAAAGAGATGAAGCCTGATCCGCAAGCAAACTGCAAAGAGGAGCAAATGTTCAAACAATGCAACCATATGGAATGTATATAGGCCTGTATGACCTGGTCCAACCAAAACCCTACTATTTCTGAGTAGACGGTCTGAGCACTTGATTGTCAAGTTTCATCAAAGGGCTATCCTTGATCTATCAGCTAAGAATTCTAACTAGCTCAGATCTGCGATGAAAAACTTTTTCTTGCAAAAGGGTAGTACCTAAGCTCTAAATTTCCTACCCTGTATGGCTTCCAGCTGAAGAAGTAGAGTGTTAGGGTTAAGCAGGAATTGTCAGAATGCCTCACATAAGATCAACAGAGTTTAGACATAAATTAGTTGAGCTAAGCTCTAGATTTTCTATCCTGTATGACTTCCAGCTAAAAGAGGTAGAGTGTTAGGGTTAATAGAGAATTGTTAGAATGTCTCACATAACATCAACAGAGTTTAGACATGAATTGGTTGAGCTAAGCTCTAGATTTTCTATCCTGTATGGCTTCCAGCTGAAAGAGGAAGAGCATTAGGGTTAAGAGAGAATTGTCAGAATGTCTCACACATAAGATCGACATAGTTTAGACATGAACTAGTTGAGCTGGAAGTTTACAACAAATTAAGCAAGCTTGTTTTCCAACATACATATGCTCTAAAGCTTGCTACCAGTTAATAAACAGTCATCTGGATGTCACATCCAATGGACAGGTGGAGAAGGAAGGTCTAGGGTTTAAGCATTTACGGTTTAATGGTCATGCAGCTATGGTTCCAGACATATGGTTTTGTACTTACATATTTAAAGACAATGAGTGATCAATCCAAAGACCAGGCTTGGATTATCATAACCTCCGCAAGACTGCATTCTTGTTCAATGTGAATGCATCATTGATTGACACAGGGCATTCTGTGACAAGAGAGGAGCATTATTTTAAGATAGGAAGAATGTATGTATGTATGCATTCCTAGGAGGAGCTTGAAGATATAATAGGGATGTCAATACCAGAGCTGACAGGGTGAGAGACCTTATTTCTGGTGCGGCTCCAGCTGCTTGCACACCCGAAGAAGGATGATTACGTATATGAAAGCAGTACTTTCCACTACAATCTTCCTGTTCCAAAATCAAAGAATTAGTTCAGACTCACAGACAATGACATGACGTAGGGATGAATATTGCTGCCATAGGAGCAGAGGGAAAGGAGAGTAAGAGACGACGCTTTTCTTTTCATTTTTCAAACCTTGGACACAATGCGTAGCTCGAAACTTGAAGTATGATTTGGGAGAAGTCTCGTCAGTACACCCCGTGCTGCACACTCCTGAACGGATGTCTCCGCTCTTTCCGCTTCCGCTCTCTTCCAAAAGCCACCCATCTCATGCATTCCAGACACTTGCACATACCATGGCTGCACTATGACAAATAAAAGTACCAACGGTAGTAACCGCAAAATCTCCATTCTCCTCCGTCCAAATAGCAGGACAATTTTTTTTTCCAATATTTTCTTATGCACAACTCCGCGAATGTTGAAGATTTTTCCACCTCTACTAATTCCTCGACGACATGAGAGAGACGAGAGAGAGAGAGACAGAAGAGGAAAGAAAATGCGGAGCTCGTTAGCGTCTACGTTACTCAGAAGGCCTGCGCACATGCACTCAATTTCGTCCGTTCAGCCACAAAAAGTGGCCCTAACAGCCGTTCTTCCGCTCCGCTCAGGCCAAAGTGCAAGCCGGCTTGCACAGCTCGTCCGTTTAGGTCGTCCGCTCAGCTTCTTTTTGCCAAACTACCCTATTCAAAAATTGGTGCAGCCCACCGTTCCTTTAAGAAAAAAAAATACTACTACCGCAGAAGACCCACAATCCAAAAAAAATATTGCTAACGCACATGCCCACAACCTCAAAAAATTAAAATTAAAATTGTGTCCTTCCTTAAACAGAGTCCTTCTTCACAGTTCTTTTCTCTCAATCACCTCCCACGGATTTTTCTTCCATGTGTCTTCTTCTCCATTCTCCTTCACGAAGGTCTCAAACTACAGTGCTCGCATACTATCAGTCCATATGTATAATTGTGGTACTATACCCGCGATATTATATGGTGGTATTATACCACCATAAAAAACAACTATACATTGTATAATTATTGTATAATAGGCAAGTGCGCCCACGGATTGTGCAAACGGTTCGATTCTTGCCCCACCCATGGATTGCACAAATGGTTCGATTCTTGCCCCACCCACAGATTGCGCAAATGGTTCGATTTATCACCCTTATTGTTGTATAATACAATAAGGTATTATACGGTATTATACCACGCCGTCTGCACAGGTTCCAATTATACAAAACAATATCACATACCTACAAATGCATCTACCATAGCTCGACCAAGTCTATTTCATCAAAGTAGGAGAGATGTAAGGGAAGTACAGTGGTCAAATGGTGTTTTGTCAATTTTGTTGGATTTGTATGAGGAAAAATATTTGGCATTTGGCTGTGGATATTTTTCGAATCAAGGATTGGGAAGACATTCGAAAAAAACTTGTGACACATATTCTTACACAAAGTGCAACAACTCAATGTTGTGACAAATGGGACAAGATGAAAAATAAATATTTTCAAGAAAAGATAGCACAGGTTTTGCAACTATTTCATGGGTTTGGTTTGATAGGATCAACCAAATTTTGAAGGGCATAGCAAAGGCAAATAACACACCTAATGAACTTGACAAGGGTTATGTTCATGTTGGATCTTCTCAAGCACCGACCATTGAAAAAGATTTACCAAATGATGGTACAGGTCCAAGTCAAGCTAGGAATGCTCTTCTACAATCTCCTCCATCCACTATTCTTGCATTTGGCACTTCTATCGATACATCCAATATGGGCACTCAAGAGAATACTGCAACTGAATTGCTTCATACACTTATAGCAAATTAACATGTGTTTCTGGCAAAGCTGAGGAAACAAAAGATGTAAATTGAGTGGTGACATGGCATCTACTTTCAAGAAGTTTATAAAATCTTCAAAAAAAAAAAAACTTTGAAGCTTGAATTGCAAAGGGAAGCAATTGAGACTATAAAGTCCATTGCCCAATCTATGATTACAATGGAAGAAAGGTCTAAGAAAGAAAATAGAAAACAAACTTTACAATTGGCACAAATTTTTGTAGCTAAGTTCATAGCTAAATTCCTCTTGATGTTCAAGAAAATTGATAAGAGATTTACATCTATACTTTGTATGAATATTGTATGAATATAGTATTCATATAAAGTGCAATTATTATATGAAACATGAATTTCAATTAAAAACATGAGTTTTATTTATCGAATGATGTGTTTTACATAAAGCAACAAAATGTGAATCTACTTTCTAGGATTACGTTATATCCAAAATCTAAATAATACATCTCACATCTCCTCACCAACAACCTTAGCTCTTTCACCTTCTTGTGGAACTAATATACACATACTAGCGAAACCCACAAACAGATCTCCTCATGCTCAAACATCATGAACCACTAGTTCTGGCATACCTTGTAACTAACAAAAATTATGCAAAGGACAACATACCAAAGTAATCATAGGGGTCCGATCAACATGAACATTAAATTTTTTGAAAATCCTCCATCGATTTTTTAAAGTTCCAAATGCATTCTCAATTATAACATGAACTTTGTTCATAGATTGATCAAATCAAATTTGATCTACCATATCACTATTTCGAGGTTTGTAACCTTTCAATAAATATGGTTGAATAGGATATGATACATCCCCAAGTAGACAAAATTGAATTTGCACACCTTCAATAATAACAACTGGTTCTTGCAAATTTTGTCTTAATCAAAGAGAACGATACAAACTTGACGTTTTGAATTGTCCTCCATCTGCCACTCCACTTGGTTGACCAATGCATGCATCCCAAAAAAACATATCATAACCACACACAATTTGAAGCACTATATTGTGAAAACACTTCCTATTATAAAAATTTGCAATAGAAGATGTGATTTGCTTATTTTGTTTTGCATTTCAAGGAATGTGCGTACCATTTGTGAGCCATGGATTATAGCTCAACAATTAATTAAGCTTTAGTTCCTTAAATTTCCTTAGTACTAATGATTTGAATGCTTATAAACCTTCAAGTAGTGATTATTAAAAGTTGAATTAGTTTTTTGTGATATTTGTAGGCATAGAGTAATTCTTTATTTCAGTGGATGTAACGCTTAATTAGTTTAGGACCTAGTAAACCTTTTAAAGTACATGATCCTTTTTAGTTTGTAGAGAAGGGGAAGGGGATGTAGAATTAGATGTGATTTATTGATATATAGGGAATACAAGCCATAATCAACAATATTTCGCAGGACAAGGTTGAGTTAGTCTAAAGAATGATCTTCAAGCACTAATGATGTACTTGTAGGATTTTTAGGATGTAGTCCTAACACATCTTTATTTAGTCTCACTTCTATCAGACTTTGGAATAGAATCAAAAATCAAACTTAAGTAGCAACAGTTCCGCCTGAGTAGCCTCAGGTGAAAACAACTGAATAATTGACTAAAGGATAGATCACAGTTGTAAGAATTCTAGGATGCGACAAATGGTGCGAACAAGGTACTCGGCTCGATGCTCCAGGGGAAGTGGGTTGATCGGGCCTCGTAACCAATGATAATGGCCATCACCGGGAACCCACGTTCGACAATGGAGACGGACATCATCATCTTCGCACTGGCACTCTTCAAACCTTTCTGGTGTGGCTCCACGAGCAAGAACAAACTCTAGATAAATGGCTAAAGCATGTGGGTTAGGAGACAGTCGACGATCCCATACCGAACGAGCAACTTGAGTGCGCACCACTCTCCTGGGCGGTTCTTCTTCGCACGGCCGTTAAAAAACATCCAAGTCGAGCGGTGCTTCTTCAAGCTCTTCTTGTTGTACGGGTGCGACCAAAGGAATTAAAGGCGTAGCGTCGTCGTCCGCCATGACTAGTTGCGCCTGCATTAACAAAAACCAAGAAGGTAGTACGAACAAGGTGATATTGGCGTTTAGAAGGGGTCAAGGCCTTTTTATTTAACAAATTAGGGTAGGCGTAAGGTGTGGGAGTGACGGCGAAACCTCATGAAAACTCGAACACCCTAGATCCAGTGGATTCATCAAACCCTAAATTCAACAGTGGATCTAGAAGTATGTGAGAATTTTTGTGATACAAATTGTAATTCCAATTTACTATGTACTACATAGTTAATTAGTGCATAGTAAAGTAAATAGGTAGGGAATATCAAAGGAATAAATGGTACATCGAAATGTTACTCCAACCATTGACGTAATCAAGTAAGAACTCAAGGATTTTTTCCTTGTTACTATTGATAAATGATCCTAGTAGTTAGTTACTTGAAGTAATTAGGATGAAAAAGGGGGATGTGAGGGTCAACGGACGGAAAAGATAAGGATCAAGCTCAAGAAGCCTCATCAAGATGTCCAAGATAAGGGGGAGGATGGATCCTCGAATCCCATTAGTCATGAGGATTGTCATCCTTTTTTATTGGAGGATGGAATCTTTCTTGTGGTTCATTGGGCCCAAGGATTCTTATCCTAATTTCAATTGGATGGCAATTCATTCTCAAAATCTCATTGGCCCTTGAAGGATGAGGAAGCCATTGATTGGTGCAAAAGGATTTCGAAGCTCTCATTGGACAAGGGGAACAAGCTCAAGGGGTCATGGAGGCTCACCAAGGAAGGGGGCATTTTATGTATGTGGAAAAACAAGAAGGAGGAGGAGGGGAAGTGTGAGGAAGATTGGTTGTTAGTTTTTATGTGTGCGAGAATCAAGCATGGAGAAATGTGTGCAAGAATCAAGCATAGAAAGAGTGTGTGTAAGAATTAGGCATGAAAAGAACTTGTGTAGCAAGTACTTGTTGCAAGCCTCTGGACTTTTGGTTGATTAATTATTCCTCTCAAATCCACCGTTGGATTTGCGTCAAAATTAAATCAGTCTTAGTTTGGAAGGTGTAGAAGGCCTTCCCCAAAATTCAGCTCGATCGGACTTTCTGTGAAGGAGTTGCAGGTGTTGGAAGTAGAGGGTGTTGAAGAGGGTTTCATGAAAGGATTTCCATGGTGAAGCCTCTGGACGTTTGGTTAATTAATTGTTTCTCTCAAATCCATCGTTGGATTTGCGTCAAAATTAGATCAGTTTTAGTTTAAGAGCTGTAGAAGCTTCTCTCTAAATTTCAGCTTGATCAGTTTTGCTGAGGGGAAGTTGCAGGTGTTGGAAGTAGAGGGTGTTGAAGAGGGTTTCATGGAAGGATTTCCATGATGAAGCCTCTGGACTTTTGGGTTGATTAATTGTTTCTCTCAAATCCACCGTTGGATTTGCTTCAAAATTAAATCAGTCTTAGTTTAAGAGATGTAGAAGCTTTTCTTCAAATTTCAGCTTGATCGGTTTTGCTGTGAGGGAATTGCAGGTGTTGGAAGTAGAAAAGGTTGAGATGTTTGTTTTGTTTTCCTCAATCAAAGCAAGTAGTTTTTAGTTTCGGGCTTAACTTTGGACAAAGACATAAAATTAAATTTTAAAAAAAAACTCATGAAATTTGAACACAACGCATTAGATTTTATTTATTTATTTATTTATTTATTTATTTTGTGAATTTCATTACTTACTTCGAACCACTTTACTTGTTAGACTACACTACATAGTAGTTCCACTTCCAACCGGTCTTTTATTGTGAGTGCATATCTTAGTGGTGAAGGTGTGCAATAAATCCTCACACCATCAGTCACACCACAAATTTGTTACACACATGTGATGTCACAAAATTGCTCAATGATGTTGAGTAATCGATTTCCAATAAAAATGTGAACATAAACTAAAAACAATTTGTCACTATTAGATAAAGCATCACATACAATGTAGGTATATTTCCTAATTGTAGATGCGCCAACACTATACAATGCATTCATTATCTCAAGAGAAATTCCATGTGCTAATCGATATAAAACCATTCTCACAACTTTTCTGAGAGGGATAGGTGTTTTAATAAATTGAGTTGCAGATGGATAAATAATTGATGTCAGCTCGTGTAATAAAAACTTGAATGCTAAAAATGTCATCCTATAAAATTGAAGGTACTTCCTATCAAGCATTTTTTGTGTACAATGCCAAACATCACCTTCAATAACATCAAAATGTATATTTTGTTGAGGTTCAACCCACCACATCTTATTCATTACTTTGTTTCTCCAAGTAAGCAATAAAAAGTATGGCATGAACCATTCCAACAAAGATTTTTTTAGATTGACCGCTAGCATGGGGAGGACTCGAATAGGCTTTGGGGGATGAATGCTAGCAAGGAGCACCAAAAAACTTTGCAAACATAAGTATTGTGTCATCTTGGGCCATGGTTTTTTCCACAAGGTCTCAAAAACAAGGTTTGTAGAATTTGGGCTCAAAAGACAAAGGATTGAAGTTTGTGAGCTTCAAAACCCTAATTGTCAATGAAAAGGAAAAAGATGATCCTTATTAAATGATTGATTGGGTAGAAACAATTGGTTAAACTTATGGTTAGAAACAAAAGTTGAAAATAATATGAAGTTAACTTAATTTGGGTTGGGATGAATGACTATATATTTAATCTTCCACTAATGGAGGATAAAAAGCAAGTCCCACATGCCCACATGGTTTAATAAATTGGAGACCAATATGTATATATATATATAGCTCCACCACATGTGGTGGAGCTTGATATATATATATATATCAAGCTCCACCACATGCCCCTGTGCTTGACCCAACCCAAAAGAAACCAAAAGGTGTGGGTATCCTAGGTAGGGACTTGAAAAAGGGGGACAAAAAAAAAACAAGGGCTAGGGTAGCTAAATGGTGGACTAACCTTGCACATCAACCCCACCACTCAACCACCATGTTATCATTTCCTCAATGAACATTGTGGCTTAACTCTGTTGGGGAAACCCCATGTGTGTGGTGTGAGAGTCTATATTCTACGGGCAAATTGCAAAGACGAGTTGCAAAATGCGCATTCCACATGTGCGTTTCATTGTCGAAACATTAGGGATGACAAAGAATGTCAAGACATCTCTAAAGCGGAATTAACTTAAGTAGGATTTCGTTGCTAATTACAATATCATATATTGGTGTACATTATGGGTATTATACATTACTTTAATACTTGGTGTACAATATTTGTAAATTGGCTTTCTTTCCCACTAAACAACAAACTCTTTTAAATAAGCTTGAAATTTAATGATGAAATTTTGGGATTTTTTCTTGCAAATTACAATATTTTACATTACTTGGTGTACATTATGAATATTATACATTACTCTGTGTATTGATACTCTTTGCCCTCATCCCTCCCCCATCCCATCCCATGCATTGCAAACTTTTATGAAGAAGGAGGCAATGGCAAAATCGCAAATCATACGTTTCAATTTGCAAGGGTTTGTTGAGAATTCAAACTCAACTAGTTAGGTTTCTTTAGTTACTGGAGTAGGAAAGTAATTAAGTTACTTTCACAAGGTTGAATTACTTTCGTTACTTTTTTAGTTTAAATACCTTGGTGTTGATGGTTTGGTTCTCTTTTCTTCATTACACAAGTTTGTGTATTTCGTGTGACAAGAACCTTGGAGAGTTCTTGATGTTGTGTTTTGTGTTGTGAGTTTTATGTTGTAGTTTCCTTTCAATAAAGATTTATGTTTGCACTTGAGTAGATCTCCTATTTGTTAACATGGTATCAGAGCTTAGGTTGTTTGGTGAGAAAGTTGAAAGAGATCTAAAGCTAGAAAGTCTTTAGAACTAGAGCTTGAGAATCTCTAGTAATATCATAGGAGTTTGTCAAGTGCAAAAGAGAAACGGGGAAAGGAAAGAATGTGAAGAGAAAGAAAAGAAAAGAAAAGAGGTGAGAGGAGATCAACATATCAAAGTTGTGGAAGTCAGATCTTTAAAGCTAGATCTAGAGCTACTATGAAAAGATCTTGGAGTGAAACTTGGAGAGGTTGTAGAAGACTATAGGACGCTTCTATTCTCAAAGTTTCAAAAGAAAAGGATATGTTTTGTGAGAGTTGTGAGCTTTTGAAAACTCTGTGCCAGATCTGGTTTTTTGGTCATATCTCCTTTGTTTAAGCTCTTTTGGGTCTGCAGCTTTGGGATCTTATAGATCATATAGGAATATATGTGTGAGAGAAATTTCATGTCATTTGGATATGTATTGAGAGAGATCCAAGCATCTGAAGTTTCAGTCTCAGTTTTGAAGTCAGTTTCTTTTGAAAGTGATATCTCCTTGTGGTCATCATCAATAGAGCTGAAATTTTGAGAAAATATAGAAGACATATATCTTATGTGTCTTCTAAAATCTCAAGGATTTGGAGTTGCTGAGAGCGAGTTGTAAGTCATTTTGTGTTCAAGTCCCAATTTGAGGTGACTTCAAAGAAGTAGCAAGATCTCTCACTTTATGAAGTGAAATGAGCTGAAATTTTGAGAGAAGGTAGTAGACATAGTGGTCTATGTTTCACCAAAATTTTAATTCGATCCAAGGTCATATGTGTGTGAAGTAGCTTTGCAAAGTTGCTGTGATAGAAGTTTGTTTTGAGAAGACATCAAAGCAAAATTTTGAAGTGGAGCAAATACAACTTGGGAGAGCTTGAAGGAAGGAGTTTGAAGATTGGGAAGTGCAAATACCTTATCAAGACCTTCGTACAAAAGTGTGGTATGTAATCATGTACTTAATACCATACAAAATATTATACGAGATACGAATCTATACGTAAAACCTATGTATAGTATAAATTTTCGTATAATATTCAAGACATACATACATACGCAAGGTTCATCTTGTTCAGCCCTAACCCTAACCCTAATCCTAGAAACCCCAAGAAGACATTGAGTGGTGCCTTGAGAGATGGCAGACGGTCTTTCTCAAATTGCAATTGAGAAACTAGACAAGAATAATTTCCAAGTGTGGAAATTTAGGATTATGAATTTCTTGATGGGGAAAGGCTTCTGGGAATTCATAACTGGTGATGAGAAAGAACCTCCTCTCCCAGAAAACCCCACACAATAACAAATTCAAGCTAATAAAACTTGGCATGAAAAAGCAAAGAAAGTCTTGTATTGGCTTTTTGTGAGTGTGTCTGAATCCATGATTGTGCATATTCAAGATGCAAAATCACCCAAGCAAGCTTAGGATACATTGGTGAAGATGTACAACACTAATACACAAGCCCGCAAAATGCAGCTCAAACAAAAGTTGCATAATCTACAGAAAAACAAGATGAACATCAATGACTATTTTACAAAGGTGAAAAACCTTGCAGATGCTCTTGCATCTATAGGAGCCCCTGTAGATGATGAAGATTTAGTGGCCGTGACCTTAAATGGACTTGGAAAAGACTATAGTCAGTTCCGTACCTCAATTGCAGTTCGAGAAACATTTCCCAACTTCCAAGACTTAATAACACTACTTATAAGTGAAGAGATGAGAATTGTTGGTACTTCATCCAATGGAGGATCACAAGAAAGTGCTTTCTACTCAAATACCAATAGAGGTAGAGGGAGAGGTGGTAAAACCTCATTTCGAGGTCGACCCGGAGGCTCGCATGGTGGACATCAACAACAGGAAGGTCAAGCTCATGGAGGTGGACGAGGAAACTTTGGAGGAAGAGGAAGTCGAAGAAGTCGTGGAGGTCGTGGTGGAAGTCATCGAGGACAATAACCAAATAGCGATTCAAATTGCTATTACTGCGGGAAACCTAGGCACATGGCAAAGAACTGTTATCAAAGGGAGCATGATGCACGAAATGGAAAGCTACAACAAGGGAATTATGCATCAACTAGCAATCAAGGTGATGAGCAACTGTTTGTGATGCAGCACATGGCAAATTCAATGATAGGAGGTGTATCAGACAACAATGTCTGGTATGTGGATTTTGAAGCTTCAAACCACATGACTAGCCATGGAGAATGGTTTAGAGACGCAAAGGATTTGAAGACACCAGGATTTGTGGAAACTGGTGATGACACTACACATCCCATCACACAAGTTGGCAAGGTGCCATTGTCCATGCAAGATGGGCAAACAAAGTACCTGAAAGATGTACTTCATGTTCCAACCATAACAAAAAAATTGGTCTCTGTAGGCCAGATGGTGGAACAAGGTTTACAGGTGACATTCAACCCAAATGGATGTTTTGTGGAAGACATGAAAAACCAAGGCAAATTGATTGCAAAAGGGGAAAGGAATGGACGAATGTTCACCTTAGATGTGAACAT
The DNA here is from genome assembly GCA_963920785.1 of Sphagnum contortum. Lineage (NCBI taxonomy): Eukaryota > Viridiplantae > Streptophyta > Sphagnopsida > Sphagnales > Sphagnaceae > Sphagnum > Sphagnum contortum. The sequence goes on along the minus strand of OY987276.1, from coordinate 22,226,761 downwards.
GCCTGAGGTGAATTCCATGTTATTCACACATGGAAAAGGAACTGGAGACATTGGAATTTAGCACAAGCGAGTTGGCCATGTTAATCTCCAACGTCTTAAGCTCATGGAGAAACAAAAACTTGTTGGAGGTCTTCCCAAATTTGGAGCAGAAGAGGTGATGTCAGAGGTTTGTGAAGCATGCCAATTGGGGAAGCAAGCTAGGCATCCTTTCCCAGCTCAAACAACTCATGTAAGTTCCAAACCTTTGGAAATGATCCACTCAGATGTGTGGACCACGAAGACAGAATCCATTGGAGGATGCAAGTACTACGTGAGTTTCATTGATGACCACACAAGGAAGGTGTGGGTCTACTTCATGAAACACAACGGTGAAATGTTTCAACATTTTTTGAATTTCAAAGCAATGGTGGAGAAGGAGAAGGGTGTGAGCATCAAATGCCTACGGTCCGATGGAGGGGGAGAGTATTTTTCAAATGAATTCAGTGATTACTTGAAAGAGCATGGGATTCAAAGGAAATACTCATGTAGTTATTCCCCACAGCAGAATGGAGTTGTTGAAAGGAAAAACAGGCACATTGTAGAAATAGCACGTGCCATGTTGAATGAGAAGAATTTGCCAAATTACTTTTGGGCTTAAACGGTAGCAACTACAGTCTACATCATGAATCGAACACCCATAGCGATAGTTCATGGCATGACACTTGAAGAAAAATTCACAGGCAAGAAACCTGATGTTTCACACCTCAAAGTGTTTGGTTGCATTGCATACGTGCATGTTCCTGATGAAAAGAGATCAAAACTAGACCCAAAAGCTGATAAATGTATCTTCATTGGATACTCCTCAGAACAAAAGGGATATAGATGTTTCAGCCCTTCCACTCGGAAGTTGCAAGTGAGTAGAGATGTTGTGTTTGATGAGATGGCTAGTTGGTACTCCATTGAAGGTAGCAGAAGATGGAGAAGCTAGAAATGGTGATGTTTCATCAAATGTGGAACAAGAATCACAATTAATTAGTGGACCACAAAAGTCTTCAATTAGTGGGTCCAGTAGCACTCCATGGAAAGGAAGATTAAGATCTTCAAACATTGTACATGGTAGTTCACAAACACCATTTAGAAATTCTCATGTAGATGGTGAATCAAGTGAATCAGAGAAAAGTGAGGGTGAAGAATCAAGAATCACCTCACTTACTACTCCTGGAGTTCGAATGGTCAAGAAAGCTTTGAAAACACTTGACAACAAGATTGGAGTACGAAGATCCACACGAGTCAAGTACCATGTACAAAGACTCACATATGATGGCTTTGTAGCTCATCATTACGCATACATGGTGAGAGTTATACAAGAGGTTGAACCCACTTGTTTTGAACAAGCGGCTGGACATCCTAAGTGGGATAATGCCATGGATGAAGAGATGGCGGCTTTGGATGCGAATGCTACTTGGGAATTGGTAGTTTTACCAAAAGACAAGAAAGCAATTGGGTGCAAATGGGTGTACAAAGTCAAACACAATGCAGATGGATCTGTGAGCAGATACAAAGCAAGATTGGTTGCCAAAGGTTATGCCCAAACGTATGGCATAGACTATAAGGAGACCTATAGTCCAGTTGCCAAAATGACAACTGTAAGAGCAATCATTGTTATGGCAATAGCAAAAGGATGGTCTTTACATCAAATGGATGTAAAGAATGTTTTTCTTCATGGAGATTTATAGGAAGAAGTGTACATGGAACAACCACCAGGTTATGTGGACCAAACACATCTTAATTTGGTTTGTAGGTTGAAGAAATCTTTGTATGGCTTAAAGCAAGCACCTAGAGCTTGGTCAGACAAAATAGGTCAGTATCTTGTCACAAGTGGATTTCAAACATCCAATGCATATTTTTCACTATATGTGAAAAAGATAGATCATGGGATTGCAGTCATAATCATCTATGTTGATGACTTGATTATCACAAAAGATAGTGATGCAGACATCTCTGATTTGAAGAATCTTTTGAAGCAAAAGTTTGAAATGAAGAATTTGGGAAAGTTGCGTTATTTCCTCGGCATTGAGGTAATCCATTCTCCAAAAGGGATATGGTTACTACAAAGGCAATATGCCCTGAACAAATTGTCTGAATATGGGATGACGGGTTGTAAACCCATTTCAATTCCATTGGAGCAAAATGTGAAGTTGAGTGCAGATGAAGGAGACCTCGTGGAGGATACCACTATGTACAGATGCATAGTGGGGAGTTTGATTTACATGAGCATCACAAGGCCAGATTTGAGTTATGCAGTTGGAGTGGTGAGTCAATTCATGCAAACACCACGAAAGCCACATTTGGATGCAGTGAAGCGCATACTGAGGTACATAAAACAAACCTTGCAGTGTGGAATTTTTTATGAAGCCAAAAGCCAGTTACAAGTACATGGATACACGGATGTTGATTGGGCTGGCAATGTTTCTGATAGAAGATCAACCAGTGGTTTCATGTTTTATTTTAGAAGTGGTGCTGTTAGTTGGAGCAATAAGAAACAACCAACAGTTGCATTATCAAGCACGGAAGCATAATATAGAGGTGCAGCAATTGTTGCATGTGAAGTAGTTTGGTTACAAAAACTATTCTCAGATTTGGGACAGTCAGTGGATGCTCCTGTTGTCATCTATTGTGATAACATTAGTAGCATAATACTTACTAACAACCCGATCTATCATGCTAGGACAAAGCACATTGAAGTGCACTACCACTTTATTAGAGAAAAAGTTCTAGCAAAAGAAATTGACCTTATTCATGTCAGTACCGAAGATCAAGTTGCTGACATTTTCACAAAGGCTTTAGGTACAGACAAGCTAAGGAAGTTTGGAAAAATGCTTGGTGTACTAGAAGTGGATTTGAGCTTAAGGGGGAGTGTTGAGAATTCAAGCTCAACTAGTTAGGTTTATTTAGTTACTGGAGTAGGAAAGTAATTAAGTTACTTTCACAAGGTTGAATTACTTTCGTTACTTTTTTAGTTTAAATACCTTGGTGTTGATGGTTTGGTTCTCTTTTTTTCATTACACAAGTTTGTGTATTTCGTGTGCCAAGAACCTTGGAGAGTTCTTGATGTTGTGTTTTGTGTTGTGAGTTTTATGTTGTAGTTTCCTTTCAATAAAGATTTATGTTTGCACTTGAGTAGATCTCCTATTTGTTAACAGGGTTTTAATTTACAATTAAACACATTGTGGTCACTAGACCTTAAATTCTACTATGAATTCATTAGTACGTGACCAAGATGTTTGACCTTACTATGGATTTACCCTAAACCCTATTATGTCAAGTGGTCCCTAAATCTTAAATCATACTATGAATTACTATTGGACAATGGGTGCCAAAACAATACTGCCTTTAAAAGATTATTTGTTCCATGGTTGTTTTACTCCTATAAGGTCTTTAGGTCTTGATTATGTAGGTCTTCAATGATTAGGGGAAATTTGGTTGGATATCATTTGCTACAAAAAAAATAATTATAAGTAATTTTTGTTGTTTACAAGCTTTCAAATTTTTCAAGTTTTGTTTGTATTATTTTATTATTTCCACTTCTTTTGAAACAAAACTATATGGGGGAATCAAATCTCAATCTATAAAGGCCCTACCCATTGCAACAAAAAACTTAACATGCACAAAAGAAAATATTCGTCCTAAATCCTCAATGTAAAAACAAATGCCAATTCATGTTTCCTAAAGGCTCAAAAGAGGGTTGGAACTTGATTGAAGGTTTAAATATCATCATATCCAAAATAGCATGGATCATGTAAACAAAGGACAACCATAGAATTCACATTCACCTTTAAGCTTCAACAACATATTGAATTTCATTTCCTTTCCAATTCTAAAAGCAAAGTTTTGGATGGTGAAGAATTTTTGATTAAACATTCGAATGACTAGGTCCAAATGTTCTATCAATCAATTCCTTAATTTTTTATTTTCATAAAGGTGAATGTAGAAAAAACATTGTTTATCCTTTACTGAACTAATCACTTGCACCATTACAAGTTCAACCAACTTGATGTCCTTAAGGATTTTGTGTTAAAAAATCTATGATGGAAAAAGGGTTGTCCATAGCTTGGTAAACGAGTTGATATGAAATGGTTTTTACATCACCAATTTAACATTGTTCTTCATGACACAAGGGAGTTTGTTAAATTGTCCATGAACAAAGTTAGACTATCACTCCAAATCCCAAAAAAACATGTTGCACATTCAACATCAAGGGTATGCTACACCAATCTTGGACAATATAACCATGCACACTTGCACAACTTGCATTATCCATGGAAATAACCTCATCACAAGTTAAGGATACAAAGTTGGCTTTTTAAATATCAATTTTAATGGCCTTTTTCACTTCATTGTTTATGTGTTCTACCATTTCCCAACTAACTCAAAAAAAGGATTGAAATTTTCATAATCCATCATTCACCTTTAATCAAAAGACTAAAAATATAATCAAATTGAACAAGTTTCCATTTGTCTTCCATTATTTGACCAAGATCAAGCTATTGGAAAACAATTGTGATTGATAACTAAACATAAGCAATTTTATTTTTCGCATGCCCGCATTTTGGATCCATAGACCACATACCATCAAAAGCTTTCCTTTAACCTATATGTTTTTCAATGGAATCCCACTTAGCCACCAAAACCTTTTTTTTCCTCAATTTTAAAACAAACACAACATTTGATAAAAATAACCATGACAACTTCATTGAAGATGGGATATGTCCATGGCATTTTCAAAACCCAAACATCCTTGAACTTGCAATTCACATCAATATCAAAAGTTTTCTTTTCACTTTTTGGGATTATAAACATGCACATCTTCAACAATAACAAGGTTAAGGTTTTCAAAAGGTTTAAAAAATCAAGGAATTGTGTTACAATTTTGAGGTGGAATAGTTGTCAATTCAAGGTTTTGCAAGTAGCATCTTTGTTCACCCATGTGACTAGATTCAAGTACATAAAAACAAACATGCTTGGTAAAGGCAAGGGCTTTTCTTGGGACTTGACCACCAAAAAATATTTAAAATTGAAATTATTTGGAACTTATAATTTGAAACAAAAAACTCAAATGCACATAGTAATGTAAGTCGTTATAGTTTGTAATTTTGTAACATCTCAAACAAAAATGCGGTCACATTGTGTGCCCATTGCCAACAACTTCACATTAAAAAATTGAACCAAACCTTAAAGGTTTCAAGTCACAATTAATTGATTAGTGGTTCACTTCCACTTGCACCATGTGTACCTACAACCCTAATGCTTAATGGTTCACACAAGAAATTTGACTCACTACATAATTCCACCTATGACTTTAATAAATGAAGAGCCTAAGCCCTAGAGGTCTTAAGAATCAAGGCATGTCTCATTGGTGTTGGAGTTAATGGTGCATTTTAGTGAATTAACATTCAACAGTGGTAGTACACATCATAAACCACACATAAAACTCATGAGTATTAAAATTCCTAAATGCACACATAGGTCTTAGCCCTTGAACACCATGAATCTTGATCTTTGAGTTTTGACTCCTAACTCCTAAACATTTTTTAAAAAAATCATTGAACAAAAAAATTCAAAGAAAAAAACTTAATGTTGATCCTTGTCAATGTTGTTGAAAATTTGGGATTGAATAATGTGAATCACTACAACAAAAGGTGTCCATGTACACCAAGTGATTTCATTAGATTTTGAGTGAATTCACTAGTCTAGTGAACAAGGACTAGTGAACTAGACCCACATTTTGTAGTAATGAATGCACACATAAAACACAAAAGCAATTCAAAAATCTGGAAAGTCGAAAATCAAAATCGAAACTATTTCAATAATAAATATTAATTCACAAGTGTGAATGTACACATAAAACAAAAAAGTAATTTGAGAATCCAAGGACTACGATTGCATCAACGAATATGAATATAAACATTAGTACATTGCTACCAAATAATGAGATGCACAAGTTGACTACAACAATTGACAACTAAATAATGAAATTCACAAGTTAGGAACAATAGGCTTCAATGATGAAACTCACAAAGGTGGGAGTTAAACTCATTAGTCATTGCACACATAAACACAAAACAAACACACAATTGGGAACATCAATTGTCGAAATAAAATTCCAAAAAAATTGCATTTCAAAATATCAATGGACTATGGGGACATTCTTCAAAAAGTAACAGCCATGGGCCATATTCAATGTTCATTGTTCAATGGGCAACAATAATGACTCCTAACTATTAAGTAGGTCAAGCAAATCACAAATTTTAATTAGATTACATGAACATTGAACAATGAAGACTTTTAAATGATAGGCATTTAAAGATTCACGAATTAAAACTTAATTCAACCTCCAAGTTTACTAGTCCATGATCAAACTATTGTTGAAATTTGAACATTGAACCACCATTCCATCATGACATCACCTTGTCTTACAACATTCCATTGCAACATCTTTAAAGGTGTTTTATGTGTACATTCGCACTTGATATTCCTATTATTTTCAACATCTTTAAATCTATTAAAGAAGTGCCATGTTGAAAGGTTGAAAAATATTTTAGAATGCACATCGATTTATTGCCAAATGCATCATTATTGTCATCTAGACTCCTAGTCCTTGCAAGTTGCAACGTTTCAAAATGCACATCAACACTAGACACATTCATCGTTTAACATTGGGCAAGTGAAACAAGTTTTGGGAGGAAGGACATCACAAGCTTGCCCCTTGTATATATGTCTGTGTGCTTTTACAACATTTAAAAGATGTGTTCAAGGTTACGTGTTAGGGTTTAGTTGATCAATCATTGACATGATGTTGTAATGGCATAATAATATAATGATCAATCACCATATTGAGTAACAATGCCATTACAACATCATATCAATCATTGTATTAACACTTTGTTAGCAATTAACTTTGAACAATTGTTAAAATATTATAAAAACACATATATGTAGGACAAAATTGTGATGGAAGGTTTAGTGAAAACTTGTTTGAAATAGGGGGTTAGGGTTTTGATATCAATAGTCCTTAAGGTGAAGATCTAACAATCCATTTAAAAATAAATTGCGGCTATTGCAAATAGACATTTTCCTTTGGCAAGAAAGAGGTGAAATAGGAGCATTCATTGTTTACACGATGACGATATTGAAACATTTTTATGAGATATTTGCAAATTTTTATATTTTTCCAAATTAAAAAACCCTTTGTGATTCACTAGCCCAATATGCAAGCTGGGAAAAACAAATTTCACTCAAAAAAAACATTGCTACTAACCATATTCTATTAAAATGTTTGACTTTCATTGGAAAACACAAAAGCAATTGTCAAGGTTTGCCCTATTAAATGTAAGTAGTCAATAAAATAATTATAAAGTGCAGGGAAATGCATTTAACAAGTATAACTTCAAAATCAAAAAAAATCCAGGAAGCATATGAATTTGAAGGTCAAAAGAATGTGTCTTAGTTTGAAAGGCACCATATGGTATAAATTGACTTGAATAAATACTTGGATCATCCTAGATAACTTCACACATAGTCTAACCTAAAGTGCAATCTATAGAGAAAAATGTAATTCCATGGACTAGATTCTTCTAACATTTTGCACACAATATTTAGCTATTTATAATTCCAAGAAATTTTGTGAACCTCCCCAAACACCGGCTTGTGTTTCATATGACTGCTTGTAGTTAAAAATTCCATGAATAGTCATTATTTTTCTTCTTAAGTAAAAGGCTAGTCTTGCAATAAACAAAACATCTTCCTTCTCTTTTCAAAATGAAAACACAAAGCAACCATTGGACACCTAAACCATGTGCATATTCTCCATAGCAAATGTAATACTTGAAAAAGCTCCCATCTCTCATTTTCCCATTGGCAAGAAACCAAAAATAAAAAAGAAAAGAACATGAGGTTCAAGTCTCAAATATATATGATTTCCTATCACAAATCTTCCTCTAAAGCAAAAAAATATAGGCCTACATAATGAGTAGTCATTAGGGTCTCCTACACTAGGCCATCTTGATTCATATATTAAAAAACCCCAAGCCCACACCAAGAAACTATAAGCCTCTTGAATTCAAGAAGCTTAAGGTTGCCCATCCTCTTATCCAAAAGGTTATAACCAAATGTATCCCCTTAGTAAAAAAGACCAAATACAAAAAGATTGGTCCAAACCTCAATGTCAAGAATTCAAAGCCCAAGTCTAAAAGACTCAATCTTTATATGTGAGAAAAACTTTGGCACATGTTGCATAGGCCTAGCTTGGGCCACTTTCATGCACAAAACCCCAAGTATAATGTAAAAGACCTACACCCAATGTCAAAAGTTTAGTCCTAACTAAAAAAGGCCATGGATTTTATACCTTGGTTTTTTAAAAAAAAATCTCAAGCTAATCACATGGGTATTTTCGTTGTCGAAAGTATCCATGTTTTTTTAAAATGAGAGCATATTTATGCTCGTTGATGGAAGAACAAAATATCTAGGGACCTATGCGTTCCCTAGATATGGAAACCTAAAAGTATTTTTTAAAACAATTGCACCCACTCTTGTTTCAAAGCTCTACCAAATGCATCCAACTTGGATGCATCGATGGTCAGTTGAACAAAGTGATGACAATGCTTGGGTACTTTCGGCAACAAAAGTACTTGACTTGGAATAAAATAGAAGATCCTCTTTCAAAGCGTTATTGCACTACAATAAAAGCTCCCCTTACCTCATGCAAGCACATGTTGTTGAAGGATGTTTGATTTCAATGACCTTGGATTTAAGGATCCAAGGAGCAAATTGTGTTCACTAGTTTTAGAGCTTGCAACAAACATAAAAAAAACTATAGAAAACATGTTCCTATCTTGGAACTCTTGCAAGCAAATGGGAGGTGAACAACTTCTATTGAATGGGAACGCTCGTGTTCTTCCAATCCTACATATGTCGACCATAAAGATCTAAGCTTCATGAGCTTGATTTTGGGGACCAGATTAGACGGAAAAAAAAAAAAAAAAGATTTGAACTCCTTGGATTTGTGATTCTGAAAAAAAAAAAAAAAAAAAAAAAAAAAAAAAAAAAAAAAAAAAAAAACTGAAACTCCTAGAAGCAAACAAAAGCTTAAAGGCTACAAGGGAGAAGAAGTGAGCCTTTTTCTCCTCGTGGATGCATTCAAGAAAACCTAAAAAGACAAATGTAGAAAAAAAAAAGATGGAGACAAGCTTGTGCTCATGTCCCTTATCTACTATAAATGATCTCAAGTGGCACATCTAGGTCTTGTCGCAATGTTGAAGATTGTCAAACCAGATCCCCCCCTACAAGAGAAAACCTTGAAAAGAAATGAACCTAAGCTCAAGTTTCTTCCAGGACTTCGTGAAAACCAAACCTTGGATCTTGAAACTTTCAAGAGAAAATAAAAGAAAAAAATGCAAAAAGGCTGCATTCTCCCCGCTTATGGATCAACAATAGCACTCTAACATTCATGGACATAGAGAAAAAAATGAAGAAAAAATAATCCAAAATTCCTAAAAGTTCACTAGGAGCTCACCAAAACTTGGAGGCTACAAAGGAAAAGAAGCAAGCCTTTCTCTCCCTATGGATGCATTCAAAAAAACCTAAAGTACAAGGGAAATCTAAATTAGAAGTAAGAAAAAATAAATGGAAATGAGCTTGTGTTCACATCCTTCATCTATTGCAAGCAATCTTAGGTTGCACATTCGGGTCCTACCATGATGTTGAGGACCTTCAGACCAAATCCCACCCTGCAAGAGTAAACTTTGAAAAGAAATGAGCCTGAGCTCAAGTTTCCTCCAAAAGCTTTTGTGAGAACCAAACCTTAGATCTTGAAACTTGCAAGAGAAAAAATAAAGGAAAAAAATGCGAGAAGAACTACACTCTCCTTGCCCATGGATTGACAAGAACATTTTAACATTCAAGGATATAAATAAATTTTAAAAAAAACACAACATGCCGCTTACCTTTAAGTGCGGCTACAAGCGCGCTTAAGTAACAATTGTTGAATTTTGATGATGGATAAAAGGTGAAGTTCAAGGCTCCTTGCCTTTGGAGGCCTTCGAATTACAAGCAACAAAAACAACCTAAAATAGTCCGAGCTCTTTTCACTCTCTTCTAGCTGACCTCTTGTAAGCACCTATAAATAGTTGGCGAAGGAGCTATGGCGAAGAATATAAAACCTTTTGTTGACCTCCCTCAAGCGTGTACAAGGAGGAGACCAACAAAATCGGAGTGGGAGTTTCAAAAAATAAAAAAAGAAGGTATTTTCGTTGCAAGAGGTACCCCAACAAGTCAGAACGATCCAAGAAGGAGAGCACTTAGAAGTAAGAAAGTTCCTCCAAAGTGCCTAATTACTACTAGAAAACTTGTCATTTGCAACTAGTCACCATGCAACTGGCATGCAACTGATTATTGTTTACAACTATCTTAATTATGTTTACAACTACAAATTTGGTATTGTATAATTTTTGGGCTATACGGTTGTGTGTGCAACTAACATGCAACTAAATGTGTACAACATGGACATGTGTCATTAAAATAATTGCCTAAACTTATACATACTTAAATTATTATATTTAATATATTTACATAGGTTATATATAATAGAGTTATGTACCTCTTGTACTAAGTTTAACCCCATGCTAACTTAAGCTAGCCTAAACTAACATAGGCTAAGTGAATTAAAAAGTTAAATTAACCATGGCTAAATTAAGAAAAATTAAATTAATTATGGCTAAAATAAATTAAACTAAATTAAATTTGGCTAAATTAACCATAGTTAAATTAAGTTAAGCTAAAATAATTATGGCTAAATTAAATTAGGATAAAATTAAACATGGCTAAATTTATTAGGCTAAAATGATTATGGTTAAATTAAATTAAGTTAAATTAACTATCGTTAAATTAAGTTAAACCAAACTAATTATGGCTAAATCCAATTTGGCTAAACTAAATTACACTATATTAATTATGGCTAAAATAAATTAAGCCAAATTAAACTAGGCTAAAATAAATATGGCTAAATTAAATTAGGCCAAATTAATTATGGCTAAATTAAGTTAGGCTATAATATTTATTGCTAAACTAAATTAAGCTAAATTAAATTAGGATAAAATAAATATGGCTAAATTAAGTTAGGTTACAATATGTATGGTTAAACTAAATTAGGCTAAATTTTAAAATGGTTAAATTAAGTTAGGCTAAATTATGCTAAATTAAATTAAATTAAACCATGGTTTAAATATGTTTTATTTTATTTTATTTTGGAAGAAAATGAAAATTGATTTATTTTTTTTCGAAATCAATTAATATGATTATTTTAAATTTTATTATAAATAATCATAATCATTAATTATAATTTTATTATAATTACAATGATAATCAATTATATATATATATATATACTCAATAGGTATTATATATTTAAATTTTATTATATAAAATATTAATGTAACTAGGTTACACTAATTAACCTACAAGTATATAAACATCCTAAGTTAATTATTAATTTAAGCTAGATAATAATATTAAAATCATATTTTTATTAATCATAATTATTTAAAATATCCTATAGTCATCTTTTCAGTGCAAAAGAAAAGGAATAATGAAAAACTAATAAGAAGAACAAGCTTTTCAACTTACAAAACGTTTCGTTTTTTTTTTTTCCTTTGGACCCCTCCTACTTTCAAACCTCATAACTTTCTTATTTCTTATTCATTTTAAACGATTTAAAGTGCTATAGGAGCGCCACCTGAAGTCCTACAAATCACATTGGAACTATAATAGCAACAAAACAACATAAAATGAAATTTCTGGGTGTTTAAGAACCGGCCTTTGTAGTGTTCAATAAGTTTTTTTTTTGAGTTTCGACCCCCTTTACTTTGGGGGGCCATAACTTTATCATTTCTAATATATTTTCAACGATTCTTAGTGTATTAGATGCGCCAAAAGGAGGGCTTTAAGTTTGTTTTGGACACCAAAAGTAACAGAGCGCTCCCTTGGCTGGTATAATCTAATATAGTAATTGCATCTAATGTGCAACTAGGTTAGGTTGGTTCATGAGGTTTGCAATGGAATGTTTTAACCCATATTCTTTGGATTCGAATTCTATTTTGCTCAGTATATAAGTAGGAGCAATAGATACATAATAGGCAAATCTTATTGCCATTAGGGATGAGTGAATGAAAAATGCTTGACCTTTATGAAATGGTTAAACCTAAAAATAAAATCGGATTATTTTAAACCAACCTACATAACCTAAGCCTAGCTACTTTTAAACATACTTGCATACCTAATTAAACCTACTTAACAAGATTAAATTATTACCTACTACCTATATGCCACGTGTCAACATATTATTAACCATAAATAAGACGATTTAAATTTCATAGATTAATATTTAATTTTTAAAAATAGGTGGGTTTTGATTGCCACGTGTCACCATATAATTGGGGTTGAAATGAACACGTGTCAAATGGTGGTTGAACATTCCATGGTGTGCCACATGTCATCATCTTAATGGCAGAAACTTTAATAAGTGAGATTAATCCAATGAATTTTTAATTTTGAAAACACAAAAAATTCAAATAATGACACGTGTCCACAAGCTAGTTGTTTAATTTTTAACATGTGTCATATTTTAATTAGTTGCATTATAGTTGCAAGGAAAGTTGCACATAAGGTGCAACTACATTGGATTTGTATGTATGTACGAACATGCATATGAACATTGTATATACATGTTGCATACATACTATCGCATGCAACTGAATGTCTTATGCAACTTGTCTTATGCAACTACACAAATTTGCAGTTGCATGTGTCGCATGCAACTGGATTTTAGTTGCAAAACCCAAAATTTCTATTAATGCAATGGGTTTTTGGTTAAGGTCCTCCCTCCTTACTATCGAACCTAGGGAACTTTGACCTTTAAGCTCCATGGTTATGAACTTTGAGCTCCCTATGTACTTTTGGGGGGGGAAAAAAAAAAGCTAGTATGTGCGACCTCTGGGAGTAAGAAGGCAATCGAGATCATCACAAGTTTGGGTACTTTTGGCGCCAAAAGTACTTGAGTGGGAATGGCACATGGGTGAAGTCCTTCTTTCATGTAATAGATGTTTGCATATGGAAGAACCTTCTGTGGTTGAAAAAATTAGATATAAAGAAAGAAAAGAAAAAAATTGAATATAAATTGAGCCTTAATTGTTGTCGAAGTTTCTTCAACCAAACTAAACAAGAAGGTGATTTGTTTATGTGCTCCTTTCTTGGATAGAAGAAACAAGCACGATAGCACAAGGACCCCTTAGCTTTGACAGGGTGTAAAAAGATAAAAAATAAAAAATCAAGACAAATGTGTGAAAAATTCTGGTGTTGGAAAAGGTTTGCGTGGCTACCTTTGGCAATATAAGTTGCTTGAGCGGATAAAAAAACATCACAGTTCAAAAACTTCAATAAAATGAATCAGACAAATTTTTACCTCCTGAACATTTTTGGTTATAACCTACAAATCAAAGGAACAATATTTTAAACTAAATGAAGCCTTGAAAAAAATGTTGAAAAGAAACCCTAATCCTTCTGACTCACTTGAAAATCCAAGTTCAAGAAGGCAAAATTATGAAACAATGCAATAGAAAATTAAAATTTATTTTTTCCTCAAGTTCTTCATAGTGTTACAATTGCAAGGATCTCTTACAAGCTTGTGTCATTGCATTCGTCTTTCTGAGCTTGTCCACATGTGAGAATGTCTTTGTCTTCTTGTAGCACTAGGTCTCACCTTTCTAACTTCTTCTTATTGCATTTACAATTTCAAATATGATTACTAGCTACATGAACCCTAATATTGTTATTTATATTCTTTGGCATTTACCTTCCAAGTTAACATTGCTATCTTCTAGCTTACTAGAGGTTTTGTGACTTTCTTTCTTTTACCAATTCACTATAATAAAAATTTCCATATCTTATGGTGATTCGTGGACATATACGACCCGATTTCCTAGTTTTGTCAACAAGTTTTATGTACAGTAAATATTAATGTGTTATCCTCCTAAACCCTATAATGCCTCTACCCTAATCAATATACATGGGCTAATCTTTTATGTGCGATGTCTCTAGTTTTAAAGCAATAATCATTTAAATTGTTTTTCACAAAATTTAACCCTCGAAGGCCATCTTTTTTCAGAATTTAAATTAACTAATATTAGTGGAAAATAAAATTTACTTCAATTTTTTTTTCGAAGAATACTTTGGTTAGTCCTAATGTGCAATATATTTAACACCAACCATGAACATTCTCTAATTTTTAAGGTGGAAATCTTGATGACATTATGACTAATAGAGGTTGGGAGACACACCCTTACTTGACTTGTCTACTAAGTAGAATAACTCCTTCCAAAATAGATAAATTTCCATAATATTGTTTTCCCAAAGGTAGTTGCCAAAATTATTTAATACCTCCAAATGAAAATAAAGTAAAAGTAGCACTATTCTTATTTGGCACTTATTCAAGTGTTAGGGCCTCAAGCACTTTCCTTTATTGAACCTTTTTTTATTTTTATGGTTTGACAACTTCATGTGAATTTTCCTTTTGACCATGACCAACTTCCTCCTTGGAACATATTAATGGTGTTATGATGTGTTATGCTACAAAGATTCCTTTTGTAATCATCCTAGCAATTATGCTTATACTCGCATTTCCATGTTATCATTTTTAGTAAGAAATCTTGCCAATTAATAACTGGTAAGAACTGCTTTCTCATACTGAGATGAACCTGCATTGAAGTCCACATAACTAATATTTTTCTAGCAATGTTTCTATTTATGTATGTATTTGGACCATTCTAGGTATGTTTCGTCAATTTGCATACATTAAATGGGAAAAACTATAGTTCCAAGATAAACATTATAAACATATTTTTGCGCCAAATGTATAAAGGATGCAACTTCCAAGAGCACCAATAATAACGTACTTTTGTCACATATTTATATCAAATTGCATCATACGTACGTTTTTCCACTATTTCATGTATGTAATAGTTTGTTAATTAGTTGTCAACTGCTTTTGGTTCACATTTTTAAATTATTACATCCCAAAGGTATCAACTTTCGGGATTGAGGTTTATGGTGAAAAAAAATTCAACTTTCAATTTTTGTAGTATCAAATTGGAAAACTTTTCTTTTTTCAAATGATTTGAAATTAATTTTATGTCCTTCAATGTTTTGGTTCCTTTTCATTCCTTGATAATGTTAAGATGTATTAAGTTTTATTCAATTCATTAATGGTTTAATTATATTTCTTGGGCATTGGGAGGATTTCAATACCTTCTGAACTCTACTATGTTATTAATTTATCAATGATCGCATAATAATAAATTATTTTCGAGTAAATGAAGATATCTTTTCTCCCTTCTCATGGTTGCATGTTGTAATACATAATAGTTCAACATATGTTTTTTTAGTACTCCTTTTCCCACCACTTCTTTTATTTTCAAACCAAAATTGATGGCTACTTTTCATGCAAAAGGAAAACATGATTTGTCGCAACCCTAGCTTTGGGCTCGCGACCAAGGCAAGGGGTTGCAAGGTTGCAAGCCAAGAGGAAGGAAGCTCGGGATTCTAGGCAAAGGCATGGCAAGGTTGTAAGCCAAAAGGAAGGAAGCCCGGGAGTGAAAGCAAAGGCATTGGAAGGGTGCGGGCCAAGAGGAAGCCCGGGAGTCACCACACACTCCCGGGAGTTTAAAGAAGTGCGAGGGAGTGTGAGGGAGTGAACATTCACACTCCCAAGGCAACTCCCATTTTGGGAGAGGGAGTCCCGTGGACTCCCGAAACTTCAGAGGGCGAGTTGAAGGGTCAAATCTCAATAGATTGTTGCGCTCTTGGTACCATTAGAAAGCTCTTGGAACGTAGATGTCTAAAATGGGCTCGCATTGCTAATTTGAAGATCTAAAACACAAGTTATGGCCAAAAGAAGGGCCGGGAGTCAAATTGGCAGTTTGACTCCCGACCACTAAAAGTCGAGAATCGATCTCTTCCCAATGTCCGATTTGAGAGTGCGACACGGCGTTGGAAAGCTCTTGACAAGAGCTATAACTTTGCTTCAGACCTCGTTGCGATCAGACTCTATAGTCGGGAGATATCGGCGTCCAAAGTTCCGGGACTCCAACCCGGCACAATTTCGGGACTCCAACTTGAGAGTCCCGGGAAAAATGGCCATTTGGATGTAGTCCTTGCCGCGAGTTGCAAAGTATACTATAGGGGGGAAGGTGGTGGCTTCCCCCAAGTCCGGGCCGTGGTGAGTCTTGTGTGTCCGTGTTGCCCGTGGCTCGTCCTAGCACCAAAGGTGCTCCAATTATGCACTAACCACTTTGTGTGGGTTGTGTGCAGGCCCGTGTGAGTGAATAAGCTTGTCAATTCTTCTTAGTCCCATCCCGGAGCTCCAACACGCCCCTCTACCCCTCCAAGTGTTGTGAGCTAAGGAGCGGCTCCAAGTTCCAACTCCTTCCGCATTGCCGCATACTTGGACCCTTAAGTGGGTCTACAAGGAACTTGGGAGTGCGTTATGATTTCACAATGTTGGTGGGAGATGAAAAATTTATTCAGGTCACGAGAAAATGCCTTTGTGCAATGTTTGGTTTCTTGTTGGGATCAATTCATGTTTCCAAGGATGTTGCGTGTGGACACAATAATGTTGTCATCAGTTCTATCTTCCAATTAGTCCCATCATCCGGCCCCCGAGGATTGCAATGGACGGTTAATAATGGCATGTATCAAATAGTTGGCGAAAGCTTGGTTAGGAATTCACAGGATACAGTTCTCACATTGGCCTGACCACTTTCGTTGTTAATTGTGTTATTCTAGTAATCAAAATCAAGATTAATCATGATGACTAACCAATGCACTATAAATCCTCAAAGCCAATTCAAGAATCAACATTTGTTGACCTTGACAATTCATTCAACAATGATGGGAACTTTGGTTCGGTTCTAACGTAACTTATGCTTATGAACAAAAGACTTTTGTTTCACAAGGGCCAAATGAACCCATGTGTTGGTGTTACCAACTTTGGCAAGTGTCGTTCGTAATTTTGTGGATTCATTAAAGGTGGTGTCCCAAATTCGGCATACTTCTAATGAGTTGAAGCCTTTGGATTATGTGATAATGAGAATTGAAGTAATCAATTTTCTCCCCATGAAGTTTGATGGTGACGTGTTGTTTGAGCTCCCCCTTGTCTACACGCTAATGGGAGTTTCCAAATAGATGTAAGGCATGGATAAAAAATATGATGGTCATGCTTAGTGCAAGGTGAAAACGACCGACATTAAAAACTCTTTTGGTTTGGGCTTTGGAAGTGTTAAATGTTTGGGCCATCTTTGGTGCCACAACGACTCTTGTTCTACGATTATGTGATCTGGTGTTCGCAATGAAGTTGATTGGAATGATGATTCGTCCTAAGTTCCTATTATTAGTGAAATTTTCTCGCCTCTCCTTCTTGGGTGAAAGCACACTACATCCCCCAAAAATTATAATCACAAAAGTAGAAATTCTACATTTGGTTTTTTTGGGTACATGTGGAGATCACATCTTGGATTTTTTTGGTTCATTTCAAGTATATTACATTAACTTTACACTTAAATTAGTTTATTATAAAAAAAACTCAAACAAACATTCGCAAACTTGAACATATGAAGTATATTTGTGTTGAAAAAATACACATCACAAAGTATGAAAAATTACAAATATACTTCAAAATTAAGGTTATGGGTGGAGTTTTGTAATGATTTTTTTGGTGGTGAGTGATATTGATGTACATGAACTAAATTTAAAACCACTTAAAAGTTTGTAATTTTTAATTGAAAATCCATTTGAAAATGTGTTTTTTGCACTTCTTGAGCAATAAATGCATAATGAACTCTTATTTTTGGGAAAAAAACCATTACCTTAAGAAAAAGGAAAAGATTTCATAGGTGGGAATTGTATTATTTTTTCATTTTGCTTTGCTTTGGTAATGTGTCATGAACCATAAGCATGAGGCCGTATGGCTGTTGAAAATATGTATGTTTTATATTTTATGCACATTGATTTTATCCAATTCTCTTCATCCAACCATTGGGTCAACCTTAACTTTGATTCAAAATGAACTTTGAATTCCAAAATATTGTCATGTACATTTTAAAGTTCTTTTTATTATGTTTAGGGTTTCCAAAATATGTCATCAAGATTTCACTTTACTACACACCTATTATATTTATTATCTTCATCTTCACACTCTCTCACACTTCTCTTGGCCCGCACCCTTGTAACCTTTTTTTGCCTTGGTCGCAAGCCCAAGGTTAGGGTTGCGACACTTATGACACCGTACATCATGACATTACATGTCACGACAGTTGTCATGCTCGTAAGCACGACCTCATACATGATGGCCAGTTATAGGCATGCCCATCATGTCTTTTAGGGTTAATGTACGTTCTTAGGTGACTATATTTTATTAGGTGCGTAGGGTTTCAACTTTTTGGTGGTTGTGTATAAGGCCAAGCCCTTCCCTTCTTCTTTTAGTTTTTCTAAAAAAAATTTGTTAAGAAGAATTTCTTTCATAGTCAAACATGATTTCTAAATGCTCATGGCAGCCATTACATGGCCACCGTTTACATACACTACATGTTCTTTCTTTCTTTGCAACTTAATATACATGAGAATTTCATTTCAACTTCCTTTTGTGCATTACGACACCGTATGTCACAACATTACACGTCATTACAACTCTAATTCCCAAAGTGGGAGTTCACTTGGGAGTGTGGGGGTTCATTCCCTCACACTTTCCTACACTCTTGGGAGCATGAAATGTGACTCCCGAACTTCATTCGTGGCCCACACCTTTGCAAGCCCTTGAATTGGTCGCAAGCCCAAGGTTAGGGTTGCAACATTATGAATGAGAACTGGGAAGCCCTCTTGTGAACAATTGGACTACCCTACATCTCCATGGGGTGTAGAGTTCCATGAAAAGAATTCGACTCACAAATGGGAAAAAATTACATGATCGTGCTTATGCAAGTCACCTTATGGTCCAAGGGGCAAAGTTTTCTTTTATTTGACATATCCAAATACCTCTTCACCTTCCAAGTGTGGTATCTTTGAGGTATATGAAGAACCCAGAGCTAATTTAACAACTACAATAACCATTTGTCACCACACTGGTTCACCCTACATTATCGTAATTCATTCGCACCAATCCTTGAAACGACCATTGTGAAAGAAAACATAATATAATATTGATTACCTTAAAGCTTGCACATAACCATTTGAGGTGGCGACATATAAGCAAACATTTCTTTTCCCAAATGTTGTGAATGATTTCCAACAAGTTACAAATCAATGTCTGCTTCTTCCGCTAAGGGGAATTTTTGCATTTGCATTCAAGAAATGGATTTAAAGCAAAATATGAATAATTTTTCCCAATGTACGAAGTGGTGCAGAAAGAACAGGAAAAAATAGTTTCAATGTACAGAATGGTGTTAAAACCTCTTACATCTAGCATGAATCCTCCCCATTGCCTCACTCGAAAATGCCAAAAGTTCAGCCAATTGTTGAACTCGAGAATTGCACCTTCGGCAATAGCCCCAGAAAGGTACCACCAAGAGTGGATTGCAACATAGTAAACATCAATTTCTTCTAAGGATTTTGTTTTCTTATAATCATAACAAAGAGCATTGTGCCAATCTTGGAACTTCAAAGCAATGAGTTACTTTGTGTGCATGTTTGGTGATTTTAATGTCCTCTAACTGCATACTACAAATAATAGTAGCTGACATTACTTTGCAATAGACATGGCCATAGATATGGCAAGCCATGGTCGTGCAACCTTGAACATGTTTGACATGATCAAACATCATCCAAGAATTTTCCAAATCACCACCAAGTTGCATCCGCTTAACTAAATCAACTCTACAACCATCGCCTTCAACTAACATTTTGCAAAGATCAAAATTTCGACCATCTGTTGCCCAGGAAAACAATTATTTTGAATGTAATCATAAGGAGTCATGGATTTGAATATGAGGATGGAATCAAAGGAGCCCATGTTCCGCGAGTGATGCTTGAATGATGATATCAGGTTACAAATGTTAGGAGAACACAAAAGAACAAACATTAACATGGTTTGATTGAGTTTTTCACCTTTTAAAAGCTCCATAGGAACTTCCCCATTCTCATTGAAGAAGTGATGATACAGAAATGTTTTACTCATAACTAAGGATATTGCAAAGGATGTAACATTGGGTGTATATAGAACTTCCTTTGCAACCATGTTCTTCATCTTCTCAAAACATTCTTTGCATTTTCTTTCGAAAATAGGATGCACATGCATTCCGAGGTGGATGATTGTTTTTGATAGATCGAATAATGAATGAACCACATAATACATGCAACATATACAAGTTTACACACACATGGGGGAGAAACCACAAACCTTACAAGCAATGGTGTAGGAGGGTGAAAACACACTATGGGTGAGCCACTTTTCACCCAAAAAAATGATGTAGAGGACAAAACACCTCGCATTGAAGAGCTGTTTATGTCATTGAAAAACTATTAAAGTGTAGATGTCTAAAATGGGCTCTCATGACCCATTTGGAGATCTGCAATACAAGTTATGGCAAAAGGAAAGGCTGGGAGTTAAACTGGCAGTTTGATTCCCAACCATAAAGAAAGTCAAGAATCGACCTGACCCCCGTGCGTTTAGTGGCGTGTGACACACCATTGAAAAGCTTTCGATGAGAGTTACAACTTTGCTTTAGGCCTCATCTCGATCAGAGGTCTAAACACGAAGTTATAATGTCGCAACCCCACTTTGGCCAAGTGTGGGGGTGAAGCCCAACACTTGGAAAAGTTGGGGATTTGGAGTCCTCCAGGACTTCCGAATGTTCAGAGCTCGACAACAAGGGGAAAAACACCTTGCATTAGGGTGTTCTTGGTGTCGTTGGAAAGATCTTGAAACGTAAATATCCAAAATGGCATCGCATTGGTCATTTGGACATCTACAGCCCAAGTTATGGGCAAACGAAGGGCCGGGAGTCAAACTGGCACTTTGACTCCCGACCACTAAAAGTCAGGAATCGATGCCTTCTCGACATCTGAATTGAGATTGCGACATGGCGTTGGAAAGATCTCGATGAGGACTACAACTTTGGTTTAGACCTCATTGCGATCCAAGTCTGCAGTCGGGAGTTATGGCTGTTCAAAGTTCTGGGAGTCTCATCGGGACAATTTCGGGACTCCATTTCGGGAGTCCCGGGAATTTGTGCCATTTGGATGTAGCATCCACGGTGAGCTACAGAGAATACTATAAGGGGAGTAAGGTGGTGGCTTATTCCCGAGTTCGGGTCGTGGTGAGTCTTGTGTGTCCAAGTGCCCGTGGCTTGTCCCAACACCAAAGGGTGTCTCGAATGCTAAACTAACCTCCCGTGATTGGTTTTTGGATGCAAATTCACACAAGCTAAGTTAGTCCCTTGTCCTAGTCTAATCCCGGGGTTTCTAACTCAACCCTCTACCCCTTTCTAGAGTTGGAAGTCGGGAGCATGCCATTTGTTCCCAACTTTCTAGAACTTCACATTAGTGAACCCCCAAGTGGGTTCACCCCAGGACCAAGGAGCACGTCATATAACCCCACAAAGTTGCGAGAGTTCCAACCTTGGTAGTTTCAGGACTCTCCTTTGGGAGTCCCGGGACAAAAAACCATTTGGATGTGGGCCTTGTGAAGAGGCACAAAGTATACTATATGGGGGAAGGTGGTGGCTTCCTCCAAGTCCGAGCCGTGATGAGTCTTGTGAGTCCAAAGTTGCCTGTGGTTCGTCCTAGCACCAAAGGTGCTTCAACATTGTACTAACCAACTTGTTGGTTGATTTGATACAAATCCGAATGAGTAAATAAGTTGCTTCTCACTCTTTTTAGTCCCATCTTGGAGCTTTAGCATGCCCGTCTACCCTTTCAAAATGCTAAGAGCCAGGGAACGTGATGTGTTCCTTGGTCCCGGGGTGAACCCACTTGAGGGTTCACCAATGTGAAGTTGCGGAAAGTTGGGACCGAAAGGCACATTCCCGACTTCCAACTCTAGAAAAGGGTAGAGGGTTGAGTTAGAAACCCCGGGATTAGACTAGGACGAGGGACTAACTTAGCTTGTGTGAATCTGCATTCAAAAACCAACCATGGGAGGTTAGTTTAACATTCGGGACACCCTTTGGTGTTGGGACAAGCCACGGGCCCTTGGACACACAAGACTCACCACGGCCCGAACTCGGGAGTAAGCCACCACCTTACTCCCTATAGTATTCTCTGCAGCTCGTTGTGGAGGCTACATCCGAATGGCACAAATTCCCGGGACTCTCGAAATGGAGTCCCGAAATTGTCCCGACGGGACTCCCAGAACTTTGAACAGCCATAACTCCCGACTGCAGACTTGGATCGCAACGAGGTCTAAACCGAAGTTGTAGCCCTCGTCGAGATCTTTCCAACGCCATGTTGCACTTCCGAATCGGATGTCGGGAAGAGGTCGATTCCCGACTTTTAGTGGTCGGGAGTCAAATTGCCAGTTTGACTCCTGGCCCTTCGTTTGCCCATAACTTGGGCTGCAGATGTCCGAATTGCCAATGCGAGGCCATTTTGGATATCTACGTTTCAAGACCTTTGCAATGACACCAAGAACACCCCAATGCAAGGTGTTTTACCCCTTGCTGTCGAGCTCTGAACATTCGGGAGTCCTGGAGGACTCCAAATCCCCAACTTTTCCAAGTGTTGGGCTTCACCCCCACACTTGGCCAAAGTAGGGGTGCGACACCCGGCGGGACTCCCGAAACTTTGAACAACCATAACTCCCGACTACAGAGTTGGATCGTGACGAGGTCTTAACGAAAGTTATAGTCTTCGTCGAGATCTTTCCAATGCCATGTCGCACTCTCAATTCAGATGTCGAGAAGGCATCGATTCCCAACTTTTAGTGGTCGGGAGGCAAAGTGCCAGTTTGACTCCCGGCCCTTCGTTTGCCCATAACTTGGGCTGTAGATGTCCAAATGACCAATGCGATGCCATTTTGGATATCTACGTTTCAAGATCTTTCTAACGACACCAAGAACACCCTAATGAGAGGTGTTTTGTCGCTTGCTATCGAGCTCTAAACATTCGGGAGTCCCGGAGGACTCCAAATCCCCAACTTTTCCAAGTGTTGGGCTTCACCCCCACACTTGGCCAAAGTGGGGTTGCGACAAAACGTTCCCCGAGCTCCTAAACTTTTTCCGATGTTTTTTTTACTTTAGACTCATCTTGAGTCTACCAAGGAGCTTGGGAGTGCGTCATGTGGTATTAGAGCTCTAGTAGAGATCGATTCACTTTTTGGGAATTTTGATGGCACCCAAGAAGACCCGTAAGCCAGTACAAAAGACCATGTTGGAAGAACCCACCCAGGACCAAGAAGTCCCACATGAGTTTATTGGGGAGGAGGAACTAGGAGCCCAAGAGGACCACGATGATATTGAAAATGAAGAGGAGCAACTAAACATAGTCCTTTTCACCTCGAAACAATTGGAGGTCCTACTCAAAATGAATAGGCCCGACTTCAATGAGTTAGTTGCGGCCCTCAAAGGCGGATCATCCAAAAGTGCGGGATTCCAATTGGCTAAACCGAGGAATTTTGATGGGGTTTGCAACTAGAAGGTTGTGGATGCTTGGCTTGTAGAAATGGAAGACTACATACATGTTGCCAAGGTCGGGCGACATTCGGCCATGGAGTTTGCCCAATGCTACTTGAAGGGTTATGCCTTCACATGGTGGGGAACAGTGAGATAAAAGGAAGGGAAAAATCGTGGCTATACTTGGGAATTCTTTAAGGAATGCGTCGAGTTAGAATTCATTCCAAAGAATTCTAATTACATCTCAAGGTGCAAACTCTGCAACCTTATGAATGCTACAAATGACAACTTGTGCCAATATGTGAGGGCGTATTCCAAATTCATGCTCGAGAGTTAGCATATGCATGAGTTGGATTGCGTGTGCCATTTTGTGATGGGGCTTCCAACTTGGGCCAAGCATAAGCTTGAGGAGAATTGGCCTGCTTCAATATCTGAGGCCATCATGAAAGTGGAAGGCTTTTCGGATGTGGGACAGGGCCAAAAATCCGGGTTCAAGAAGGAAAACAAGTTTCTTCACAAGAAGTCGCGCCATGAAGGGGAATGGAACCAAGGACAAGACACCTCAAAAGGGGAAAAACCCAAACAATTCCAAGGCTTAGGGTTTAAGCCCAAAGGAAATTTTGTTAAGAAGGGGGCTCCTTTGAAAGCAAGCCAACCCAAGGGGGATGTTGGTGAGAAGCCCAAAGGAACATGCTTCAACTGCAACGAAGTGGGGCATACTCTAAATATTGCCCCAAATCCAAATTGGGGAACGGGGGCTCTAAAATAATTGCCCTCATCGCCAACCTATGACGCGCTCCTTGGTCACGGGGTGAACCCACTGGAGGGTTCACCAATGTGAAGTTGCGAAAAGTTGGGACTGAAGGGCACGCTCCCGACTTCCAACTCTAAAAAGGGGTAGAGGGTTGAGTTGGAAGCCCCGGGATTAGACTAGGACGAGGGACTAGAAGATTAAGCTTGAATCTGCATCCAAAAACCAACCACGAGAGGTTAGTTTAACATTCGGGACACCTTTTGGTGTTGGGACTTGCCACGGGCACTTGGACACACAAGACTCACCACGGCCCGGACTCGGGAGTAAGCCACCACCTTACTCCCTATAGTATTCTCTGCAGCTCGTCATGGGGACTACATCCAAATGGCACAAATTCCCGGGACTCTCGAAATGGAGTCCCGATTTTGTCCCGATGGGACTCCCGGAACTTTGAACTGCCATAATTCCCGACTGCAGACTTGGATCGCAACGAGGTCTGAACCAAAGTTGTAGCCCTCGTCGAGATCTTTTCAACGCCATGTCGCACTCCCGGATCGGACGTCAGGAAGGGGTCGATTCCCGACTTTTAGTGGTCGGGAGTCAAATTGCCAGTTTGACTCCCGGCCCTTCTTTTGCCCATAACTTGGGCTGCAGATGTCCGAATTGCCAATGCGACGACATTTTCGAAATTTACGTTTCAAGACCTTTCCAACGACACCAAGAACACCCCAATGCAAGGTGTTTTACCCCTTGCTATCGAGCTCTGAACATTCGGGAGTCCCGAAGGACTCCAACTCCCAACTTTTCCAAGTGTTGGGCTTCACCCCCACACTTGGCCAAAGTAGGGTTGCGACAACCTAGCCCAAGCTAAATGTAATTGCTTCATTTTCTTGAAGGGGAAGGTTGCTAAGCGGGATGTGTTACGCCTTTTGGACACATGGGCTTCTCACAACTTCATAACCTGAGAAAGCGCCGAAAGGATGGAATTCCAATTGGAAGAGCTCAATGCACCCATTGAGGTGCACTTTGCAGATGGGGTTCCCCATCCCATTACATTATAAGCAAGAGGCGTGCCTCTCCAACTAGGAAATTAGAGAGGAAATGTCGCAACCCCACTTTGGCCAAGTGTGGGGGTGAAGCCCGACACTTCCAAAGTTGGGGATTTGGAGTCCTTCGGGACTCCCGAATGTTTAGAGCTCGACAGCAAGGCCCAAAACACCTTGCATTTAGGTGTTCTTGGTGTCATTGGAAAGGTCTTGAAGCTTAGATATCGAAAATGGCCTTGCATTGGTCATTTGGACATCTACAGACCAAGTTATGGGCAAAAGAAGGGCCGGGAGTCAAATTGGCAGTTTGACTCTCGACCACTAAAAGTCAGGAATCGACCTCTTCCCGACATCCGATTTAAGAGTGCGACATGGCGTTGGAAAGATCTCGACGAGGGCTACAACTTTGATTTAGACCTGTTGCAATCGGACTCTGTAGTTGGGAGTTATGAGCTCCCAAAGTTCCAAGACTCTAACCAGGACAATTTCGGGATTCCATTTCGGGAGTCCCAAGAATCTGTGCCATTTGGATGTAGCCTTCACGGTGAGTTGCAGAGAATACTATATGGGGGTAGGTGGTGGCTTCCTCCGAGTCCGGGCTGTGGTGAGTCTTGTGTGTCAAAGTGCCCGTGGCTTGTCCCAATACTTAAGGGTGTTTTCGAATGCTAACTAACCTCTTTTGGTTGGTTTTTGGATGCAGATTCACACAACATAAGCTAGTCCCTCTTCTTAGTCTAATCCCGAAGCTCCCAACACGACTCTCTACCCCTTTCTAGTGTTGGAAGTTGGGAGCATGCCTTTAAGTTTCAACTTTTCGCAACTTGACAAAGTGAAACCCTTGAGTGCGTTTCACCCCGTGACTTAGGAACGCGTGAAGTGGAAAGGTGGATTTGTTAGTTTCGACTTTAGGGGGGGATGGATTGCATTTTGAAAATGGAATTCATCACCCATGATAATGTGCTCATAAAAGGGCACAATAAACTAGTTAGAATCTCGTCCAAAACCGGGATTGTGCGGGTAAAGGCACACGAAGTGCCTTGTGTGGGTGGATCAACCATCCACTTGATGTTAGGAAAAACCTTGGAAAAAAAATGAGTGGGAGCGGCATGATGTGTGTGATGCAAGTGTTGGATGAGTTTGAGCCAAAGGAAGCTATTGACTTGGTAATTTCCCCCAAGTGCATTAAGCGAGTCTTGGATGAATTCTTGGATGTGATGCCCGAAGAGTTCCCTAAGGACTTGCCTTTGAGAAGACAAGTTGACCATGTAATTAAGGTGATGCCGGGAGTGGCATTAATGCACTCCCAACTCCTTGAAGGACTCAAGTGTGAGCCCAAGTAAAAAAACATCGGAAGAGGGAGGAGTCGATGTCGCAAGCCCACTTTGGCCAAGTGTGAGGATGAAACTCACACTCCCAAAGTTAGGGACTTAGTGACGCGCTCCTTGGTCCCGGGGTGAACCCACTTGAGGGTTCACTAATGTGAAGTTACAGAAAGTTGGGACCGAAAGGCAAGCTCCCGACTTCCAACTCTAGAAAGGGGTAGAGGGTTGAGTTAGAAGCCCCGAGATTAGACTAGGACGAGGGACTAACTTAGCTTGTGTGAATCTGCATCTAAAAACTAACCACGGGAGGTTAGTTTAACATTCGGGAAACCTCTTGGTGTTGGGACAAGCCACGGGCACTTGGACACACAAGATGACGCGCTCCCAACTTCCTTGTAGACCCACTTGAGGGTCCAAGTATGGGGCAATGCGGAAGGAGTTGGAACTTGAAGCCGCTCCCTAGCTCACAACACTTGGAGGGGTAGAGGGGTGTGTTGGAGCTCCGGGATGGGACTAAGAAGAATTGACAAGCTTATTCCCTCACATGGGCCTGCACACAACCCACACAAAGTGGTTAGTGCAGAGTTGGAGCACCTTTGGTGCTAGGACGAGCCACGGGCAACACGGACACACAAGACTCACCACGGCCCAGACTTGGGGGAAGCCACCACCTTCCCCCTTATAGTATACTCTACAACTCTCCACGGAGGTGGCATCCAAATGGCTATTTGTCCCGGGACTCCCGCGTGGGAGTCCCGAAATTGTCCCGGGTTGGAATCCCGGGACTTTGGACGCCGATATCTCCCGACTGCAGAGTCCGATCGCAACGCGGTCTAAAGAAAAGTTGTAGCCCTCGTCGAGAGCTTTCCAACGCCGTGTCGCACTCTCAAATCGGATGTCGGGAAAAGGTCGATTCCCGACTTTTAGTGGTCGGGAGTCAAATTGCCAGTTTGACTCTCGGCCCTTCTTTTGCCCATAACTTGCCTTTTAGATGTCCAAATGAGCAATGCAAGCCCATTTTAGACATCTACGTTTCAAGAGTTTTCCAACGGTACCAAGAGCGCAATAATCTATTGAGATTCGACCCTTCAACTCGCACTCTGAAGCTTCGGGAGTCCACCGGGACTCCCTCTCCCAAAATGGGAGTTGCCTTGGGAGTGTGAGTGCTCACTCTCTCACACTCCCTCGCACTTCCTTAGACTCCCGGGAGTATGTGATGACTCCCGGGCTTCCTCCTCTTGGCCCGCACCCTTCCAATGCCTTTGCCCTTGTTCCCGAGCTTCCTTCCTTTGATTCCTAGGCTTCTTTCCTCTTGACTCCCGCAACCTTGCAACCCCTTGCCTTGGTCACGAGCCCAAAGCTAGGGTTGCGACACAAGACTCACCACGGCTCGGACTCGGGAGTAAGCCACCACCTTACTCCCTATAGTATTCTCTGCAGCTCGCTATGGAGGCTACATCCAAATGGCACAAATTCCCGGGACTCCCGAAATGGAGTCCCGAAATTATCCCGGCGAGACTCCCGAAACTTTGAACGGCCATAACTCCCGATTGCAGACTTGGATCGCAACAAGGTTTAAACCGAAGTTGTAGCCCTCGTCGAGATCTTTCCAACGCCATGTCGCACACCCAAATCGGATGTCGGAAGGCATCGACTCCCGACTTTTAGTGGTCGGGAGTCAAAGTGCCAGTTTGACTCCCGGCCCTTCGTTTGCCCATAACTTGGGCTGCATATGTCCAAATGACCAATCCGAGGCCATTTTAGATATCTACGTTTTAAGACCTTTCCAATGACACCAAGAACACCCTAATGCAAGGTGTTTTGCCCCTTGTTGTTGAGCTCTGAACATTCGGGAGTCCTGGAGGACTCCAAATCCCCAACTTTTCCAAGTGTTGGGCTTCACTCCAACACTTGGCCAAAGTGGGGTTGTGACACTTGGAATCTTCCGGGACTCCCGAATTTGTAAAGTTCGATAGAAAGGCCCAAAACACCTCGCATGGAGGTGTTTTTGAAGTCATTGGAAAGGTCTTGAAGCGTAGATGTCCAAAATGCCCTCGCATTGGTCATTTGGACATCTTCAGCCCAAGTTATGGGCAAAAGAAGGGTCGGGAGTCAAATTGGCAGTTTGACTCCCGACCACTAAAAGTCAAGAATCAACCTTTTTCCCAACATCCGATTCTATAATGCAACATGGAGTTGGAAAGCTCTCGAGGAGAAATACAACTTTGGTTTAGACCTTGTTGCGATTGAATTCTGCAATTGGGAGTTATGAGCTCCCAAAGTCCCGGGACTCCAATCGGGACAATTTTTGGACTCCAACTTGGGAGTCCCGGGAAAAATAGCCATTTGGATGTAGCCTTGGTGGAGAGCTACAGAGAATATTATATGGGGGAAGGTGGTGGCTTCCCTCAAGTACGGGCCGTGGTGAGTCTTGTGTGTCAAAATGCCCGAATGTTAACTAACCCTTTGTGGTTGGTTTTTGGATGTAGATTCAAGCAAGATAATTTAGTCCCCCTTCCTAGTTTAATCACGGGACTTCTAGCATGACCCTGTACCCCTTTCTAGTGCTGGAAGTCGGGAGCGTGCCCCAAATCCCAACTTTCCGCAACTCTACATAGTTGAACCCTTAAGTGGGTTCAATAAGGGACTTAGGAGCGCGTCAATCGGGCCACGCTCCTTGGCTCACAACACTTTAAGGGGTAAAGGGACATGTTGGAGCTCTGGGATGGGATTACAAAGAGTTGACAAGCTTCACTCACTCACATTGGCTTACACAAAACCCACACAAGGTGGTTAGTGCATAGTTGCAACACTTTTGGTGCTAGGATGAGCCACGATCAACACGGACACACAAGATTCACCACGGCCCAGACTTTGGGGGAAGCTACCACCTTCCCCCTTATAGTATACTCTATGGATGGCCATGGAGCCCATATCCAAATGGCTTTTTGTCTTAAGACTCCCAAATGGGAGTCCCAAAATCGCCCAAGTTAGGACTCCTATGACTTTGGAGCCCCATAACTTTGCGAGCAGACCTTCGATCGAGATGCGATTTAAAGCAAAGTTGTAGCTGTCGTCAAAAGCTTTCGAATTATATATTGTATGTTCTTTGAAGACAAGTAAATGGGGTCGATTCCCGATTTTTTGTGGTCGAAGGTCAAACTGATAGTTTGACTCCCGACCCTTTTTTTAGCCATAACTTGTGTTTTAGATGTCCAAATGAGCAATGCAAGCCCAATTTTGACATCTACGTGCCAAAAGATTTCCAATGATATAAAAAACGCCATAAGTCATTGAGTTTTAACCCCTAAAATTGCTCTTTGAAAATTCGAGTCCACCAGGACTCCATCTCCCAAAATGGGAGTTATCTTGGGAGTGTGAGGGTTCACTCCTTCACACTTTCATACACTCCCAGGAACATGTGATGTGACTCCCGAGCTTCCTTTTGGCCCGTAACCTTGCAACCCCTCTTGGCTTGGTCGTGAGCCCAAGGCTAGGGTTGCGACATGCACCCTCGCTAAAGCCCTATATCGAATGAGCCATGAGGAGTTGAAAAAACTTAAAGTTCAACTTGAAGAACTCCTCATAAAGGGATACATTAAACCTAACAAATCGCCATATGGGGTGCTCGTCTTTTTTGTTCACAATAAGGATGGGACATTGAGGATGTGTGTGGATTATAGAGCCTTCAAAAAGGTGACAATGAAGAACCGATATCCATTACCTCGGATCGACAATCTCTTTGATCGATTCTCGGGAGCTAAAATGTTTAGTAGGATTGACTTACGTTCGGGGTATTACCAAATTCAAATTGTGGACAGGGATGAAAAAAAGATCGTTTGTCGCACAAGGTATTGCTCATACAAGTTCTTGGTGATGCCTTTTGGGCTCACTAATGCACCTGCCACATTCTACACTCTCATGAATGACATTTTCTGGGAATGGCTTGATGATTTTGTCATCGTATACATAGATGACATTTTGATCTATAACGGTTCTATGGAGGAGCTTGTGAAGCACCTCCAAAAGGTGTTCCAAAGGTTAAGGGAAAACAAATTGTATGCCAAGCTTAAGAAATGAAAATTTGGGGTGATGGAAATGAATTTCCTCAGACATAGGATCACTTAAAAAGGCTTGAAGATGGACGATCACAAGGTGAAGGCAATTTCGGATTGGGAATCGCCTAGGTTAATCCTGGCCTTGAGATCCTTATAAGGATTAGCCTCCTATTATCACAAGTTCATCAAGAATAACGTACTCCCAGTTCCTTTGTTGGATCCAAGTTAGGTCTAAGTCAATCAAACAACGGAAATGTTTGGGACTCGGGGCACGTTCCCAGTTCTTAGCACTAAAAGGGGTAGAGGGGTGTGCTGAAGCTCCAGGATGGGACTAGGAAGAGGGACAAGCTTTACTTAGTTACTAAAACCTCTATCAAACCAACTAACAAGTTAGTTAGTTCACATTTGGGAGCACTTGGAGTGCGAGGACAAGCCACGGGCGACCCTGGATTCACATGACTCACCACAACCCGAACTCAAGGGAAGCAATCACCTTCCTCCATATAGTATTCTTTGTGTTTGCCCACGACACCTACATCTGAATGACATTTTTTCCTGAGATTCCCAAAGAGGAGTCCCTAAACTATCCCGGTTTAGACTCTTGGGACTTTGGGAATTATGAACTCCTTACTCAAACCTCCTGTGAGGATTTATTGCACACCTTCACCATTAAGATATGCACTCACATAAAACCCAGTTGGAAGTGGAACTACTATGTAGTTGTAGTCTAACAAATAAGTGGTTCAAAGTAAGTAATGAAATTCACTAATGATCTAACGCGTTGTGTCCAAGTTGAAGATATAAAGATAGGGTCAGAGAATCGTAACTTACCATGATGGGATATGAAGGAGCCGTATGTGGGTGTTTAATTCCATGTCGCGCTTGATGGTTGGAACCTTCTATTTCATTTGGCATGACATCTACAACAACCCCTGAATCTAACATGCATTGAATTTTGGGAAGCTAATAATAAAGAAGACATGTTACAACATTTCATAAGTTTTTATTTTATTTCATTTCTTTGATCAAGAGTTAAGCCTTGAAACTAGAAACCACTTGCCTAGATTGAGGAGAAAACAATCAATTCGACCCCCTCTACTTCTAACCAGTGCAGCTCCCTTATAGCACACCCGATGGTGCCGAAATTTGTGGAGAAGCTTCTACACCTTCCAAACTAAGACTGATTCAATTTTGACACAAATCCAACGGTGGATTTGGGAGAAACAACTAATTGAACCCAAAGTCTAGAGGCTTTGCCATGGAAATCATTCCATTAACTCCACTACAACCCCCTCTACTTCCAACACCTGTAACCCCCTCATAGCAAAACCGATGATGCTGAATTTTTGGGAGGAGCTTCTACACCTTTCAAACTAAAACTGATCTAATTGTGACACAAATCCAACGGTGGATTTGAAAGAAACAATTAATTAAATTAAAAGTCCAGAGGCTTCATTACGATTATTTGCTACACACAACTCTATCCCATGCTTCATTTTTTCATAACCTTTTCATGAACACCTCCACACACAAGGACTAAAAACCTTACTCACACTTCATTCTCCTCCTTCTTTTCTTCCCACATACACACAATGCCCCCTTCCTTGGTGAACCTCCATGACCTTCCTTGAGCTTGTTCCCTTTGATCAATGAGAGCTTCGAAATCCTTTTACACCAATCAATGGCCTCCCCATCCTTCAAGGGCCAATGAGGATTTGAGAATGTATTGCCATCCAATTGAAATTAGGATGAGAATCCTTGGGCCCAATGAAACACAAGAGATATTCCATCCTCAAATCAAAGAGGATCACAATTTTCATGACTAATGAGATTGGAGGATCCATCCTCCCCCTTATCTTGGATATCTTGATGTGGTCTTTTGAGCTTGATCCTTATCTTTTCCGTCCGTTGACCCTCACATCCTACTTTTCATCCTAATTGCTTCAAGTAACTAACTACTAGGATAATTTATCGGTAGTAACAAGGAAAAGTCCTTGAGTTCCTACTTGACTAATTTAATAGTTGAAGTAACATTCTCGTGTACCACTTACTCCTTCGATATTCCCTACCTATTTACTTTATTATGCATTAATTAACTATGTAATACATAGTAAATTGGAATTACAATTTGCATCAAAAAACTCTCACATACTTCTAGATCCACCATTGAATTTAGGGTTTGATGAATCCATTAGATCTAAGGTGTTCGAGTTGTCATGAGGTTCCACCGTCACTCCCACATCTTACGCCTACCCTAATTTGTTAAATAAAAAGGCCTTAACCTTTTCTAAATGCAAGTACCACCTTGTTCGTATTATCTTTTTGGTTTTTATTGATGCAGGCGCACTAGTCATGGCGGATGATGACACTACGCCTTCAAATCCTCCGGTCGCACCCGTACAATAAGAAGAGGTTGAAGAAGCACCACTTGACTTGGATGTTTCTCAACGATCGCGCGAAAAAGAACCGCCTAGGAGAGTGGTGCGCACTCGAGTTGTTCGTTCGGTATGGGATCATCGATTGTCTGCTAAACCACATGCTTTAGCAATTTATTTGGAATTTGTTCCTGCTCATGGAGCCGTGCTGGAAAGGTTTGAAAAGTGCCAGTGCGAAGATGATGATGTCCGTCTCCATTGTCGAACGTGGGTTCTCGATGATGGCCATTATCGTTGGCTACGAGGCCCGATCAACCCACTTCCCTTGGAACATCAAGCCGAGTACCTCGCTCGCACCATTCATCGCATCCTAGAATTTTTACAACTGTGATCTATCCTTTAAGTTAGTTATTCAGTTCTAATTCACCTGAAGCTACTTAGGCAGACATGTTGCTACTTAAGTTTGATTTTGATTCTATTTAAAAATTTGATAGAAATGAAACTAAATAAATATGTATTAGGACCACATCCTAAAAATCTTACAAGTACATCATTAGTGCTTGAAGATTCTTTTACAGACTAACTCAACCTTGTCATGCGAAATGTTATTGTTAATTATGGGCTTATATTCCCTATATATCAATAAATCACATCTAATTTTACATCCCCTTTCCCCTCTCTACAACCTAAAAAAGGATAATGTACTTTAGAAGGTTTATTAGGTCCTTAATTGATTAAGCATTACATCAACTGAAATAAAGAAGTACTATATGCTTAGAAATATCACAAAAGTTGTTTCAACTGTTAATAATCACTACTTGGAGGCTTATAAGCATTCAAATTATTAATACTATGGAAAATTATGGAACTAAAGCTTAACTAATTGTTGAGCTATAATCCATGGCTCACACCTCCGATTGGGATGAGGTCTCAAGAAAACTTATAGCTCTTTTCGAGGGCTTTCCAACAGTGTTGCACTCCACTTACACACATTGGGGTCGGGTTGATTCTTGACTTTTAGTGGTCGAGAATCAAATTGCCAATTTGACTCTCGGCCCTTCTTTCGTCCATGACTTATGCCATAAATGTTTGAATGGCTCATGTAAGGCCGTTTTTGACATCTACACTTCAAGACCTTTCCAACAGTATAAATAACACCTCAAGACGAGGTGTTTTGACCCTTGCAATTGAACTCTGAGTTTTTGGGAGTCCCAGAGGACTCCCAAAGTCCCCATTTTAGGAGTGCGAGTGTCATCCTCACACTCCTTCAAAGTGGGGTTGTAACAAAGAACTTTGTGAAGAAAATCGCACCTTTGACAAACCTTTTGAAGAAGTCCTTTGGAACTTACGAATGGGATGGTGTCGCAACCCTAACCTTGGGCTCACGACCAAGATAAGGGGTTACAAGGTTACGGGCCAAGTGGGAGACTCGGGAGTCAAATTACATGTTCTCGGGAGTGCAAAGAGTGTGAAAGAATCAACCGTCACACTCCAAGTGAACTCCCATGGTGGGAGTTGGACTCCCAAAACTTCAGAGAGAGCAATTTTAGGGGCCAAACGTAATGGCTTCTGGCGTTCTTTATATCATTGGAAAGCTCTTTGCGAGTAGATGTCAAAATTAGGCTTGCATTGTTCATTTGGACATCTGAAACACAAGTTAGGGCCAAAAGAAGGGTCAGGAATCAAATTGCCAATTTGACTCCCGACCACAAAAATTCGGGAATCGACACGATTTACTTATCTTCAGAGGGTGCGCGACATACCGTTGGAAAGCCCTTGACAAGAATTACAACTTTGCTTGAGACCGCATCTCGATCAAAGGTTTGCTTGCAAAGTTATGGGGCTCCAAAGTCGTGAAAGTCCCAACTTGGGCAATTTCGGTACTCCCATTTGGGACTCCTGAGACAAAAAGCCATTTGGATGTGGGTTCCGTGGCCAGCCACAGAGTATACTATAAGGAGTAAAGTGGTAGCTTCCCTCAAGTCTAGGCCGTGGTGAGTCTTGTGTGTCCGTGTTGCCCGTGGCTCGTTTGACGCACTCCCAATTCCTTAAGGGCCTCAAATGTGAGTCCAAGTAGAAAACAACAGAAAAGGGAAGAGTCGGGGTGCACTCCCTAGTTCACGACACTTTGAGAGGTAGAGGGGCGTGCTGGAGCTCTGGGATGGGACTACGAAGAGTTGACAAGCTACATTCACTCACACGGGCTTGCACAAAACCCAAACAAAGTGGTTATTGTATAGTTGGAACATTTTTATTGCTAGGACGAGCCATGGGCAACACGGACACACAAGATTCACCATGGCCCAAACTTGGGGGAAGCTACCACCTTCCCCTTTATAGTATACTCTGTGGTTGGCCATGGAGCCCACATCCAAATGGCTTTTTGTCCAAGTTGGGACTCCCGCGACTTTGGAGCCCAATAACTTTGCGAAACGACCTCATATCGAGGTGCAATTTAAAGCAAAGTTGTAGCTCTTGTCGAGAATTTTCGAATGGTATGTCGCACACCCTCTATAGATAAACAAATTGAGTCAATTCCCGACTTTTTGTGGTCGAAAGTTAAAGTGGCAATTTGACTCCTAGCCTTTCTTTTGGCCATAACTTGTGTTTTAGATGTCCAAATGAAATGCGAGCCCAAATTTGTCATCTACGTGCCAAGAGCTTTATAATGATATAAAGAACGCCACAAGCCATTGAGGTTTGGCCCCTGAAATTGCTTTCTGAAGATTCAAGTGTCCACTGGGACTCCATCTCCTAAAGTGGGAGTTGTCTTGGGAGTGTGAGGGTTCACTCCCTCACACTTTCTTACATTCCCGGGAGCATGTGATGTGACTCCCGGGCTTCCTTTTGGCCCGCACCTTTGCAACCCCTTTTGCCTTGGTTGCGAGCCCAAGGCTAGGGTTGTGACACTTTCCCCCATTAGAAGAAAAGGTCAATGTCCTCATTGACATTTAGAAATTATTTCCTTATTGCAATTGCTTTCATTTGGATCCTTGGCCATCAAGTGTTGACTTCTGCAGCAAGACCTTGCTTCAAGCTAACTTAGGCGTCCCCGAGTTTTCAACATTTTCCTGGTAAATCCAAGAAGGTCTCATAGAAACCCTTAACCATTGCTTCGTCAAAAAGACCTAAACTAGCCTCATTTGGGAGGCAATCACTTTATCCTTCCCTTCATGAGGAACTCAACTCAAGTCTAATCTTGACGTAAGCTACTTGCACTACTAGAAATTCTGTCATATGCAACCACCCTGTCTGCAACTGGGGATGCAACTGATTGTCGCATGCAACTATTTATGCAACTTCTTAGATTTTTACAACTTTTTTGGGTGTGTATGCAACTATGGTGCAACTATCATCGCCTTCATCCCAACCTTTGGATGATTTCTGTGGATATATACTATCATATATATACCTTTGGATGTATTTTATCGTATATATTTGATATGCATATACTAATAGTTGCATGTGCAACCAAAATAGGCCAATTATGGTCTTTTGGTAAGCTAGGTACACATTTTTTGTAGGCATGTCTAGGATTAGGGTTGCCTATAAATGACAATCCCATTGATAAGGTTTAGGATATAGGTGAAAAATAACCTAATCTATTTTGCCACACCTAAAATAGTGTATCTATTGTCAACTTTTAGTAGCTTGCTCCACAAACATTTAGAAGACAATTGACAATTGAAGATATCAATTTTACTTACAATAGTTTATCACTTGATGAAGCAAAAAATGTATATGTGTATTCAACAAGAAGGTCTAATTAATCCCCTCAAGATTACAATATGGCAGTTTGACATGTGGAAATAATCTATTTTATTCCAAGAATTATCCAGTACAAGTGAGGGTCTTATGGCACATATACACCTTACAGTCCATGTAATGCCCGAGTTGGTTCCAAAGTCAGCCCTGATGGTCCTGATGGGTAGACATGTGAATAAAGCACACATCAGGAACCAGACATGAAAACACATGCTATTGTCCCCTGTGAGGATTATTTCCACACCTTCACCATTAAGATATGCACTCACATAAAACCCGGTCGGAAGTGGAACTACTATGTAGTTGTAGTCTAACAAGTAAATGGTTCAAAGTACGTAATGAATTCACTAATGATCTAACGCGTTGTGTCCAAATCTCATGGGTTTTTTATTTTATTTTATGTCTTTGTCCAAGTTAAGCCGAAACTACAACTACTTGCTTTGATTGAGGAAAACAAAATAAACATCTCAACCTCTTCTACTTCCAACACCTGCAACTCCCTCACAGCAAAACCGATCAAGCTGAAATTTAAAGAAAAGCTTCTACACCTTCTAAATTAAGACTAATTTAATTTTGAAGCAAATCCAATGGTGGATTTGAGAGAAACAATTAATCAACCAAAAGTCCAGAGGCTTCACCATGGAAATCCTTCCATGAAACCCTCTTCAACACCCTCTACTTCCAACACCTGCAACTTCCCCACAGCAAAACCGATCAAGCTGAAATTTGAATAGAAGCTTTTACACCTTCCAAACTAAGACTGATTTAATTTTGAAGCAAATCCAACGGTGGATTTGAGAGAAACAATTAATCAACCAAAAGTCCAGAGGCTTCGCAACAAGTACTTGCTACACAAGTTCTTTTCATGCCTAATTCTTACACACACTCTTCCTATGCTTGATTCTTGCACACATAAGAACTAACAACCAATCTTCCTCACACTCCTCCTCCTCCTCTTTCTTGTTTTTTCCCATACACCCCATGCCCTTTCCTTGGTGAGCCTCCATGACCCCTTGAGCTTGTTTCCCTTGTCTAATGAGATCTTCGAAATCCTTTTGCACCAATCAATGGCCTCCTCATCCTCTAAGGGCCAATGAGATTTTGAGAAGGAATTTCCATCCAATTGAATTTAGGATGAGAATCCTTGGGCCCAATGAACCACAAGAGAGATTCCATCCTCCAATCAAGGAGGATGACAATCTTCATGACTAATGGGAGTCGAGGATCCATCCTCCCCTTTATCTTGGATATCTTGATGAGGCCTCTTGAACTTGATCCATATCTTTTCCGTTCGTTGACCTCACATCCCCCTTTTTTCATCCTAATTACTTCAAGTAACTAACTACTAGGATCATTTATCAATAGTAACAAGGAAAAAATCCTTGAGTTCTTACTTGACTACTTCAATGGTTGAAGTAACATTTCCATGTACCATTTACTTCCTTGATATTCCCTACCTATTTACTTTACTATGCACTAATTAACTATGTAATACATAGTAAATTAGTATTACAATTTGCATCACAAAAACTCTCACATACTTCTAGATCCACCGTTAAATTTAGGGTTTGATGAATCCACTGGGTCTAGGGTGTTCGAGTTTTCATGAAGTTCCGCCGTCACTCCCACACCTTACGCCTACCCTAATTTGTTAAATAAAAAGGCCTTGACCCCTTCTAAACACCAGTATCGCATTGTTTCTCGTACCCTCTTGGTTTTGTTGATGCAGGTGAGCACGAGTCATGGCGGATGATGTCGCTACGCCTTCAAATCCTCCGGTCGCACCCGTACAACAAGAAGAGCTTAAAGAAGTACCGCTCGACTTGGATGTTTCTCAACGGCCGCGCGAAAAAGAACCGCCCAGGAGAGTGGTGCGCACTTGAGTTGTTCGTTCAGTATGGGATCGTCGACTGTCTCCTAACCCACACGCCTTAGCAATTTACCTAAAGTTTGTTCCTGCTCGTGGAGCCGCGCCAGAGAGGTTTGAAGAGTGTCAGTGCGAAGATGATGATGTTCGTCTCCATTGTCGAACGTGAGTTCCCGGTGACGGCCATTATCGTTGGCTACGAGGCCCGATCAACCCACTTCCCCTGGAGCATCGAGCCGAGTACCTCGCTCGCACCATTCGTCGCATCCTAGAATTTCTACAACTATGATCTATCCTTTTAGTTAGTTCTTCAGTTGTAATTCACTTGAGGCTACTCAGGCGGAACTGTTGCTACTTAAGTTTGATTTTGATTCTATTTCAAAGTCTGGTAGAAGTGAAACTAAATAAAGATGTATTAGGACTACATCCTAAAAATC
Organism: Sphagnum contortum; assembly: GCA_963920785.1. Taxonomy (NCBI): domain Eukaryota; kingdom Viridiplantae; phylum Streptophyta; class Sphagnopsida; order Sphagnales; family Sphagnaceae; genus Sphagnum; species Sphagnum contortum. The sequence continues at coordinate 22,187,453 of OY987276.1, read as the reverse complement.
CTACAAGTACATCATTAGTGTTTGAAGATCATTCTACAGACTAACTCAACCTTGTCATGCGAAATATTGTTAATTATGGGTTTGTATTCCCTATATATCAATAAATCACATCTAATTCTACATCCCTTTCCCCTTCTCTACAAACTAAAAAGGATAATGTACCTTAAAGGTTTACTAGGTCCTAAACTAATTAAGCGTTACATCAACTGAAATAAATAATTACTCTATGCCTAGAAATATCACAAAAACTAATTCAACTTTTTAATAATCACTACTTGAAGGTTTATAAACATTCAAATAATTAGAACTAAGGAAATTTAAGGAACTAAAGCTTAATTAATTGTTGAGCTATAATCCATGGCTCACATCCCCCTTAACAACCATAACGAGACAATATGCAAACCCTGGAAAAGGTTACAAGTGGTGGTATATTCATAATGCTAGTCAAATATATACCTGACAACACATTACTTGCAAGTGGCAGATTCCACTGTTTCAACCATAACAAGCACAAAGTGGACAGAAAGAAAGAACACCATTGTGAGAGAAGTTAGAACAAAATGTCGCTCTCGAACAGCACCATCACCATACATCTTACTACAAGAATATCTCAGAATAAGAAGCTCTATCTGAACCCCAACTTCACTCAATACATAATTTCTTGCTCATAAATGTTATTACAGCCAACTACAGAATGTCTAACCCTAAACATACATCTGGCTCCAATTCTGTGCTGTGGCTTCATATTTGGCCCTGTCAGTCTTGTACAGATGAACGATTTCGGGTACAAGTGGATCGTCAGGATTGGGGTCAGTCAACAGTGAGCATATTGAGAGCAAGACCTGCCCCACATATCAAGACTTGTTAATTTCCACATCTCAAACATCAAAACCAAGCCAAACTTTAGAGGTCCAGGTCAGTCAGAAAAAAATAGGATTAGAATACAAGGTTCAGGGTTAAGCACAAAGTTCATACCAAATTTGCATGCTAAGTGGTAAGAGAAAAGTATTTCAGAAGTATGCACTTGAACTGAAATGTGCCAACTAACCAGCACAGATCCAGAACAGGGCTTTCCAAACACATTAGAGAGCCCATAAGGAACATGAAGTCCAGTATTCCTGTTGATCCATCCAAATTCCAACAATCCCATAACAAAGTATTTACTCCTACATTAAAAAACTGGAAGAAACCCTGTAGAAAATTGCATAGGGACACTCCAGGTACAAATGTTGGAATAACAACTCTGGAAATACACCAGTGACCAGCAATGCTCACTGTTGATACACCTATTTAAATGTGGTTGGGGATTGAATACTAACAACCATCTAAAATGCACGCCGACATGGATGAGGATGAGCAAAGAACCTAAGAAATTGTGGCTGTTCCTTGAGGATATCCAAGCAAATACTTCCATTACTATTGATATTAGGATGAAACACCTTCGTTCTAAATGCAACCTGCGCAGTTCCAAGGAACCAAGAACAAAACGATACATCTCTGTGGGTAACAACTTGGTCATATGGACTTCACCTGGAATAGTGACCTAAAATGGGCAACCTGGAAGTCCTTCAACCTCAAACCTGATACAATCTCACCTAGCACCTACCCACTCTCATAATGTTATGACTGCACTCATTGTCATGATGCCTTCAAACTGATTGTTGTGGGAAATTCTCTGAAATTTCATAGATATGACGTAAAGTCAGATCCTTTCCATATGTTTTGGACATGTGGTTCATTGTACCCATTGACTAGACACTGAGAAGAGTATGTGGTGACATTTTCCATCTCTAGATTACAGGACACAACTTATGGGTCATGGAGAGGTAGTCTGAGAGAAGAATATTATCAGACATTTCCATCTGTAGATTAAAGGACAACCCTTATGAAGCATGGAGGGGCAGTCTGGGGGAAGAGTATTAACAGACATTTCCATCTCTAGATTGAAGGACAAACCTTAGGGGGCTTGAAGGGGTAGTCTAGAGGAAAATGCATCATAACCAAAAATACACCTCCAGCATAGGGACTATCAGGTGGACCCATGATTGTTGCTTGCCAATGGAACATATCTTCTGCCACAGGACCTGTCACACCCCCCCCCCCCACAACCATCAAGAAATTATCAATTTCACATAACTTCTTGAAAGCAATGGTATGAAAAACAGAGGCTGACTGAAACACTAGACTAGTCATTTCTACCCAAAGGACCAAAAGCCACAATTAGCAATGAATGCAAATGCACTCACATAAGATGCTCTTAAAAGATCCCGGCATTCTTTATGTGTGCATGCATGAAGGAGGTCGAATGTATTAAGTTAAGGTGATGTTCTACCAAGAGATCATTACAGATATAACCAGAATATAGAGAAGAAGGAAAAAACCAGTACTATACCATGAAAGTCCTGTTCAGCAAGAGTCAAAGGAGAGCATAATCCTATCCTTCATCAAGCATCCTGAAACAAAGCTTGGTTGATGATGTTCCGTGATGGCTACTCAAAGCACAAATGACAAAACAAATAAGAAAGAACAGCCACAAATACATAAGCATTGTCAACTAAACCCTAGCAAAACAAGCTTGGTTGATGATGTGCCATGATAACTGCTGCCTAAAGCACAGTCACAAAAGCTTAAAGACAGAAGAGACCAAAAAATACATACGGATTTTGAACCAACTAAACCCTAGAGAATGCAGCACCATGTAAAAGGCATTCTCTACATGGTCACAAACTCTTCGCCATATCACGCAGTCACGAGGTGATCAGATAGGACCATTTCTTCAACAAAAGATTACACACAGGAAAAATAATACTTTCAGAACGACAAAAATAGTGGCGAGAGATTGGGACGACGGGGGTAAAAGGAAGGAGGATGAGCAACCGGCACTGTATGATGTAGGCGGGTCCTTTTGAAGATCTTTCAACTCCTTCGGAATTGTCTTGGAGGCCATATGGAAACAGTAGTAACAACTTCAAGTCCTTCAAGTCTCAGGTGCAACAACAAAAACGAAGCTCCAAATCTCAATGCATCCGTACAACAACAATAGTAGCAGGAGCAGGAGAGCCACCCCTACGACAACTGGGAGGAAGAGACAGCTACGAAGAAGAAGAAGCTTTTGGAGAAACAAACCCTGCCTTTCGAGGAGTTCTCGGCAGTTTCACATCGTCCATAATCACACTTCCTTCCCTCTCCTCCCCAAAATTGTAAACATGACCAACACTTCCCTTGTGCAGCACAACCTCAAACGCTTCAGCCACATCTTCACAATACAGGTAGCTTCGCGCATTAGATCCATCTCCATGGATGGGGAGGGGCTTCCCCTGGCCAAAAGAATGAATTTGGGGATGAGCCTATCTGGGAATTGGTTTGGTCCATACACATTATGGCCACGTGTGTTGATGACAAGCAACCCATATGAGCGGCCATATGCCATCACCCTAATTTCTGCACCAGCCTTGGTGGCTGAGTAGGGATTTGTGGGAAGCAGCTCCGATGCTTAATGGTTTCCAACAATTGCATCAGCCTCAGTCTTTCCATAGACCTCATCTGTGCTCACATGAATGAAGCGGTGGACAGTGCCTGTCACGGAGCATGCCTCCAGCAACACATGGGTGCCATAGATGTTGTTCTTTGTGAACTCAAAACTGTTGCCAAATGAGTTGTCGACATGAGTTTGGGCGGCAAAGTGCATAATGGTGTCAATACCCTCAGTAATGAGAAGGTAGTTGACAAGATCTGCACTCCCAATGTCACCTTTCACAAACTTGAAATTCTTGGACTTGGAGGGCAACAGATTCTTCAAGTTGGAGCAATAATCTAGCTTGTCCAGCACCACGATCTCGTCATGTGGCTAGTTGCGCATCAGTCTGTTGGCAACATGAGATGCAATGGATCCTGCTGCACCAGTTCTCAAGATGTTTTTGGGAGTGTATGTGGCTTCCCCCATTATGATGATGACCTCCGCTTCTGCAAATCTGCTTGATATTATTCAGTAAGAGAAAATTCTTCTCTATCAGAATTTTGTGGGCACAACACAAGAGTAACAACAAAGTTCGGTGGAGCCACAGACAGGAAACAGAGAGGAAGAGTGTAATTTGGACTCCCCTGCAAACAATGAAGATCAAGACCAAGCTCTCTTCGGTCCTGGTATAATAGCCTACAAGTACACCTGCTTTTTTCTGGTACTGTCTGTCATAGGGACCGAATGTGAGGGACAACAATGCGAGCAATATCTGCTGCTCACGACTGCTGATCCACAAGCTCCTCATTTCCTACCCAAGAGATTATGTGTCGTCATTATGAAAACAGAAAATTTCGAACAATCAAGATGTTCTGAGTGAGGCAAACATCATCAGCTAAATAGTGTCAAATTTCACCGTAGCAACTGGGAACTCTGACCCAACTCATTACACTAAGGCACATCTCAATTCAGTTGAGCACTTGAGGATAATATCATATATAATGCACATGTTGAAATGAGAACTGATCAAACAGTTATCAGATGATTTCAATAAACAAGATCTCTCTATTCTGAAATGAACCTTTGTTCATCAATGCTCCAATCCTCACGGTAAGAGGTCTAGACATGCTCCAGCCCTCCTAAAATCATGCTTGGTCAATTGATGGTATTCTGTGAGCTATTTGCATTTGCAAATGGAATGATCCAAATGCTCATTCAGTATAACATTATTCCTCTTCCAACTATGTATATGCCTGGAAGGTAACCAAGTATATGAATGCAGCCTGTGCCAGAATAGATCTCTAAATCCATAAAGTTTATCACAACCCTGTTTCTATTGAGTTTCAGCTGTGAAGTGTGGTAAACAAAGTGACCTGCAAGAACTAGAATGTCACAGTTGTTTAATTAGGATGCAATCATATAAAAGTGCATTCCAAGAAGATACCGCAAAAAGCAGTCGATCTTGCCAACCCAGCAATAGACACCCATCATCCTCAACAAGGTGATAGCCCTCTGATGGGTAGTGAAGTCTCAGGAGAAGTCTGGCTTGAAAGAGAGCAAATTCGCTAGTTGAAAGTAATTGAAAGCCTGCTGTCTCCATAAAAATCCGCCACCGATGGAACTTTTGGTACCGCATGAGGTGTTCAGACTCCTCACATCCCACAATGTTGGCAATTTCTTTCCAATACCATGGTTGTTCTACTCCAATCCTTTTTGAACTTGAGGGAGGTAGTGTGGCATCAAGTGAGTCAAAAAGAGTGGAGTAATGGTTGAGTGCATCATCAAATCGATCTAGAAAGATTGGTTGGTTGCTGCTCATCTCTCTCTCAGCAAGGGTCACCACTCTGGGGTTAAGAGAGTACAACATGCCCAAGAAAGATTCCAATGCCACAGGAGCTTCCTCCAGCAGCCCATGGAGCTGAAGCATGCAATTGACTGCAAGAGCCTCCCCAGTCCTCAACTGTAGCCATTTTTAAGGGGCCATTTTCAGTGTACTGAAAGATTTACAAGCCAGCAGTCTTGTTACAGTCTTGTTTCTTTCTGAACTCATGACATCCTAAAACATCAATGGTAAGCTCAAAATCATTGAGAGCAAAGTTTTTCCCCCATTCACTTGTCTTTCTCTAGTCGGATAGATATGTACGAAATTACAGGCAAAATTCAATTGTATAAAAATCTGATGTCATGAGTTTCTGTTGCATTTGCAGAAGCAACCTGAAGACTGAAGTCTGGCTAGCACTCAAGATCGAGTTTCAGCCTGTTGGCTTGGAATTCAAGAGACATAGCAAATGAAAAAACAAAGGTGAAGAGTATCGTCCTCATTGATTCAAGCTGCAACAAACTATATTAGAAAGGGTTAACATTAGTAGATGTGAAATACAATAATGACTAAAGATGCATCCTAGCGATGAGGAGATGTTATCCCCCATAAGACAATTGTTCATTCAAGGCCAACTTCATCATCACCAGATGACCTTTGAAGCTCTTCGGCAGCTAGAATTGCATCAGCTCCAGTCAATTCAATTGCACCAACAAGTGCCATGTTCCTTGGTACCTCTGGAAATTCCAGAGGCACATCTACTCCAATTAAGTTGTCTACCATGGTAACTTCATCACTATCAGATACTAGGATGTGTTTGGACCTTGGTTCTTTGTGGAGGACAACCTTCCATCCTGGCATGTTAGGGTCATCTGCATAAAAAACATGCTGCACCTGGGCTGGAAATACATAAGGTTCATCAACCCGCGCTTTCAATTGTCAAAAATTTACCAACAAAAACCCATCATCATCACGCTTATATGTGGGATTCCCCCATATGTCTAATCCATTTCTTACCCAATCACATTTGAACAATATTACTAGTTGGGATATAGGGCCATAGTCTAGCAAAATTATGTCCTTCAATATCCCCACATATTGAAGCGCCCCAAGTCTCATACCCTCTGTTGATTGCTGCTCTTGATGGAAAACTGATGCAACTCCAGAATCGTATGTGGCACTTGTGTTATCAGTGGTATTTATAGAAACTCTGTAATGATTTCCATATGCCTTCATTCTTGTGTACCTTGAAGCAAAAGGGGATGGCAAAACTGATAGATGGAGTGCATCTTGGTCTTCAAGCACGCCCCCTTGTGCGATATGGCTCTGAATTGCTTCACGAACCCAACTTGCCAAGTTTTGCACCTCTTGGAGCTCTGGTGGAAACTCCATATGCCTGCTTTTTGTTCTATGCCCCATCCGCCATTGTGCTTCAAATTTTGCTCTTAACTGCCTTATCCGAATTGTTTCTTGCTCATACATGTTGTACCCCCAATAGCCAAGCCCCACATTAAGTTTATTAATTTTAGTTAGTTGTTCAACAAGAAAGTAACTTACCCATGCATCTATGACCTCTTTACAATTTTCCAATAGGGGTTTAAGGGGTTAAGGGTTGTGTACCGAACCCACGGTGCTAAACATGCCACATTTGTGATCACATATTGATGTGCCACATCTCGTGTTACAGGGTCCAGAGTCAACTTTGTGGCAGCCCCTTCCACAACTTCACCATAAACCCCCTCCTCGTCATCTGCATCCCAGATTCTATGTCGAACATGGCAAAAATCTTGTAGATATTCGATGACAAACCCAATTGTCTCGTCCAAAATGTAACCTTCTGCCATGGAAGCCTCTGGCCTTGACCTATTATGAACATAACCTTTGAAAACCTTCATGGCCCGTTCTATTGGGTACATCCAGCGAGTATGAACTGGGCCACAAATGCCTAGTTCTTCTACAATGTGCAATGTTAAATGTGACATCACATCAAAAAATGCTCCCGGGAATTCCCATTCAAGCATGCTAAGAGTGATTGCTACATCTTCCTTTAGGGTTGGTAGGTCAATTGGATCCCAAACCTTTGCACATATGTTACGATACACTCGACTAAGGCGCATCAAACTTAAACGTACATGAGCACCCATTAGGCCCCTTAGAGCTAGAGGCATCAATTGTTGCATTAAAACATGCCAATCATGGCTCTTCATTAACCCAAGTTTCTTATCCATGATATGTTTTCCTAATGAGCCGCAATAATCTGTTGGCACTTTCAAAGAGGCTAACCTATTCATGAAAGTTTGGAGCTCTTCTGGTCTAAGGACATAGGGGGCAACAGGTTTAAAAATCTTGCCCGGCCTTTGAGGATCCCGTTTCAACCATAGATGTTCTCGGATTCCGCACACTTCCATGTCCCGTTGAACTTTGATTGTGTCCTTCAATCCAAATATGAACTTGATCATACTCTCACAAACATTCTTCTCAATGTGCATCACATCTAACGTGTGCCTGATGAGTAACTGCTGCAACAACCACCATTTCGGTTAACAATGGTAATATTAACACAATTTGTGCCTGGGAACTAATATACCAAGATGTAAACACCCATATAATGATGCCACCAATAATTGAAATCTCACAAATTGACAAATTTTAACAGGGAGCAAAAATATGTTTGCCCACCCCAGGATTCTGCCCTTATCTCTGATTCTACAAATGAACCACTTGATGCCTCAGTTGTCCCAGTAAATAATCCCTTTGATACAGCGTCTTTTGAAACCTTTGATGATGAAGAAGATGAAGAACTGCTAATCGCACTTGAAGATAAGATCTGGGTGGACTTAGAGGATGAGGCTGATGATCTCCTAGACATGGAGTTAGAGGATGAGAGCCAAAAGACTGAATCTGCTTTGGAAGACATAAAAGTCTATGATGATCCCCCAATGCCCCAAAGCACACTTCATGACCAAAGAGTTCATCAGACCTGAACTGGATAATGACCAGATGACACAGCATAATCCAGTGGATGTAGATATGGCTGCCGGACATGCTTTAGAGGACCATGCAACAAAACAAAAATGTCCCCAGTGAGAAAAACCAATCAAGGTAGACTATGGATATGACTGAAGATGATGTAGGCATTTATGTCACAGCAACAGCAGCCAAGACCAGTAAGAACATCTCTCAAGGTTCTCATAAAGAGGGTGAGAAAGGTAATGATGAAGTAAAAAGAATTCTGGAGCTTCAATCTAGGGTGAGACAGATGGAGCCTGAACTGAATGAGAAAGATGCAAAATTTTACACATTTTGCTATCATGATGAAATGCATCTTTTAATGTTGTTGAAACCAGTTGGATCAGAAATCCATGGTATCATCCAGTGTTGAACAATTGGACACTGAAAAATCCAAACAGAACAGTGGTGTTACAGTCAGTTTAGACAAAGGGCTCTCAGAAGAGTCACCATGGATTTCAGTCTAGTCATAATGGTAGTGATAAGGGTCCATAATACAAGTTGTCCCTCACTCAATATGAATGTTGTTGCACATTCAATGTAGTGGTAGTCAATTCTGCACGTTACTTTGCATCTTCAGACAAAATCATACCTGAGTAAACTACGCAGGATGGCATCCTGCCTGAATTCACACACAATTTTGCATCCTTACCCACCTCAACTCCTGGAATAGAGAGGTTTGTCAAGCAATTGAAAAAATAACTTCTATTTGCATATGCAGCAGTGCATCATGACCACCAGTTGCTTGCATGTAGCAAAGGGCATGTGCAATATGCATAGATATAGCAAAACCAAACTGCAATATCCTAGAATGATTTTGGAGAGGTACAGTAATGGTGTATACAAGGAACCATATTTCCCAATTTCCAGCCACATAGGGACTAACCTGTTATGCTTCACAGCACATCAAGGTTCTGAGATGATTAGTGTACTGATGGAGTCACAAAGTCTCAGAGGTTGACTCCATCCCTAGGAGGTTGAGAACCCAAGTTTAATTGCTTCATCTTCTTTGTTAACTATCTAGAAGGCCGGTCACCCATGGACAAGACCAGCAAATGCTCTGTAGCTGTGCCACCAGTATCGCCCACACCATTCCAACCTCACCTGGACTCCAGGGTCCTCAAGGAGCACAATTTTCTTCTATGGACTTCTATGCACAAGCTGTTTGCTTGAAGTTACCATGACCAATTTGTCATTTCTTGAAAAAAGAGCAGAATCCTTGGAGCAAAAAGGAGGAGAAAAATCTGTGAAGAACACAATACAGTTTTGGGCTTCTTTGGTAACCCCTAATTTGGGTCTTCCATCATCAATCCTGATAAGAAAAGGCCTTCTTGAGTCACAAACAATGATACAGTTGGAATGAAATGAATCGTGGAAGAATGGACTGATGAGTGAAAGTGCTACTAATAAGGGAGTCTCATAAGAGTGAGGAATACCAAATTGTGACTCATCAATAAGTCCACATTCTCAAAATACTCAGTGATTCATGTAGTACACTGAATTCCAGAAAATTACATCAACCAACCAGGTGTCTGAATTGGTCACTTTGTGTTCCAGATATTCACATGAAGATGAATAAGAAGGTAAATACTTCTTGGACAACCAAGTTCAAAAGTAAATTGAATCTAAAGGGCAGTGGACTGATTAAAGAGTCTCTAAGCAGAGTAGTTAAATATATAACGAGGAACTGCATTGAAAGGTAACACTGTATTGAAAATGAGGGGGTTGTGACATAGATGAGCCAAATGAGGCAGGAAGCACAGGAAAGAAAAAGGGTCTGAAAGTTGTGAATCAGAAAAGAAAAAGTGTGAAACCAATGATCACCTGGGTAGACTTAGAGGATGAGGCTGATGATCTCCTACACATGGACTTAGAGGATGAGAGCCAAAATACTGAATCTACTTTGGAAGACATAAAAAGTCTGTGATGATCCCCCAATGCCCCAAAGCACACTTCATGACCAAAGAGTTCATCAGACCTGAACTGGATAATAACCAGATGACACAACTTAGTCCAGGGGATGTAGATATGGCTGCCGGACATGCTTCAGAGGACCATGCAACAAAACAAAAATGTCCCCAGTGAGAAAAACCAATCAAGGCAGACTATGGATATGACTGAAGATGATGCAGGCATTTATGTCACAGCAATAGCAGCCAAGACCAGTAAGAACATCTCACAAGGATCTCATAAAGAGGGTGAGAAAGGTAATGATGAAGTAAAAAGAATTCTAGAGCTTCAATTCAGGGTGAGACAGATGGAGCTTGAACTGAAAGAGAAAGATGCAAAGCTGTGACTAGTAGCTGCAATTAACTTAGATGCTTGAAAAGAGGGTTCTTGGAAAGTTCAAGGCCATTGATGCTGGAAGGAGAGCAGCAAAGACAAAATCAGAGGGAGGAAGCACAGGAAAGAAAAAAGGTCTGAAAGCTATGAATCGGAAAACAACAAGTGTGAAACCAATGATCACCCTTGGATCAAGAAACAGGTCAAAACTCAACAGGCCTAAACATGTAACACAATTGAGGTGGGTGGGCTGAATAATTCATGCTCACCTCCCAATATGGCAGACCCCAGAATGCACATAAACGCTTCATCCCACTGCTTCTCGATGGACACCCCTTTGCCCCCAACACATTTCCTGCAGCCACCCACTTTTCAGTTCTGTGGGCTTGTCTTTTCACCTCAGCAGCTGTTACTATATCTGGCCTTCCCCTTAACTCCTCATGACCATTGAAATGTTGGGCAATGGGATGAATTCTGTATGGGTGATTTCGATTGAGCCACCTCCGATTTCCTTCAAACACTACCTTTCCCAACTCCTTTGACCATCGACTAGTTGTCCCTGATCCACATGGAGGACATGTTTTGTAACCTTGATGTTGGCATCCAGAAACTAAACCATACCCTGGAAAATCATGAATCGTCCACATCAATATGGCCCTCATTAAAAATTGCCTTCTACCTATAGGTTGTAGTATGTCAAGCCCTCTAACCCCCTCCCATAAATCTTGGAGTTCTTCAATTAGAGGACTTATTAGGACATCAAAGTTTGCACTCTTAACACTCTCAGGCCTTGGAATTATGATAGATAAGAGCATGAAGAACTTCTTTGTGACTAGCCATGGTGGGAGGTTATAGATTAGGAGTAATACTGGCCAAGTGGACCAAGCATTGTTTTTGTCCCCAAAAGGGTTCACACCATCAGTGGTCAAACCTAGTCTTACATTTCTAGGTTCAATTGCAAAATCAGGCCATGTATTATCAATGTGTTGCCATGCTTTGCTGTCAGGCACATGGCGAACTTTCCCATCTATGCTCTTGTTTCTAGCATGCCATGTCATCATCTCTGATGTCTGTCGAGCTTGGTACATACGTAGCAACCGAGGAATTAAAGGGAAGTGTCGCAGAACTTTTTGTGGAACAAGAGACGTGCCAAATTTCTTGTACCGAATAGCCCCGCACTTTGGACAAGCCTCCAATGTTTCATACTACTTCCAAAATAAAATGCAGCCATTCACACATGCATGGATGTGTTTGTAGTCTAGGCCTACTTTCCTAGTAAGGCTCTTAGCTGCATACATGCTAGGAGGCAGAAGGTTATCCTTTGGCAGTAGATGCTTATGAAGGAGTGCTAATAACTCATCCATGAACTTGTTGGATACGCCATGTACTGTGCAAACATTCATCAACAGTAATGTTGATGCTAGTTTCGTGCACCTTGCACCATTGTACAAAGGTTGACATGCTTCCCGTAGATAATTGGCCTCAGCTGAGATGTCATCAACACTTGCTACTGATGGGACCCCTGTTTCACCTAATCCCATGTTATCGTCCACACCCCCCTGTCGCCTATCATGGTTATTATGGTCGGGCATGCTTTCAGGCAATGCTGCTAACTCTTCCATGATCTTGATGGCATTCTGCACCATGCCTGTTACCTCCATTCCCTCTACATTATGGTCTGAAGACAAGTTTGCAACCCTCTCACCTTCATGTTCTTCCTCTGGCATTTGGAATGGGTCATCCAAAAGTTGGTTCACATTGACAACCTCATCCACTACCTGCACCTCCACCTCTGTTCCCATTGGGTTTATTGCTACCCTGCTTGCTTCAACCCACTCTTCATCAAAGTGGTCAGTTGGGCCTGGGCCTTTCCACACTCTAAATAGTGGATGCCTCCCATTTAGGATTAGGTGGTTTCTAACTGTCCTAAGTACAATCGGTCTGCACCCTCCTTCACATTTGGCGCATGGACACCGCATCCTGTCCACCCCATGTTGTGTGGCCCATGTGAACTCCCGCTTCCACAACTTGTCATCCCTTGCTTTTTTCCTTCTTGGGTCATCCAAAGGCATTGACATTATGTCTTCCCTAAAACAATGATGGAATGACAAGAAATCTTGACCAGAACTCCTTCATAGTAAGTGGCGAAATTGGACAACATCACACTATTCTGAAACCAGGAAATGCTAACTTGCACTCAGATATCCAATTAGGTAAATCACTTGACATTCATGATCCAAGCATAGGTTGTGGAATTAGGTAAAAAATCAGGAATTGGGAAGTCTTGGAGAGTATGAACTGCTTCATAAATATGATGCTAGATTGCAACTCTTACAATGTTTACCAGTCTGTGCCACTGAGGTGTTGATCTGTAAGTGAAACTGCAGCTCCAGATTTTGCACCAGTGTCATAGCCATATAGTAAGCCTCCAATTGCTGGGAAGAGGAATGGGAGTACGGCTGCTTTCCAGTTGAAATCCATGAAGTTTAATACAAAAAAAGTCAACACTTTGGAATTGTTAAACAATTGCCATTGAAACTGCCAATAAAAGCAAGGGGAGGAGAGAGATCAAGTCTAAGGCTCATGCTGACTTGAACAATCAAACAGAATTTCTAATTCTTTCAAGAAAAAAAAGCCAACCCAAGTCACATAGATTCATATACGGATACAGCTGCTGCAAGGGGGGGAAGATCAAGCTGGACCTATTTTGATACTGACTTCTTTGGGATGGGTCAGAAGGTTCAATGGACATGCATATTGCTGGGGGGGGGGGACATATTCCAAGTTCAGCCACAAGCAGAGCATCAACAATTGGGAGAAAACCTCAGTACTATCACATGAAAGGTTACCTGCTTTCATCTGCATAATTAATGCTTTGGAATTCTCCAACAAAGGCTGATGTAGGTCTCCAGTTCTATCATCAGATTTTCCATTCCTCAAACTTTCCAAATCCATAACCCCCTCCTTTCCCATGCTCTTGCAATAGCCCGCTCCACATTTTGTGGGTACAAGCAGAATATCTGCAGAATAGAGTACTGAGTAGTTGTTGCAATTGGTTTCAGCAGGATTCGGTTTGGGCATTCCATCTCCACCTGCCATGGCCATATAGGTAGTAGTAGGAGTAAGAGTAGGAGTAGTAGTAGAGGGGTTTCTAACTCAAAGCTTGAAAAGAAAAGTCCCAATTCACAACAAATTTGGGAGCATGTTTAAACAAGGAAGAAGGAACTTCTACAAGAACTCTTAAAGGCTACTTCTTCTGTGTACTAACTCCTTTGCAAGAGCTTTCAGATAAAATCTTCAAACTGCTGGAGTCTTGACAATGAAATCTATGAATGTGGTTCCATGGACAATCTCCACCAAATCGTGCAACGTAACAAAACAAATGTTGTGTCTTTTCCAGCCTGTGAGTACCATAATCATCATCATCCTCTTCACTGTGAATGGCAGTGGGTACAATTAAATAGATGATAATATGCTCACACCTTGTGCAAAATTTCGGAAAAGCAGATCAGAGATACATACTCAAGTGATCAAAAGCTGAAGGAGGCGTGACCTTTGAAATGCAACCACAGCCACCAATCACCAAATAGAACATTGAAAACACATCCATTAGCTCCCTCTGTCACAAAGTGGAGATCAATTCCAGACAAAAATCTTTCCTTCCATTGAACTCAATTCATCACAAAAGTTTTATACAACTGTGCATCTCATACCTTTATCTCCATTTTCAAGATGTGGTTGTCACCTACATTCCAAGGACAGGTTTTGCATGTGAAATGTCTTTCAAGAGGGGTTCCTCATGTTGTGCTAGTTGATGCATTGGTCTTACAGGTCCTGCATCTCTCAGAGGTCATCTGATCTATGATGATACATCTGAGGCAGCTGAAGAATTAGATAGATCCAAAAATGTGTCCGATGGAAAATTTGATATGGCAGAGTTGTTGAAGCAGTCATGGGAGAAGTCAATCTCCGTAAGCAGGAAGAGGACATAGCTGGTGAATCGGCTGTTGCTGCTGCCCACATGTCCCCTCTTTTTGAAACTAGACCTGCTCCAACTCTACAGCATAAGCTTGCATTTCCTGCAAAAGAGCCAAAGTTGGAAGAGATTGAAGGACAAGGGTTACATCTGAACTGTCTTGATGAACTTCGAAGATCTCTTGAAGTTGAAAATTCTGATACAGTTATGTCAGTGGGAACACTAGACATCTCTGAGGGGCTCCTCCCTGAGAAGAATCTGGAGATGCCAGGGGATGACAGATCTCTTGAAGTTGAAAATTCTGATACAGTTATGTCAGTGGGAACACTAGACATCTCTGAGGGGCTCCTCCCTGAGAGGAATCTGGAGATGCCAGGGGATGACAGATCTAAAACTGAGGTAAATTAAAAGGAGCGGAGACCTTGTGAGGAACAAACTATGGTCTTTGCAACTGACACCAATCACCCAGTTGCTTCAAAGCAGATGCTAGACAATGTAGGGGATTACCTAGTGGAAACTTCTGAGAAACAAGAAGATGAGAGCTCTGGAGACACATCTGCTGAGGTGTCCTTGAATTTCAATCCAAGTCATGCTCCAACTATGCAGGACAATTTTGTGGTCCCTGCAAAGGAGCTGGTGACAGTTGATGGTGTGGGTGAATATGTGCATCTTACTGTTCCAATTCTTCCTTTCTCTGTTGCCTCAGATAACAAGGTAGAGCAGTTGGATTATGACAACTATCCAGTATCTCGAAATGTAACTTGTAATGCTACAGAACAGTTGGAAGAACTAGCTAAGATAGAAGGATTTCAAGGGGTCAATGATTTGGATGAAGAAAAAACCAGCTTACCTGCTGGCGAAGGTACCCACTTGAACTCTTGTATGAAGACATTACATGCTCCAAGCATGCAAGAGAGCTGTGCATATCAAGCAATGAAGACAGCTTCAGAGAAAGATTCAGGTGAATCAGTGGATCTGCAGTCCAGCCACACTCTATTGGGTACTTCACCTGCTGCAACTGGAGACAATGAAGAAAAGACAACAAGTGGGGAACTGATATTTCCAAACTAGATGTAAAGAACACGCTAGGGTGAAATCAGATACAGTTTAGGGTTCATGAATGACCTTGTCTATGAATGAGGTTGAGTAGCATCAGTAGTTCTGCTCAAATGGTGCCAAGGGGTACAACATTCCACACCCTCCATAAAACTTCACGTCAAGTAGCCAACGAAGGCATATAAAGTTAGAAATCTTGTGCAAGCAATCTTGTGCATATTCTTTTGTCCCCATACAAACAAATGCCTAACACCTACTTGCTATACTCATGCATTAATATGTGATTGAGCTCCATCCACAATGCCTAACCCCTACTTGTTACACTCCTGCCTAACATACTGGAAAAGGCAAAGGCACCACAAAACTTAGAAACTCTCCAATGTCTGGCAAATTCACCACATCGTCTGAAAAATTCTAGCTTAGAGAGTGCAATATGTTGGTGATCGATATGATGTTTTAGGTCTAGATAGCACGAGGGGCAGGACAAGCAACTTGGGTGCCAAGACAAGGTGGCCTTGGGCACACAAAAATAGACCCTATGTTGCATGGCCCCAAGAAGGGTACACTATGATAAAGTCACCTTACCCTGCACCTGCATGGGGCCGAGGACACGACGGCCCACGGCTTATGACAAAATGAACTTAGGTTGCGTAAGGGCCATGACACTGTGGGCTGGGCTCCCTGACACTGTGACATGGGCCCATGACAAAATGGAATGGACTTAGGTTACCAAAGGGTAGGACACGAATGCATCACTACTAGGATAGAATGATCCTAGCTAGGTTGCAGGGGGTGGGGACTATGGAATACCAAAAGAGCCGTATTGGACTTGATTCTAGGACTATGCCAAAGTGGCCAACTTGGGGCCGAGATGCCAAAAATATATTTTGACTATAACCCAGCGCTGCTTAAAATGATCCCAACCCTGAGCGAAAATGCTCAAAAGTATTTAAAACCTAGATCAAATCCCTAAAAAAATAGTCTAAAATCATGATTTGCCACCATATTGTGGCATCATATTTTACACAAAAGAAATTATATTATCTCAAGAGAGAAAGCTTACATCATGCTAACTAGCCACCTAGTTACCATGCTGATGAGTATTCATTGCTTCACTGATGTCCTGACGACTTCTCGTACCTTACTTCAAGGTCAGTTTCGTCGTCAAACGATCCTTGAAATAGTTAAACATTTTTAATGAAAATACGAATTTGAGATACTGAAAACCATCACATAATTTTATCAGAAGATGAAATTTGAGTAATTTAATTCTTCGTACAACAACTTATCAATTTACTGATCATGAAAATAATAAAGTTAAGTTTAAATTTATATATATATATAGAAAAGTAATGGTAATTCGTTTTATCAACATGGAAGCTGACCTTAGGGTACAATATGTGAGTTTCCCTCCCCCCACCAGTGATTGTTTTGGGAGCAATTTTTTTCCTTTTTTGGGAACAAAACTAGGGCAATTTTTTAAAATTATGTTTTTCTAGTGTAATGTCGACCAATTTCATTAATTTTTGGGGCAAACTTTGATACAATTTGGACATCACACCATGGCCTTGCCATTTACATTAAAATTTATCTTGAGGCAAAAGAAGAATTATGGAAACTCGAATAATCCACCATGTAAAAAGATAAATTTAAAAGAATCCTCTAAAAAAAACCAAAATCCTTCAAGATATATTATAACTTCATATCTAATTTCAAGTTTGAACACAAGCCAAAATTATCATCTTTAAAAAATCCTCATATAAAAATAGACCTATATTACCTAGGGGCCAAAATCCTTTAAGCTACTTATAACTCTACAATGAATCTAAACACAATATCCTTGCCTTGGTAGGCAAGGCCGACAACCAAAAAACGTGGATGGTTTTTTAGTGGAGGAGAAGTAAGTGTGAACAGAAGTAAACTAAACACAGAATCATTGGGGGTGAGAGACACCCAGACAAGACAAGAATCCACCCCATGTTGTCATTCATACTTTTGGCACAATAATGAATGCCCACTTGCAAAGCCTTGCAAATCTGGCGCAAAAGGCCGGAGACAAATAACTGTGGAAAAAACCAATTTATAATGATCAAAACTTCCATGCCAAGGAAAGGCTTACAGGTCATGCTCTTTTTAATCATTCTGGACGGGTTTTCTTGTTTCTTTCCAAGGGAAGACAAGAGGGTCTCACACCATGGCCTTCCCATTTACATTCAAACGTATTCCAAAGCAAAACAAAACTTATGGAAACTCAAATATTTTACCATGCAAGATGTAATTTACAATAAATCCTCTACAAGAAACCAACATGCTTGTAAATATTATAACTCTGTAACTAATCTCAAGTTTCAACACAAGCCAAAATATCATCTTTCAAAAATCCTCATATCAAAATAGACCTATTACCTAGGGGTCAAAATCCCTTGAACTATGATACTCTATAATGAATCTAAACACAATATCCCACCCTTGGTATGGAAGGCTAATAAAGGTGTAAATACATGAAGTCCATGTCATGATATTTACATTAATTTTACACAGTTTTTTATACATGTTTGTAATTTAGATTACTTCATTTGTTTTATACACAGCAGTTCATAGTCATTAACATAAGGTTATAAATGCAGCTTAACTTAAATTACATATGAATGAGATAAATTGAAATACTTAATAATGGAATCTATTTTTGAAATAAGCAAAATATCAATTCATTTCCCTCCCTTTTCCTACTTCTGGAGATTTATGCCCATGTACTTTTTCTTTCAAGCTATCTATGGTTATGTGAAAGAACAAATAGAACAATGGTTGCCATGTAGATAGAACAAACCTTCTCAAACCTATTTGTTCTATCTACACGGCAAACCACTTACCACGGTAAACCCTACATACTTTAAAGCATAGTTGGTTTTACCGGGGTAGTGTGAAGTAGAAGTAAACAAGTTTCACAAGTAAGATTGGAACCTTGGTAACTCAGTTGTGGTTCATCCATAATGGAGTCATAAATGGGTCATCCCTCACAGGCAAAGCCAACAAAGGATGTGTGTGTTTAGGACCTAAATCAATAGATGGTATAGGCTATCAAATGGGGGTTGTTTTTTTGGAGTTACAATCAATTCCAAAGGTGGGCAACAAAAGCCCCCCACCCTCTACATTAGGTCATTAGTTTGTTGGGATACCACCCAAATTCCAATGCATAATTTATCCATGTGAAATATATGCAAACATGGTTCCAAATTGCATACTCTGATCTCCATCAAGGCCTTTGCACTGATCTCTAATAATGAAAAAAACTAGAGCATTATTCTATGGATTGGCTCTACCAGAATTTGCTACTTATTCGATAGTACTTACCACCAAGGAAAAGATGCCTGTACTTATAGTCCATGTTTGTATACATTGATGGGCCTAAGCTCAAAGCCCCCATTGCCCATGGGCTCCTAATTTATGGTCAAGGCTAACATATGTAGTCCTGTACACCAGAAAGATTATGGGAGATCTCCCAGTCCATGAGGAAGTGAGAAATTGTGCTGGTGAGGTGCCCTCCAAATGCACTATCAAATTTTTGGGAGGTTGTTAATGTGTCAAAAAGTGTGAAACCAATGATCACATGGGTGGACTTAGAGGATGAGGCTGATGATCTCCTAGACATGGAGTTAGAGGATGAGAGCCAAAAGACTGAATCTACTTTGGAAGACATAAAAGTCTGTGATGATCCCCCAATGCCCCAAAGCACACTTCATGACCAAAGAGTTCATCAGACCTGAACTGGATAATGACCATATGACACAACATAGTCAAGTGGATGTAGATATTGCTGCCGGACATGCTTCAGAGGACCATGCAACAAAACAAACATGTCCACTGTGAGAAAAACCAATCAAGGCAGACTATGGATATGACTGAAGATGATGCAAGCATGTATGTCACAGCAACAGCAGCCAAGACTAGTAAGAACATCTCACAAGGATCTCATAAAGAGGGTGAAAAAGGTAATGATGAAGTAAAAAGAACTCTGGAGCTTGAATTCAGGGTGAGACAGATGGAGTGTGAACTGAAAGAGAAAGATGCAAAGCTGTGAATGCAAAGCTACGACCAGTAGCTGCAGTTGAGCAAGAGAGAATTGAGATGCTTGAAAAGAGGCCTATTATTACCTAGGGGCCAAAATACCTTAAGCTACTATACTATATAATGAATCTAAACACAATTTTCTTGCCTACCAAGGCAAGGCCAATAAAAACATTGCCTCCCACCTTTCTCTTTTCCCATTGTACTGCATAACTCCCAGCGCCGACTCTCTAGTACATAATACCTTGTGAACTTTGAGGCAAATGCTCATCAAATCCTCAATCAATTGTGACAAAGATCATAATGACAAATGGGACATATTCTTCAAGGTTCAATCTTTTCCTTCACAAAATCTATCTTTTTCTTTGGGAGATCGTTTTTGGGTGAAAATTGCATCATTGATGAAAATATCATAATTAGTGCTAGAGCTGCATGCCATGGTAGCCTACTAAGGAATAGTAAAATTCCCACATAACATTAAATTTTGGGGGAATTTGTGATGTGACGAAAAAGTGACATGGGTGGGCATTATGTCACATACTTTTGCTAGAAGAAAAATGTTTAAAGCCATAATTTTATTTTTTTAATGCAAATAATGAACTTGAAAAAAGTGGTAGGATGACATAACCCAAATTTAACTCTATATATTTATCTATTTATTTAGTTTACCTACTAGTGAATAGTTTTTTCGCCAATTTTTACACTGTGTCGACAATATATATATATATATATATGTAAATTTTCGGACAAGCCTCCAATGTTTCATACTGCTTCCAAAATAAAATGCAGCCATTCACACATGCATGGATGTGCTTGTAGTCTAGGCCTACTTTCCTAGTAAGGCTCTTAGCTGCATACATGCTAGGAGGCAGAAGGTTATCCTTTGGCAGTAGATGCTTATGAAGGAGTGCTAATAACTCATCCATGAACTTGTTGGATACGCCATGTACTGTGCAAACATTCATCAACAATAATGTTAATGCTAGCTTCGTGCACCTTACACCATTGTACAAAGGCTAACATGCTTCCCGTAGATAATTGGCCTCAATTGAGATGTCATCATCACTTTGCTACTGATGGGGCCCCTGTTTCACCTAGTCCCATGTCTTGTCCACACCCCCTGTCGCCTATCATGGTTATTATGGTCGGGCATGCTTTCAGGCAATGCTGCCAACTCTTCCATGATTTTGATGGCATTCTGCACCATGCCTGTTACCTCCATTCCCTCTACATTATGGTCTGAAGACAAGTTTGCAACCCTTTCACCTTCATGTTCTTCCTCTAGCATTTGGAATAGGTCATTCAAAAGTTGGTTCACATTCACAGCCTCATCCACTACCTACACCTCCACCTCTGTTCCCATTGGGTTTATTGCTGCCCTGCTTGCTTCAACCCACTCTTCATCAGAGTGGTTAGTTGGGCCTGGGCAGGTGTTTGTCAATTAATAGATTTATTTAAAGTTTGGACTGTGTATTTGTAGAATTCTGAAGTTTTCGACATAGGAATATTACACCCCTCCCCCCCTTCAAGCTATGAGGCTAAATTCACGCCTGAATAATTGAGAGGATCCTCCTCAAGGGCCCACAAGAATTATGGATCTACAACTATTTGGGTTGGTGGGTCCTAGTCTAAAGAGCCATGGTTTAATGATTTTGGGAAGTCTAGAGGCTCCAGAAGAGGAGTGTGGTCCGTGTTTGGTTTTATTCACGACAATGAAGATGATGACATGTGCCACTCTTGGTGCCCCACACGATCGCTTGTGTGAGCCATGGATTATAGCTCAACAATTAGTTAAGTTTTAGTTCCTTAAATTTCCTTAGTACTAATGATTTGAATGCTTATAAACCTTCAAGTAGTGATTATTAAAAAGTTGAATTAGTTTTTTGTGATATTTCTAGGCATAGAGTAATTCTTTATTTCAGTTGATGTAACGCTTAATTAGTATAGGACCTAGTAAACCTTTTAAAGTACATTATCCTTTTTAGTTTGTAGAGAAGGGGAAGGGGATGTAGAATTAAATGCGATTTATTGATATATAGGGAATACAAGCCATAATTAACAATATTTCGCATGACAAGGTTGAGTTAGTATGTAGAATGATCTTCAAGCACTAATGATGTACTTGTAGGATTTTTAGGATGTAGTCCTAATACATCTTTATTTAGTTCACTTCTACTAGACTTTGAAATAGAATCAAAATCAAACTTAAGTAGCAATAGTTCCACCTGAGTAGCCTCAAGTGAATTATAACTGAAGAACTAACTAAAAGGATAGATCATAGTTGTAGAAATTCTAGGATGCGACGAATGGTGCGAGCGAGGTACTCAGCTCGATGCTCCAGGGGAAGTGGGTTGATCGGGCCTCGTAGCCAACGATAATGGCCGTCACCGGGAACCCACGTTCGACAATGGAGACGGACATCATCATCTTCGCACTGGCACTCTTCAAACCTTTCTGGCGCAACTCCACGAGCAGGAACAAACTCTAGGTAAATTGCTAAGGCGTGTGGGTTAGGAGACAGTCGACGATCCCATACTGAACGAGCAACTTGAGTGCGCACCACTCTCCTGGGCGGTTCTTCTTCGCGCGGCCGTTGAGAAACATCCAAGTCGAACGGTACTTCTTCAAGCTCTTCTTGTTGTACAGGTGCAACCAAAGGATTTGAAGGCGTAGCGACATCATCCGCCATGACTCGTGTTCACCTGCATCAACAAAACCAAGAGGGTACGAGAAACAATGCGATACTGGCGTTTAGAAGGGGTCAAGGCCTTTTTATTTAACAAATTAGGGTAGGCGTAAGGTGTGGGAGTGACGGCGGAACCTCATGAAAACTCGAACACCCTAAATCCAATGGATTCGTCAAACCCTAAATTCAACGGTGGATCTAGAAGTATGTGAAAGTTTTTGTGATGCAAATTGTAATTCCAATTTACTATGTACTACATAGTTAATTAGTGCATAGTAAAGTAAATAGGTAGGGAATATCAAAGGAGTAAATGGTACATGGAAATGTTACTCCAACCATTGATGTAGTCAAGTAAGAACTCAAGGATTTTTTCCTTGTTACTATTGATAATTGATCCTAGTAGTTAGTTACTTGAAGTAATTAGGATGAAAAAGGAGGATGTGAAAGTCAACGGATGGAAAGGATAAGATCAAGCTCAAGATGCCTCATCAAGATATCTAAGATAAGGGGGAGGATGGATCCTCGAATCCCATTAGTCATGAAGATTGTCATCCTCCTTGATTGGAGGATGGAATCTCTCTTGTGGTTCATTGGGCCCAAGGATTCTCATCCTAAATTCAATTGGATGGCAATCCCTTCTCAAAATCTCATTGGCCCTTGGAGGATGAGGAGGCCATTGATTGGTGCAAAAGGATTTCGAAGATCTCATTGGACAAAGGAAACAAGCTCAAGGGGTCATGGAGGCTCACCAAGGAAGGGGGCGTTGTGTGTATGTGGAAAAGCAAGAAGGAGTGGGAGGAAGATTGGTTGTTAGTTCTAATGTGTGCAAGAATCAAGCATAGAAGGAATGTGTGTAAGAAGTAGGCCTGAAAAGAACTTGTGTAGCAAGTACTTATTGTGAAGCCTCTGGACTTTTGGTTGATTAATTATTTCTCACAATTCACCGTTGGATTTGTGTCAAAATTAGATCAGTCTTAGTTTGGAAGGTGTAAAAGGCCCTCCCCAAAACTCAGCTCGATCGGACCTTCTATGAGAGAGTTGCAGGTGTTGGAAGTAGAGGGTGTTGAAGAGGGTTTCATGGAAGGATTTCCATGATGAAGCCTCTGGACTTTTGGTTGATTAATTGTTTCTCTCAAATCCACCGTTGGATTTGCGTCAAAATTAGATCAGTCTTAGTTTGGAAGGTGTACAAGCTTCTCCCCAAATTTCAACTTGATCGGCTTTGCTGTGAGGGAGTTGCAGGTGTTGGAAGTAGAGGGTGTTGAAGAGGGTTTCATGGAAGGATTTCCATGGTGAAGCCTCTGGACTTTTGGGTTGATTAATTGTTTCTCTCAAATCCACCGTTGGATTTGCTTCAAAATCAAATTAGTTTTTGTTTAAGACCTGTGAAAGCTTCTCTTCAAGTTTCAGCTTGATCGGTTTTGCTGTGAGGGAGTTGCAGGTGTTGGAAGTAGAAGAGGTTGAGATGTTGTTTTGTTTTTCCTCAATCAAAGTAAGTAGTTTTAGTTTCGGGCTTAACTTTAGACAAAAACATAAAATAAAATAAAAAACCTATGAGATTTGGACACAATGCGTTAGATCATTAGTGAATTCATTACGTACTTGAACCACTTACTTGTTAGACTACAACTACATAGTAGTTCCACTTCCGACCGGGTTTTATGTGAGTGCATGTCTTAATGGTGAAGGTGTGCAAATAATCCTCACAACTTGGGAATAATAATCTATTAAAAAAAAATGTATATATATATATATATATATAAACACCTCTTGTCTTCATCTAGAGCCTACAACCAAACAATCAGTTAGCTGTGTGATAAACTCAGCTCCCAATTGTGCAACCGTTGTATTTGGAGTGCACCTTCTTTGTCTATAGATATTACTCCCATACAAAAGAGAGAGAGGATGGCAAATTTTATGCCTACTCCTGAAGAGTGAGAGGAAAAAAATGAATAATTATGTATATATTGGTGCAAAATCTCTCTTAAGGATCAAGTGTACGAATTCCTTCCTCTTGCACCTTACAAATCTATAAATTTTATTAGATTCATAATAACATTTGTTTTCTGCTTTTATTCCCGACATAAGGCGCCTTGGGACGAGACGATACCCTAAACGTTTTCACCTAAAATCATAAATTCTGAAAATATACAAACACCCCACTTTGCCACGATGAATGTTTGTGGGAAGGGTTTAGGGTCTAAACCCTAAACCCTCAATCCCCTATCACCTGAGAAACTGAGAACCTTTTGGGTAGTTTGTGGGAATAGATCACGATACTAGGTGGCATGGAATAAATAATTACATTCTCTTTTATGTGGGTGGTGGGAACTATCAAATCTTTGTACAAGGGAGATTTGGTTGAAACTCCCTTTCCCTCAATTCACTAGACCAAATTGAATTCTTATTTAGTTTTTGGTGCATAGAACTTGACCCCTGAATGAAATGATTGATTGCATAGCAAGTCTAGAGGTCTTTGCAACTCTTTCTTTCAATTGGGGGTGAGAGAGTAGGTGCATGAGTACATTGTGACAAAGATCACAATGTGAGTTGTTGGACAAGGCTCTCTACCATACAACTAGAAAGGGAACTTCCCAAGGTTTATTAGAACATGACCCTAGCCACCCTATCCGACACACAAAGAGCACAGGGGTATGGATGAAAAATTTCACATACTCATTATGCGGTTGGTACAATAGAAGTGTGCATGATGATATGGGTGGTTTTCCGTACTATGGAATGGACCTGGTAGGGTGAGACGCCATTCCATGAGACACCATTCTGTCCGGTGCTCAAAGGTGCTACCTAGGGCTTTTTACATACTATAGAATGGAGCTCGTAGGGTGGTGAGTGAGACACCATCCATTCCATCAGGTGGTAATTAACAGGTCTTTCTACCAGGGCCTCTTTCAGAGTGTAACAACCGTTGTTGTTGTTGTTCCCCTCCATTGATTTCACATTGGGTCAGTGATTCTGACCATAGATTCACATCACAAGTGGAAAATGCATGTTTCTGGGCACAGCTGGTAAAAAAATTCCAACTCTCATAGTGTGAAATTAGACTTTTTCTCCCAAAAAAATAAATTCCTTGTATGGACCAATTACAAGAGCAATTGCTCCATTGTAGCTATGGATAAGGGAGAATATTTTGAGTGCTTAGTATTCAGTTCTGGCTCATATGGTGATGACAACTATATACACAACCCTCAAATTGTAAAACCTGAAATTGATAGCCGGGAAATTTTCAATAGAGTTGAGTTATATGTAAAGTCACCCTATCTTCACCCTATCTTTAGGCCTACTTTCACCCCCTATCCACTCTTTCAGTTGTATCCACAAAGTACGGAAATTTAATTAAATCTCCGTTTCAGCATTTAATGCACAAGGTTCGAGATTATTTATAGTACTTGGACAGGGAGGAGTAGTGAAAATATATGTAGTAGCAGTCGAGGCGCTCAGGAAAAAAGGAAAGACAGGATGAAACTCAGTTTATCACCAAAATTGGTGGAAAAAACTAGTTAGGGTGCTAGTTATTTCGCTTTGTAAAAATTTCATTCCCAGTTATGTGTTTGATGGCCTATTATGTTGAAATTGGCCATTCTCGTCCCCTAATTGGGAAACTTTACAATAACTCTTATATTCCAAATTGATTTTGGGCCTCTTGAGAGTAGCGAAATTTTAGGATCATTGTTTTGGGGGGGGGGGGGGGGGCGGGGGGCATTTGTTGTCCCCCCACTGTAAAAACCTTCAAGATTTTTCTTAGTGTAATCGGTTGCCACTTACTTCTGGAACTCCCTGCTCTGAGGGTGTTACATTACATGAAATACACCTGATTTTTGTATAGGATAAGGGCCTTTCCTGAGAACCTTTTGAGAATTTAGGTACTTTTCTTGAGGCAAGTATGCCATATGGAAGGTACAGAGTATGTCGGAAGGTTTGAAAGATAGGTCCATTTTCTTTGTTACATTATGATGACACCCTAATTGGGACCTTTCAATGTACGTAAGACCTTGTGCAATCCTAACAAGAAGCTTATGGTATTTAACCTGTCCTCAATATGCATAAAGCAAAATCTAACAGTTTTGTAATGGTGCATTCACGCTTGACATTAAGTCAGTGTTAAATGAAGGTGGCATCGTAGGTGGCGCTCAATGTTAAATGGGTAATAGCTTAAGGTTAAGTGAATGTTAACCTAAGAGTTATTAATCCTTGCTGAAGTGAGATGGACACACGAATGGGTGTTGAGATGGAGTTGAAGGTTGTCAACTAGGATTTGCAATTTGCATCTACCAATTCAAACATCAAGGTGGTTGATATGGTGTCCCCTGCACCACCATATGGTTGTTTTTGGGTTTTCTTAACAAGAGTCCATGCTCCATCAAACATAGAATAACCTGTAGGGGACAAAAAGTGTGAAACCAATGAATTTTTTCAAGAAATCTGAGAGTGAACAGGTTCATATGCCTGAAATCATTTTGTGAGCTTAAGTGTACTTCTAGCTTAGATTTGGCTATGGCAGTAACTTCTTTCTCTCTTTTTTCTTCCTCTATTCTTGTTTAGATTTTTCATTTTCTTGCCTTCTTCTGTCTTTTGTTTTGGAACTGGTACTAACCTGTCTTCTCCTGAGCAGTTACATTGAGGTTGTTGTCAAGGCATATGAACCTGTTCACTATTAGATTTCTTGAAGAAGGCCCAAGAAACCTCAAATGGCTACAAAGCTACTGGTATTCAGTTCCTTTGATCCTTTTTTGTAAGTGATGGAACTAGTTTGTTGTAAAGGAGACAACAGCCACCTGAGAAGGTCTTCACACGTTGGTTGTTGACTTGGCATGTTGCTGCAGCACCCATACAAATGCAGTTCTGAGGGACGTAGATCTTCCAGCTTATGATCGGTTTCTTGTTCATGTAAAAAGTCCAAAGCCATGATTCTTTGCTGAATCTGGGTTTCAAATGTTTTGTTTTGACCACATGGGCAAGATTCCCTACCCTTGGATACGCCATCTGTTTGAGGAAGGGCTTGACTGTTTTTTCATTTCTATGCCTGTGAGCTTTGGAAACTCAATGTGACTTGTGTGTTATGATGTTGGTCACTGCAGGGAGCTAGGGCTCTTGTATCTGATAAGAGAGTGCAAAATGCCCAACAAGTTTATACAGTAAGTGGCTATGAAGTCAAATTGTCAAAACAGAAACTGCAAAGTCTGCAGCTCATGGTAGTTGGTTCAGTTTCAACTTCAGCAACACATAAGAGATACCATTTGAATTGACATCATTTTTTTGTATTTGTATGCAGTGTTTTATACGTGATGCATTAGAAGTTTTGAACTCTCAAGGTGCGGATCCAATGCGGGTCTCTCTTGCAATACGCACGATTGGGATACCTAATTCCTCCATGCAGAAGAAGAAGAGCTAGGGGTGGGTTTGGGGAAAAATTGGAGAAGAAGCTGGAGGATTGCTTCTGTCTGTCAAAGTGCTTCATATGAAGTGCTTCTTTCTAAGTTTCTTACCTTCAGAAACTTCTGATACATTGAATGGTTTGCCAGAAAAGGGATGAACTTGCAAGCAACAGGTTCTCACAGGAGGTAGCAGTTTGGGAGTCTTCACTCATCCCTCGAGCTGTCCAGAGAAGGCAACCAAAATTGCTCGAAATACGTGAAATGGGTTTCAGTGCAATCTGCCTTCAAGGTCAACTATTCTGTATCCTTTCCAAGGATCCTGTTGTGGGATCACAATATGTTCTCAAACTTTGGAGAGAAATTGGTTGAGTTGTCCATTCTTTTGAGAACTTCCCATTACATTGCATGCACCAGCTAACAGGGATTTCAATTCTTGCAAAAAAGCAACTGCAGCTGGTGTTTTGATATATGTGAAATCAAAAAACTCCTTCGGGCACTGCAAAGATGGTGATGTATGGAGCAAGGAATTTGAGGGTGATGAACTTAGGGGCATTGAGGAAGGGGATGAGCACAAAGGCATCAAGGGGGGCTCGTGAGGTTGAAGGGGATTGGAAGTATTCACCAGAATGGTGGGGCAGCCAGGGGGGGTGGCTGGGGCCATGATGCTGGTCTGGTGGTGTTTGAAGTGCAGTCAACCATGGACAATGGTGTTATAACAGTTACTTCACACACGGCTTCTACTCAGGTACATGTTGTTTGAAGTTTAATGGCATTGCATTTTGGTCTGTCTCACTATCCCATACAGTGGATCCTCAGGTTGTTCACTTTTTATTATGTTTTTTTCTCATGGTATGTGTGATACTCAAGCTGTATGGTAAGATGTCAAATGTCAGTTGTGTACAGTATCAAATCATGAAGCTCATCTACTGGTCTTGTTGGTGGCATTGGAAAAGCGGCCAGAGAATTGGCCAAACATAGAGAGGGAGCTGCAATAAAGATGGGAGAGAGAAGTGAAAGCAGGAAAAGATGATGAGGCTTTTTGAGTGATGGGGTTTGAATGGCGAGTGTTGTGTTTCAACACTGTGACACACCAAAGTGTGGCAAAAGTTATGTTGGTTGCCAAAGATGGAGACCCATCTCAACTTTATTTCATGCAGCAACCAAATTGTATTGCATTTGAATGTGAGTACTGTTTCTCCAGTGTACTGTGGATTTCATTAATCATTAAAGTGTCTGTTGAGATAGAGATCGGAATTGTTAAAGACCCTTTGTTGCACAGTTGCATTCATCTTGAACTGGAGAGAGCTCCACATGGGCCATGGATGAGTATGTGCAGAGGATTTTGTACCCTTTGTGAGTGAGTTCAATGTAACTGTTTGGTAAAACTTTTTTACAGCTGAGTATTGATCCAAGCGTTATTGAGCATGCAAGTAAGTGCAGTGATTGATTGTAATTGTTTTGTGCATGCATAGCTTTACAATATTTGGTTATTCCAGTTTTGTTCTATATTTTATGCACGGTTCAATTGGTGATCTGTTCCTGATGTGGAAACTTTTTCACATTTGCAGCAAATGACATGTGCTTGCAGATGTAAAGAGCATGCTTTCAGTGGGCTTGGCAATAGTGAGCCTCGGAGGCTTGAAAATTGAGCAGGTTGCAAATGGAACAACAAAGATGCGGGTTTTGTGTGTGGGACTTGGTGGTGGGAGTCTTCCACTTTTCCTTGCCCACAACTTACCTGGTGAACTTTCATCTACTGTTGTTAAGAATGGTGTTCAAATTGTGACATCCACTCCATTCTTTACTCTCAGAATCTCTTTGGTTTTCCAACAATATCCATGTAATCAATCTTAGTTACCAGGCCTTTTTTCAAAGCACATTTTAGTCCTGTTTCCACTCACTTTTAGTTTTGCTTTGTTATGATATCCCATTCTATGTCTTCAGGTATGTCCATGTTTTCTGCTCCAACACCCTAACTAACAAATAGTCTAGGCCTCCTCATTCAATCACCTATCCAACTTTATCAGTTCCGATGCTCTGCTCACAGTAAATGATGGTGATTGTGGGAGGACCAAGTGAACCAACTCTTGTAGCTTTGTCTGGACACACTGGAAGCACAATTACAACAACCCTCACGCACGCTCCTGGCAGGAGCAATTCAGTGTCTTGACTCACTGCTCACTTGGTTTGATGATGAACTTCCTGCAGGAGGTAACAATATGTGCAATTGGCAATTGGTGGTTTTATTTTCTTTTGGGGGGACATGGGGGGACATGATCACAGTTTTCCCTTGTGCATAGGGTGTTAGGGTTATGTAGCTGGGAAAGTAGAGGTTTGTGTTTCTGCAAAGTTTATTTTCCTTGACAATTATTGGTTGCTGCTTTGAGGCAATGTCCCTTGCTTTCTAGAATTGTTGTAAAGTAATTTGGCAAGGCTTGAGAAGGGCCTGAGGTCTAACCTAGCTGCCAGACGTGTGTGTGGCTATGTTTTCTGTTTTGTTGGTCCCATGAAGCCTGCAGCAAACCGAAGACTCCTACTGTGTTCCATCCACTATTTGAAGTTGATGTTGCAGCTAAATGCTTGTTTTGCAATATTTAATAGATATTTCTGGTGGATTGCAAGTAATGGTGCCCTATATGTACGAACAGTTCATCAACAACTTGACATATGAGGCCAAAAGCGGGAACATCCCAGTGTCACGGAGTGATGATGTTGTTGCCAGAATTCTTCAGGTCAAATTTGAAACAGGTTTCTTTGAGGACCCTTATGCCAACAAGGGGCTTAAATCATTTATTGGCTAGCAAGTAATCACCTGCCCTCATGATTCATGAATTCAAGGAATTGCAATAGTTTGTACTTATGCCCAACACTAGTCCACAATTGCTTAACCTTATCGTTGGAGTATGCAGAAGCACATAGATCATTAGCCCGTGAAGCAGTTAGAAGCAGTAGCCTCTCTCATATAACCAAACAATCTCCAAGCTTACGGAAGCTACCATGGTGGAGAAAGGCAAAGAAAGAGATGGGAATAAGGATTTGGGAAAGTTTGTTGTACCAACAGACTTCAGTGGAACATATTGTGAAGCAGAACTTCCAAACAAATTTCAGAACAAAGTCAAAGGACATCTTCTGCTTTGCCATAGACCAGCTCACAAGACTTCTCTCTTGCTTTCTCTCTGATGAGTAATTCAAGCTTGCTGTGAAAATGTCATTCACATAGTGTCTGTCAGCCTGTACACAGAAGCTCCTTTTTTGTGCAATCAATATTGCTCTTCACTGAAGACCATACAATCAAAATTTGAGCTAAACCAAAGGCTGAACTGCTAATGCAATTCTTTGTGCAACAAGATGGCATAATGTAGCAAAGAAGGATGTGATGATCAGGAGCTCAGATATTGAAAACAGTACACAAGAATAATGTGACCATCAGGAGCTCATGTACTGAAAACTACAAACAAGAAAATGTGACCATCAGGAGCTCATGTATTGAAAACAGTATGTAGAGCTAAGCAAACCGGAACATCACATGCACATATCATGATGAAATGTTACGTGCATATGCACTTTCTTGCATAAACTTTCAAAGGATTGCATTTGAAGATGTGCAGGTGCAAGAGTATAATGCAGGAAAACAAAATTTGAAAGGGAAGATGAAAGAAACTTTCACCATGGGTGGGTGGCTACTGCTACTCTTTGAAATCATCCTTGTCATTTGCCGAAATCGGTCTGTTTCTCCAATTTATTTGCCAAGTATTGATTTTTGAACTAGCTATAAACTCACACATTTCATATACTGATGAACTACAAACTGGTACAAACTGCATGAACTTTACAGACTGAAAAATCAGAAGTATCAGCCTAATGTGCAAAATATGCTCCTTGTTAAGCTCCTATTCACACCCTTGTAAAGAAATAAAATTGGTTGCAACTATCTAAAAGGTACCCCAGAATAAATGAGGGTTTATACTACACTAGGGAATTTGCAGCTACTAAATGCTTGTGTGTGGGCTCAACATGTTCAAGTTCAAACTGCAAAGGTTGTCAGGCTTTCCCTAAAAACCAACTTTTCCAAACTTGGAAGAGTAGAAGCATTGGGGAGGCTTGTGGCATACCATAACAATTAGCATTTCTAAGGCAAGACCAACATAAGGCTAGTTGTTTGAGTAAGGTACAGATGGAGTGTGATGAAAATGCAGTCATCAGTGATGCTGATGGTACAGTGGGTCGCGATGAAGGAACGGTGGATGCGGATCTCGAAGAAACAACGCTAAACCCCTACATTTTAGCACGTAACAGGCGCGCTGCTCAACTCAAACAACGACTTGCAGAAGTTGAAGGAAGCGCCCAAGAATTGTGAGTTCTTCTTAGACTTGTCTTCACATGCACAAATGGAGAGGACCATACAGAATTCAGTAATGGATCGTGCAATCTCCATTGCCTGCACTGTATGAAAGAGTTTGGAAGTTAGGGTTTAGGGTTTGAAATCGATGTGTTCGGTGCTACCATGGAATATGGTTCCTGGTGATCTTGTATTACATACATAGCTTAAAATTAGGTTTGTATGCTAGTTAGTGCTCATGTTGTCGCAACCCTAACTTGGCCAAGTGTGGGGGTGAAGCCCAACACTTGGAAAAGTTGGGGATTTGGAGTCCTTCGGGACTCCCGAATGTTGAGAGCTCGACAGCAAGGGGCAAAACACCTCGCATTGGGGTGTTCTTGGTGTCGTTGGAAAGGCCTTGAAACGTAGATATCGAAAATGCCCTCGCATTGGCAATTCGGACATGTGCAGCCCAAGTTATGCGCAAAAGAAGGGCCGGGAGTCAAACTGCCAGTTTGACTCCCGGCCCTTCTTTTGCGCATAACTTGGGCTGCACATGTCCGAATTGCCAATGCGAGGGCATTTTCGATATCTACGTTTCAAGGCCTTTCCAACGACACCAAGAACACCCCAATGCGAGGTGTTTTGCCCCTTGCTGTCGAGCTCTCAACATTCGGGAGTCCCGGAGGACTCCAAATCCCCAACTTTTCCAAGTGTTGGGCTTCACCCCCACACTTGGCCAAGTTAGGGTTGCAACAGTTATACCTCATGGGAAGGTGTTTTCTGAATTTCTTACCAAAAACTTTGTTGGTTGTCTTCAATGTCATCAGTCTTTATATGCATGCCTTTTTCATATAGCCCTATTTGTGTGATTAGGGTTGATCATGATTGATAAGTTTGCCATACGAATCTCTAGTTTTTTTGGATTGACATGTCTCATGTTGACAATATATGACCAGATTGTATGTTTTGTTAGCTTCTACCCATTCTCGATGTATAACGTGTTGTGTGTGTGCTTGAGAAAAGAAAGCAACATCAAAGAAAGCTCGGGTTGAAACCCCACCACAAGTCGATATGGTGGATGCGACTGGGCTACAAAAGAAAACATTGGCAGCAGTACAAAGTGGACTGCATGGTGGTGACTTAGGAAGGTGCAATAATCAGGCATGTAAACATGGGGTTGGAAGTTCAGAATGCACATGGAATGCTGGACAATGTGGGCACACAAGACAGTGGAGTTCTTGCCAGGTGTCACAATGTTCTAATTGGAAGGTAAGATTGAGCCCTGGGCACAAGGGACTTACAAATTGTTGTGCCACTTGTGGAAGGGCTAGAAGCAACATGTGTGAATCAACATGGGGTGAAGGAGGGGGTGTATGTGATCAGGGACTATCTCAAAGGGTGCAACCGCATTCACCGATGGGCGGGCAAGCACCAGACATGGCCTTGGACAATGAAACAAAAGTAGATGCCCAGGTCAAGGTTTTTGCTGAAAGTCGTAAGCGACAACGGGCTTTAAAGCGAACTATAGAATTTGAAGCTACAAAACGAAAGGAGAAAGGCCTGCCAGGCCATAAGGTGCAAGTGACAAGGCATGGCAAAATTGATGGTGCATGTGAAGGGAAGGATGCATGGGATGCTGCGATTAGGTCGCTGGCACCCCGGATTTTGAACATGGCAGTGGTTAAGGTTACAGAACAAGACCTTGTAGACATGGTTAGACTCCACTTGCAATTGGATGGGAAATTTGAATACATAGGTGGTGAATTAAGTGGTGCTGGCTTTAGGGATTATGTAAGGCGATATATGAAAGGAGAAAGAGCACGCTTAAAAAGAAGGTATTTGCAGATAGGTGCCAAAGCCTGCCCACTTGGACTGGACCAAGAACAATGGGAGAAATTAGTGATATATTGGCAAGAACGTGACACCAAGACTAAAACTGAACGCATGGTTGATGCAAGAGGGGCAGTTGCAAATGTAAGCCACCTTGGGCGTGGTGGTAAGGCAGCTATAAAAGCAAAATTGGCAAGTTAACCCTAAAACCCTAAACCTTTGTGATGGCCAAATGGAAATTACAATATGTTGAAGTTATTATGCACTCACATGCCACATACAATGCTCAGCACTAAATGATGTCTGAAATGTGTGAATGCAGAAATCCGTGCATTGTCGAAGCCCATCAATATTTGAAATGGCTGTTCAGGGACTAGATTCCACTTGCACACTTGGGTACCCAATGAGTTTTCCTAACTGTTTCAATTGTCTTTCCCTGTCCTTTCCCTTTCTGTCTTGCTTTGTTTCTTTGTCTGGTCTTTGTTGTGGTGTCTATTGTTAGCCAGTAGTATGGCTGAGATTAGGTGTTTTTTCCTTTTGTGTGCAAATTCAAAGATGACTGAAAAGTATAATACTATGAAATAGACATGGTTTTTTCGATTCACAACTTTCAGACCCTTTTTCTTTCCTGTGCTTCCTCCCTCTGATTTTGTCTTTGCTGCTCTCCTTCCAGCATCAATGGCCTTGAACTTTCCAAAACCCCTCTTTTCAAGCATCTAAGTTCTCTCTTGCTCAATTGCAGCTATGGTCGCAGCTTTGCATCTTTCTCTTTCAGTTCATGCTCCATTTGTCTCACCCTGAATTGAAGCTCCAGAATTTTTTTTACTTCATCATTACCTTTCTCATCCTCTTTATGAAATCCTTTTGAGATGTTCTTACTGGTCTTCGCTGCTGTTGCTATGACATAAATGCCTGCATCATCTTCAGTCATATCCATAGTCTGCCTTGATTAGTTTTTCTCACTAGGGACATTTTTGTTTTGTTGCATGGTGGTCTGAAGCATGTCCGGCAGCCATATCTACATCCCTTGGACTAAGTTGTGTCATCTGGTCATTATCCAGTTCAAGTCTGATGAACTTTTTGGTCATGAAGTGTACTTTGGGGCATTGGGGGATCATCAAAGACTTTTTATGTCTTCCAAAGCAGATTTAGTCTTTTGGCTCGCATCCTCTAACTCCATGTCTAGGACAGCATCAGCCTCATCCTCTAAGTCCACCCAGGTGATCATTGGTTTCACACTTCTTGTTTAAAGTTGATTCATAGCTTTCAAACCCTTTTTCTTTCTTGTGCTTCCTCCCTCTGATTTTGTCTTTGTTGCTCTCCTTCCAGGATCAATGGCCTTGAACTTTCCAAGAACCCTCTTTTCAAGCATCTAAGTTCTCTCTTGCTGAATTGCAGCTACTAGTCGCACCTTTGCATCTTTCTCTTTTAGTTCACGCTCCATGTGTCTCACCCTGAATTGAAGCTCCAGAATTCTTTTTACTTCATCATTACCTTTCTCACCCTCTTTATGAGATCCTTGTGAGATGTTCTTACTGGTCTTGGTTGTTGTTGTTGTGACATAAATGCTTGCATCATCTTTAGTCATATCCATAGTCTGCCTTGATTGGTTTTTCTCACTCGGGACATTTTTATTTTGTTGCATGTTGGTCTGAAACATGTCCAGCAGCCATATCTACATCCCCTGGACTATGCTGTGTCATCTGGTCATTATCCAGTTCAGGTTTGATGCACTCTTTGGTCATGAAGTGTGCTTTGGGGCATTGGGGGATCATCAAAGACTTTTTATGTCTTCCAAAGCAGATTTAGTCTTTTGGCTTTCATCGTCTAACTCCATGTCTAGGACAACATCAACCTCATCCTCTAAGTGATGTGCTCCCAAGTTCCTTGTGGACCCACTTGAGGGTCCAAGTATGTGACAATGCGGAAGGAGTTGGAACTTGGAGCCGCTCCCTAGCTCACAACACTTGGAGGGGTAGAGGGGCGTGTTGGAGCTCCGGGATAGGACTAGGAAGATGTGACAAGCTTATTCACTCACACGGGCCTGCACAAAACCCACACAAAGTGGTTAGTGCATACTTAGAGCACCTTTGGTGCTAGGACGAGCCACGGGCAACACGGACACACAAGACTCACCACGGCCCGGACTTGGGGGAAGCCACCACCTTCCCCCTTATAGTATACTCTGCAACTCGCGGCGGAGGTGGCATCCAAATGGCCATTTTGTTCCGGGACTCCCGGGACTCCCGCGTGGGAGTCCCGAAATCGCGCATTTTCGGGACTCCCGCGACTTTGAGGCTTCGTAACTTTCGGAGCAGACCTCCGATCGCCTCGCCGTCTGAAGCAAAGTTGTAGGTCTCGTCGAGACCTTTCCAACGGTATGTCGCAAGTCTTCTGCAACCAAGTATTTCGGGTCGATTCCCGACTTTTAGTGATCGGGAGTCAAAACCGGCGGACGGCCTTCTTTTGGCCATAACTTGCGTTTCAGATGTCCAAATGAGCAATGCGAGCCCATTTTGGACATCTACACTTCAAGATCTTTCCATTGATATAAAGAGCGCAACCAGCCATGGAGTTTTGACCCTTCAAAACGCTCTCTGAACTTTCGGGAGTCCTTTTGGGACTCCACTCTCACCAACTCCCAACGTGGGAGTTCACTTGGGAGTGTGAGGGTTCACTCCCTCACACTCTTTGCACTCCCGGGAGCATGTGATATGACTCCCGGGTCTACTTATAGGCCCGCACGCTTGTAACCCCCTTGTCTTGGTCGCGAGCCAAGGCTAGGGTTGCGACACTAAGTCCACCCAGGTGATCATTGGTTTCACACTTCTTGTTTGAAGTTGATTCATAGCTTTCAGACCCTTTTTCTTTCTTGTGCTTCCTCCCTCTGATTTTGTCTTTGTTGCTCTCCTTCCAGCATCAATGGCCTTGAACTTTCCAAGAACCCTCTTTTCAAGCATCTAAGTTCTCTCTTGCTCAATTACAGTTACTGGTCGTAGCTTTGCACCTTTCTCTTTCAATTCACGCTCCATGTGTCTCACCCTGAATTGAAGCTCCAGAATTCTTTTTACTTCATCATTACCTTTCTCACCTTCTTTATGAGATCCTTGTGAGATGTTCTTACTGGTCTTGGCTGTTGTTGTTGTGACATAAATGCCTGCACCATCTTCAATCATATCCATAGTTTGCCTTGATTGGTTTTTCTCACTCGGGACATTTTTGTTTTGTTGCATGTTGGTCTGAAGCATGTCCGGCAACCATATCTACATCCCTTGGACTAAGTTGTGTCATCTGGTCATTATCCAGGTGAGGTCTGATGGACTCTTTGGTCATGAAGTGTGCTTTGGGGCATTGGAGGATCATCAAAGACTTTTTATGTCTTCCAAAGCAGATTTAGTCTTTTGGCTCTCATCCTTTAACTCCATGTCTAGGATAGCATCGGCCTCATCCTCTAAGTCCACCCAGGTGATCATTGGTTTCACACTTCTTGTTTGAAGTTGATTCATAGCTTTCAGACCCTTTTTCTTTCTTGTGCTTCCTCCCTCTGATTTTGTCTTTGCTGCTTTCCTTCCAGCATCAATGGCCTTGAACTTTCCAAGAACCCTCTTTTCAAACATCTAAGTTCTCTCTTGCTCAATTATAGCTACTGGTCGGAGCTTTGCATCTTTCTCTTTCAATTCACGCTCCATGTGTCTCACCCTGAATTGAAGCTCCAGAATTCTTTTTACTTCATCATTACCTTTCTCACCTTCTTTATAAGATCCTTGTGAGATGTTCTTACTGGTGTTAGCTGCTGTTGTTGTGACATAAATGCCTGCACCATCTTCAGTCATATCCATAGTTTGCCTTGATTGGTTTTTCTCACTCGGGACATTTTTGTTTCGTTGCATGTTGGTCTGAAGCATGTCCGGCAGCCATATCTACATCCCTTGGACTAAGTTGTGTCATCTGGTCATTATCCAGTTCAGGTCTGATGAACTCTTTGGTCATGAAGTGTGCTTTGGGGCATTGGGGGATCATCAAAGACTTTTTATGTCTTCCAAAGCAGATTTAGTCTTTTGGCTCGCATCCTCTAACTCCATGTCTAGGACAGCATCAGCCTCATCCTCTAAGTCCACCCAGGTGATCATTGGTTTCACACTTCTTGTTTGAAGTTGATTCATAGCTTTCAGACCCTTTTTCTTTCTTGTGCTTCCTCCCTCTGATTTTGTCTTTGTTGCTCTCCTTCTAGCATCAATGGCCTTGAACTTTCTAAGAACCCTCTTTTCAAGCATCTAAGTTCTCTCTTGCTCAATTACAGCTACTGGTCGTAGCTTTGCATCTTTCTCTTTCAATTCACGCTCCATGTGTCTCACCCTGAATTGAAGTTCCAGAATTCTTTTTACTTCATCATTACCTTTCTCACCTTCTTTATGAGATCCTTGTGAGATGTTCTTACTGGTCTTGGCTGCTGTTGTTGTGACATAAATGCCTGCACCATCTTTAGTCATATCCATAGTTTGCCTTGATTGGTTTTTCTCACTCGGGACATTTTTGTTTTGTTGCATGTTGGTCTAAAGCATGTCCGGCAGCCATATCTACATCCCTTGGACTAAGTTGTGTCATCTAGTCATTATCCAGTTGAGGTCTAATGAACTCTTTGGTCATGAAGTGTGCTTTGGGGCATTGGGGGATCATCAAAGACTTTTTATGTCTTCCAAAGCAGATTTAGTCTTTTGGCTTTCATCGTCTAACTCCATGTCTAGGACAACATCAGCCTCATCCTCTAAGTCCACCCAGGTGATCATTGGTTTCACACTTCTTGTTTTCCGATTCACAGCTTTCAGACCCTTTTTCTTTCCTGTCCTTCCTCCCTCTGATGGGTTTATTGGGCAGGGATCACAATCTCCCAATTTGATTTCTCGAATGACTGCCATTGAAAAGAAGCTGCCAGAGATGAGTGGCCAAGTTTCCAAAGTTCTGGAAGGGATGGATAAATTAAATGCTGAGGTAGAAGATTTCATGCAACAATTGCTAGCAGGTCGAGAAGATGGTGTGAATGTGAGAAACCCAAAAACTGTTGCAGCCACTGTAAACATTGAAGAGGTAGATGTTCCTATAAGGACTGGATCCCTTGAGATTCTTGGTGGTGTAAAGAGCTTGCATGAGGTTCTTCATTCAGATCTTGATGGACGAGGGTCAGGCACAACAGTGATTGAGAGAGCCACACAATTAGCTCCAAAAGCCCATGATATGTCTACAAGAAAAGGGGTGGGCCAACAAGTGGATGGTGTTGTCCCTTCACATGTCCCCAACTATGTGCTAATAGGAGAGGATATGGGGCAGAGTCCTAATATGTCAGGGAAGGACAAAGAAGTTGGAGTAGCTTGCAAAGGCGGTGACTGTGTAGATGAGAGCAAGCGCCAACACCCACCCTCAAAGGTACAATCTAAGTGCCCAACATGACCAACACATTAAAGTTAGAGTCTACGAAATGCTATGGATTGTTCAATTGTGGGAGTACTCTTGCATTGTATATCAAATGTGGCATATGTGTGGGATGTTGGGAATTGCACCAACTACATGGCTAAAATAGGACATAAGTTAGATTATGGAAGTTAGATTTGTTGTTCTTTCTGCTACAATCTAAAGATTAAGAACATACCCACATTGTTTGGGGTCTAGGTGCATACAAGCTTCAAGGGAAATCATTGACATGGTTTCCCATTTGTATTCATTGATGGATTTGGTGTGGCAGAAAGTGCAAAAAAAGGCAGCAATTATGCCAGCACCTGACAGAGGTGTGAGCAGTCGGCTACGCTCTAATATTGGTGCAAGGGTGAGGAATGTAGGAGAGAAAGCAAGGCAACAGGTAAGTTAATACCAACATGCTCTTGAGTTTCTATGATTCATGTTTTCCGATTCACAACTTTTAGACCCTTTTTCTTTCTTGTGCTTCCTCCCTCTAATTTTGTCTTTGTTGCTCTCCTTCCAACATCAATGGCCTTGAACTTTCCAAGAACCCTCTTTTCAAGCATCTAAGTGCTTTCTTGCTCAACTGCAGCTACTGGTCGCAACTTTGCATCTTTCTTTTTCAGTTCACACTCCATCTGTCTCCCCCTGAATTGAAGCTCCAAAATTCTTTTTACTTCATCATTACCTTTCTCACACTCTTAATGAGATCCTTGTGAGATGTTCTTACTAGTCTTGGCTGCTGATGCTGTGACATAAATGCCTGCATCATCTTCAGTCATACCCATAGTCTGCCTTGATTGGTTTTTTCTCATTGGGGACATTTTTGTTTTGTTGCATGGTGGTCTGAAGCATGTCCGACAACCATATCTACATCCCCTGGACTATGCTGTGTCATCTGGTCATTATCCAGTTCAGGTCTGATGAACTCTTTGGTCATGAAGTGTGCTTTGGGGCATTGGGGGATCATCACAGACTTTTTATGTCTTCCAAAGCAGATTTAGTCTTTTGGCTCTCATCCTCTAACTCCATGTCTAGGACAGCATCAGCCTCATCCTCTAAGTCCACCCAGGTGATCATTGGTTTCACACTTCTTGTTTGAAGTTGATTCACAACTTTCAGACCTTTTTTCTTTCTTGTGCTTCCTCCTTCTAATTTTGTCTTTGCTGCTCTCCTTCCAGCATCAATGGCCTTGAACTTTCCAAGAACCCTCTTTTCAAGCATCAGGGTGCTCTCTTGATCAACTACAGCTACTGGTCGCAGCGTTGTATCTTTCTCTTTCAGTTCACGCTCCATGTGTCTCACCCTGAATTGAAGCTCCAGAATTCTTTTTTCTTCATCATTACCTTTCTCACCTTCTTTATGAGATCCTTGTGAGATGTTCTTACTGGTCTTGGCTGCTACTGTTGAACACAAATGCCATGTTTGACATAATGTTGTAACAAAAATTCCATTTTCCTAAATTGAATGAAGGTTCTTTATTGGTTGATGTGCAGTTTAAAGTAGGGGAAGCAATTGTCTTATGTAACCTTGATGCGGAGGTTGTAGCGAAGGGGCTGATAACAGGTGTTGGAGGACAAGGATGTGTCCACCATGGGGTGCCAGTCAAGGAGTCATGGTTCCGAGTCCAGTTAAGTGAAATTGTGGCAGGTAAAGGCAACACCCTGTTGTTGGTGCCAAATGAGAATGATGATCCCCCACAGTGTGTGTTAAAGGATGTAATAGGTTCAAGCACTGTATGGGAAGGTCGTCTAATGCGAAAGCATGCTTAAGTTAGGGGCACAATAGGTCGGAGCTAGTTGATTTTTGACTTCTAAAACCCTAATGAGTAGTTATGGCCTTTTTTGGGTGTCAATGATATTTTAGACATTGTCAGGTTTAATAGACCTGATAGAGTGATGGATTCCTGGTTGCTGTAATTGGAACAATGGCCATAAAACCCCATTGGATGGAATTTCAATGTTATGACAAAGGGTAATTTGTTAGTTAAGTAACTGCAGATTTTTTACATGCAAAATTGCAAATCACAGATCTATGTGTAATATTTATTGGATGATTTTTCAACACTAGAGGAATATAATAGAGACCTGATATGTATAATGTACATTAGTTAAAGTAGGTGTAGGTGTGCTACTAATGCTAATGTGGCAATGGTTAATGCTACTAATCCTGATACATCATAACCCTAAACCCTAACCCTAACCCTAACCCTGAACCCTAACCCTAAAACATGTTTAACATGTATGATGGAAAACCCTAACCCTAACCCTAAAACATGGGCAAGCAGTTGCATTTGCAACTAAATCTAACAGTTGTTGTGCTGCCATGTGGCGCACTATAAACGGTCCGATGAAAAACCCTAACCCTAACCCTAACCCTAAAACATGGGCTAGCAGTTGCATTTGCAACTAAATCTAACAATTGTTGTGCTGCCATGTGGCGCACTATAAATGGTACGATGGAAAACCCTAACCCTAACCCTAACCCTAAAACATGGGCAAGCAGTTGCATTTGCAACTAAATCTAATAATTGTTGTGTTGCCACGTGGCGCACTATAAACGGTTCGATGAAAAACCCTAACCCTAACCCTAAAACATGGGCTAGCAGTTGCATTTGCAACTAAATCTAACAATTGTTGTGCTGCCATGTGGCGCACTATAAACGGTACGATGGAAAACCCTAACCCTAACCCTAACCCTAAAACATGGGCCAGCAATTGGATTTGCAACTAAATCTAATAGTTGTTGTGTTGCCACGTGGCTCACTATAAACGGTACGATGAAAAACCGTAACTGTAACCCTAATCCTAAACATTCCCCAATAGTTGTATTTGCAACTAAATCTAACAGTTGTTGTGCTGCCATGTGGCGCACTATAAAAGGTATGATGAAAAACCCTAACCCTAACCCTAACCCTATCCCTAA
The DNA here is from genome assembly GCA_963920785.1 of Sphagnum contortum. Taxonomy (NCBI): domain Eukaryota; kingdom Viridiplantae; phylum Streptophyta; class Sphagnopsida; order Sphagnales; family Sphagnaceae; genus Sphagnum; species Sphagnum contortum. Next base: position 22,145,182 of record OY987276.1, on the reverse strand, counting down.
TCTTCCCCACGTGCACAATGACATAGCATGCGTGATCCAACACATGTCCACATCCCAACGGCTACGACATGGACGATCTAGATTAATTAAAGTATTCTTAAAACTAAATATTTAATTACAAAATAAAATTACACGTGTTCGCATACAATTGGGTTTGTACGTTCAATGGGAACGCAACCCCTGTAGTTGCATGCAGTTGTAATTACAACCGTTAGTATAGATGAAACCATATAACCCAATCGTATATACTTGTCATATACTGTATGTCAACTGACCAAATTGGTGGGATGTAACTTGTCGTACGCAACTAGGGGAATTGTAGTTGCATATGTCGCATGCAACTGAAAACCAGTTGCATACGACAGTTGCAAAATGGCAAATTTCTAGTAGTGTTGACATGATTCCTTTCCTAACCTTGCGCCTTGATCACAACAATCAAGCCTAACTAAAGGTGTGCCTATCATGGTACGAGAAGCAATGTTTAGGCTTTGCAAGGGCCTAAGTGACACACCCCCAAGTTCCTTGTTAGACCCAAAAAGGGTCCAACTATCTTATAAAACGGAAGTAGTTGGAACTTGATGCCGTTCCCAGCTTCCAGCACTAAAGGGGGTGAGACGGGCATGTTGAAAGCTCCAAGATTAGACTAAAAAGAGGGACAATTTATTTAATTACTCAGTCTTGCATCAAAACTAACCAACAAGTTGGTTAGTTCACATTCGGAATCATTCTTGGTGTTGAAATAAGCCACGGGCAACATGGACTCACTTGACTCACCACGGCTCGGACTCAGGGGAAGTCACCACCTTCCCCCATATAGTATTCTATGTGTTTGCCCATGAAACCTACATCCGAATGACTTTTTGTCCCGAGACTCCCAAGGAGGAGTCCCGAAATTGTTTCGGTTTGAACTCCCAGGAGTTTGGGAGGTCAGAACTCTCATCTCAGACCTCCAATCGGGATGAGGTCTAAAGCAAGCTTATAGCTCTCCTCAAGAGCTTTCCAACGGTGTGTCGCACTCCACGTTCACACATTGGGGTCGGGTAGATTCCCGACTTTTAGTGGTCAGGAGTCAAATTACCAATTTGACTCCCGACCCTTCTTTTGACGATAACTTGTGATGCAGATGTTCGAATGGCTTATGCAAGGCCATTTTGGACATCTACACTTCAAGATCGTTCTAATGGTATAAACAACACTTCAATGCAAGGTGTTTTGACCCCTGTAATCAAGGTCTGAGTTTTTGGGAGTTTCGAAGGACTCCAAGTTCTCACTTTTGGGAGTGTGAGTTTCATACTCACACTTACTTCAAAGTGGGGTTGCAACGACACTAAGTCCCAAGCTACGTGATTATAATACGCAAATGGGGTCATGACCTCCTGCGTTGGCCGCCACTACTAACCAACCCTTTAGGATACACTTTGGGCATCTGCATGTTCCCGTAAGCTCACCTTGCTTGCCTCCTCTTTTGGGCCCAAGATTTCTTTTAGCCCCCATGTAGGACTCTGATTTTGATTTGGGCTTGCGTAAGAGAGTTCCATTTGTCCATGCCATTTAACAACCCCCTTTTTATAATACTCACTATGTTGCAAACCTAGTTTTGGGCTCACGACCAAGGCAAAGGGGTTGCAAGGTTGCGGGCCAAGAGGAAGCCCGGGAGTTAAGGCAAAGAGGTCGCAAGGGTGTGGGCCAAGAGGAAGTTTGAGAGTCACATCACATACTACTGGGAATGTAAGAAAGTGTGAGGGAGTGTGAGGGAGTGAACACTCACACTCCCAAGGCAACTCTCACTTTGAAGATCGAGTTTCGGTGGACTCCTGAAACTTCAAAGAGCAATTTTAAGGGTCAAAATTCAATGGCTTGTGGTGTTCTTTATATCATTGGAAAGCTCTTAGAACTTAGATGTCTAAACTAGGCTTGCATTGCTCATTCAGACATCTGAAACACAAGTTATGGCCAAAAGAAGGGCCAATAGTCAAATTGCCAATTTGACTCTTGACCAGAAAAAGTCAGGAATCGACCCGATTTACTTGGGTGCAGAAAACGTGCCACATACCACGTGGAAAGCTCTTGACAAAACCTATAACTTTGCCTTAGACTGCACCTCGATCCGAGGTCTGCTTGCAAAGTTATGGGGCTCCAAAGTCGCGGGAGGCCCCGTTGGCACAATTTTGGAACTCCCACTCGGGAGTCCCGGGAGAGAAAAGCCATTTGGATGTAGGCTCTGTGGCCAACCACAGAGTATACCATAAGGGGGAAGGTGGTGGCTTCCCCCAAGTTCAGGCCATGGTGAATCTTGTGTGTCCGTGTTGCCCATGGCTCGTCCTAGCACCAAGGGTGTTCCAACTATGCACTAACCACCTTGTGTGAGTTGTGTGTAGGCCCGTGTGAGTGAGTGAAGCTTGTCAACTCTTCCTAGTCCCATCCCAAAGCTCCAACACGGCCCTCTACCCCTCAAAGTGTTATAAGCTAGGGAGCGGGCCCTGACTCCTCCTTCTTCTGTTGTTTCAAACCCTAAACCTAAACCCACATTTGGGTCCTTTGAGGAGTTGGGAGGGTAGCAAGCAAACATTTGACTTGCAAGCAAAGCTCCGGATCTGTGCCTTCATTGAAGTTAAGTCCAATCAAATTTGAACTCTCCCCAAGTACCTCCTTTATGCTCCCACTAGTGGTGCGAATTTGCCACATATATTTCTATAGTTTGGAGTTGAGCATGCCCATCTTCTTGGCAAATTGAACTCTAAGAATTACTGGTTGGGCACTTGTATCAAGAAGTACCACTCTGGGTGTATGTCCTCCCACCTGGATTGTTGATTCAGTATTGTTAACAATGGCTACTCTAGTGGCGATGGAAGTTTTTTCACTAGGCACCACCTTAAAAAATGAGTGAGAGACTTTGTGGAAAGAATGGCTATCCACAACGCCTTTGCCGAGTAACAAACCACAAATGAAGTGTTTTTAGCTTTCTTCTGATATGTGAATGTAGAATCAGAAATAGGAAAGCCCACTAGTTTAGCCATGCTAGAACTAGTGACTAGATCACGAACACCATCTATTATAGGTGAGCCAATCAAGTGTCTTTCCAAGGTGTTGGATGGAAGCCTTGTAGCATGTGGATCCAGGATTGGTAGAGGACTTAATGTAGTGTTTAGGGTATTTTTTAGTATTGCAATTATGTCCTTGGTGCTTAGTTGCAAATCTTGAAAACTAAATAACGGTGTACTCACAAGCTTTCGAACCATTTCATGCATTTGAAGTTGGCACTCCATAAGCTGATCAGTGGAAAATTGTGTGTTTTCCTAATGTACATGTATTCCTAGGATATGAAAATTTGATGCCCTAAAAGCTTCTGGTGTAGTAGTCTCTTCCCCCCTTGCCAATAAGGTGCATTCCTCTTTCGTGTTGAGAGGACGAAAAAATTGTGGCATGATTGCTCAAGCTCCTCAACCCTTGGTAATAGGACTTGGACCATATGCAAGTCCATCAATTTGAATTACTTGCTTAGTGGTAGGAACTCTAGGTGCCACATTAGCCTGTTGTGCCATGAAGTAAGAATGACAAAAAAAATAGCAAATTCTGGTGTAAGACCAAAATTGTGTGCATTAGAAAGCACATACTCCCCAACCATGGCATCATGTGAAAGGCCATAGAACGACCTAGGAGGTCCCTCCCTTGATCTTGAACCCTGTACAAGTTGGGCATGACCAATTAGTTAGGAAGACTTGTTTTTTAAATTAGCAAGTTGCGCCCTCAATGATTCAAGTTCATTTTGCAGAGTTTGAACTTGAATGGCATGGGTTTGAAGCACCTCCCTCTTGTCAGCATTGTGCTCCTTCTTCTTAGCATTCTTACTAGAATTACCCTTGGTGGGCAAAGTTTGAGTGGAAGGCTGAAGTGCCTTGGCTTTTGGTTGAGGGGTAGTGGCAAATGCTAGCAGATTTTGTTGTGGTAATCGCAGTTGCTTCCGTTCCGGGAACTTGGCAAAACAGATATCTTCCTGATGTCCCTCTTTCCCACAATAATCACAAAAGAGATCTTCGGAAGGAATGTTGCACTCACTAGCTTTGTGGGCAGGATTGTCACAATAGTTACAAAAAGGTAGGATAGGTGTAGCTAAGTGCACCGCTTTAGTTCTTGAAGAAGAATGTGATGATGTGGTTAGTGCAATTGGTGGAGGTTGAAGCCTTGAACATGATGGAGGCTTCATAATACTAGCTTCATAGTGTGCATGAACTAATTTTAGTTTTTTTGAAATGTTGTACACATCGAGCAAAGTGTACGAGTCTCCAAATTCTGCAAAAACCTGTTGCAAAACCTGCACATGGAGTGTCGAAGTACCTTTTAATGAACGAAGATACCGATGGGCAACTTCTAAGTCTATGATGCTTTGAGTATCCTCTTTGAGCTTGAAAAGCCTCTTGTAGAGCATTTTGAAGGTTTCATCCTTCTGTTGAGAGAAGGTAGTGAGTTGCAATTTTTTTTTAGAACTCTTGATTGAAAATTCTAGCTCAAGAACTTGAAAGAATTCCTCCACTGGATCAGCAAAAGTTGTTGCATCAATGGTGGAAGGAATGTTTGCGGTAACAGTAATGAGTTGTTGAAGAGAAAAGTTTACTGAAGTAGGTACCAGGTCTGGATTATTGGGCACAGTCCCATGATGTGTAATTGTAGCTTACAATGCAGCTTGAGAGGCGATGGCGATGGCTGTGGCATAAGTTGGATTGGGGATCTAAGTGACGCCCGAAATCCTTGGAGAATGTTGCTCGTACACATCCAATGCCTCATAGTGCACATAACGAGCCATTGTTTGAATTGAATTAAATTGCAAAGAAGGAATGAACATGTAATGTATGTATATGGTGGCCGTGTAGTGACCATCGTGAGCATCTAAAAAATCTAATCTGACTATGGAGGGAACTCTTTTGACAAAGGAATTCTAAAAAAACTAAAAAAGAAGGGAAGGGCTTGGCCCTTTTATACAACCACCAAAAAGTTGAAACCCTCAACACCTAATAGCGTACAATCACTTAAGAATGCACATTAACCCTACAAACGTACATTAACCCTAAAAGACATTATGGGCATGCCCGTAACCGGCCATCACGTATGAGGCCGTGCATACGGGCGTGACATAACCATGGCTTACGATAGAATAATCTTAGATAAAATAATTTAAACCTTGGGTGGAATAACTTAGGGTATAATAACCTCATATGGAATAACCTAAATCAACATTGGGTGGAATAACTTGAAATAACCAAAAATAATTCAATGTGAAATAATGTAAAAGAGTAAAAAATAACATAAGGTAAAATAGCCTAAAATAACCTAAAGTGGAATAGCCTAAAATATCCAAAAATGTCCCATAATAACTTAGGTTGGAATTGCTTAAAATAACAAAAAAAAGTGTGCGCATGAACTTTTTGTACCTAAGTTACATAAGTTTTTTCATAAGCTACCTTGCATATTTTGTAGTGTTCATGGGGTCTTCCCCAGGCTACCTAGGCTTTTCTTAGGTTGTTTAAGCATTTTCATGGGCTTCATGACTTCTATCTTAAGTTGTTTAAGTTTTTACATAGATTATAAAACTTTGTTTTAAAATATTTAGGTTTTAGGGTACTTTGAGCTTTTTGTTTCGAAGGTGTTTATGTTTTTCCCTAAATTGCTTAGGCTATTTTCTAGGGTACCTAGTTTTTCACCTAGGTTGCTTAGGATTTTTCATAAGTTATGTGGGCTCTTTCATAAGGTGCTTAAGCTTTTTCCTCGATTGCTTAGGCTTTTTCATTGGTTGCTTAGGCTTTCTAGTACCTTAGGTTGCTTAAGGTTTTTCATAGGCTTTGCAAGCTTTTTCCTTGGGTGTGTAGTTTTTTCCTAGGTTGCATGGGCTCTTTCCTAGGCTATGTAGATTTTTCCTTAACTGCTGAGGTTTTTCATAGGGTGTTTGGGCTTTTGGTAAGGTGCATTGTCTTTTTCTTAGGTTCTTAGTCAAAGATGTTATCAATTTTAATCATTCATTTTAATGTTGCATGGATTATTAGACCTTGAGTCCATTGGGGGTGATTGAAGAACCCAAGTTGAATATCAAATTGGAGGTCACCTAGAATGTTCTTAGGTCTACTCCTAGGGTTTTGAGAATATTCTGAGATTTTAAACACTTACATGAGATAGTTAATTATGATTGGACAAAAATGGGTGGGCCAACGGTTACCACAAGCATGGCCTTTTGGCTATTCCATAAAGGGGTGCTTTTGGGGGATGGGCGGCTCGCTCGTCTTAGGAATTCCTGAGTCCTATAGCCTTGCACTATACATTAAAAAAAACACAGGAGAGATAATACGTATATCTTAGCTGACTCATATATACGGACACATGAGTCAGCTAGAAATCCACTTCCTTCTTATATGCATATTGTCAACAACAGCTTTTGAGAAAGCTTATCTCCATAGTGTTTTTGGTGACCATGGGTGATTCCCTTCATGACTTTAAACCATCAGCACCACACTTTAGTAGTCATGACATGCCATCATGTACTATTTCGTGCATGTACTATTTGTTAGCGGAGCACTGGACCCTGGTCCCTCCATGAAATACAAATTGGTGCTCCTTCCTAGAGGGTTGCTATGTGTGAGACATCTGGTCATAGCTGACATCAGAGTTGACTATTTGGTACAGAATCTATAAGTCGAACTAAATGCCCACGGGCTATGAAAAATATTTTATATGACTGCCCGCTTCCTGGAAAACCTGACCATGTTGCCTGACAAAATTTATAAGTTCTAACTTTGCCCCGAGGTCAAATTTTGGAAATTTTCTGACCAGCAACATGACTTGTACAAAGGAAAAGATGAATAATAACTTACAATAATAGAATCGAGAGTTCAAATAAAAAGGCAAGCACCAAGCCCAAATTTCCTAGGGTATAATGTTTTCCAATGTACAATAACAGTTCCATAAATAATCTTAATACCACATACTTTGGTGTTGCATAGGTTAAATTAATTGTGGTTACAACTAGTAAAAAAAAAGAAAAAAATCCTAATGTTTTCCCAGCAAAAAGAAAATTTGAAATCTAGCAAAAACATATTTCTGAAAAAGGGATTTGCAATAAAATATTTTCTATTTTCATTTACTTTTTGTATTTGTGTGAAATATGGCCACTTCGAATAGGAAACATGTTAGTATTCGTCACATGCCTCCACATGTATGAATTGTGATTTCTTGGTGGATAGGTGTTTTTGAATAGGGGAGTGATTGTTGTGCTTGTGCCATTGATTTTGCATAAATGGGGAGCTTAAAGGTTTCCCGCCCTATTAACTTTGAATTTATTTAATAGCATCAATATTTAAAAACAAGATGTCAACATACCTTCATTGAGATTCAAAATAGAGCTATAGACACTCATCTTTAGATAATATGAGTGATACTTACTTTCACTTGAATACTTGCTATTCATTTTGAAAAGATCATTTTCTTTTAGTACATTTTGATATATGAGGGCTTTAATTCTAAGTGATAATAGTTACACATTTTGTCTCCCACAAGAGGGAAATAGGATATATAAAGACATTTATAATTTCAAATGCAACATTTTTGTATATCTAGCGTATGACATTGATCTCTATAATTGCATTAATAATTTCCTTAAATGTTGCCATGTCTATTATATGTTTAAATGATAACTTTGAGAGAAAACTTGTATGATTTCATGAAATTTGGGATCACATTTGCACACATGATGCTGCATTTTGCAATTGTTACATGCCATCTCTCATTGATTGATATATAAAATCCTTTAAATTTTTATCATTGCATTTCTACATATAACATTAGGTCTTCATACATAACACTTATTTTCTTTAAACAAGTTAATTAACACAAGTTGGTTATGGCATGTCATCTGATGTTATCTAGCTACCTCCTTTCTTGCCAATTTCCACACTAATTATGTTATATGTTGAAATGGAATTTTCAAAATTTTAAATTATTTGACAAACATGTGTTCAAACTCCCAAGGTAATATGATATTAAAAAATTCATAGAGTGTAGTTTCCAACATTTAATCTTTTACTTGTTTAGGTGTGTATGACAACACTAGGCAAGATATGATAAATCCTTGGGCACATGCCCCCACTAGCACCTATCTCTTAGTATTTAAATGTGAGTGTCTTGGACAATACTTTCCATATGGGATAATTATGAATTCACTTATGACTTAAGGTTATGTTCAATGTTTTAAGGGTTTAGCTATGTGACAAGTATATCAATTATGCCATTGAAAGAAACGCTTTGAAGCTTGGGCTTCTTATAGTTTTGAAAACAATTCATTGTTGAATTTATGTGCAAACTAATATTAATGAGTGCCTTGATCTAGGCACTAGCAACAGGATGTCATTTCTCTGTTGTCACAAAACAATATGCCCACACACTATTATGGGGCATGTCCAAAACCTCTTTTTGGGTTGCCTGTGAAATGTTTTTTTATTTTCATAGGCAGCCATTAAAATATGATGGATCTGTAAAATATATTTTTTGGGCAGCCTGATACTACCCTAAACCGTAGACTTCAACCGGTACTATATGGTGGGTGAGATCATCCCTGCTCATTGCAGGTGACATCAGTCTGCTCACAGCGTGCTAGCTAATCTGCTCCTTCCTCTGTGGGTTCCAAGATGATGTATAACTGTCCAAGTAATGGGCCACAGTGAACCAGCACCCACCAGCACACCCTGAAGGATGAATAGTAAGTGGTGAGGTAACAGTTTTCTGTTGGGTTCCAGTTCCCCAGCTAACCAAGGAGGTTGGCTCAGTTGCTTTTTTTTCTACCTACTTACTAACAACCTACAAGTGAGTTGTTAGTAGGTAGGTAGTAAAAGCAGCCCTTACCTATAAACCATCTACCTACCTAGTAAGTACCTATCTTCCTACCTATCTACCCATATATGAGACCTATTTCATATAGAATTGGTTACCAAGGTGAAACCAAATATTAACTCAGTTGTGGATGAAACTGGCATTTAGTGGATGGTGCGCTGGTGGGTGCTTGTTCACTGTGGCCCAGTTAATGCACATATACTGGGTGAAATAGTACAAGATATCATTCACTTGTTGTTAATTTGTTTGCATACCAAATAATTTGTATGTGAAACCGAAGTTGGAGGGGCAAATACCCTAATTGGACCTGAATGTAATCAGGGCTCCAGGCTGGTTGATGGCAAAAAAATTTGTGAGGCCAGTCTCAATTAAATGGGCAGAGTGGATGTAGTTTCTCAAACTGGCAGAATACGGGCAGCCCATCTTTCCAAATGAAAAGCACTTGAAAGTTTCTCAATAGTACCTGTTTAAGGTTTAGGTTCTTGATTTAGTCTTAACCAATGTTGGCCAGTTCTCATTTTTTTGTGAAAATCTTTAGTTTCAATTTTTCCGATAGGTTCTGTGAATTGCCTCGATTATTATTATTTTAAAAAAATTCCATTCTAAGAATCACCCCAGTTTTCAGAATTTAGAAAACAAATCCGATTAGGTGGTTTTCAAGGTCAATGGGTCTCACAAAATTATCAATCGTCGATGTTCGAGGGTGCTTCTCTTATGTCGGTTTTCATAAATCGAGGTTTTTAAAAAATATATTTTAAAAAATTATGTTTTTGTTTTTTTTTGTTTTGTGTTTCCTTTCTTATAATCATAATAAATGATGGAAAATATTTTTTTTAATATAAAAAGTTCATATCTACAATTTCCTCCCTTTCAAATTCCTATGACTCATAGTAGTGACATACACTCAATTTGATTCAAACATACGCATATTATACGTTTTTGGGTTTTTTAAAAAATACTTGAAAATATTTGAAAATATTTGATCATCGTTGTCTTTGTTCATTGTTTCGGAAGTAGGTGTAAAATTGTGTCAAATGTTTTTGATCATCTTTGAAACCAATTGCAAGCTCGACAAGGACCAGACCCTAAAACTAGTGTGCAGTTTTATTCAAGGTATGCCTATGCTCAAGCTGGTTAAGAAGGGTTTGGGCACAACTTAAGCTCAGCTTGCTTAGCGTTTTGCTCATCGTATTCACGTATTTCACATATTCACATTTTCAAATTTTTAAATACTTGAAAATACTTCTTTTTGAGCACCTTCGAAAAATACGCATATTTCGTATGTCACTACTATGCTATAACTCCTCCTCTACAATTTCATCCTTCTCTATGAACTCCACCAAGGTTGATGGCATATTATGTTCTACCCTAGGATCATTGGGCCAATTTTGACTACCAAAAAATAATTTATCTAAATTTTTAGATTGTAACCAACATCTCTTAAGGCTTATCAAAATTTCAGCAAGAGAAAAAATGTGTTTACTCTCAATATGGGAACTTACAATTCTTAAGATTTGTTTTGCAAGAAAGCCAGCTGCATGGAATCTAAACTCATGTTGCTCCCACCATTGGAGAAGGTTTTTTATATCTCTCACATCCACATGAAACCTTCTAAAATCTAACAACTCCCTTGGTACAATTTCCTTTGCAGTTTTAGCGATGTTGTTGGTCATTTGGAAAATATTTAATCCATACTCCTTATCAGCATCCTGCTTTATAGAATTAGAAGCAACATCTCCAATAAGATGTAAGTGATTGTATGATTTGACCAACGTGGGATACAATGCTTTCTTATCATACTCCTCCACAATAGACACTCCTTGTTCTTTACCAACATATGAAGAAACAAGACAAAGATTCTTGAACCTAAGGTCAAACATCAATAATAACATGATATGTGTTTTCTTCTTTTCACATGTCCTCAAGAATGAAAGGAAAGAATCTAAAACCCAAACACTTTTGATTTAATGTTAGAGGCAAAAGTTGCTGACTTTAAAGAAACTCTAATGTCATCATCCATGAAAGACTCAAAAGAAAGTTCAAATGCATTTCATCCTTGGCTTTAAAATTCATGGTGATGGTAGAATTTAGGGCATTTGATAATAACCAATGTCCAACAAGTTAGTTCAAAATGCAAGTAGAGACAATAAGGCTCAAATAATCAACTATTATTTGACAAATGAACCATGTAACAGGAGGAGGAACACAACTAGACACTTGAACATTAGTTTGTTTATTGTAACACGTGATAATAATTCCGCAAAAAAGAAGCACTTCCTAGAATAATATTACCTTGCTTGCAAATTTGCAAAAAAAATCAAACAATCAATACAAATTCTATAAAAAATGAATTACTCAAAACCATAGTAGTGACATACGAAATACGCGTATTTTTCGAAGGTGCTCAAAAATAAATATTTTCAAGTATTTAAAAATTTGAAAATGTGAATACGTGAAATACATGAATATGATGAGCAAAACGTTGAGCAAGCTGAGCTTAAGTTGTGCCCAAACCCTTCTTAACTAGCTTGAACATAGGCATACCTTGAATAAAACTGCACATTAGTTTTAGGGTCTAGTCCTTGTCGAGCTTGCAATTGGTTTCAAAGATGATCAAAAACATTTGACACAATTTTACACCTACTTCCGAAACAATGAACAAAGACAACGATGATCAAGTATTTTCAAGTATTTTTTAAAAAACCCAAAAAAACGTATAATACGCGTATGTTTGAATCAAATTGAACGTGTGTCACTACTATGCTCAAAACTATAAAGTAATCAACATAAAAAGATGAATAAAGAGGCACTTACCTTGTCTTAATAAATGTATTCATTTTCCTTGGTCGAATTCCAGACTCAATATAAACTTTTGTCCAATCTTGTCCTCCCTTTCCAAATTTTTTTGGTCACATTCTACACTTCTAGGTATCAGATTACACAAATTTGATTGAAACATACTTAAGATCTTTGCAAACCTTTTTTTCAATAATAGCATATTCAGAAGTTTTGGAGAATGCATGACCAAAATAAATGCCATTGAAACTCTCTTCCAATCTTAAAACTTCACAATTAACAACAAATTTGAGAGATGTGGTCATAAAGTTTAAGTTTGTCCTTTCATCCTTTACATAGGCAATGATCTTTTTGCTTAACCCATAAGAATCCAAGAGCATTTTCAAAGTTTTAACTAAGGTTTGACTTGCTGTTCCTGTTCCTTAAAAAAGACCAATTGTCACCTTCTTGGGTTGTTAATTTTCATCCAAAAAGTTAATGATCAAGGCAAAAATGTTATAAGCATTTTTTGACATCCACAAATCAAAACATGCAATAACTGACATACAATGAGAATGTTTTGGTAAAACATACACATCTTTTGTTTTTTGAACCAAGTTTTGTAGAATATCTTATGAAAAAGTTTTTTTCGAAGGAAGGACAATGCAAGGATTCAATTGCAAAGCAAATTACTTCAATGCTGGACTTTCCCCAAAATGTACAAACAAATGACTTTTAACAATCAACAAAGCTACATCTTCAAGAAATTGTTCTACTACATTTCATTTTTTTTGTAAGGAAGTTTTGGAAAAAAAAATTTAGAAATTTCAAATGAGGATACATTTTCCCTCTTTTTAGTTAGTTGTCTTTCAACTTGACTTTTCATTCAGCTATTCATTTCTTCATCAAGTTTGTGGCAAGTAGATGGTGTTTTACATTCACATGTTTTTTCAAAGTTGATATCCCATTAGTTTTATAATATGAAATTAATCCCTTCCTTAGTTTTTATTTTTGGATTATCTAACATAGGTGTTTTGTAACACAAATGACATTTCATGACTTGAAGGATTTTGCCATCCATTGGTTTATTATCATTGACCACATAGAAAGCCCAACAAATGATATTTCTCCTTTTGGGTTTCCAGAACAATCTTTGAGCATGCAATTTTTGCAAATTTAAGATGAATCTTTCATCAAAAAATTTAGAAACCCAACTAGCTTCAGTTTCCAAGCTCAAATTCTTAATTGAAGTTCTATTATAAGTATATCATCCATCAATTCTTCATTTTGATAAAGTTCAATCTCAATTTCCTCTCTAGTATTTTCACTTGCACTTAACCATTCCAGAAGTAATGTCAAAAACAACAGAGAAGTCAAAGGTCGACGGGAAAGATCGTTTACAAAGTTAATAACAAATTCACGTCTAGGCCTAATGCAAAGAATAAAATCTGAAATGAAATTAAAACTACTATTGCCCCTTCAAACAAGCACTAATCTCCAAGGCTCACCTATAACTAAAACAAATGAAATGTCAAAAATCAATTTAAACATATTAATAAAACAAATTATCTACAAAACTACAAATCAAATACAAAGGCATGTTTAAAAAGAATAAGATTAAGCAAAAAAATCAAACTTAATGGATTAATTCTATTATTTAAAAAAAAAAGTTTTAAGACATTTTTTTGTTTTTTCTCCTTTCCCTGCAAAATCAAAACAAAAATAAAAACATTGAATCAAGAAACTAAAGCTAAAAATAAAAAACTTCGAGAATGATCAAATAAAAATGGAATTTCTTTCAAAAAACTCATTTTGCTTATTGGTTTTCACTTGTTGTTTATGGTCCCAAAGACTACTTGCAAAAGCAAATAGGGGGAGGGAATACCATCTAGGGAAACAGAAGCAATTTTTAATTTTCATAAACAGTAAGTTTAATTTTTTAATTAAAATTTTTTTTTCTTACTTTTATTATTACCTTTTACTTACTCTTTACTCTTACTATTTATTATTTATTATTTACGTAAAAAACTTTTACCATGAAAACTGGACCCTTTTCAACATGTGAGAACCAGTCCGATTCTCAAATTTGATGCCCCATGAGAATCTAGGCAGTTTTCACTAGGCGGTTCTCACGGCAGTTCTCACTGCCGATTCTCATTGGCCAGCTCTCACTGAAAACTAGACTGAAAACTGGTACCGGTTTTCAGCCGGCAGGTGAGAACTGCCAAACACTGGTCTTAACCCTTACATCTTGAGCCATGCTGGCAAGTTTTTTCAATCTTGGGCAGCATCTAACAACCCCATTTCCAATTTTTGCTCTTGCCCATGCTACAAACCTCATGAACATGTAAGAGGGGTCAGCTCACACAAGGTACTCAAAACACAGCAGGGCTGAGAACAGTCCCAAACAGCGGTGATTTTTTTCTGCCCAAAAATAGATGAAATTTGTATGATTTTGTGTAGAGTTATATCAGATGGTCAACATTGACCATCCATTTCTTCCTCCTCTCAACTCAGTTTGCACAGGATTTTTTCCACACCATTCATATAGATGCCTTCTACCTACCTTAGAATTTTCACAATCAATAAAGCATGGTATTTTGGTCCAATCCAGTGTTGGGCGGTTCTCAAATGATGATCCAATTCTTGACCCGGTTCTCACAATGAGAACCGATTGACACTTTTAAATGTGAGAACCGATTGACACTTTTAAATGTGAGAACCGAACTGAAAACTGACCTCAGGTTCTCACATGGTCGAGAACTGGTTCGAATGTATACATTTTTTTGGGGAGAAGCAGTCAGGTTCTCTCTTAGAACTCAGATCCGGTTCTCAGAGTTATCTGTATCATTTATTGGTTCCTCTTGTTCTTCTTCTCACTTGGGACTGCTACTCTTCTCCTGTTGCTATTATTTTTTCCCCATTGCTCTTATTCTTTTCCTGTTGCTGTTCCTTTTCTCACATAGTGTTGCTCTTTCCGTGTGATGAAGTCATTTAATTATTAAAAAAGATTTTAATGAATGAATTTTTTTAACAATCAGGTTGTGAAAACCAGATGTGAAAATTGGTTGTTGTTGTATATATGAGAACCAACCTATCTGAGAACCAGGTGAGTTTGAAAAATATAAAAATTTGATAACCTGATTGGTTCTCACCAGCCCAAAAAAAAAAGTATATTAGAGAACCGATCAGGTTCTTATAACATCATGAGTGAACCAGAACCAGTTGGTTCTCACAAAAAAGTGAGAACCGCCCAACACTAGTCCAATTGTCCAAAAACTTGTAACATTGAAAACTGCCCAAAACTTTAAAAACCAAACTTTCCATTTCTGATCCAGATCATGTTTTTCCTAAATCCGAGCGGTTCAGCTTGAAGTCCTTTACAACTCTACCAAGTTGAAATTTTAAAATTCAAAAAAAATCCATGACGTTTGGGCACACATTTGTGAGGGCTAGTCCAACTTTTGTGTTGGGACTGTTTTGGTCAAATTCCAATTAGGGGTTTAGGTTTAGGGGTTAATGGTGTTTACAACAAGCAACCCCAAAAAAAACCTAAGGGATTTCTTCTGTGCTAATACTAGTGTGGTGTGGTTCACCCATCCAGTGGACATGACAAGTGATTCATGGCGGCTAGGCCAAGTGGGTTGCTTCGTTGCCTCTCCCGCAGCGCCTGCGATTCGCTCCCATGGGTGGCTGGTCCCCAGGGAATAGACAATAAATAACCCCAACGTAAGCCCAGAGAATTATTAGTCACAAGTCTCATACCCGCTACCATCCCTCAGAGTACATGAAATTATCACACTCTCAGTAGAGCGCTTACAAAAAGCTTGAACAGTTAGTTAGCGATCATGGATAGCTTGAATTTCAGATTGTGTATACAGCTAATTGCAACGTGCTTGTTGCTGCAGCACTTTATTTTAGTGACCCAATTGTCGTTGCAGGTGCAGGCTGATGCAGAACCCCTCCAAGACTTCTGCGTCGCAGATCCGACACAGCCGACCTCAGTGGGATACAATTGCAAGCCCGTGGCCGAAGTGACGGTCAAGGATTTCGTCATTTCCCTGGACAAGCCCATTGTTCAGGCACTCTCGCCAGATTACCCAGGGCTTAACTCTCTGGGAAGCGCAATTTCGCGGTTCGATATCCCAGCTGGCGTGACTGTCAACCCCCACACGCATCCTCGCGCAACGGAGCTCTTCTATGTCAAGGAGGGCACGTTCTACGCTGGGTTCGTGTCCGTGGCCGGAAAGCTCTACGACACCGTGCTTAAGACGGAAGATGTCATTATCTTCCCACAAGGACTCATACATTTCGCGTACAATTTGGGCAACACCACTGCAACTATTATCGTTTGGTTCAATAGCGAGAATCCTGGCACATACTTCGTCGCGCCGACGCTTTTCGGGTCCGGCATCAAGGATATTGTGCTGGAAAAGGCTTTCCAAATCGATGCAGAGACCCTGAAGAATATTGAGAAGGTTTGGACACCACACACACCACCATTATTGCACATAGTGCTTTGAAGTTAATTTGATACATGAGCGTTCTGAAGCTTGACATCTTTTCAGTTTTCTACTATGAAGCAATCTTTACCATGATAAATTTCCTTTTAGAAAATGGGGAAATTAAGATTTTGAATCCTCCACTTTGTGCATGATCTCTGTCGGAGGAACATATTCTTTTCTTTCAAATATGACTAAACATTGAAATCCCTATTTTCCACGTTACCCTACTAAACCTGAACGGAGCAGCCTGGAACTGAAACCAATTTACCTTGGTGACATTCTTCCATGTGTAGAATTTTCTTCCAAAAAAGAAATGAGGAGAAAGCACATGATGCGATTTCTCGAGAATCTGAATTCATCAGCAAGCCTGGATGTTGCTGGAAGAAATGTGATGAAGGACAGGAAGTTCCAATATTTTCCATCTGCAGTGTTTCAAATCATCCTGGTATTGATTGAACATCAGGTTGAGAAATCCTCCCTACTTCAGGGCCTGTGCAATTCTCCTTTTCCATTTGAGGTTACCTCTGACCGGGGGCATTCCATTCTTGATGTTTGCTAGTTAGGAAGGACACTAGATATCCTGGCTCTTGGTCATTGAGCTATAACTTTGTGCTTGGTATGTTCTTTCCTTTGCTTTTGTTGTATCTAGTTGGGTGGGTTCTCTTACAGTAAGAATGCTCATGTTTCTATCAGTTCCAAGTGTTGTGACTTGTCCTGCTCTTGCTTTTGAACAGAGCCTGTGTGTTTCTAATTTTGGCTAGTTCTTTAATTAGAAAGTAACCTCTGGTTGGGTTTCACCTTGTCCTTAGCTGTCCATGACGCCAAAATAAAAAGTTGTGTATCAGTGAACTATATGAGGATTAACAAATTGTGCACAGGATTAGAGTTGTTCTCCAGTACCTCTTTATTTTTCAAGAGAGCCTCCGGTCCACCTTTTCAACTTTTTCTTTCTTTCTTTTGGTTTGGAAGAACCCCTGTTCTGTTCTGGTTTAAGGATTTTTAAAATAAAATTTGGTAAACTTCTGGTCCTTCCAAACTGGATCTAGTTCTACATACCCTTGGATAGCTAAAACTTGAATTCTTGCTAGTTATTAAGCCTTGTCCAATCAATAAAAAGTGATCACCTCATCAATTGCATCTCATTCAAAACACTAAACATGAGCAATGAATTAAATGCAGCACTGATCTTGATGCTTGACGCAGTTGCAGGACGATATCCAACAAGAAAAATATTTTCAAAATATTTTTGCTATATTCAAACTATTATTAACAATTTAATTATTAATTTTACAGAATATTTCCAAAGAAAAATAAGTGATCCAATGGTTAGAATCTCCACCTTTAACCAAAGGGTTCAAAGTTCAATCCTTTTCTCAAAAAAAAAAAAATTCATGAAAAAAATGAATAAAAAAATAGCATACATGCAATTTTTTCAAACTAGATGACCCGAAGTAGAACGGGGTCAAATTACATTCCACTTAAAAATAAAGGGGATTAAGTTGCCTTGAGGAGCAATTTTTCTCAGGCAACAAATTTTTCAATGTTTAACAAGAAAGTACGAAAGGATGAACTTTTTCAAAATCAAACATTGTTTATACCATTGGAAAGCTCTTGAAGTGTAAATATCTAAAATGATCTTGCATTCTTGATTCTAAGATATAGGTTAAAAATTATGACAAAATGAAAAGTTGAGTGTCAAATTTTCAAGTCATTTTCGTTCTTAGAAATGGCATTAAATTGCCTTTGGGGAAAAGGGAACTTAAAAATTTGACCCCTAATTTTCCTTTTTGCCATAACTTTTAGCTCACAGCTTCAAATCAAGAATAAAAAATCATTGTAGATATTTGAGTTTCATGAGTTTTTAATTATATAATTTTTTTATATTTGGGCTAAATTTATCCCTTGTATTTTTTTGTTAAACATTTGAGAACTTGTTCCCCAAAGGAAATTGCTCCTTGGGGCAACTTGATCCCCTTCTTAAGGGAAAAGGCAACTCCCTTCCTGCTTAAGATAGAAGGGGATTTGGAAAGTTAACCCCCTAGACTTTTCTTTTTGTTATAACTTTAAGTTCATAATCTCAAATCAAGAATGAAAAATCATTTTAGATATCTAAGTTTTGAGAGGTTTCCAATGTTATAAAAATGTTTGATTTGGACAAAGTTTTCCCCATGTAATTTTTTTTGTCAAACATTTAGGAACTTGTTCTTGGGGCAACCTACTTCTTTTTTCTTAAATTTTTTTTTCCATAACGGAAATTATTCCATGAAGCAACTTAGTCCCCTTCCCCCTAGGGGAATTCAATTGGGGCTACCATTTTGTCTGCTCCCTAGGGAAAATCATTTTCTCCTTGGGGCATTTAGCTTGAAGAAGTTGGCCAAAGGCCATTTTTTTCATCCATTTTTTTCATGGAAGAAAAATAGAATTTGAAAAAGGATCAAACCTTTAACCCTTTGTTTAAAGGGGGAGAATTTAACCATTGGATATGAATTAATTTTTCTTTGGAAATATGATGTAAAAAAAGAGGATTAAAATGCTTATCATAGTTTGAGTACATTATAATTTTATTTTTATTTTTTTTGTTGGGCATTGTCTTGTAACTATGTTGAAACTACTGCCACATGATTTAATTCATTGTTATATTTAATGTTTGCCATTTTTAAAACCCCCAAAGGGAAAAAATAAAAAAATAAACATACTTGAAACATGTTTTAGAAGTAGTAACTACATTTTTAATGCCACCCAAAAAGGCCATGTTATGTTAAACCATGGCCATTCATGTTCATCCGACAAAAATCTAGTATGCAAAGAAAAGACCACTAGACCTAGGAAAATGTAAGGTAAATTTAAATTTGATTATATTTACATGTGATTGTTCACACACATAGGCCTAAGAAAATCCAAGTCCAAAAGGCCCAACCTTCAATATATTAGCTTTATTAGGTAGATTTTGTAAAGAGATGTTTAAAAAAACCAAAAATAATTTTCACCATCTTCATCACCCCAATTTTCATCAAGTTCATTATGACATGGTGTTTTGTCATAACATCTACATACAACCTCCTATTCTAACATGCATTGAATTGTTGAAAAGCTAATATAAAAGGAGCCATATTACAAAATTTCATAAGTTTTTATTTTATTTTTTTGATCAAGAGTTAGAAACCATTTTGCTTAGATTGAGGGAAAAAATAGACAATTCAACCCCCTCTACTTCCAACAAGTGTAGCTCCCTTACAACAAACCTGATGATGTTGAAATTTTTGGGAGAACCTTCTACACCTCTCAAACTAAAACTGATTTAAATTTGACACAAATCCAACGGTGGATTTGGGAGGAATAACTAATTGAAACAAAAATCCAAAGGTTTTGTCATGGAAATCCTTCCATGAACCCACTATAACACCCTCCACTTCCAACCAGTGTAGCTCCCTTACAGCAAACCCGATGATGTTGAAATTTTTGGGAATACCTTCTACACCTCTCAAATTAAAACTAATTTAAATTTGACACAAATCCAACGGTGAATTTGGGAGGAACAACTAATTGAAACAAAAATCCAAGGGTTTTGCTACAAGTACTTGCTACACACAACTTCCTTCCATGCTTGATTCTTGCACACACCTTTTTCCATGAACACCTCTCCACACATAAGAACTAAATCCTTTCTCACATTTCATCCTCCCTTTTTTTTTTTTCCACATACACACAAATACCCTCTCCTTTGGTATGCCTCCATGACCTTCCTTGAGCTTGTTCCCTTTGTCCAATGAAAGCTTTGAAATCCTTTGCTCCAATCAATGGCCTCCTCATCCTTCTAGAGCTAATGAGAATTGAGAATAAATTACCATCCAATTAAGTTTAGGATGAGAATTCTTGGGCCCAATGAGACACAAGAAATATTCCATCCCCCAATCAAATAGGATGACAATCCTCATGACTAATGGGATTGGAGGATTCATCCTTCCCCTTGTCTTGGATATCTTGATGAGGTCTCTTGAGCTTGATCCTTATCCTTTCCATCCGTTGACCTTCACATCCTACTTCTTCATCATAATTACTTCAAGTAATTAACTACTAGGATAATTTATCGGTAGTAACAAGTAAACATCCTTGAATTCTTACTTGACTAATTCAATGGTTGAACTAACATCCCCGTGTACCATTTACTCTTTTGATATCCCCTACCTATTTATTTTACCATGCACTAATTAACTATATAATACATAGTAAATTGGAATTAAAATTCGCATCACAAAAAACCCCCACATACTTCTAGATCCACTGTTGAAATTGGGGTTTGATGAATCCATTAGATCTAGGATGTTCGAGTTTTCATGAGGTTCCGCCGTCATTCCCACACCTTCGCCTACTCTAATTTGTTAAATAAAAAGTCTCGACCCCTTTTAAATGCAAGTACCACATTGGTTTTGCTACCTTTTTGGTTTTTTGTTGATGCAGGTGAGAACTAGTCATGGCGGATGATGTCGCTACGCCTTTGAATCCTCTAGTTACACTAGTAGAACAGGAAGAGCTTGAAGAAGCATCGCTCGACATGAATGTTTCTCAACGGCCGTGTGAAGAAAAATCGTCCAGGCAAGTGGTGCGCATTCGAGTTGATCATTTGGCATGGGATCGTTGATTGTCTTCTAACCCACATGCTTTAACAATTTATTTAGAATTCGTTCCTGCTTGTGGAGTCGCGCCAAAAAGGTTTGAAGAGTGTCAATGTGAAGATGATGATGTCCGTCTCCATTATCGAACGTGGATTCCCGGTGATGGCCATTACCATTGGTTATGAGGCCCAATTAACCCGCTTTCCATGGAACATCGAGCCGAATACCTAGCTCGCACCATCCGTCACATTATGGAATTTTTGCAATTGTGACCTATTCCCTTCAAGTTGTTTACCAAGTTGTAATTCACCTGAGGCCATTCAAGTGGAAATGTTAATATTTAAGTTTGATTTTGATTCTATCTAAGCATCTGATAGAAGTAAAAACTAAATAAAGATGTATTAGGATTGCATCTTAGAAATCTTTCTAGTACATCATTCGTGCCTAAAGATTATTCTATAGAATAACTTAATATTGTCATGGCGAAATGTTGTTGTGAGTTATGGGCTTATATTCCCAATATATCAATAAATCACATCTGATTCTACATCCCCTTTCCCTTCTCTACAACATAAAAGGATAATGCAATTGAAAAGGTTTATTAGGTCCTAAATCTAACTAAGCCTTGCATCAATTTAAATAAAAGAATCTTCTATGCTAAAATATCCAAAGGTTAATCCAACTCCTAATAATTATTATTTGGAGGTTTATCAAGATTCAAATCATTAATACTAAGGAAAACTATGGAACTAAAGCTTAACATTTTGTGGTATTATAATCCATGGCTCATAGAGGGCATAAGGGCAAACATAGTGTAGGGAATGAGAGTTCTCAAAGAAGGAAGTTTTTGTTGTTATATTTTTAGGGACAAAGTCTCTTGGGATCAACATTCAAACACCAGTTGCAGAAGAAGATCAAGATGTAACCATCATACTAATTGATCATTTTAGTGAAGAGGGTAGTCCAAGTACTTTAAAAGGGACAACTTGTCCCAACTTCTTGATGTTAAAACCCAAAAAGTTGTAGCTATTCTAGAATAATTAACCGAATTGAAGGTGGAGAAAGATCGGGTGTTAACTTCCATTTAGAAACATTCAAAAAATTTGGAAGCTACAACCAAGTCCATTATGTCTTGTTATCTTATTCAAGCAAATATAATGTGGGTAAACGTCCCATAGTTACTACTCCTAACCCCATCATGCATCCTAAATATAGGACAATAGAACCATTGGTTCTGAATGTCCACCCTTGCCCTATATGTAACATGATGTTCCATTGTTGTGATATTGTGGTGGCTTGTTGCCAATGTTTGTACCATTCATGGTGCCTTGGATTCCACCTACAACCATCCACAACATGTGGGAAGAACACATGTGATAAAACATTTGACTTGGAGTGGTAAGAAAACATGGGGTACAAGATTAGTGGATGTATGTTATTGTTCTAAACAAAAATTTGATAAGTTTAATTTGTTTACAAATAACTCCACTGGTTTGTTTGTAAAGTAAATTATATTTCCAATGTTTACATTGTTAATTTGATTAACCTTTGGAGCCCAAACTGTTGTTTTATAATGATGGTTTTAGGTTTGAATGATAGACGTTTGGATATAACACCATTAACAAGTACTAAAACATCTTGCAAGTGTGCTCGTTCAAATTACACAGATTGCAAT
Source organism: Sphagnum contortum (assembly GCA_963920785.1). NCBI lineage: Eukaryota > Viridiplantae > Streptophyta > Sphagnopsida > Sphagnales > Sphagnaceae > Sphagnum > Sphagnum contortum. Next base: position 22,122,746 of record OY987276.1, on the reverse strand, counting down.
GCAAAAGGAGTGCAAACTTGGATGTCGTCAAGGAAGACGTCTAAAGCCTCATCATCAACATTACATGAAACAAACACATATTAGAATTTTGTTGATTTTGTAAGTTGTAATCCATTTGTATTATGTTACTAGTTGGATCCAGTTTTTTTCATTAGGATTAGTAGATCTAGTGTGGGACTATATGTCTTTTGAAACCTACATAAATCAATCCACTCCAATTTTGGACTATGTATGTACGGACATAATTACACAATAAGAACTTAAATCTTGGCAAGTTTCAATCTTGACAATAGTTGGTGGCCAAGGTATTAAAACATTGTGAGAGGAGCAAGTTAACATTCATTTTTGACTTGAAGACATTGAATTTATATCTTTATTTGTAGATGCACTTGTCTTTCTTGTGGCTTTCAAGATACGCAAATTTTCTTAAACTAGTAGCACATGGTTGTCAATTATGGCCTTGATGAACTCATTATTTAACTTGTAAATAGGTGGATTTAGATGTTGTTCATGGATTGAAAAAATTCAAGCATTGTGTATATGTGAAAGCCTTGCCAAATGCATATCCTTCTTCCATTTTAACATGTCATGGGCTAAGTCCCCAAGGTTTTAAATGCCAAATGCTCTTCACCAATCTGGGGCATAGGATCCTTTTAGGGTTTATTAAAAGCTTCCAACAATTATATAATAATGCACTCATATTCAATAACATTATATACCACGCCATTAGCACAAGAAAATGTGTGAGGAAATTCCACCTACAACACTACTAAAATTCTTAGTTTTTCAAACTAACTAAGTTGACTAGATGGGTTTTTTTTACTAGAGGACATGTAATTTTGACTAGAGGCCAAGGGCTGGAATGACAATGGGTATCTTTTGCCTAATCAATTTGACTAGAATGACCAATTTGACAATTAGTCAAATTGGTTAATGATTTGGCCAATAGGACCACCCAATCTAATCAAATTGGCAAGTGTCATTATTAAGGGGGTTGGATGATTACATGATTTTGGATGAATAAACATTTAGGATAGGGATTGATTAGGGAACTTTTTTAGTTTGAATTTTGAATTCTTGTTGGTTTTGAATCATGATGAGGTGACTTGGGATTGCCCAAAGGGGGAGATTTTGAAAACGAGAGAAATTCTTAGACACACAATCTTTTTGGGAAGAGTACGAGGAGCGATATAGGTACTTGTAGTGGAAAACCACATATTTTGTTTTGATATACCACAAATTTTATTTGTTGTTTTAATTTTGTAACACGCTCCCAAGATGGGTCTAAGTTATTCAAATAACGGAATTGTGAGGAACTCGGGGCATGCTGAAGCTCCGGGATGGGACTAGGAAAAGTGACAAGCTTTAGTTACTCATTCGAATCTGCATCAAACCAACCACCAAGTTAGTTTGTTCACTTTCTAGAACACCTTTAGTGCTAGGACAAGCCACATGCGACCCTAGACTCACAAGATTCATCATCGTCCGGACTCGAAGGAAGCCACCACCTTCCCCGATATAATATTCTCTACACCTCTCTGCGGAAGCTCTCCGCACCCATTCCTGGAGGCGTATTAGAAGGAACCTCGCTCCTCTATGATAGATGCCATTTTCTTCAACCTTTTTTCTATCCTCGTTCGATGGTAAAGATGATTTCAAGCTATGATTCCAAAATTTAGCAGTTCTTAAAGCTGAACGAGTATTGTCTCATTGCTAATAGGACTTGGAAAGAGGGGTGCAATTCATGCAACAGTAAGTTGTGAACCAAGCTGCTAAACCTTAACGATGGCAACGAAGCTCCAGCTCCGTCGCACCCACCCAATTCAGGGGATCTCGTTTCAAGCAAAGGATCTGCTGGCCTAACGATGGTGAGTGGCAGTGCATTTCAAACCGAGGCAAGCATTTCACCCCAAAAAGGCCTGCCTGCCAAGGAATCAGAGCGTTGGAGCAAATCACTAACATCCTCGACTATTTTTGGGGTACCGACAAGGTAATCGCTTCTAGAAAAAAGGTCGGAAACAGATCAACCTTGGTGCGATGGCGATCTACACGACCTATGCAAAAGACCGCCATTGCTCCTCACCCCTCCCTCTACCCCACCGCAAGGAGCGGTGGAAACAGCTGGAGCTCCAAAATAGACTCGATTCATCCAGGTACCACCCCAAACCTCCCCTCCTTCTCGCATTACAGATTTTTTACCTGGAATTGTTAAGATGGGCTTTAGCACTAGTAGAAATCGGTGATTTTGCAACCAACGAATTTGCGACTAGTTGCGACTATTTGACATTTACAACTACTGTTGGTTATATCTATTGTCGCAACCCTAACTTGGCCAAGTGTGGGGGTGAAGCCCAACACTTGGAAAAGTCGGGATTTGGAGTCCACTGGGACTCTCGAATGTTTAGAGCTCGACAGCAAGGGGCAAAACACCTTGCATTGGGGTGTTCTTAGTGTCATTGAAAAGGTCTTGAAACGTAGATATCGAAAATGTCCTCGCATTGGCAATTCGGACATCTGAAGCCCAAGTTATGGGCAAAAGAAGGGCCAGAGTTTGACTCCCGACCACTAAAAGTCGGGAATCGATGCCTTCCCGACATCCAATTCGGGAGTGCAATACGGCGTTGGAAAGATCTCGACGAGGGCTACAACTTCGGTTCAGACATCGTCGCGATCCAACTCTGCAGTCGGGAGTTATGGCGGTTCAAAGTTCTGGGAGTCCCGCCGGGACAATTTCGAGACTCCATTTCGGGAGTCCCGGGAATTTGTGCCATTTAGATGCCCCCTCCGTGGCGAGCTGCAAAGAATACTATAGGGAGTAAGGTGGTGGCTTACTCCCAAGTCCGGGCCGTGGTGAGTCTTGTGTGTCCAAGTGCCCGTGGCAAGTCCCAACACCCAAGGGTGTCCCGAATGCTAAACTAACTTCCCGTGGTTGGTTTTTGGATGCAGATTCAAGCTTGATCTTGTAGTCCCTCTTCCTAGTCTAATCCCAAGGCTCCCAACTCGACCTTCTACCCCTTTCTAGTGTTGGAAGCCGGGAGCGTGCCCTTCGGTCCCAACTTCCGCAACTTGACATTTGGTGAACCCTTAAGTGGGTTCACCCCGGGACCAAGGAGCGCGTCATCTACAACTACTGTTTGCATTTGAAGCCGCTTGCAATTACTCTATGACTAACTTACGACTAATGGATTATTTCATCCTTTCATTTGGATAGCTTTCATTACAATTTCCATCCAAGTATGTAGTATATATGGTTTCATCCGATGGTTTCCTGATCGTGTGGGTAAGGAGTGGCCATGTTTTTTCTGATTAAATAATGGATTGTTGCCACATGGCATGGTCTCTAGTATTTGGGAAACCAGATTGTGATCTTGAATTTTCTAAATCAAATGGCCAAGAAATGGCCACGTCTCTGTGTTTGGCTAATCGAAATGTGCCATGTGTCTCAATATGAGCATTTTGAGCTGTTGAATCGCCATGTATCACATGGTCCCACTATTAAGGTTAGGGTTTAGGGTTAGGGTTGGGGTTTAGGGTTAGGGTCCCAATATTAAGGTTAGGGTTAGGGTCCCACTATTAGGGTTAGGGCTAGGGTCCCACTATTAGGCTTAGGGTTAGGGTCCCACTATTAGGGTTAGGGTTAGGGTTAGGGCTAGGGTCCCACTATTAGGGTTAGGGTTAAGGTTAGGGTTTAGGGTTTAGGGTTCATCTGCTTTGTTCAATGTGCTATGTAGAATTGCCAAGAGTGCTTGTGTAGAAAGTTGCAATGGAATTTCTGATAACTGGGTGCTGAACAGTTGAAAATGAGAAGGATGTTGCTACTGTTGATATGCCCATTGAGCAGCATGGAGAAGTTCAGCACAGCAGCCATGGACATGATCAGGTAGCATTTGCCTCTTAATCTCAAAAAACCTACCAAAGTTATCAAATGTGTTGGAAGCAAGAGATCATTTTGTGACTCATCTTTCTGACAAGCATTGTGTTTGTACTCACCTCTTGGTTGTGCAGGTAGACCCAAACTTGTGTGAAGATATTGTGTTGGAATCAGCTCCCAGTAATAGTGGAGTCACTCCTATAAAGCAACAAAAACAGCAGAGAAGACCATATGACAGAAAAAAACAGTACATCAATCCTTTGGGTAAAATTCACACACTCTCATATTCTTTTCCAAATTTATACAAGTATACAAGAGTGAATCCTTTGTGCAATCACCATGTACCACTGACAATCATGATAGTGTGCATGTTTCGGTTTGGGAAACTGGAGCCCCCTTACACTTTGATTGAAGTGTGCAGAGGCAGAGACAAGATGGCAGGGTGGGAAGCGCGTCAGTATAGGAATCAAGTCAAAGCCTCTAGAATGGTGGAAGGGGGAGAGGATGTTGTATGGTCGTGTTCATGCTTGTAAGTTCTATTCCCTAAAACCTTTGCTCAAGCTCTATGTGAATCTAATGACAGGATGGACAAAATCAACAGAGTTTTTGTGAATTGGTGTTTCAGTAAAAAGCTGAGATTTAAGTGTGTGTGACAACCCCAAACATGTTGATGTGTTTGCTTGTGGCAGCTCTACCTACATTGATAGGCATTAAACATTTGTCATTGGACATACCCCTAGGTCAGTTAGAAATCTTCAAGTGCTGGTTGTTCAGGTCTTCTTAATCCTGAGCTCAAACTTGCTAATTTTAAGGCAATGTTCAAATCTTGGAATTGCTGGACAGATTGATGGTGTTGAAGCCCTCAACAACATTTTGCTCATTGGAATGACAAACAGAAAGGAACTCCTTGATGAGGCTCTGTTACGGTAAGTATGTTTATTTGAGTTTTCATTTCCCATGGATAGAGACTTTATAGCATTACTGTTGTGCAACAGGATAGCTGTATGTTGAATGGAACAGGGATGGGCATCCACATGAATTCAAAGATGTTATTGCTTTGTAGAGCAACATTGGGTTTTGGTTTGACCCTATATTTTGTTGCAGGCCAGGTTGTATGGAAGTGCAAATTGAAATTGGACTACCAGATGAGAAAGGGCGGTTCCAGATCCTGAGCATCCATTCTAACAAAATGAAAGAGAACTCATTTTTCAGTGCTGATGTTGACTTGAAAGAACTTGCTAGACTCCTCTGTTGGTCAATCTAGCAATTTTGTGTGGGTTGAAATTTCAATGCATTTGTTTCATTGACTACAGGTGGTTTATTTCATCTAGCACACTGTTAAAGAATTATTAGACCAAATTGAAGCTAGTTCAATCAAGTTGATGCTTTCTTCAGAGGCCTCTATACTTGTGCAGTTGCTGTTTAGGAAGTGGTGAGCTGGTTATGAATCATTCTGGTTTGTGTAGCATCAAAAACAAAGAATTTCAGTGGAGCAGAGTTGGAAGGGCTGGTTAAAAGCGCAACATCTTTTGCTCTCAACAAGTTTTGTAACTTTCAAGTGACATCCTTTTCTATTTTGGGAAATTTAGATTTTGGCAAAATCAAGAATGCGTTCCCAAGCCTGTCTTGCTCTAGCTTAGCAATACCAGCAACAACCCAGTCAACTGAAATTAGAAGCAGACCAGTCCATGCCACCTTTACCACACCTCTCATGTGTTAAGCTAGTTGCTTGCTTGGATTATACAGTAAGTCTGACAATGTAAAGAAGCAAGTAATCAAGAGTTGCAGACACTCTTGAATTCATGGTTGCTTTCTGTTCTGCTAAGCCCAGTTCCTACTTTGTGATTGCTTCAGGCAAGTGAGTGTTGCAGACCTTTCAAGGGAAATAGTTGAGGACAACATCAAAGTGACCATGGATGATTTCATGTCAACTCTCAATGAGGTGAAACCTGCATTTGGTGCAGCCATCAACACTCTCGAGATGTGCAGGTTCATCTTTCTTGACTGTTTTCAAACAAATTGCTTTCAGATTGGTTTTGTGTCTAACAACCAGTAAAGATTTTATTGCTTATGGCACTCTCATTTGTCTTGGGGGGATGTCATGTAAACACTGCAGCACTGTACCTTAGCAGGATTACTCATTCAGTTTGGGCATTACAGATTGAATGGGATGCTGGATTGTGGAGAGAGACATGCACATATTCAAAGAACAGTCATGACTTTTGTGGAGCAAGTATCATTCAAAGTGAGAGAACACCTCTGCTCACTTGCCTCCTTGAAGGACCTGGTGGCAGGTACATATCTTTTCTTGGGTGTAGTCCTCTCAATGCATTGTGAGAGGCTGCAAGAGTTCCATGCTAAGGGCAGTTGCTATGAGTTCTGTGTTGGTGCTTTTGCTGAGAAAATGCTTGAAGCATCAAGGACAGAGTCATGCTTAAAATGCGTTTTCTCCTTCCTTCATCTTTCATAATGAGCAAGTTGCAAATATCCATATGTGAAGAGACATTTCTGCTTGTTTGACTTGCTTCATGCAATCAGAGTAAGTGGCAATGATTTTCAGTTTCAGCATAAGAAGTAACATGTATACTATCACATGTTTTTTACTTGCATGCAGTGGTAAGACAACATTGGCAGCAACTATTGGAATTGAAAGTGGTTTTCCATTCATTAAAATTGTAAGCCCAACTTTATCTATGCTTATGCTCCATTGTTGAGGTCTAGGCTGCTTTCTTTCCTGCTTCTTTCAACCTCGGTTTGGTTTGTATCTTTCCCATGTGAGATTTGTGTGTGCTTGGTCTGATAAAGTAGGAAAAAACTTTCCTTCTTTGTGTTGTAGCTTTCTGAATTCTTGTTTTCTGCACAGGTGTCTGACTGGGTACTTGTCTCTGATTGTGAAGATGTCTCATATCTTCAGCTGCAATTTCATATGTTTGTCCAATGCTCTACACTCACAAGTCTACAGTGGAAACATCTTTGATAAGCTGTTTGTGTTCATCTTTGTGCAGGCTCTGCTTTCAGTGCTCTGTCCAGAGCAGCACAATGCTCTCAATGCATTTCAATGGACACTTCAGAGAACACCGCAGAGTTTGAGAACCCTGCATCAACCCATACACCCCAGAATTATACCTGTTCCACCCTCACATCAGGTGGCTTAAGAAAAGCACGGGCAGTTTCCAACAAGTATAGGTTAGTCTAACTTGAAAAACTGTAGGAAGTACTAGTCTCACAAACTACAGACTCAATTTGCCCAACATTCGTCTTGCAACTACATAGGAGGATCAGGTATGCGTAATCAAGCATCACCTGAGCTCAGGGTTTTGCAAGAGAGGAACATGTGGGGGCAGTCTTACGCCCTGGAGTCTTCAAGAATCTCAAAATGTTCTAGAATTTGAGAACCCAAACAAGGAAAAAGGGATAGCACTCAAGCCAGGCCATTGCATACATTTTCTTCTTTGGCATCAATTGGTAGTCGAGGCCTGAAAAGCACCTTTCTGTTGCACAATGTTCTTTTGCTATTGTTGAACCTTGGAAAATGTTCCCACAATTTTGTAACTTTCCTTTTGGAATATGTAGTTCTTTGCCTTGTGCATGTGTTTCTCAGTGATTGTAGAGTTTTGTTGATCGATCTATTATTGACAAGCACTCTTGGCAATTCTACATAGCACATTGAACAAAGCAGATGAACCCTAAACCCTAAACCCTAACCCTAACCTTAACCCTAACCCTAATAGTGGGACCCTAGCCCTAACCCTAACCCTAATAGCGGGACCCTAGCCCTAACCCTAGCCCTAACCCTAACCCTAACCCTAATAGTGGGACCCTAGCCTTAACCCTAACCCTAACCCTAATAGTGGGACCATGTGACACATGGCGATTCAACAGCTCAAAATGCTCATATTGAGACACGTAGCACATTTCGATTAACCAAACACAAAAGACGTGGCCATTTCTTGGCCATTTGATTTAGAAAATTCAAGATCACAATTTGGTTTCCCAAATACTAGAAATCATGCCATGTGGCAACAACCCATTAGGTAATCGGAAAAAACATGGGCACTCCTTACCCACACGATCAGGATACCATTGGATGAAACTGTATATACTACATTTAGGCTCCATCCACCATTTGATGACGTCATGCTGATGTGATTGGTTTTTGCGACTATTTGTCGTTTGCAACTTGTCTTATGCGACTAACAGCAAAATAGTTGTAAAATGTCGCTTGCGACTAAAAACTAGTTGTAAACACCAGTCGTAAATCAAGGGATTTCTACTAGTGTAGTTTTAGGGGCTTGGACACCATTGCTGCAAGGCAAGTGGCCCAGGAGGACCACTCTGCTGCCAAAGCAAGAGCATCAAGCTCGAAGTAGACACAAAAGAGGAAACCATTTGGCTTGGCTGCAAAGCCGCCCACCCCCCCCTCGGTCTATGCCCCCAAGCAACGGGACAGGAAATGTTTCCCCACCAGGGGAGGACCTTCAAGGCCCATCGCCGATGGACTACGAACTAGAGCTAGAGGTGGAATATCCACCAAAAATGGTAATTGAGATGTAAGAAAAAGCGACACGCAAAGCACACATGACAGTGCTCGAGAGGACCCTAAGAGGTAGAACAATGATAAAAGCACTTCAAGACTACCTCAAGCTTCACCTATCAGCTACTTTTGTCTCAACCACCCTCCTAACAAGGGGGTATTTCAAGGTACTCTTCACTGACGAAGAGGGGGCAAAGGCAACTAGGAGAATAACGGCGGTGGAATGGAGTGGCCTGAATCTCTCCTTCTTTAAATACATTCTAAACTTCAACGCCAGTATGCAAGGAGCAAAAGCCCTGCTCTCCCACACCATGAAGGTACAATTTCCATACTTGCATAAGCAATTTAGAAATAGTAAAACATTGATAATAATAGCCAGTAAAATAGGGGAAGTTCTAAAGATTGAAGTAAAAGACTTTTACGTTAAAAGACCAATTGGACCTATGCTCATGGTCGAGGTGTGCGATATCAACAAGTTTGCAGGTTACATTCGCATACCATCCATGGCGGAAGGCGCCTCCGTGAAGGATAACAAAACCCAAAGAATATTATACTCAGGACTTTCAAACCAATGTCAAAAGTGTTGCAGATTTGGGCACCTGGCTAGAGCTTGCACCATAAACAAAACTCAAATATGGGAGGGGAACACCTCCGCCAGCAACCTTCCAACTTGGAGGGACAAAGTAAGGCAAGGTTCGGTCACCATCGCTACCACTCCGCAAAGGAGAAAGGGAACATTAACTGAAGCTGAGAAGAAAATAAGGTCCCAAAACAACCCTACAACCATAGGAGGCGCTCCAAGTCGTTTGGAAAAGGTGCTCAACCAGGGAAAAAATCAGCCCCTCCTCTAGGAGAACGTGCAACCAAATCGGCAAGACTGAGCGAAGCAAAGGGGCCAAAGAGTAAAGACACACTAGATAGGACAGATAAGGACTAGGACATGGCTGAATAGACTGCCTCCCCCTCCCCCTCAGTCCCAGCTAGACCTCTGTCAAGTGACACCAGTCAAGCTGATAAAGATGATGATTGTAACACACCAAAGAAAAAGCTAGCCTTCAACCTCGCCAGAGGACTAGGCGAGCTAGTGCAGGAGCATTAGGCGGACGCCAACCCTTTCGCAATGTTAAACGAAGAAGAAGGAAGCTCTGGCTTTCTTAAAAAAAACCAGAAAGCTCTCAAGGAAGGCTGGACCTTCCAAGGCAAAAAGAAGCATGCAGTAAGGATTACCTCCCCTCGACAAGAGACCGAGCAATCCCCTTTGCATGCAATAAGACTCGACACTCCTTCAGGGGGGAAATGAAGTCAGATTCATTCTGAACTCCACCCTTCCTTTTTCACCTCCCTTGAAATCCCCATATCGACCAACGCAAAACACTATAGAGCCCGGGTATGGCTGGTGCTCACAAGGGAAAAAAACTCACAAAAAGAGATCTTAATCCATTCCCAGAATCAAGCGCTACCCAACCTCCCACTTGGGCTCAAAATAACAGGAAGTACAGAGGAAGAATGGGCCCTCAACTCAACCCTGGAGGACCTAACAGAACAACTGGAATTGGGATTGGAAGAAAATGTATTGAGATACAAACTGCAACTGAAAGATCGCTTCAACCTGGAATGGTGTTGGCGGGAAGAACTAGGCAGGGGAGGCATGGAGTGCCTCATCTTGGCACATGTCTCCACCAAGACTAGCACCATAAGCATTCAAAACAAGAGGCACCTGCATTGGAAGGTGTTGGAGTCCATCACGGCTATGAACAATGAGGCAAAACTCTCCGCCTCGACACACAGCTTATTGTAGAAATTAAGCGCAACGAAAGAAAATCGGCTAACTCACAAGAATAGGAGCAATAGCATCTTGGCCTCGCCACAAACGGCTAGGAAGAAACGACCCATGAAGCTAAATCTGGAGCACTTCCAATCCCCGGCCATAACTGCCTCCATCCTGGGGCTCTTAGCCATCTCAGCTCGAAAAAGAACAAAGAGGAAGATCACTCCCAACGAAACAATCTACTATAGGGATCGATCGGTGTTGATGCCGCCCTGATTCAATCCCTAGATGGATAATAAACCCCTCACGATCATCTCACTAAATGTGAAAAGTCTTGGGAGGAACTCCTCCAAACAAAAGCAAATCAGAACTTGGACTTCCTCATTGCTTTCCCCGCCATAGATCTTGCTCTTATAGAGCACCACCTAGGGGAGGCAGATTGTGCGAACTCAACAAGAGGAATCGAATTCTGGAACGAGGCTTCCTTTTGGAACCCCGAAATTCCAATGGGTTGCTCACAAAGGACGAACGCAGGAACCTCCATCTTAATAAACAGGACAACAGCACCCCAAGTTAGCACCAACGACATCTTGTTGGAAGGAAGGGCCCAATATATCAATATTCAATTCCCAAGCAACGGATCCTTGACAATAGTGAATATCTATGGAGCTAGATCATCAAAAGAAAGAGCGTCGATGTGGAGGAAGTTGAACGAAGCTTCCTTCGCCGTGGATCACATCATCATAGGAGGAAACTTCAACCACCTAGAGGAAACCAATCGTAGAGGCCTAGTCGGGGAACGCCAAACGCACAGAAGGGAATGGCCACTTGGCATCACATGATGTTATAGTATGGGCTGTTAGTTGCCTAGAAATTAAACAGCTTTTGTAAGATGATGGCGAATGATGTGCCCCTAAGTCTTGGGGTGAACCCACTTGAGGGTTTCACCTTGGCAAGTTGCGGAAAGTTGGGACTTAGTGCACGCTCTCGACTTCCAACACTAAAACAGGGTAGAGGGTCGTGTTGGGAGTCCCGAAATTAGATTAGGAAGAGGGACTAGCTTAGCTTGTGTGAATCTGCATCCAAAAACCAATCACATGAGGTTAGTTTAGCATTCAAGACACCCTTGGGTGTTGGGACAAGCCACGGGCACTTGGACACACAAGACTCACCACGGCTCGAACTCGGGGGAAGCCACCACCTTCCCCCATATAGTATTCTCTGCAGCTCGCCATGGAGGCTACATCCAAATGGCACAAATTCTCGGGACTCCCGAAATGGAGTCCCGAAATTGTCCAGGCGGGACTTCTGGAACTTTGAGAGTCCATAACTCTCGACTACAGAGTCCGATCGCAACGAGGTCTAAACCAAAGTTGTAACTCTCGTCAAGATCTTTCTAACGCCATGTCGCACTCCCAAATCGGATGTCGGGAAGAGGTCGATTCCCGACGTTTATTGGTCGGGAGTCAAATTGCCAGTTTGACTCCCGGGCCTTCTTTTGCCCATAACTTGGGCTACAGATGTCCAAATGACCAATGCGAGGCCATTTTCGATATTTACGTTTCAAGACCTTTCCAATGACACCAAGAACACCCCAATGCGAGGTGTTTTGGGCCTTGCTGTCGAGCTCTAAACATTCGAGAGTCCCGGAGGACTCCAAATCCCCAACTTTGCAAGTGTTGGGCTTCACCCCCACATTTGGCCAAAGTGGGGTTGCGACAAGTGCGCCCCCAGATCGTTATCACAAGAGGGGAGTGGTTGGAGATTTTCCTCATGGATGGGGCGACTTCTATTCTTCCTCCCTTGGCATCCAATTCCTATGATATAAGGAACTTGTCGATTCTAGAGACAGCTGACCCCTGGCCTTTCCTCCCGTTGTCAAATGTGTATTCTTTTTTTGACATTTTCCTAAAACTATCCAAGGTCTAGGAGTCTATCAGGCCATATTGTAAGGTTAGGTGGTGCCAGGAGGCTGCCTCTCTTCTGTGCATCCTCCTTTCACCTGCTCTACCTCTAGCCTCCTCCTCTTCCAGGTGGTTGAAGTCACTGCCAATGATGACATGGTTTGCTGTGAAATTTGCCTCACTAATTTTTTTCCACAGAGGCGCTCTGTCTCTGGATGCTCTTGGAACATAGGTGTTGATGATGGACAGCTCAAAGCTGTTGGGGAGGTGGAGGGTTAAGTATTGAACCCTTCCCTCTGTTATGATCCCGTCCTCTTTGATTAGTGGTGCCGTCATCCTGTCCACCAGGATGGCGGTCCTAGCATTGGTGCGTTGGGAATTCCCCATTGGATTCTGAGGTTCCAGAAAGTTCTCCCTTGCTAGAACTCCAATCCCTTTGTTGAATTGGTTGCCCCCTGTTCGACCAGGTGGTGTTCCTGGATAAGAAGTATCTGGGGCGGGTTTTGGAGGGAAGACAACCAAGCTTTGATGAGTTTCTGCTTGGTCGAGTCTTTCCCTAGCCCTCTAACGTTGAGGGATACGATTGTGAGAGGTCGTTCAAACATGTGTTGGGAGTGCTAGGGCGGCCAGCTGGCCAATCGATCCCGTGTGGTAGCCCTGGTTGGACTCTGAGTTTTGTTGGGCTCCCTGGGCTATTTGTCCAACCTCAAAGTTGAGGGAGGAGACTATTCATTGGGGCTCCAGTTTGGAGAGGTCTAGCTTGGTAAATCTTTTCTTCTTGATCGCTTGAGGAGCTGCCAGCTGGCTGGCAATTTCACTTTTGCGTGCCTAGCAATCTATGCTCACGGGGCCGGACTTCAGTAGGAGGTTGTGAGTTGGGCCCGAGAACTTAATATCATTGTTCATACTTGTCAGAGAATCGGACAACCTCTAGTGGAGGTGTCTTTTATTCTGCACACTGATGGCGTTGGAGCCGATGCTAATGTGAGCGAGAATTGTGCATTCCCACCCTCCTCTAGTCTGATCCTCTTGCCAGCTCCACTCTAAGGAGAGGCGGTCCTTGAGGTTGAAGTTGTACCTGAGGATCTTGTCTTCGAGCTCTAATTCGATGTTCTAGGTGATGTCTGCCAGGGTAGTCGCGTGGGACCATTCTTCCTCTGACGAGCCCGTGATCCTGATGTTAAGCGGGAGGCCCGGTGGGGTGTTGTTCCTAGCATAGATTAAGATCTCCTTCTGGGCGTTTTTTTTCCCTAGACAGGACCGGCCAGATCCTTGCTCTGGCGTGTTCCTGGCCTGGTGGAGTTGGAATTCCCAGTGAGGTGAAGTAGGAGCAGTGCACGTCTGAGTGCATTCTTTTTCTTCTTCCCCCTGGCGTGATTTTGTGGTTCGGGGTGGGAGTTGGGGACTAAGGCAGGGTTTGTCTCAGAGAGGCAATCCTAGGTGTGTGTTTCTTTCTTCCTTGGAAAGTCCAACCCTCCTTCAGCTCCTTGTGATTGTCCTTTACATCTTCAGCTTCTGGGTTGTCCGCCTCCAAGGCCGCGAAAAGGGTTTGTGCTTGTTGTAGGTTGGATAGCCTGGTGGCTGTCGACCTCTCAAAGGCCAAAATTGAGCTTTGCCTTGGACTTGTGGAACTTGTCCAGGTGCCTTCTGAGCTCTTGACTGGGACTACCAGGCTTGAGCTTTGGGAAGCTTGCCTGTTCTGTCATGGCATGGTCCACTTTCGAGCTCTTTGGAGCTTCAGCCTTGCTTTAGCTTCTTGGCTGAGTGTCTACTCTAAGGGGCTTGTCTGAGCAAATGCCGACAGCTGGATCGACAAGGCGTTCTGATTGACTATGAGCTTCCAAATGCACCGGGTTCATCCGGGTGCGAGTTTGAGTGCTTCTGGTTTTTTGAGGCCGAGGTAGCCTACCCCCTTGGACAAGCTTTTGTTGGGGAGATCCTCCTTCTGATTTCCTTTCATCTGCCCCGCTTGAGGAGAGGGGTCCTGTAGGTGGTGATGCCCCTTCCCAAGGTTTCCTCTGTTGGTGGTGCAGGATTGGGCGTGGTGGCTGAAGCGCCTGCATTTTCTACATTGATTCAAGAGACCGGAGTACAAAATTTTTTGTGCTACCGTGTCGTTGGTCTCGGCTCCATTTGTTGCAACCCCACTTTGGCCAAGTGTGGGGGTGAAGCCCAACACTTGGAAAAGATGGAAAAGGACTCCAAATGGCACAAATTCCCAGGACTCCCAAATGTTTAGAGCTCGACAAAAAGGTCCAAAACACCTCGCATTGGGGTGTTCTTAGTGTCATTGGAAAGGTCTTGAAACGTAAATATCGAAATTGGCCTCGCATTGGTCATTTGGACATCTGCAGCCCAAGTTATGGGCAAAAGAAGGCCCGGGAGTCAAACTGACAATTTGACTCCCGACCACTAAAAGTCGGGAATCGACCTCTTCCCGACATCCGATTTGGGAGTGCGACATGGCATTGAAAAGATCTCGACGAGGGTTACAACTTTGGTTTAGACCTCGTCGCGATCGGACTCTGTAGTCGGGAGTTATGGACTTTCAAAGTTCCGGGAGTCCCACCGGGACAATTTCGGGACTCCATTTCGGGAGTCCTTGGAATTTGTGCCATTTGGATGTAGCCTCCACTTCGAGTTGCAGAGAATGAACCCCATACGGGGAGGGAGGCATCGGCCCCTTTAAACATTAAGAGGATTCAAATAGTACAGGGGGGGAAGGAAGTGCCACCGAATGGTGGCACTATCCGTGCCCAGAATGCTCCTGTGGAGCCATTCTTTTCTGAAATTAAGCTCAATACTAATCTGAGTGCTAGGATCCTTGGTATCTTTGCGGGATCTGATAGCTTTCCAAGTAGCCATGCCCACCTCGACAGTGGCCACCCAAGCCTGAGTGAAGATGCTTTTGACGGAGTGTTGGTTGCCGAAGTGCCTTTTGCATCTCTCGGAATAGATGTGGTACAAGATGAAGCTTCTAAGAATGTCCAGAGGCTGTCTTGGGTACGTGAAGCCTCCGGCGTGGTAGGCGAGGTACCCAGGAGGGTCATCCTCGTTTTCGAGGACCTGTTCTCCAAGGAGGACAAAAGGCCAGTTGGTGTCGAGCCCTGGAGGGGCTTCCCATTTGTCCCAAACGCTCTTGTAAGCTTCCCAAGCTTCGAGTGCCCCTTGGCATTCAAGTAGACAATGTCGAGGAGATTCCTCCACACTGTAGTCACAGACTTTGTTGTGCGGGGTGATGCCCATGCACTGTAGCCACGTTCCCACTGGCAGTCCCTAGTTTAGGGTGATCCAGATTAAGGTGCCGACTTTTCTCGGGCGAGAGTTGTGTCAGATTCTGGCAGTCACTTGTGTTATCGTGGAGTTGCTGAGATTGAGGTCTTGGATGAAGGTGTTCATGGTAGGTGTGCGCGTTGATGACTGAGAATTCCTATACCCTCTTTTTGCAATGTATCCAAAAAAAGGCGAGTCACCGAGGGGGGGGGGTGGTGACGCGCTCCCAAGTTCCTTATAAACCCACTTGAAGGTCCAAGTATGCGACAATGCAGAAGGAGTTGGAACTTGGAGCCGCTCCCTAACTCACAACACTTGGAGGGGTAGAGGGGCGTGTTGGAGCTCCGGGATGGGACTAAGAAGAATTGACAAGCTTATTCACTCACACGGGCCTGCACACAACCCACACAAAGTGATTAGTGCATAGTTGGAGCACCTTTGGTGCTAGGACGAGCCACGGGCAACACGGACATACAAGACTCACCATGGCTGATGCGCTCCCAAGTTCCTTGTAGACCCACTCGAGGGTCCAAGTATGCGGCAATGCGGAAGGAGTTGGAACTTGGAGCCGCTCCCTAGCTCACAACACTTGGAGGGGTAGAGGGGTGTGTTGGAGCTCCGGGATGGGACTAGGAAGATGTGACAAGCTTATTCACTCACACGGGCCTGCACACAACCCACACAAAGTGGTTAGTGCATAATTAGAGCACCTTTGGTGCTAGGATGAGCCACGGGTAACACGGACACACAAGACTCACCACGGCCCGGACTTGGGGGAAGCCACCACCTTCCCCCTTATAGTATACTCTGCAGCTCGTGGCGGAGGTGGCATCCAAATGGCCATTTTTCCCGGGACTCCCACGCGTGGGAGTCCCGAAATCGTCCCGGGTTGGAGTCCCGGGACTTTGGACGCGGATATCTCCCGACTGCAGAGTCCGATCGCAACGCGGTCTGAAGCAAAGTTGTAGCCCTCGTCAAGAGCTTTCCAACGCCGTGTCGCACTCTCAAATCGGATGTCGGCAAGGCATCGATTCCCGACTTTTAGTGGTCGGGAGTCAAATTGCCAGTTTGACTCGCGGCCCCTTCTTTTCCCATAACTTTCCTTTTAGATGTCCAAATGAGCAATGCGAGCCCATTTTAGACATCTAAGTTTCAAGAGCTTTCTAACGGTACCAAGAGTGCAACAATCCATTCAGATTTGACCCTTCAACTCGCACTCTGAAGTTTCGGGAGTCCACCGGGACTCCCTCTCCCAAAATGGGAGTTGCCTTGGGAGTGTGAGTGCGCACTCTCTCACACTCCCTCGCACTTCCTTAGACTCCCGGGAGTATGTGATGACTCCCGGGCTTCTTCTTGGCCCGCACCCTTCCAATGCCTTTGCCTTTGCTCCCGGGCTTCCTTGCTTTGGACTCCCGGGCTTCTTTCCTCTTAACTCCCGCAACCTTGCAACCCCTTGCCTTGGTTGCGAGCCCAAAGCTAGGGTTGCGACAACGGCCCGGACTTGGGGGAAGCCATCACCTTCCCCCTTATAGTATACTCTGCAGCTCTCCACGGAGGTGGCATCCAAATGGCTATTTTTCCCGGGACTCCCGCGTGTGAGTCCCGAAATTGTCCCGGGTTGGAATCCCGGGACTTTGGACGCCGATATCTCCCGACTGCAGAGTCCGATCGTAACGCGGTCTAAAGCAAAGTTGTAGCCCTCGTCGAGAGCTTTCCAACTCTGTGTCGCACTCTCAAATCGGATGTCGGAAACAGGTCGATTCCCGACTTTTAGCGGTTGGGAGTCAAACTGCCAATTTGACTCCCGGCCCTTCTTTTGCCCATAACTTGCCTTTCAGATGTCCAAATGAGCAATGCGAGCCCATTTTAGACATCTACGTTTCAAGAGCTTTCCAACGGTACTAAGAGCGCAACAGTCCATTGAGATTTGACCCTTGAACTCGCTCTGAAGTTTCGGGAGTCCACCGGGACTCCCTCTCCCAAAATGGGAGTTGCCTTGGGAGTGTGAGTGCTCACTCCCTCACACTCCCTCGCACTTCCTTAGACTCCCGGGAGTATGTGATGACTCCCGGGCTTCCTCTTGGCTCGCACCCTTCCAATGCCTTTGCCTTTGCCTTTGCTCCCGGGCTTCCTTCCTTTTGACTCCCCGGCTTCTTTCCTCTTGACTCCTGCAACCTTGCAACCCCTTGCCTTGGTCGCGAGCCCAAAGCTAGGGTTGCGACAGCCACTCCCCTGGGTCCCATGGGAGTTATTGGATAAAGCCGGTTTCGAAGATCCAGAGTGTTGGCGAGCTCTTACCAGGTGTTAGGACGTCTCTGGCCATCTTTAAGGTTGAGTTGTGTTTTTCTTGGGAGAGAATTCTGACCGGCCTCTACCCTTTTGTTGAAAGCGTGATGGTTATGTTCGTCGTGGCTTTTATGATGCCACTTGGTGAGATTTTCTTGAACTCTATGACCTTGGCAGTGCCTCGGTGGGTTTCTAGCACGTAATAGATCCAATCCGGCGAGGTGCGCATGTTTGGGTCAGGCTTGCTTATCCAGTCCCCTACTTGTACTCTGTTGCTGAGCTCCTCTGGATTCCAGGGGATGCTTGCTGTTATTCTGGCCAGACTGTCCCTGTTTGCAGGGTGATGGCTCATTGACATTTCGGCGAGGCTCTTCCACTCTTTGCTTGTTGTGTTTCGGAGGTCTTTGACTCGGGAGTATCCCGAGTGGGCGATGGCGTTGCCCTCTCCCAATCCACTTATTCGGAGTGGGGAGCCGTTGGCGTTGAGTATTGAAAGATTGCTGAACAGGGGTTGTCTGAGAATTTCAGCACTATTTGTTGGCTTCGTCTTGGTTAGTCCGATTCTCACCTTCAGCCAGGCCCCTAGGATACTGCCCCACATTGAACCGTGGGGGTTTTTTTTTAGTTTCTTTGCTGCAAAGATCCAGTTGATGTCCTCGATGCTAGGGCCTTTGCTCTGGACCTGTAGCCTGGTTTGCTCGGCCTTGTGCGTAATAAGTTCCTTCCATGGTTCTCCACCAGGGGCGATGATGCGCTCCCAAGTTCCTTGTGGACCCACTTGAGGGTCCAAGTATGGGACAATGCGGAAAAAGTGGGAACTTGGAGCCGCTCCCTAGCTCACAACACTTGGAGGGGTATCGGGGCATGTTGGAGCTCCGGGATGGGACTAGGAAGATGTGACAAGCTTATTCACTCACACGGGCCTGCACACAACCCACACAAAGTGGTTAGTGCATAATTAGAGCACCTTTGGTGCTAGGATGAGCCACGGGTAACACGGACACACAAGACTCACCACGGCCCGGACTTGGGGGAAGCCACCACCTTCCCCCTTATAGTATACTCTGCAGCTCGTGGCGGAGGTGGCATCCAAATGGCCATTTTTCCCGGGACTCCCACGCGTGGGAGTCCCGAAATCGTCCCGGGTTGGAGTCCCGGGACTTTGGACGCGGATATCTCCCGACTGCAGAGTCCGATCGCAACGCGGTCTGAAGCAAAGTTGTAGCCCTCGTCAAGAGCTTTCCAACGCCGTGTCGCACTCTCAAATCGGATGTCGGCAAGGCATCGATTCCTGACTTTTAGTGGTCGGGAGTCAAATTGCCAGTTTGACTCCCGGCCCTTCTTTTGCCCATAACTTTCCTTTTAGATGTCCAAATGAGCAATGCGAGCCCATTTTAGACATTTACGTTTCAAGAGCTTTCTAACGGTACCAAGAGTGCAACAATCCATTCAGATTTGACCTTTCAACTCGCACTCTGAAGTTTCGGGAGTCCACCGGGACTCCCTCTCCCAAAATGGGAGTTGCCTTGGGAGTGTGAGTGCGCACTCCCTCACACTCCCTCGCACTTCCTTAGACTCCCGGGAGTATGTGATGACTCCCGGGCTTCTTCTTGGCCCGCACCCTTCCAATGCCTTTGCCTTTGCTCCCGAGCTTCCTTCCTTTGGACTCTCGGGCTTCTTTCCTTTAGACTCTCGCAACCTTGCAACCCCTTGCCTTGGTCGCGAGCCCAAAGCTAGGGTTGCGACAAGCGAGGCCTCTGGTTAGGAGCTTAGCCAGGAGTGCTTCGGACTGGGCCCTGGGGTCTATTATCCCTAGCCCTCCTCAAGAGGTTGGCATCACCATTGTGTCCCACTTTACTTTAGCCCGTGTTGGGGCATCGCGGCCCCCCCAAATGAAGTTCCTCACGATGCCCCTGATTTGAGAGCACATCCTGGGATTTGGATTCCAGGCTGCTGCTAAGTACCACATTGAGGCTAACAAGACTTGGTTTGCCACCAGAATTCTTCCAGCCAAGGAGAGCCGGTTGTTGCTCCAGTTGATGAGTTTGTTCTTTAAGGACATCCTCATTTTCTCAAAATTCGCTTTTGGGGGCAGGTGGGAGCCCACTTGTACCCCGAGGTATCGAGTGCCTTCCCCGTCCGGGATCCATTTGAGCCCTATATTTTCCCCCCAGAGCCAGTCCCTTTGGTTCTTGCTGGCCCAAATCGCTGCCGATTTGTGCCAGTTGACCTTGGCCCCTGAAGCTTGGCAGAAAATGTTGAGGACATTCTGGGCCCTGTCCAAATTGGAGGGGGACCCCTGTAGGTATAAAGCTGTGTCATCAGCGAATGTTTGATCCCTGACCAGTCCCCCGCTGGGGAGAGTAAACCCCTCCACGTTGTGCTTCGGGTCAGCAAGCATGTGGCCCAGTACATCAGTGGCCAGTATGAACAGGTAGGGCGCCAGGGGACAGCCCTGCCTTACTGAGCGGGCCAGCTGAAAAGTTGGCCCGGTTGTTCCATTGACCTTTATGGCTGAGGAGGCCTCTAAGTAGAGGGTTTTGACCCAGCGAATCCAAGTTTCGCTGAATCCTAATTTGGCCAGGGCTGAGAACAGCAACCCCCATTCAATCTTGTCGAAGGCCTTTTCGAAGTCGAGTAGGAGCAAGACAAGGTCCTGTTCGCTCTCTTCTGCCCAATCTAGGGCTTCTTGAGCCATAAAGGTGTTGTCAATGATACTCTTGCCCTCCACGAAGCCAGTCTGATCAGGCCTGATAATGTGGGTGAGGGTCGTCTTTATTCTTCCGGCTAGTACCTTTGCCAGAACTTTGTAGGTGCTGCCCAACAACGTGATGGGCCTCCAGTTGCTGAGTTTTGCTTTATCTCCCGATTTGGGAATTAGAATTATCACCCCTTTGTTGATTGTGGCCGAAACTCTCCCCATGCCGAGCATGGCTGTGAAAGCTTGTAACAAGATGGGTGCCGTCTCTTCAGCGCACTCATGGTAAAATTCCATGGGCAGGCCGTCATTTCCGGGAGCTTTATCCTTGGGGAGGGCTTTGATAGCCGTGAGTATCTCGCTCAAAGTGAGCTACTTGGTCAAGGTTTCGTTGATTTCTCCTGAGACCTTGATCGGGACGCTGGTTCAGCAATTTTGTTGTGCCTCCTCCGTGCTTGAAATGTGCGCGTCAGAGGAGTACAGCCTCGTGTAGAATTCTATAATGTACAGAGAAAGGTTGTTCTGCCCGGAGACAATGCCTCCCTCGGTTTCCAACTCCCTCAGGAGGGATTTTTTATTTCCCGTGCGATGGAAGTCGAAAAAAGCTTTTGAACACATGTCCCCATACCTGAGCCAATTGGAGGCCGATAGGTATTGGTTGCGTTCTACGGAGTTTTGGAATACTTCGATGAGCTTGGTTTGCGAATCTGATAGAATTCTTCTTATCTCCTCATTCGTGGGGTTCGTCTGCAGCTGTATTTCAGCTAACTGAATTCTCTTGGTGCAGGCTCGGATCTGAGCTCCTTGAGCGCGCTTTCTCTCTTTTGATAGGCGTCGGTTGCATTACGAGGCTCTTTCCGTGGCTGCTTCCAGCCACGGCGCCCAGTCTTGGTCGTTCGTGGGGAGCGGGGCCTCCCCGGTCCAAGCTTCCAACATCTCCTTCTTACTCCTCTCGTCACCCAACAGAGAGATGTCGAAGTAGCCGGGCATGTTGTAGGAGGGGACGAGGCTTCCCCATATTTTAATACAGACGAGTGAGTGGTTTGTGAGTTTCCTCATTGAGGCCGCGATCTCCATTCTTCCTCCTCTCTTTTCAACCGTTTGAGAAACCATGAATTTGTCTATTCTTGAAACTGCTGAGTACCTGCTAGCTCTCCCGTTGTCATATGTGTACTCTTTCTCTGATTGTTTGTGGAAGCTATCGAGGAGCCAGGCATCTGCAAGGCCGTACCTCAGGGTCATTCGGTGCCAAGCAGCAGCCTCCCTTCTGTGCATTTTCCTTGTGCCGAGGGTGCTTTCCTGGTCCGTGGATTCGAAGTGATTGAAGTCACCGCCCATAATAATGTGGTCTGATGTGAAATCGGTTTGGGTTATTCTGTTCCAGAGAGTAGCTCTCTCGGCGGAGGTTTGAGAGGCGTACACGTTGATGATTGTGAGCAGCTCGTTATCGGGTGAGTGTAGAGTCACAAATTGCATTCTGCCCTTGACTAGGATGCCGTGATCCTTGATGAGCGGCGTTGTTGCTCTATCTATGAGGATGGCAGTACCAGCTCTGGTCCTCTGAGAACGTCCGAGTGGGATGCCATGGTTCCAGAGAGAGCTTCCTCTCCAGAATTCTAGTCCTTTAGCTGAATTTTGGTTGTCGTCCTTCCCTATGTGGTGCTCTTGGATGAGCGAGATATGGGGAGGAGCTTGGAGCGAGGTCAGCCATGCTCTGATTTCCTTGGGCTTGGCCGAGGCTCCTCTCATCCTTCTCACGTTGAGGGAGACCAGTGACAGCGGCTTATCAATCATAAGTAAGTTTGCTTCGGGCGGCCGAGGGGCCGATCAATCCCGGTAACCTGGCTGTCATTAGGGCTAAGTCCACCTTTGTGAATCGCTTCTTTCTTGCCGCTTGAGGCGAGGCGAGAAGACTTGCCGAATTGTTTCTGTGTGCTTGTCATACTGAATTCCCGGTGTCTGTTTTCCTCAATAGGTTGTGCGCCGGGGTGACGAATTCTATGTCGTTGTTCATCTCTTGAGCGAGGTCCAGGGCCTTCCAGTGCAGATGCTTTTTGTTTTGTGTGCTCAAAGCGTTGGTCCTTGTGTCCATGTGGGCTAAGATGGTACAGTCCATCCCTCTTCTGCTCTTTTCTTCCTGCCAGCTCCACTCCAGGTGTAGTTGGTCCTTGATGCACCATTTGAATCTTAGGATATTCTCTTCTAGCTCCAATTCTAAGCGTTGGATGAGGTCTGCCCTTGCTGTTTCTTGCGTCCATTCTGTTTCAGCGGCTCTTGGTGGACCTGAGATCCTGAAACCGAGAGGAAGATTTGGCAGGGACTGGTTTTTGCAGTGCACAAGTGTTTCCTTTCTTTCCTCTTTGATCCTGGTGAAGACCGGCCAGATTCTGGCTCTGAGTGGTTCCTTGCTGGGTGGGACCTGTATGCCAAGGGAGGTAAAGAAAGAGGTGTGAACCTCGGAGTGTAGCTGACCTCTCTTCCCTCCTGGGGTGATTTCTCTGTGGGAGGGGTGCGAGGAGAGTTGTTGTGTGTTCTGCCGAGGTGGGGTCTGCTTGGGGTCTGGTCTCTTTCGACCTTGGAAGGACCAGCCTTCCTTCATATTCTCCTGCGTTTCCATTAGGGTCATCGCTCCTGCATTGTCCTCCCCTAGAATGGCGAAGGGGTTGGACTGTGCGGCTGGACTCGGGCCCTGGGTGCTGGTCGTTTCCTGGATTCCAAAAATTGGTGTGGAGTTCCAGGAGGCGTCCAGCTTTCGGTGCCCTTCTGCTAGAAGTTCTTGTATGTTTTTGGCTTCATTATCTAGTTGAGTTGGCATCTCTAAGGATTCTTTCATCTCGAGATTCGGCTGGGACTCTGTCTTGTTGGTCGTTGCTTGCCTCTAGCGCTGTGCGCCAAGAGTCTTTTTCGAAGCTGCCTTCCAGCTCCTTTTGGGAGGAGGAGGCTTTGCTGAATTGTTTCCTCCTTGTGCTAGAGATTTGTTTTGTGGGCACGCTCTGGCTAGGTGCCCAAAGTGTTAGCAGCCCTGAGTAGAGGATTCTCTGGGCTGTCGTTTCTCCTGCCTTTGCCCCTTCAGACATGGAGGGGATCCTGATGATCCCTGCCAGTTTGTTGATGTCTGGACCTCGACTGTGACCATTGGCCCTGTCGGCCTTTTGATGTAAGAGTCGGGAGACTCTATGTCCAGCACTTCTCCGATGCTGCTGGCCATTATGGTCAGAGCTTGGATTGAGCGGAATTGAGCATGAAGGTCAGGGAATTGCACTTTGATGGAGTGCGTGAGGAGCTTTTCTACTCCTAGTTCGTTTGGCCTGAAGTTCTCTGAGTACTTCGAGAAGGAGAGGGCCCATTCGCTCCATTCCACAGCCGCGAGCTTCCTCGTGGCTTTGGCTCCTTCTTCATTTTCGAATAGGATCTCGAAGTATCCTTTGGTTAGGAGAGTTGTGGTGACGAAGGGCGCTGGGAGATGCACCCTAAGGTAGTCTACCAGGTCTTTGTGTGAGGCTCTGCCTCCTAATGTTCTTTCGATCACCGTTTTGCGCGCTCTTTGCGCCGCGCATTTCTGCATGTCTAGCACCATATTTAGCGGGAAGACCGCTTTAATCTCCAGAGTGTAGTCAACCGGTGATGGGCCTTGGGTGTCGTCCCCTGAGGGGGAAGAGAGTCCTAACCCGTTGCCTGGGAGCGCATTCAGAGAAGGATTTGGAAGCTCCCTCACGGGGGGTGCCGCTTGCTTTTTCCATGTCCTTTGCGCCTGAAGCTTTCGTTGCTTCGACGCTTGGAACCGCAGGTCCGGAGCCCTTCTTGATGGCATCAGCTAGGATTTCTGAGCATGAAAGAAGAGGAGAGGGATTATGTGGTACCTGGAGAGAATGATTCTTGCTTGCAAGGCGCTCGGTCCGGCGACGATCCTGTTGCGCCTTTCCTCCCTCCGGAGCTTCCAACAAAAGTGTCCGTTGTGAATCAGAGTTGTCCGTTCTGCCATCGCTTCGCGTCTGGTTGCTTCAGACTTCTCCTCTTCTCTTCGGGTGTTTTGTCTGCTCCTCTGGAGTGACCGAGGGCGCCGAAGTTTGATCTGTCGCGTACTTCTCTCCTGATCGTGCTCCCCCCGAGGGATGGATGCTTTCCTCAAGAGAACAGAGGTCGGGATCTTGCTCCGGCAGAGCAGGGCGGTTCCTTGATGAAGGAGTGCCGTCGTAGCTTGAGGTCGGGTGGGGAGGTGTTTCGTTGGAAAACCGCTTGCTGTTTTCGAGCTTGCCGAGGTCTTGACGATCGCACCGGCCTGCTTCCCGAATTCTATCTGCAACGAGACGACATTCGTTCATTTTGGATTCGCTTTGCTCTCCTGAATCCAAGCAGAGATTCATCATCGCCATTGCGGAATTACAAAAAAAGCTCAAAGAAATTGTGAGAGGAACTGTGAAGGACGGGTGCTCTCTGATGTGCTCTCAGGGAACGGAGAGCTCATCGTGAAAACTAGTCGTTGCGCCACTGTGAGTTGCAGAGAATACTATATGGGGGAAGGTGGTGGCTTCCCCCGAGTCCGGGCCGTGGTGAGTCTTGTGTGTCCAAGTGCCCGTGACTTGTCCCAACACCCAAAGGTGTCCCGAATGCTAAACTAACCTCATGTGGTTGGTTTTTAGATGTAGATTCACACAAGTTAAGCTAGTCCCTCTGCCTAGTCTAATCCCGGGACTCCCAACACGACCCTCTACCCTTTTCTAGTGTTGGAAGTCGAGAACGTGCACTAAGTCCTAACTTTCCGCAACTTGCCAAGGTGAAACCCTCAAGTGGGTTCACCTCGTGACTTAGGAGCACGTCACCTTCGGCCATGGATGGAATCCTGATGTACCCCGGGAGTTTGGCTATATCTTTTAGCTCAATTGTGATCAAGGGCCCGGCAGGCCTTTTGATATAGAAATCGGTTGCCTCGATTTCCAACACCTCCCTGAGCTTGCTGGCCATAATGGTCACGGCTCTAGTGTTCTGGGATTGTTCGTGCAGGTCAGGGAATTGCACCTTGATTGCATGAGTGAATTGAGCTTCGGCACCCTAAGAGCTTGTGTCGAAATTCGGAATATAGCCCGAGAAGGAGAGGCACAAGTCGCTCCATTCAACAACCATCAGGCGTCTAGTGGCCTTGGCGCCCTCCTTGACTTCGAATAATATTTTGAAGTATCCTCTTGTCAAGAGAGCGATCAAAACAAGAGGGGCCAGAAGGTGTATTTTGAGGTAATCGACCAACATTTTGAAAGTTGCTATGCCCCCTAGAGTTCTACCGATTATAGTTACTTTCTTGGCCGCGTTTTCTTGCATCGTGAACACCAATTCCTTAAGGAATTCTGCCTTAATTTCCAAGTTACAATCGACTGGCGATGGGCCTTGGGATGCCTCCCCATCGAGGGAGGCAACACATGTCCCATTGCCTAGTTCTGCGATCAGAGTATGGGGGGAGGGGGTCGTCACTGAGCTGAACAAATTCTTGCGTTGTGAACTTCTCATCCTCGGTGCTTTTGCCCTAGCAGTGGAGAGGTCTTCCCTCTTCGATTGCCTGGCAACAGTAGGTTCTGAGGTCTCTAAGCCCCTTCCCAAACCAACAGATGCAGAGGAAAGATCTGACTTGCGGGGGAGGGAAGATAATCCTTTCAGAGGTACCTGATGGGTGCGGAGACCATCAGAGCCTTCGATTGTGCTCTCCGGGATCCTCGTCGCGACTTCCAGAGGAGCAGCTGCCAAATGTGACTGTTGGAGAAGCTCTCCTCGCGATCCACCATCGCTCCTGAGCAGGGGAGCTTGCGCTTCCTTGCTTGTTTGCTATAGTCTCGACTGATCCTGGGGTGCGATCAAATTGGCCAGAAGGGTGCGTAGTCCGTCAGAGCTTTCGATCTTGCTCTTTGAAGGGTTCGTCGCGACATCCAGAGGGGCGATTGGTGAAGATGACCATTGGAGAAGCTTTCCTCGTGGTCCGCCATCGCTCCTGAGCAGGGAAGCTTGCGCTTCCTCACTTGAATACTAAAGTCTCGATTGATCCTGAAGAGCGATCGAATTCGCCTAATTCGAACTTGCGATCCTTCCCTCCTCGCCAATCGTTTCCCGGGAGTGGAGAGAGATCGGTTTGGCAGGAGCTTCGCTGCGTTTTGGTGATGTTGAAACAATAGAGCCATTGGTTGCAAGTATGTTTTTTATGCCCGTTAGAGAGGAAGTTCGGGCACCGTCGCCGTTTCGTGGTTTCAGTTTGAATTTGCTGAGATCCGGTCGCGCCCCACGCCCCGCTTTCCTTATCCTGTGAGCAACCAAACCAAACTCATTGAGCTTGGCGATCTAAGGATCAACAGCATCTGAGCAAATTTCCTGACGCGCTCCCAAGTTCCTTATAGACCCACTTGAGGGTCAAGGTATGCGACAATGCGGAAGGAGTTGGAACTTGGAGCCGTTCCCTAGCTCACAACACTTGGAGGGGTAAGGGGGCGTGTTGGAGCTCCGGGATGGGACTAGGAAGATGTGACAAGCTTATTCACTCACACGGGCCTGCACACAACCCACACAAAGTGGTTAGTGCATAGTTAGAGCACCTTTGGTGCTAGGACGAGCCACGGGCAACATGGACACACAAGACTCACCACGGCCCGGACTTGGGGGAAGCCACCACCTTCCCCCTTATAGTATACTCTATAGCTCGCGGCGGAGGTGGCATCCAAATGGCCATTTTTCCCGGGACTCCCGCATGGGAGTCCCGAAATCGTCCCGGGTTGGAGTCCCGGGACTTTGGACGCCGATATCTCCCGACTGCAGAGTCCGATCGCGACGCGGTCTGAAGCAAAGTTGTAGCCCTCGTCGAGAGCTTTTCAACGCCGTGTCGCACTCTCAAATCGGATGTCGGGAAGGCATCGATTCCTGACTTTTAGTGGTTGGGAGTCAAACTGCCAGTTTGACTCCCGGCCCTTCTTTTGCCCATAACTTTTCTTTTAGATGTCCAAATGAGCAATGCGAGCCCATTTTAGACATGTACGTTTCAAGAGCTTTGCAACGGTACCAAGAGCGCAACAATCCATGGAGATTTGACCCTTCAACTTGCACTCTGAAGTTTCGAGAGTCCACCGGGACTCCCTCTCCCAAAATGGGAGTTGCCTTGGGAGTGTGAGTGCGCACTCTCTCACACTCCCTCGCACTTCCTTAGACTCCCGGGAGTATGTGATGACTCCCGGGCTTCCTCTTGGCCCGCACCCTTCCAATGCCTTTGCCTTTGCTCCCGGGCTTCCTTCCTTTGGACTCCCGGGCTTCTTTCCTTTGAACTCTCGGGCTTCCTTCCTTTGGACTCCCGGGCTTCTTTCCTTTTGACTCCCACAACCTTGCAACCCCTTGCCTTGGTCGCGAGCCCAAAGCTAGGGTTGCGACAAGGAAGGTATTCTACAAATTTTGTTGTTGTATTGTAAAGGAAAATATGTAGACGGGTGGTTTTGTTTTTCAATTTAGAAATAAAAGGGGTATGTTAGAAAGTATTAGAGGTCTAAATGGTTGACACCATAAGGTCTGCAAAATGATCTATAAACTTTGAAGATGAAGAACTATGAAACAAAATGAATCAAATGGTGACCTAGAATTTACAATGATAACTGGACTTGGAGGCAAATCATCAAGTCACTAGAAGATAAACAAAAGACAATCTTGAAAATGGATAGGAGTATGCAAGGCTTATAGAAACCCCTATCAGAATTTGATGTTAGATAGACAAGTTCTATGAACAGAGGAAAGGCATGCAGGGCATAGGTTGTTTTTACCACAAGAGGTGGTACAACGTGAAGTATGGATTATGATATTCAAAGAAGGCATAGTTACATACGACAATTTCCATGGAGAGAAATGTAGTCAATTATTCACCCAAATGTGTGGATGCACTTAACGCGCTCCTTGGTCCCGAGGTGAACCCACTTGAAGGTTCACCAATGTGAAGTTGCGGAAAGTTGGGACCGAAGGGCACACTCCCGACTTCCAACTCTAGAAAGGGGTAGAGGGTTGAGTTGGAAGCCCCGGGATTAAACTAGGACGAGGGACTAGAAGATCAAGCTTGAATCTGCATCCAAAAACCAACCACGGGAGGTTAGTTTAACATTTGGGACACCCTTTGGTGTTAGGACTTGCCACGGGCACTTGGACACACAAGACTCACCACGGCCCAGACTTGGGAGTAAGCCACCACCTTACTCCCTATAGTATTCTTTGCAGCTCATCGTGGGGACTACATCCAAATGGCACAAATTCCCGAGACTCCCGAAATGGAGTCCCGATTTTGTCCCGGCAAGACTCCCGGAACTTTGAACCGCCATAACTCCCGACTGCAGAGTTGGATCGCGACGAGGTCTGAACCAGAGTTGTAGCCCTCGTCGAGATCTTTCCAACGCCATGTCGCACTCCCGGATCGGACGTCGGGAGGGGGTCGATTCCCGACTTTTAGTGGTCGGGAGTCAAACTACCAGTTTGACTCCCGGCCCTTCTTTTGCTCATAACTTGGGCTGCACATGTCAGAATTGCCAATGCGAGGGCATTTTCGATATCTACGTTTCAAGACCTTTCCAACGACATCAAGAACACCCCAATGCGAGGTGTTTTTCCCCTTGCTGTCGAGCTCTGAACATTCGGGAGTCCCGGAGGACTCCAAATCCCCAACTTTTCCAAGTGTTGGGCTTCACCCCCACACTTGGCCAAAGTAGGGTTGCGACAGCACTACACTTCTCAACCATAATCTATCATTTATAGTCAAAGAGAATAAAATGGAACAGGGACTTTTACAAAACCGTAGGAAATCTCAAATTTAGAGTCGGTGATTAGTTGAAGAAGGGATGTTATAGGAGGTATACCACCCAGGTTTATGTATTTATTTTCATCTTTAGATTACTATGAACAAGTGGAAGACTGGGAGGTGGAAGACAACATCAATATTGATGTGGTTGAAGAGATTGAGAAAAATTACTTACGATCATTTGAGTATGCAAAGGCATAGGTGAATGTGTTGGATGAAGTACCACATTCACACTCACATAAAGAGAATCTAAAGTTGGATCAAACAAAGTACATAGTCGAAACATGTGGCCATGAATTTGTGGATTCAAAGATGGTCAAGGTTTCAAGGGTTTGTGCATTCTATGAGGAAGAAGGACATGTAATCATGGATTTGTGTTTTTGTGCCTTTTCACATTAGAATGGGTATTATTAGACATGTGGAGTTATAGAATGTGGCAAGAGCATTAATGGATCAACCATAGGAATAGAACTAGGAATTCATGTAATCCAAAACAAATTGAGAGGCATGGAGTTGGGAAGCCGATTGGGACCACAAAGTCAACAAATTTATCCATCTATTCAGACCAAGAACAGAAAACCAGAAAAGGTATTCAAATCCACATTTTGCACCATAGAGGATACTTGACGTGCTCCTAAGTCCCAAGTTGAACCCACTTGAGGGTCCAACTATGTAGAGTTGCAGAAAATTGGAACTTGGGGCACACTCCCAACTCCTAACACTAGAAAGGGGTAGAGGGTCGTGCTAGAAGTCCCGGGAATTAGACTAGGAAGATGTCAAGCTATTCACTTTCTCAAATTTGCATAAAAAACACCAACCACAAGTTGGTTAAAACTCATTTTGCACCCTTTTGGTGTTGGGACAAGCCGCGGGCAACCTTAGACTCACTTGACTCACCACGGCCCGGACTCGGGGGAAGCCACCACCTTCCCCCATATAGTATACTTTGCAGCTCTCCGCCAAGGCTACATCCAAATGGCTCTTTTTCCGGGACTCCCAAGTTGGAGTCCCGAAATTGTCCCGGAATTGCCCTGGTTAGAGTCCCGAGACTTTGAGAGCTCATAACTCTCGACTGCAGAGTCCGATCGTGACGAGGTCTGAACCAAAGTTGTAGCTCTCCTCAAGAGCTTTCCAACGTCGTGTCGCACTCTCAAATCGGACATTGGAAAGAGGTCAACTCCAGACTTTTAGTGGTCAGGAGTCAAATTACCAGTTTGACTCCCAGGCCTTCTTTTGCCCATAACTTGGGTTGCAAATGTCCCAATGACTAATGCGAGGCCATTTTCGATATTCAAGCTTCAAGAACTTTCCAATGACACCAAGAACACCTCAATGCGAGGTGTTTTGGGCCTTGTTATCGAACTTTAAACATTAGGGAGTCCCGGAGTACTCCAAGTCCCCAACTTTGGGAGTGTGGGTTTCATCCCCACACTTGGCCAAAGTGGAGTTGTGACAATACTAGTGGGTAATAAAGAATGGAACATCATCGACCTCAAGTCAACACAACTTCGCCAATAGTGTCAAAAGTAACAATTGTTGAAACCCAAAGACAAACATACTAGAGTAGGAGTTATTTAATCACTTGATGTTGTTTAATAGCCATAGGAGTGGAAACAATTGTTGCGCCCAACATGGATATTGTCAAAAGGGGAATATTAATTAGATCTATAACAAAATTGGGTAGTAGATCAGGTGGAGTCTCAGCAAGAAGGAATTTGAGTTGAAGTTCGGCACTACCAACATCAACTACTAGAATTGTTGCAACACCTTAGATGGTGTTTACCAATTTGATATTGACTACTCATGTGAACAAGACTGTAGATCAACCACTAATGAACTCAATGGTTGCTAAAAGGTATAAAGGTGTTGATGCAACAAATTTAAAAGGAGGATATCAAGGACCATCTGTTGTATTTACTAAAAATTTCTTATCACAGAGATGGCCATTATGTTAGGCCAAACAGGGTAGCTTTTAAATATCCTGATTTTTAAAAAAATGCTAGAGATACGACATGGGATTAGTGCCATAATTACATGTCAAAATTTCTTGATTATATTTTTTTGGAACTTACATAGGCATTTTGCAAACATCATTGAAAGACTTAGAATGACGAGCAAATATACATGGATATGAAAACATGAAATAAAAGGAGATTGAAAGGGTGGAGGTTTATTGTGAACGGATTCAAAAGTTGGCTCATGGTTTAGAAGTACCAACCACATATAATTTTCTGACGATTATGTTTAGAGTAGGTTTGTGATCATACCTCAAAATTACAACTACAGGGATGAAATGATTAACATTATAACAACATAAGGAGGTGGCAACATTGTGTGAAGAAAACATGACTACTTTAGAAACAAGGAGTGCATTTTCAGTACCAAAAAGTGTCAAACAAGCAGCATTAGTGAAAACACATAATATTATAGGGAAGATTGATAAACATTGCACAAACTATGGGATGACGAATCACAATGTGGAAACATGCAAAAAACAAAAGCAGATCACAATGGCAACCACAAAGGCAACACAACCAAGTCAAAAACCACAAAAGATGACGCGCTCCTTGGTCCCGGGGTGAACCCACTTGAAGGTTCACCAAATGTCAAGTTGCGGAAGTTGGGATCGAAGGGCACGCTCCCAGCTTCCAACTCTAGAAAGGGGTAGAAGGTCGAATTGGGAGCCCCGGGATTAGACTAGGATGAGGGACTAGAAGATCAAGCTTGAATCTGCATCCAAAAACCAACCACGGGAGGTTAGTTTAACATTCGGGACACCCTTTGGCGTTGGGACTTGCCACGGGCACTTGGACACACAAGACTCACCACGGCCCGGACTTGGGAATAAGCCACCACCTTACTCCCTATAGTATTCTCTACAGCTCGCCGTGGAGCCTACATCCAAATGGCACAAATTCCCGGGACTCCCGAAATGGAGTCCCGAAATTGTTCCGACGGGACTCCCGAAACTTTGAACCGCCATAACTCCCGACTGAGTTGGATCGTGACAAGGTCTGAACCAAAGTTGTAGCCCTCGTCGAGATCTTTCAAACGCCGTATCGCACTCCCAAATCGGACATCAGGACGGCATCGATTCCCGACTTTCAGTGGTCGGGAGTCAAACTGCCAGTTTGACTCCCGGCGCTTCTTTTGCCCATAATTTGGGCTGCAGATGTCCAAATTGCCAATGCGAGGGCATTTTCGATATCTACATTTCAAAACCTTTCCAACGACACCAAGAACACCCCAATGCGAGGTGTTTTGCCCCTTGCTGTCGAGCTCTGAACATTCGGGAGTCCCGGAGGACTCCAAATCCCTAACTTTTCCAAGTGTTGGGCTTCACCCCCACACTTGGCCAAGTTAGGGTTGCGACAAAAGACATCTTTATATGCATGCCACATCTGTGGTTTGAATGGACATAAAATACAAATTGTCCAAAGCTTGTCGAAATGCAAAAGGTGTTTCATGGGAAATCTATGGCAGTAGTAGAAGTTCAACCTGTTGTTGAGACAAACAATCATTGTAGATGTGAATGTGGTGGATGTTAATGTTACCACAAGAAGTAAAGTAACTGAAGAATATGTGTTCAAGGATAGAGAGTTAAGGAAAGCAAAGAGTGTTGTTGACTGAGAGAAAGAAGAATGGTTGAAGAAGTCAATGGTGGAGATAATTCAATATATTTAAGAAACAAAAACCTAAATGAAAAGGCGATCCACATCCATGGAGGGATGGAACATAACCTAGCTGGGTATGCCAAATAATTCTCCTATGGAAACACATAAAATATCAGGAAGTAGTGAATTCACAAGAGAAACTTATCACAATAGAAGAGATTTTTTTAGATATTGGTAAGTATATGTTAGAAATAAGTTATACTTTGAACTTGGGATACTTGTTTTAAATAACTCCTGAGTTAAAAATATATTTTTGGTAGAAGTTAAATCCAAAAAAAATTCAAATTTTAAGTAAAGCAACCATAGATAAACAAGTTGGTTATTTAGTACTAGAGGTAGGGACAACTGTTATAGTAAGAGATAATCATATGGCAATTATCCAAGTATCGATTGGGAAGAATACAATAGAGGATGTGTTGTTGGATGGAGGTTCTAGAGTTAATAATATCACAAAACAATTGAGATTGAGGTTAGGGCTTCCAAAGCCTAAACCTACACTATATAATTTGAGGATGGTAGATCAAACAACCACAAAACTAGTGGGGTTGATTAGAGATATGAATACATATGTTCATGGCATTCCTTACATAATTATGTTTATTATATTTCATAATAATGTAGATTCTAGTTATTCCATGTTGTTGGGTAGACCATGGTTGAGGGATGCTAAAATGGCACATGATTGGGGGAGTAACATTATTACCATACAGAGGAATGGGATAGTCAGAACAATTATAGTCACCAAACTTTTGGGGGGTGAAATAAGAAAAGTGGATATGTTACTATGCTATGATTATCAGAATGGCATCACAAATGAAGAAGAAGATATCAATTTTGTTATAGAGCCAAAATTGTTTTCCATAGGAATAATTAGTTTATCGAAGACAATTCAATCTATGAAAACCACAGATGTGGAGATCATGGATACATATGTGAAAACTAATATTTCAAACTAGGGATTTGGAGTACAGAGCACAAAAAAAAAGATAGATGGCAACAATATGAGCTAGAAGTAGTTATGGAAGATAAGGTGTATTTGAAGACGTACTATAGACATCAACCAAGGAGTGTGGTAGTGGATGAAACTCCAACAAAAATCAAAGCATAGGAATTATAGATAGCTCGATGGATATTAATTAAAAATCAACAATTGATGAAACTCAATTTGGGAACTTATGTAAAACCATAAATGGTGAAGATTAATGCACAATTGGAAACAGGCAAGGTGTTAGAAATGGAACAATTGTTGATGGAATTCAAAGATGTTTACATGGACATATAAAGATTTGAAAGGGATTCCACTAGAGTTGGCACATCACATAATTGAATTGGACACTACTAGACCACTTGCACATCAGGCCATGTACAGATTAAATCCAAATTATGCTATAGAAATCAAACAAGATACAGATAAATTGTTAGTAGTTGGATTCATTTAATTTGTAGACAAAGCTATATAGTTGTCACCCATAGTAGTAATACCCAAGAAAAATGGCAAGTTGAGAATCTATATAGACTTCAGAAAACTAAATGTAGCCACAAAAAGGATCCATACCCATTACCTTTCATAGTAGAAGTGTTGAACACATTAACATGGTATGAGGCATATTATTTCTTAAATGGATATTGAAGATATCATCAAATCTCTATAACTCTCGAGGAAAAATATAAGATTGCATTTGTTATAGATTGGGGGGCTTTTTTATGGAAGGTGATGCCATTTGGAGTTAAAATGGATTTCTAACATATTAGAAAATTGTTACCAAAGCATTCAAAAATATTTGGACAATTTTATGAAGATATTTTTGGATGATTTTATTGTGTATAGTGACATGGAGAGTCATCTACAAAAGTTCATACTATGTTTTCAAAAGTGCAGAGAATATGACATTAGTCTGAATCCAGGCAAATGTGCATTTATGTTATTTTTAGGAATGATATTGGGTTTTATTGTTTTTAAAAAAGGGAAATAACTAAATCCAAAGAAAATACAATAAATAGTAAACATGACACCATTTAAGAATCCCCAACAAGTTCAAATATTCAATGGGATGGCACAATTTTATAGATGTGTTATAAAAAAATTTAATGTTATTATGGCACCTATCACTAAATTGACAAGAAAGACAAAGACTTTTCTTTGGACAAAGGAATGCTAGAAGGCTTAGGGATTGATTAAACAAAAGTATATTGAAACACCAATATTGATATCACCAAACTGGTAGGTGGAATTTCATGTTCATACATATGCATCCTTGTTAGTTATGGGGGCTATGTTATTTTAGAGTGTAAGAGGGAAGAGTGATCAACCAATAGTGTATGCTTTTAGGTTTTTGAACATAACATAACAAAATTATAGCACAATATAGAGAGAGAGGCTTTAGCAATGCTTTTTGCTTTACAAAGTTCAGACATTATTTGTTGGGCAATAAATTTCTCTTTTATGTAGATCCATATGGCATTAGTTTATTTGGTCAACAAACCACATGTTTCAAGGAGACTAGCTAGATGGTTATTATTGTTACTAGAATATGAATTCACAATAGCGTATAAGCTAGGCAAAAACTCATGAAATTGTAGATGCATTGTCAAGACTATTAGATATTGTAAAACCCACAGGTGTGCCTGATCAAACCATAGATGCAAGTTTGTTTTACACAAAGCTTGAATGGTTGAATGATGTAAAAGAGTTTTTGAGAATAGGATAAATTGAGGGCACATTATTGGTATAGCAAAAACAAAGATTGGTCAAGAAAACAAAACCTTTCATAATAAAGAATGGTGAATTGTATAGAATGGGCCAAGACAACAAATTATGACGATGTTTGACAACAATAAAAACATAAATGGTGATGAAAGAAGTACATGAAGGTCCCTTAGGAAGGCATTTTGCAATTGAAGTAATGTAAAGGAAGATATTGGATGTTGGATATACATGGCTAATTATGTACAGAAACATGCATGATTATTGTAGATCTTGTGATGCATGTCAAAGAACACGAAGATTAGCAACTCAAAGTCTTGCAAAGCTAGTCACAAGTCTTCTAGAGGAACCGTTTTGATTTTGTGGGGCCAATTAAGCCAATAGGAATATATACATGGAACAAATATATTCTTGTTGCCACATATTATGCTACTAAATGATTTGAAGCAAAAGCATTAAGAACGAATATTCCAGCAGTCAACAAATTTTTTATATGAATGCATATTAATTAGGTTTGGATGTCCTTTGACTATAGTCACAGATTAGGGAGTTCATTTCATAAATGATGCCTTCAAGTATTTGACAAGTCATTTTCTATTGAAACATGTGAGTTCTACAACTTATTATCCTCAAGGGAATGGGTAGACTAAGTTTATTAAAAAGGTACTAGGACATTGTTGACCAAGTTAATTAGTGAAAATAGAACAAATTGGGATGAACATCTGTGTACAATGTTATTTTCGTATAGAATTGCATATAAAGTAGCAATAGGGTATACACCATAATAATTAATGTATGGATTACATCCATTGATGCCCACAAAATACATAGTTCTAATTGTTGGTGGAAATGAAAGAGATAGTACTCTAGTGAAAGTTTTAACTAGTAGAATTACAAAGTTGGAGAAGTTGTAAGAAACTAGAATGCAAGCTAGAGAAACTATAGGAATTTAGTCGTGGAATAGAACATTATTGAATTAATAAATAATCCAAAAAAATTGTTTAGTTTTGGTGATTATGTTTTGTGGTTTCCAAAGGGCAATAAATCACACTTAGGGAAGTTGACTAGGAAATGGTTTGAATCGTACAAAGTACAATATGTGTTACCAAATAACATTGTGTTATTGGTGACCATTGAAAAGTTTGAAACTAACCTTATGTTGGTCAATGTGAATAAACTCAAACCTTACAAATACATGGAATCTGAATTTCAAAAACAAGAACAACAAATGTCAATATATTGGGAAAAGAGTGCAAGTGGAGTTCAAGTGGAGAATTTTGATACGAAGGAGGAAGACGAAATCTATGAAATATAGAAACCATAGATCCAAAGTATTGAAGATGAAGAACAGATGGAAGATCCTACGGTCAACACAATATTGATTTTCAATCTATGGATGACTAACAAGTCCATGAGTAATAACTACAAAAGTGAGGATTTGGGATGTAGAGATTTGAAGATGATCTATCAAGGGTATCCATTGAATCAACAGAAGTATTCACCTAGTCATTAGGGGTATTCGCACAATCATCAAATTTGTTGGCACAATCAACAAAAAATTTGATACAGTTAATAGATGTATTGTCATAATCAATAATTGAGTTGACATAATCAATAGGTGTCTAGGGTGAATGAAGTGGAGTCAATATAATTAATGTAAGGAGATTAGGGATGTGGAGTAATTAGAAGATGAAATCTATGGCGTTCATTCATAATGATGACGAGAAATGCTTCCACGTGGTTGTACAAAGGACACATAAACTTGTGGTGATGGGCCATATTAATTTCAAGGATCATGTGTTAATTAAAAGACAACGAGTAGGTAAAAAAATGAATGCAACAGGAGACAAGTTCAAGGACAAAAAAATAACCTTTGAAATCAATTCGCGTTTGTTGTTGGAAATTATGCTTGATTTCAAAGTTCTGGAGTTCACAATAACATGAGTGTAAAGAGTGCGATTAAAAAAATATAGAGAATGTCAAGGGAAAAGGAACTATAGAGGAGTGAGCACAAATGAAGGTAGGAGGAGGAAGCAGAATTGTTGAGAAAAATAGAAATAGAAGAGGAATTGAGAAGAACAAAGAAAAAAGGCGTGTTGAATATTCAATCGATGGCTATAAGGTTGTTGCCACATTCATCATCATCTTTGGAATGTGTAGAAGATAATACATACAATGAGAATATGCAATTTGTGTAAACGATAATTCATGATAGATATAGAATTGAAACATCTCTAGTTGAATTTTTGTGCAGAAGTATAAGAAGTTGGCATGTAAGAGAGCAAAAAGGAGTAGGAGCTACATTAGTAAATCCAATGTTCATTGAAGAATCAAAGGAAGACAAAGGTGTGGAGTAGCATTTTGTGGAAGCACAAACAATGTAAATGGACATGAGGGAGGATAACATTGTTGAAGCATAAGTACAACCATTCATAGAAGTGCAAATGGAAGTATAGTAATCCATAAAGGTGTAGATGATGGCAAAAGCACAATGAAGGGCGATGGAGATGGAGAAATGTGAATCAAAAGCTATAGCAAAGAAAAGACATGTAATCCTAGACAAAGCTACACTTCTGGAGAAAGGTATTAAAATTCCAGATCTTGATTGATTTATGTGGACATAGACAAAAGAAAATTATGATAAGCATGTTGAGCGGATGGAGAATTAGAAGGATATTATTGAAGCAAAAGACTAGGCTTTCAAAGCAAGGCTCATTCCTTTGTTTCGGATGGAATGGCAAACATCGATGCCCGATGTAATGTTGGAATTTTTGAACACGTTCTTGATCAAGGGCACAAATATCTACTTTGGGCATAAGGATAAGGTGTATGTTATTAGCAAATAACTGATTGTAGATGTCTTTGGAGTGTGTGCAAAAGGGTATGTAGAAAAACTGAAAGGGTAGGTCAGTAAGTCACTAGCAATTTAGGCATTATAGAGTTGCAGACTTGCACCTACAAATTCTTCTCATATCAATGGAATGCAAAGAGTCTAGGTTTGCCATACTCTGTCACATATCTTGCCATTATATTTGTCATTTATCAGAGGGAGAAGGTATAATATTTTAGCAACAAAAATGTTATTACATTGGTGAGAGCATAAAAGGGGTAGAAGGTAGATTGGGCACAAATTATATTCAATAGTCTATGTAGTGAGTTGGATCAGTGGTATAAGTATGTTAAAGAGAATAAGGGGATAAGAAAGATACCTATCAATTTACCTTAGTATTGGCAAGAATCTTTCAATATTTGTGTGTGCATCAAAAAGACAATTCATAGAAATCACCGGCCAAGGTTAAAAGAACTAGGGAGGAGATGTAAACAACATTGGAAAACATAAATAAGGTTGTAGCAGATTCTCCAAGTGTTTTTAAGAAGAAGAACAAGGTTGAGGAAAGAAGAACTTCAAGCTCAAAAGTGAAGTGGGAATAGGAGAACACGTATGTAAAGGCATAGAAAATGATTGGGGGGCATAGTGGAACCATTTATAGTGCCAACAATTTTATAGGTAGTGAAACAAACTATAAAAATACCACATATGATGACTCCACAAGAGAGACATTTGAGCAGGAGGTACCACATATGACATTTCCATAAGAGAGATAGGTGAGGGAACAGAGCCAGGAAATTAAGAGGGAACATGACATAAGGTTTCCAAAGGGTGAGGAACATCTGCACTGTGATGGGGATGTAAATGAAGATTAGATGGAGACCACTGCAAGTCCACAATAGTTGTAGCATTTGGAATAACATTTGCAACAACAACAATAGTAGACATAAGAAGGTCTACATGCTACTGGACTGCAGACGAAGGGAGTGGAACCATAACCTTCTCTTGAAGTGTTTAGACCATCAAAACTATAGATATTAGTTAGTATGCAAAAGGATTTCCATTTAAATTTGATATGGCAAGCATATTGGTGTAGGAGATGGGATCATCTATAGAAGGATCCAAAGATCCTATGACATAAACAAGTACACCAAAGTCTGTGGAGGAGGTAGCTGCAGAAGTAATGGAAGCAAATAAGGTAATTGAATTATTTCAAACCATGGCAATTGTGAGTTTGAATAGAATTTGACTCTGGAGGTGAATAATCTAATAACAAATTGGCTGAGGGGAGAAGGAGAAGGCAATACTATACGAAGAACTGAATAAGGAGAAATAAGTTCCAAAAAGGGTATAAGCATCATGTGGAAAACTAGAGGAAGAATAGGGCAGAGATTGAACATAAGATTAAAGTGCTCATTAAGAAACTATAGGATGAGAATGAAGAGCTCAAGGATAGCATAGCACGGCTGAAGTCATAACATGAAGAACTGCAAGATTTAAGGCAAAAGTAAAAAATCTTGGAAACCACAAAGAAGAAGTGGGTAAAGGCATTGTTTTTTCATAAGCAACAATAAGAGGCTTTGGGTAGTTAAATGAAAGCACTGACTATGGAAAAGAAGGAGAAGGATAATGTTTTGATAGATTGGAATTAGTGAATTTGAAGAATGTATCTTTGCTGGAATTTGAAGAGTTTAGAAGAAAGACAACAAAGGTAGAGAAAGAGAAGTCGCTATAGGAAAAGGAGTATTAGATGAATCTGCAAGCATAGTTAGAGATGGCACAAGAACAAAAAGAACAATCTAAACCCAACTAGTGTCAAGAAAAGACTAGAGGATTATGAACAAATGTTGAAATACTATACCTTGATGAGGACGAATAACAAGATGAAGGATATTGGGGAAAAATCTAAAGAATGGTGGGAGGTTGCAGAGGAATATTTTACAAAGGAGTTGGAGAAGAATCTAGCTCAACATAAAGTTGATGAAAGAATTTTGAGGTACATTGGAAACTTATTTAAAAAAATTCTAGATTTTATTTGTGGTAGTTCAACAAGTATAGAGGTATTGAGCCAGTATGAGGAGATTGAAGTAGGGCCCAATGGAATAGCTCAAGAGGAGGAAGTGCAAAATTAGGAACCACATGACCTTAAAAGTGGAGCAACTCAAGAAGCGGCTCAGGAAGCAAAGGTACAGAGAAAGCACGAGACTTTAGAGGAGGGGATTAGGCAAAGAAAAAACCACAAAGTACAAGAACAAAGACAAGTGGAGATTATTCCGACAATATAAAAAGAGGTATTTAAGATATAGCCCTTGGAAATAAAACCACAAATTGAGTTAATGGAGGAGGAGGTCAAAACTCAAGTTAGAACTGTAGAGCCATAAGTGCTTATAGAACCATCGGTTGTTATATAGGTTGAAATTACAGAGATTATTGTAAAGGATAGAAATGTTTAGAACGTTACAAAATACATTCATTTCATCTTCTGTCATTTTCCAAGGATTTTGAGGATGAAATCCAAAGTACAAAAGGGGTGATGTTAAGGGGGTTGGATGATTACATGATTTTGGATGGACAAGCATTTAAGATAGGGATTGATTAGAGAACTTTTGTTAGTTTGAATTTTGAATTCTTATTGGTTTTGAATCATGATGAGGAAACTTGGGACTGTCCAAAGGGGGAAATTTTGAAAAAGAGAAGGCTTAAACACAATTTTTTGAGGAAGAATAAGAGGAGATGTAGGTACACCACAAATTCTATTTTGACATACCATAAATTTTATTTGTTGTTTTGATTTTCATTTCAAGAAAACATGGGATTATGTTGTATTTTTTATTTGTGTTTTTAGTAATAAAGAGAAGCACAAACTTCTATAGTGAATTCTATGTTCATATTATTGTGTGAACTTTTTTTGTAGTATCAAAATATGATAAAATGAATTGTAATCTTGTTTTTGGAGTTTTTTACAATGTATTCAGAAATGTAGATTTTACTTATATGAAATAACCATGAATGTGGTGTTCTAATGAATGGCAGTGTTAAGTGTGTTGAGAATCAAGGCAAAAATATTGAATGTATGCATGTGAAGTGGAAATATATTGTTATAGTAATGTGGAATAATTTTGCAAGAATCAATTTCACTTCTACTAGCCTTAGTAAATAAGGACACCTATTATACTCAATCAAAAGGGCTAATCAAGTAAACTTGGTCAAAATGGCCAATGGCCTAGTCAAAAGGGCCAATTACAAATTACAATATTAATTGGGTATCTTGGAACTACATGTAACATTTTGACTATGTTTGACCAATTAATTTTTTTTTGAAAAATGTTAAAGTTAACTAATCATGACTAGATTAATTATGGCTCAGCTACCTATGAAAAAAAATTAATTAAATTTTAGCATAATTAATTAACCATTACTAATTGGGCCATTGTTGGTTTTGCCATAATGAATTTAACCATTGTTACTATAACCATAACTAAATTAGCTATATTTATTTTTAACATATTAGTTATTTAATTCTAATAAATTTAACCATAAATAATAAACCCATAATTAGTTTAAAATTATTGTTAGTTTAGTTATGGTTGGTTTTGCCATAATTATTTAAACCATTTTGATTTTAGTCATAATTATTTCATTCATGTTTATTTTAGCCATCATTAATTTTTGCATATTGTTTTTCCATAAAATATTTATTCATTACTTAATTTAACCATATTAATTTTATTAATGGTTAATTTAGCCAAATTTATTTACTCATGGTTAGTTTAATCATTTCTAGTTTAGTGATGGTTAATTTTGCCATAATTACTTTAACCATTTTGATTTTAGCCATAATTATTTCATTCATGTTTATTTTAGCCATAATTATTTTATACATAGTTGGTTTTAGCCATAAAACATTTGTTCATTAGTTAGTTTAGTCATTTAATTACGCCATGGTTGGTTTTGCCATAACTATTTTACCCAAAATTAGTTTAGCCATTATATTTTTAACCATTATTTATTTAGATATGGTTAATTGAACCATAATTCTTTTTTAATTTTTTGTTGGTTTAACCATTATTAAAATTTCCATAATTAATTTATTCATGGAATTAGTTTAATCATCGTTGGTTTTGCCACAATTAATTTAGCCATTCTTAGTTTTTCCATAATTACTTTAGTTATGGTTGGTTTAGGCATTGTTATTTTACCAATCATTAGTTTTATCATAATTAACTTTTCCTAGGTTAAATTTGCCACCTATTTAACTAATGTAATGTAAGTTTGTGACTAAATAGCCTAAATACATTTAGTTTATATGTAGGTGTATTATTTATACATACCTTACTTATACTCCACCCATTTACCTATATTTTAGCCTATAGGTAACCTAATTATATAGGCTAGGGTAGGCCACTTATATACCTATGATAAATTATTAGTTGATTTATTAACCTAAAATACACCTATCAATGTGTAATTAAGTAGTTAAATATTAATTATTACAAATACATTGTTGATAATATATAATGAATTAATTCAAATTTATAAAGATTTGTTATAATATATGTTTTGGTTGTAATTATTAATTATAACAAAATAATTAGACATTAACTATTATTAGTTTTTATTTTAACTTAATTAACATACATATTTACCTACCTCTTTATTTATTTACTTACTTAATTTATGTATCTTACATAGTTATTTATGAATAATGTTGTGTGAACTAAAAGGCTTTAGTGTTGTGTGGACATGAAAGTGTTTTTCCTTCCCAAAAGTTTGTCCCATATTGTTTGTCATCATTTCCAAATGATGAGCAATATAAATAGATGCATCATAAACATCCAAGACATAAGAATGTTTTTTAAAAGGAAGGCCCCTTGATATGAGCCAATTGAAAAGGCTTAATTTAAAGGTCAAATTCAAAATGAAATAAGATTTTCCTACCTAGGTCATCTAGGTGTGTGTTTAATTTAGGTGGTGTCCATTTAAGACTAGTAAAGGTCATAGCTTAGGTTGCCCTAACTTACTTTAGGTTTCTATACCTAGTCGCTACTTATAGGCTCCTAGACCTAGGCCTAGGAGCTTAGGTTGTAGGTTTCTAGACATAGGTATCTTAGGAGTAGGTATCTAATTTTAAGCTTAACCTAGGTTGTTTAAATTGTATCCATGTGGCATAACCTAGTGGCTGCCAATGTTTAGATGCCATGTAGCTTAACTTGGGTGGCCACTATTTAAATGCCACATGGCATTTGCCTAGTCAAAATGTTGTTTGATTAGTCAAAAAAATTTGATTGTTGTATTGACCATTCAAAATGATTAGTCAAAAATACTAGTCAAATTGATTAGTCAAAAATGCCAACCTAGGCCTAGTCAAAAAGTACACAAACTAGTCACAATGGACAAGTTCAAAACAACTTGTCCGAAATGACTAATCTGACGCCTATCCAAAATGGGTTGTTTTTTACCAAAATTTCTAATCAAAATAATTAGGAATTCTAGTAGTGAAAATTACATGGTGTACTACCAATTACATCATATGTGTTTGTCAATGTGACTTAACCAAATTTGAACAATACACAAATTTGCAAATGTAAATATTGAAATTTTGTCTTTCTAACACAACAAAACATAATCCTACATGATAATTAGTTTTAAAATCAATGTTCAATCAATTTGTCTTCACTCAATTTGCCTATGTTCATTTTGGTTCATTAGTTTTAGTTTGTTGGGGTGTAGTTTATGGCTTATTTATTCAACCCACACCCCACAATCTTTTCTTCAACATATGATACAATCTTCAAATTCATGGACCTACCACTTGTCCCCATGCACACTACCTTACAACTAGGTAAGAAATTCCTAGCATAATGTAGTATTGTACTTGGTTTAATTCCAATTGCAATTTTATAACCATAAAAATTAGCACAACTACAACACTAAGATGAACATTCTCCATAGAAACTTATAAATTCCTTGATGACTTTCTTTGTTCTAATGCATGTAATAGTTGATATATTGGACAAAAGCACCATGCATTCCAAATCTATTGTAACTAAAATCTTTTTTTTTCTTAAAACAAGAATTCCAAAAGGAAACATAATACATGTTTCAAGGTAACAAACAATAAGTTGAACAATTTGTAGAAGATTTAGTATTTATATAATATGTAATAACCTCATGTTCAACATCTTAAGGTGAAAAAATGTTCAATATAAGACCTTACAAAAATTTGTCAAACGTCATCATACATAGTAAACTTGGTCATTCCTTTCCTTGTGGCAGTGGGCAACATTGGAAACTTGGACCTTAAGACCAAGTGTGAATAGGTGAAAGTTGGGGGATCATCTTTGAGAAAAATATAAGATGGACGCTCCTTGTTTGACTAGGTAGATATTTATACCAAATTCCACCCAATATCATGTCTCCTTGATACCAAGTGTTGCCCCAACCATCTGTGAAAGTAGTTTCACACCTATGTAATGGTTTATCACAAAACACAACATAGAAAGGATCATCGTTTTCTAACTCCTTTGTTATGACAACATAATTATTTCCTATTTCCACCTTAACTACTTCATTTTCCCAATCTTCATCTTCATCTGAATCAAAGTTAGAATTTGGATCCCCCAAGTTG
The DNA here is from genome assembly GCA_963920785.1 of Sphagnum contortum. Lineage (NCBI taxonomy): Eukaryota > Viridiplantae > Streptophyta > Sphagnopsida > Sphagnales > Sphagnaceae > Sphagnum > Sphagnum contortum. Next base: position 22,077,782 of record OY987276.1, on the reverse strand, counting down.
CCTTACACCATCAAATTCCATGCTTGCAAAAGCATAATGTATTAAACTAGTGTACAAGAGGATAGGAAAAATGGAAATTAAATATAAACAGTTCAAAATTTTGCAAGCTATCACAGAAGATGAAAGACTATAACATATATGGCAATTAAACAAAGATGTTAGACCTTAATGGATAGTTGTACAATAAAGTGTGAAGTAGTAGGCTTACTTGAACAACAATCAATGGTTGTAAATGGATTAAAGTCCAAGGTTTCACATGTGCTTTTTCTAGGCAAAAATGTGAGTTATCGCCCATGCATTCAGAATAAAAACATGCAAGATCATGCGGATTCAATAGTGTCACGTCTATATCTGAAACAAAAGAAACTAAATGAACGGATCCAGATCCTTCAATTTTCTTACAATCCTCGTTGGCCCTATGATCCACATCTTCAGGCTTCACCAAATGGAAATATCAATGGACTTTTGCTCTTACATTTGAATAAGCAACATGTTTTTCTTGTTGACGCCTTTGATAAAAAGCCACAACATCACTTGCAATTTGTAGCTTACATGAGTTCGTAGCTAACTACTCCTTATGAGTTTCTTGCTTCAACATTGCACTAGCCCCATCATGAGCCCCCTTCCCATGGTCTGATTTAGAATAAGACCAAACCATGTGATAACCATGTGACAATAAGTTTTAGTTTTTGGTTTTTGATTAACACCTATCATGTTAAAGCCACAAGTGATGGCAACAAACTAACATAAGTTTGCAAAAATTTCAAATATTTGTACGCAAATACTAATATGCAAGAAGTCAACAAAGCATATAATGAAATCAACATTGCAACACTCTAATGTACATGAAATTAATCTAAAATTTGATTTTTTAATTGATTAATATCATTTGAATTAATTAATCATGTAAAACAAAATAGATAACAATTTAAAGAAAGATCGAATTGTAAGAACTTAGGAAGATTTGGGTTCAGAATAAAGCATCGTGCAACATGGTACCAAACATGTCTTGATTTGAATTGCATCACTCATCTATCATACCAAACAAGATGCTCATTAAGATAGAATCCTCTTGTAGTGAGGTGTGACCAATGGAACTGAAAACAATGTTGAACAAATAAGGTATCATGTTCATTATCATTTGAAATATAGTAGTGATACTCAGTTAACAACTTTTTTTCACCCCAGTTTGGATTTGCAACAAAATTTGGATTCCATCTATAATAGATGTGCACCAAAATTGAAATATGAAAGGAATGCCAATGCATATATTGGTTCTCATTGAACTCTTGGAAGGTATAATTCTTTGCAAAATCCACCACTAACAAGATCAAATCTTGTGGAAATGTTGTTAAGCAAAATCTATATTGTTCATTATGGAATCAAACAACATAATTATGAACCAAAAACTTTTGTAACTTAGGCCTCAGATACTCAAGGAACACATGGGCATTTGTCTCCTTGTATTGGAGGCACAAGACATAGTTGTTTTTACCATGAAAAACCTTTTTATAAGATTTCCATTGCATCAATTTTTGTGTGTTTCTGTCCTCTTCACATGGACATGTTATCAACATGTATAGGCCATAGTCCCCACAATGTCCCCTCAAGCAATCTAGGTTATGCCAATCATTAGAGTTTGGTACAAGGCATAAAAATGGAATTCCACATATTTCTTAGCCCCAAAAATTGATTCCGTTTACTTGTGCATTGCCCAATAATAGGCTTGGAACATACATCACAATCACATTCACAATATCTTCCATGGATTGCTTTGCTAAACGTTCTCATGTTGTTGAAGCCTTGCAACAATTCAACCATTTCAACATGGTACTTATAGGCGCAAGTATTGCACTCTCTTAATCTTTGCACATAAAAGGGCTTTAGCTTTTCAAAATCTCAAAGTCCAACATTGTAGCTTGGATGTTCTCTAACTAACTGGGTGAAAAAGTCCAACTACAATGCCCAACAAGCAAAAATAAAAACAAAAATTATAATGTACCCAAATTGCATCCACGAACATCAACCAGAAAAGTAGAAAATAAGTATACTTGAAATGTTTATGTCAACCTAGTTTAATTGATGTTTAATGTGCAAGTATAACAAAAAAACACACATTCCAATAAGGTCATAAAACTAGTAGGACCAAATCTTTCCCCTAAGAACATGCTAATGAAATCTTGTAAAATATTAAAAACCATTATATAGGGATGTATTGTATCTAGTAGAGTACATGAAGCCTAAATGTCAGTACTTTTAAAATTGGTATAATAATCATTCCTTATATTATAAATGAAAACAAGATCTAATAAAAATTAGCATGCAATAAGTAGGGACATAACTCAAATCTAGTATAACAAGTGAAACTTAAATTAATGGCAAGTGCCATCAATTATAAAACCAATATGGCCATCCCTCCAAAAGTGTACACCTTTATGAAATCCAATAGAAATTAACATGTAATAAGTAGGACATAATACAGAACCAATAGAACAAAAAAAACCTAAACTAATGGCAAGTATTGAATTAATTTTAAAACCATTAGGTCCATCCTTCTTTAAGTTAACCCTAATGAGATCTAATTCAAAATTGACAAGTAACAAGTAGGGCAATAGAACAAGTGAGTTCTTAAACTAACTACATGTATTGTTGACCATAAAACTAGTAGAAAGTTCATTGTGTCAATACATAAGTGGATATCCAATTAGGTAAGACCATGACATATCAAACATACAATTAAACAAGTCGACCAACCTATTTCCATCCAGTAGATGTTACGCAAGTGAAGTAGGACAACAAACCCAAATTAAAAGTAGCTCAAATTTAATGCACCAATAAAACAAGTATTTAACAACTAGGGGCTAGTACATAATAGATAGTTAATAAAGTAAAATCTAAGGAGATTAATGACAAAAAAATTCAATAATATCAACCATCACATTTGTTTAAGTTTAAGTAAGTAGAACATGAAAAGAAGCACCAAATTCACAAGTAACAAAATGATCACCAACAATGTTGATTAAATAACTATAAATAATAAGTAAGTGTTAATTAATGATAGCAATTCAAAGATGTGACATGTACTTAAATAAATGCAACAAACATGTTTCTAGACAAACTTCAAATAGTCACTGGTGTAAAAAATGTTCACTACAAAAGAGAAATTCACTTGATTACAACTCATAGCTGAATCCCTTACTTGATTACATGATGAATAAACCATAAAGACTATTCTAGGTTGAATTAAATGGAGAGTTGGTAATTATTGTGATTCTTGTAAGTAATGAATGGATGACTTTCAAAGGTGTTGATTGCAATTTGCCTCCTTTTCACATCTTTTGTATTTGATGAAATAGTTGTTGCCATTTCCCACCAATTTAATATCAATGATTCATTTTCTTCATTTAATGTGTCATTTCATCTTTTTCAAGGCATCCCCCCCTTATAATTTTTCCCTGCTTTGATCAACATGAATTTGCTTAACCACTGCATTTTTAATAGAATATTTTGAAGTACCGCAATGACGCGCTCCTAAGTCCCGGGGTGAACCCACTTGAGGGTTTCACCTTGGCAAGTTGCGAAAAGTTGGGACTTAGTGCACGCTCCCGACTTCCAACACTAGAAAAGGGTAGAAGGTCGTGTTGGGAGTCCCGGGATTAGATTAGGCAGAGGGACTAGCTTAGCTTGTGTGAATCTGCATCCAAAGACCAACCACAAGAGGTTAGTTTAACATTCAGGACACCCTTGGGTGTTGGGACAAGCCACGGGCACTTGGACACACAAGACTCATCACGGCCCGGACTCAGGGGAAGCCACCACCTTCCCTCATATAGTATTCTCTGTAGCTCGCAGTGGAGGCTACATCCAAATGGCACAAATTCCTGGGACTCCCGAAATGGAGTCCCGACATTGTCCCGGCGGGACTCCCGGAACTTTGAACGGCCATAACTCCCGACTTCAGAGTCCGATCGTGACGAGGTCTAAACCAAAGTTGTAGCCCTTGTCGAGATCTTTCCAACGCCATGTCGCACTCCCAAATCTGATGTTGAGAAGAGGTCGATTCCCGACTTTTAGTGGTCGGGAGTCAAACTGCCAGTTTGACTCCTGGCCCTTCTTTTGCCCATAACTTGGGCTGCAGATGTCCAAATGACCAATGCGATGCCATTTTCGATATTTACGTTTCAAGACCTTTCCAATGACACCAAGAACACCCTAATGCGAGGTGTTTTGGGCCTTGCTGTCGAGCTTTGAACATTTGGGAGTCCCGGAGGACTCCCAATCTCCATCTTTTCCAAGTGTTGGGCTTCACCCCCACACTTGGCCAAAGTGGGGTTGCGACAGCAATGTGTTTTTGGATAATTTTCACATTGTTAGATACCACAGATGATAATAAGACATTTTTGAATGTCAAATGTTGGCTCTGTCTTATACCTACCAAAGTGTTATATGGAAACCTCACACTTTCCAACATCCCCCATTAGTTTCAAACAACTTCCCATTCCTAACATAATCTGGCAAAAGATCTTTCACTTCATGATGTTCTAATAGTCTCTGAAAGGCATATTTTTTTTCCTCTTCTATTAGATTACGTTCAAGCCCCCCCCCCCCCCCAATTGCCTTAGCATCAATTTTGTGATTTTAAAACATTTTCTCCACTTTTCAAGGTTCTATCCTCTAGTTAGATTGATCAGACCATAATTTAGTTGTAAACCAAATTCAGGGGCTACACCAATGTCAAGGGGTAGGTTTCTATCATATGCACTTGCTTACTATTGTTGTGTTCTTTGGTGTCGAATTGATGATCAAAGCTTACGTTTTACTTGATATCACGCCTATAAAACAATTGAAATTCGTTTGTTAAATTGAATTTGCATTCAGATATTCAATGTGAACAATTACACAACTTATCAAACACATTAGTTCATGTACATTACTTCAAATATAAACCCAACAATCTATTTTTGATTATTATATAAAAGTTCATTGCATAAAAAACTAAACCCACAACTAATAGTAAGCTGATACTTTCATCGAAAAGTGGAAAAAATGTTTCATGATCAAGTATTTTTACCTTTTTTTTTCCATTTGTAAGGCATCTTCTCTTGTTTCCTTGCCAATCTTTGGGTCTCCCTTTGAGTGGTGTTGAGTTTTTTATTCCATAGGCATCCCATTATAGTAGGTAGCATAAATTTAATGTATCAAATAATCAATACTAGATATATACAGAAACATTAACACATTTAGATTGACCATAAAAATCACTAACCATGTGCATATAAGCTATAATTAATTAATATAATTAAGATAATTAATTAGTTGATTGATTCAAATAATTAATTATCAAAATAAGTATTAGATAATTAATTATCAAAATAAGTATTAGATAATTAATTATCAAAATAAGTATTAGATAATTAATTATCAAAATAAGTATTAGATAATTAATTATCATAATAAATACTAGATGATTCATTATTTAAATAACTAATAGATAATTAATTATGTTGATAATTGATGATCTGAATTCAATTAAAATTCAATAATTATTCACCTACATTAACAAAGTTTGTTATATAAAATTATTTGAATTAATTATATACTAACTAATCAAATTTGATCAATAAATTCATATGAGCAGTTTATTATTTAGTTTATTTAATTAATTCATGGTAATTAAGTATATTACATATTAATTACTAATTTAAAAATTAATAACAAATAATTCAATTTAAAATATTAAATGATCAACATGAATTTGAGTAAAAGACGTATTAACACAACAATTGAACATCAATCACAAAAAATAGGTTTACTACATTATTTAAAATTTAGTAATTTAAATAATTATGAAAATGAATTATTTTAATTAATTAATGCAACAAAGCTACCAGGGTAATTAGTCCACAACATGTAGTTTCTTTGACTATTTTTTTAGTTTAAGGTTACCATTAAGAAGTCGTGTTTAACATTTGGTGGGATTCTTGAGGTGAAATGAAAGCAAGAAATGGTATGAGCTAAAAATGTGAACTTTAGTTTTGTGCATATTAGGTTTGTTGGCACACCTATGTTCTTCCTATTGAATGTGTTTACATAATTAGGTAATCCAAGTAATGGTTAGATGGCCAGTGTGGGTGTTTGGTACATTAGGTTGCTTAGGGCTATAATATTGTCTTACATCTACAATGTGAAATTGTATTGGAGTCAATCTTAGCATTTCCCTATAATGAAGAATTTAAATGATCAATTTAGTTGGCATTGTACAACCAAATGTGAAAATTCAATGTGTCACAGGCAAAGGGACATGGAATCCGACTATTGATAACAAGCTCCAACTTTAGGTTTGTGGAGGTCATGTAGGTTTATAAACAGAATGTACCTTAATGGGTAAAACCAAGTTAATAGGAGCCAATTTTGGCGTAACCAATCCTTGGTTTTGATGTTCATAAATTTCATAAACTAAATTAATGTTGAAAGTATATGTTGTATTTATGTGAAGCCCTTTTTAATATGTTAATTTAACATGTAATAAAGTTTGAAAGTAATTTAATGAATATAGAATATACCTTTCAGCACATTTTAAAGCCCATAACCAGTGTTTTTTAGCATACTGAAACAATGTAAAAACATTGTTTAAGCATCGTTGTTTAGCACTACCTTAGGACTTTTCATCCAATCTAGTGTTGACACATCATCTTTTTAGGATTAGTCATAGTCACTTAGGAGGTTGCTATTGGTTCCTATTAACCCTTTTTACCCTAATGTGATATGTTCTAAATACTATTGGTGATGGAGATGATTGTTTAATGTATTTTGTGAATAAAGATTTTGGTCATGCACTTAGGAAATTGATTTGACTACATTAATCCTTATCACATTGCTTTTAATTAGAGTGTTTGGAGATTTCTCTCCAATATTATGTTGAATCCATGAATTGTTGGTGTTTGTGAAAGTAATTTTTTCTCAAGTTGATAAGTTCAAGTTTGGTACATTATATTGGAATGGATTGCACTCTTTTCACTATGAGAAATTGTGTCCATGGAAACTAGAATGGCATGCGATTAGATCATCATGGAAACTATTGTGCAACTAGGATACAATTACAATATGGAAATACGATGAACTAATAATTAAAATGCTACATCACAATATTTCATAGTTCTAATTTAGATGCACATTAGTTGCAACTTGGACTTAACACGGACGTATGTATGCAAAATATATATGATGATAATCAATTTTAATTTGACCATGATCACAAGTTGTAGCAAAATGGTTAATCTTAACTGTGTTACAACTAGTGTAGCTTTAGCATTGAATGAGTAACTATTTTGCAACTAGCGTATGGTGTTGATGTGTACAATCATGCTGTGTGTATGGTTAGGTAAAGGTCCATAACATCTAGAACTTGTAACTTGTTTGCAACTAAGAGTTAATTAAATTGGCTAGTTTTACTACTAAATTAATACTAAATGTGCCACTATGGTTTCATTACAAAATTATTACTTGTCCATTATTTTGGAACTAGAGTGTTCAACTCATCTAGAATTAGTTATCAACTATGTGGCAACTCATATTATTAAAAGATTTACAAATTGTGAAATTCATTGAAAGTGTAAATGTAGGCCTTAAGTTGGATTGGAATGGTGTATTAAAGTGCTTATGAATATGTACATATAGATAGCATTGCTTATACACTTCAAAGTTTTTTAGATTATATTATTAAATGTTTCATTGATATAAACCAACCAATGCTTCCAGCTTGAACATATGTTCATTGTTACACAAAAACTTATAGTATCAAAATAAGATTATATAGAAAAGAAAGTGCAAGAAGGCTTTAGTTGTTTATTGACATATGCACACTTGCGATACTTATGCTATAACATATACCTAAAGCCCACAACTAGATGGCACAACATTACTCAATCCTATGCAAATTATGTTGTGATAAAAATGTGAATATCAACTCACAATGTGCCATGCTTTCTTATCATCATCAAGGCACACTTCGATTGATGCAAATCTCCATTTTGGATAGTCACAACACCTAGAGCTCAAGAAACAGAAGTTTTGGACATTGTTGAGCTACGCACACAACAACATTGCCATATGGTCTAGTTATTAGGGGAAAAAAACCCTAATGAAAATTTCTTCTTCATCCTTACACCTTTTTCATTTGTTGAATGTGACATTGAAAAGGGTGCCAAACGAGAACATAGGAGATTTTGAAATAGTTAGGGTAGGATGAGTGGGCGAAATGAATTTATTGAACTTGGCCAAGGTTTTGACAAAAGTATAGTCAGGTAGGTAAAGCCCATTTTTCTACTTCTAGACCTATGGAAACATGTGAAAATCCAACTTTGCCCCCCCAAAAAAAACCATGCCTTCCCCATTTTGTTTACATTCCAAAACATATTTTTTCATTTCATTTGGAATTGTAAAAATAGGTGAAAAGTAATCCCAAATGAATAGCACTTTTTCCATGTTCATTCGTACTTCCCCTTTTAACCAATGTCACATTTGCATTCCAAATGTATTCAAAACATATACCATGTGCATATGTAAGCACCCATACAATGTTTTTATATTTCCATAACATTTTTTGCTACTTGTTGTCTACTTTTCAAAATGTGTATGAGACAGGTGTCAATATATATGCCATCAAATCCATATTAAATTATGGTATTCCTTCCTTTTCAACACTCTACATGGACATTGCAAAAAAAAATCAACTAAAATTTGTTTTCTCCCTATTTACATATGTTTCTCAATAATAAAATTTTGCATATACTAAGGATATTTTTTTGGTCTAGTTTACTATGCTTGGACCCTAATGTAAAATTGTCCATTTGAAAGTAGGAGGCAAGTGGAATACCTAAAACTTAAACTTATAAGTTTCAAAATTGTGACACACGTTTCAATTTGATCAGCTGGGGGAAAAGTTAGAAGCAAAAAGATGGGTTTTTTCAATTTTTATAATTGGCCATTGTTATGTAGGGTAATAATGTCCTTTTCTACAAAACAATGTTCAAGTTTCAATTTTTCCATTTTAATAAATCATGGACTTTATAAACTATTGGCAATCTTATGGAATGTTGATAATTTAAAATAGTAAACTTACTTGTAAAAATCATTGTATGTGTCTATAGAGTTCATTCATGTTCAATTTCTACATTTTAAAACAATCTTCAGAATATAATTCAACATTATTTCAAACATTGTCCAATCATCAATGTGGGAGATTTTAATGTTAACATCCTAAAATACAATAACCAAGCCAAAAATAAAAAGAACTATTAAATTTCATTGATAAATTTCAATTAAAATCACAATTTTGTGATAGCACCGCACAACTTGGATCTCCATTAAAACATATATGGGAAAATGTTTTTGGAAATGAATGCAAATATGGTGTAATAGAAACATATTGGTTAGATTTTCACAAACACACTTCCAATCTATAACAAAAAACCATTAATCTCTCCATTTATTTAAAGGGTAATGTTTGTGATTATATGCATGTAAATGTTGCATTTTCCACCTAATTAATTGCTCCCAAAATGTTTGCACCTTGTGGCTTGAATTTGTAGTGTTCCATTTTTTTCATGGACCATGTGCAAAAAAAATCATAAATATCAATAACAAGACAAACAAAAATTTGGACAATTTTTTTATCCACACATACACTCATCAAACAAAATAACAAAATATCTTTCATAGAAAGCCTAAACCCAAAATGTGACCAAACAAATATAAAATTTGTCAAATTCTCAAACTTAAAAATGAAAATGAGACTAAGAATAAAAATCTTTCCATCTAAATTATATCCATTCCATATTGATGTTTATTTCAAACATCAAAACACTTTATGCACATTGCTAAAAATTGTCTACATTATCCAAGTTTGGAAACTTGGATTTTCTTAAACAATATGATTAATCATTATTTGTAATTTTATATTCATTTATATGGTTAAAGGAGAGAAAATGAAACTATGGTTTCAATTTCTAAATATCCACAATGAATTCTAAGAGGGTTAGAAATTTTTATTTCTTAGCACAATTGTGAGAAAACAATTTTCATGGTCTTTCATAAAGCCAACAATCTTTCATCCAATATAACTTGAGTTCATAGTAACACATTAAATGTAATACCCTATTTTCAGGACAGAGCCTCTCATGGCAGAGTCGCTTGTTTTTAATTTGAAGAAGAGCCTCCATTTTGTTTTTCCTTTGTAGAAGTTCAGCTCTGGGCTGGCATCATAATTCTTTTGTTTGTGGAATTTTTCTTTTGCTTAATGCCATTGCTTGACATTTGAAACTGTATCATTTGGGTACAATATGATGAAATTCATTCATGAACTATAGCCTTAATCCTACCATTGACACGTCAAGCTCACCATTAAAACCACTAGAACCACCAAAGGCCTAAAAGTAAATTTGGAGTTGGGCCCCAATTTTCATTTGTAGTAAGAGTGTCCATGTGACTTGATGAGACCAAATGTGATCAATAATTAATGAAACAGGCAAATGGAATTGGTAAAGTACCTTCATCCATTCCTATCTATTCCTTGCCCAGAAACCTAAGTAGGCCTCATCATTTTTCCCGCTCATTCTTGTATCTGCTTCAAGTCACGGGACTTCTTTTTTTTCCCAACCCCAGGACCTATGGTGGTGAAAACCATGGCCCCCTATTTCATCACTTTCGTTTGACCTCCCATGTAGTGAAATTTTTTAAAATAAAAATAAATGGAAAGGTCCCATAGTTGGTGTGGAAGGTTGCCCTGGCTATGGTGGGAGGGACAGCAGCTGCCACGGCTATTGTGATCAGTGCATTTAACAGTGATCACCCAAACTATGTTTGCCCCAAAAAAGACGCATATCTAGTTCCAACTTCCAAACCCTTGTCTAAACAGTGTCAAAAGTATATGGAAGCATTCACGAGCTCATAGACGTTCATCTTTTTTCTGCAAAGTAGAACCCAGTATGGCCCAACTGTGGAAACAGAACTACAGAAACTGTGTAGGCCGTGATTGGGAACACTTTTTCTATGGCAAATCATGAATAAGGGCTTGCGCCATAGTGAGAGCTCTAGTCCTTTTCGTGGCCCTAGTTGAACTCTAGGTCTCCATGTCTGAAGCACTGGGATTTAGATTGACACCTGTGACCCACTCCAAAATTTTCTCAGACCAGTGCTACTTGGCTTTGAGGTTTGCATGGACCAGATCTCAGCAACTCAACAGAAAATGGTTAGATAATTCTATCAACATGTAGCACATTTGTGAAGTTTATATATGATGGCCACAAATTTGCTCGGATCTGCACAAATAAATCAGTCTTTTCGAAGAGTCGTTTTAAATTTTTTCAAAGATTAGCAGTCGCCACGATCAGGTTTTGAATGATTGAGACCTCGTAAAAATATGCAGCTTTTCAAATGCCCATGACCGCTCATGCTGCTGGCCGGCTATACTGACTGGCAATTATGATTTCCACTAGTGTCACAGGCTTACAACCTAGAGGGGCATCGCCCTCTCTATTGCACGTGTTGAGATTGGCCAAGAAACGTTATTAACCTGGATCGTTGTGTTTAAAACGCGAGAAAAAGCAGTCACTTCATGTAGGTGCGCCGACTCCTGCTGGACAAAGTTTTGCATGCGTGCACAGTTGCTGTTGCCGCTGCCTAGCAGTGCATAATTTGTGTTCCAGTTCGCTTTAACCAAAAGCACTTCACTGTGATGACATTTGAGAGGTTTCGTCTGTTATGCAGCAGATTTACCTACACGTGAAACTGTATAATGGTATGTCACGTTAATTTGGCGCCATATAGTCTATAGACACACAGGAGAACAAGAGTGGGTTGGAGCATAGGGCCAATGCAGACGTTGCAACCCCGAGTGGTAGTGCAGACTAATCATAAAGGAAGATCGATCATCGACCGATAAAGAGGTGTCTACGTGTAGCCTTCAATAGTTCTCGTTGCAGATCAAGCCTCAACTCAGGCAAACGACAGGTCAAATCGTCGGATTTCAGAACTTTCTAGAAGCAATGAGAATTCATGAGATTATATTGGTCTGCAGCAACCAAGCTTAGACGTACCTCAAACAGTACATTGAAAACTTTCGAGCTGCTTTTGGAAATAATTTGAACCGAGTCTGAACCCTGCAACACATCACGATGTGATAAATATGACGCTAAGTTGGGATCTAGCTGAACATGCTAACGAGATGGTCACTTTCTGCGAGCCATGGTGGAAGGAAGCGAAGACGAGCGTGTATAAACTGATCATCGGTGCATTGTTCATCAAATCACTGGTTACATTGAGATATCAGTACATTAAGACTAGGAATTCCTCTACAAAGCATCGATTAAATTATCTCAATACTTATACAATGAAGCTGCTGTAAACATATATAATCAGTCCTCAGTTTGTACCTGCTGACATGTCAATCCCAAGCTCACTTGAGCTTACAGAGGCAATGTATGTAGCAAGCACTCTGGTGTTCTGGTTGCTACTCTTAACAGGAACCTTTCAAATCTATCTCAAATTTATAACTACATTAGTAGTATCCCCAGCTCTCTATGTTCTTAGCACCTGACAAGTTATCCAAATTGCTCTCAAGCAGCAAGCTATCACGAGCCTAGTGCTGAGGTTGGGACATCTGATAAGCTTCGTAGAAGTCTGAAGATTGGGCCTAGCTCCGCATTTATGCATCTTGGATATTATCGTAAACGCTCAAACTACTGCCACCACAGCTTCACGATGCTACATTGCTATCTATCGAGCTCGGTGCGCCAACCGCATGCGCAGACCTCTGATTCTTGGAAACCTTCCTTCAAAATGTAAGATACTAAAGGTGTGTACCCATAAAGTCCGAAAGGATACCCTGATTTAGAGCAGTCAGAAATATTTCGAGAATATACACCTAGTGTACGAGGACTGGAGTTTAGGAGTAATTACAACGTGAGGGCTCCTCCATGATCAGGTGCTCCACAAACGTATGCCATCCAACGTGGAAGCTCGACAGGAGTTTTTCAAGACGACGGAGTGATCGCCGATGAATCCGGATGATTATGGAGGTCGTGTCTCATTGCGTGGCGGGCATTCGGACATGCATGTTGTTTGCGTTCCTACTGCCGTCGTCGATGACATCAGAGGAACCCGGAGGAAGTCGCTTGCGTTTCTTCTTTTCGTAAGCAACGCCTCGCGCCTTCGCCTGCATTTCGCGCACCTCGCGAAGGTAAAGACTTACCGTCCGAGCTCCAAATGGGTTAGACTCAGGCTTCCCGCCGTTCTCCTCGAACGCAGCCCGTAATCTGCCGATGAGCGCGTCGAGAGACCCCCACGCTTGGCGAAGCGGGCATGAACAAGGGTGGGGAGGATGTGGAAAGCCGAAGTAAGGGCATGTGGGAAGATGCACCTTCGTCTTTCCGAACTGGTCCAAGTATTTCACGAAGTCGAGAACATGTGTGCCGGTACATCTCGCGAGCGGCAGAGGCGGTCGATGGTTGCCCAGGTACTGGCCAAAGGTGTTCCAATCTCGTCGCTTCTGCGCTTCGTAGCGGCTAGGCGCTCTCATCGGTCCATGATCCTGCGCCTGCAGCTGATCATGACCGAATCCTATACCACCCCCACCGTAAACCGCCTCCCCTCCCATATTCGAAGTTCCTGCCCCATTGTCGACCAGTGATCCTCGGCCCACTCCGCACGGGTCGCCACTCATGAATCACGAATTACACCCGCCTACTGGACAACTCGCCCTACTCTGCGATTGGCGAGAAGCTTGAGTACTATCCCCAGCTCTCACATGCAGCCACTGTGTGGTTCCTGCAGTTGACAAATTTTCTAGCTAAACCCCCAGACTGTTCCTGTCACTGGGCAGGGCTTCAGACGTCTCAAGCCTCGGTTTTTTCGCATCTGGTTTGCGAGTGGCATATCCAGAAACAGGCACTACCTCTCACACATAAGCGAGCAACTCACACAGAAAACCACATAAACCCTCCTGGCGATAATCTCGCTTACTAGGAATAATCCCTGTGCCAGGGCCTAGTTTCCCCTCCTGAGAACCCGGAATCGATCGAATCAGACCTACGTCCCCAATAGCTAACTCTCGAGCGAGGTCCGATCGTAGCTGGTTCCCGAGACCCTACCAGTAGCTTCAGCAGCTACTGTCACAACCCTCCTGCGAGGTCGGAGATCGATACCACAAAGTGGTGTAGTCTCGCGTGAAGATAAGAAGGAAGGGAAATAAAAATCTGACATAACAACGCACCGAACCTTTTGGAAAACCGTATTCGCGCTTGTCAGACATAACTATTCAGACGCTGCTGCAACGACAAAGTTACGCAGATCCATATCCCAAGGTCCAGTTCTAGTACGAACCTGCCCTCGGCGCTCCCGACGACTTAATTCAGATTCCACATATAATGCCGTAATTACGACCCCTCCAATGTATTAGGTTCCCTTGCAACAACTGCAGCAGGCCGCCCGCGGGCACTGAGCTGTGATGAGGCCATCAGGCCATTAAAGCAGGCCGCATAAGCCAGCGCGCCTCCAAGAGGCCAGACCTAATTGCCTCTGCAAGTGCGTCAGAGAAATAATCGAGCTACTTGATGATGAATCAGCTAGCTTGTGGGAGCGATGTAGCTTGTAAACCATCGACGAGCTTGCTTGTTGGTGGACACGGTGGTGGGGCGGGAGTTAGAACTAGGGAGGGGAGGGAAAAAGGACGGCAGCAGTAGTCTGCCTTCCTGCCTTACCTGGGATGCCTAGCTGCCACTACCTACCTGATGGCACTGATGGCAGTTTAGTGAATCGGGTACGGCCCGCGGGGCCCGCCCGCAAGTGCACGTGCAGGCCGAGCAGACCAGGACCAGCTTGCATGCATTGACGGGATGGGGCCCCTAACTGCTAACCCCTGCCCGCTCGCCTGCCAGCTTTTCGTGCTGCTACCCACCCATGTTGCCTCTTTCCCACGCATATTTTTGCGCGTTCATTACCCCCACCCCGACACTAGCAACCCTGACCAGTCTTCACCAACGTTGCAATTCGTCAAAGCCTGGTTCGTGAATAGAACTTGAAGGCGGTGTCCTGCCATCAAACATGCTGCCGATGTCTATCCCTCCCATGGTCAATGATTTGTTGAAGAACATTTTAGTGAATTTGAGTAGTGTTAATTCCAGTGTCGGGCGGGTATCAAAAAAAAGGTGTGAGAAGTGATCAGGGTTTCAAACCGGTTCTCAATTTGAATATTCCAGGGTATCAGATTGGGTGATACTCTTTATGAAATGTGGCTGCAGGGTTTTTTTAGAACATTTGAAACCCTGATAGAATATGTATATATATTTTTAAAAACCCTGTCAGGGTATTAAAAATTTAAGGGTCAAAGTTTCAAGTTTCAAGGTTAGAAAAAAATTAGTCAATAGAGTTTAATGTTTAGTCAGTAGTTAGATTTAGTGTTTAGGCAATGCTCGATCCAAAATTATGTAATTTGGAGGGTTTTTTGTTTTTTGTTTTTCCTTTTGTGTTGTGTTTTTCGCTTTCTTGTTTGTTAGTGAGTTTGATTTACTTGTTATTTTCATCTTCTTGACATCACTGTTGTTGTTACTAGACGAAGCTCCCGCTCCTTCTCTCAATGATGATGTTGTTGTTGTTGCTCAATGAAGCTCCTAATCCTCTTGATGCTCCTCCTTTCTCTTGGTGTCATTGTATTATTTTTCTCAATGCAATCCCTCTTTCCTCTCAACATTGTTGTTGTTTTTCTCAACATAGTTCCTTCTCTTTGGTGCAACTACAACTACTCCTTGACATCACTATGTTCCTTTTGCTCCTTGATGATACTCCTCCTTGACGTTGCTCTTGTTCTTCCTCAACATTGCTCTTGCTCTTTTTCAACAGTGTTCTTCATCGACATTACTCTTCGATTTTGTTCCTATTCCTCACTGTCATTCCTTTTCAATGTCGTTCCTACTCCTCAATGCCACTCCTACTCTTATTCATTGTCGTTCCTACTTTTCATATTTCAAGTACCTTTATGCTCCCCCTCGATGTTGTTATTTCTCCTTTTAATGTTGTTCCTGCTCCTCCTATTTCAAATTGGTACTTCCCTCTTTCATATTTTTGCAGGTGTGGGAGGAAAAAACTTTCCAAATTCAACCTTTTTAGGCCAAGTTTGAAGGTGAATTTGTTTTTTTCTCCAAATGTTTGTTTGTTGATGACTTGTTCCTTGTTTTGATTATCCATGTTTTTTTGGATAATTTTGGTTGATGAGTTTTTATTTCTTATGTGCAAGATTTATTTGGACATTTGTAAATTTCATTTTAATTTTAAATGTTGCATTTCATTTGCACATTTGCATTGTATTTTTTTAGCACATTGCATCTTTTTTTATTTTAAAAATACATTTTGTAAATGTTTAAATTGATTTTCATAACATAGATAAGTAGAACCCTTATTTTGGCAAAAATTATATTTATTTCTAATTTCTCCTTTATGGTAGGTAATATTCTCATGGAAAATGGGGGAATAAAATCTAAATGAAAATCTAATTTTGATTGAAGATGAAAATGAAATTAATTGAAATGAAATGAACATTGAAGAATATGTGGAAAGAGCAAAAAGTGGAAATGTGCAAACAAAAAAAAACCAAAGTTGAAAAAAATGTGGAACAAATAATGAATTTTTTTTGCAAAAATTACACATTTAAAGAAAAAAGTGGGAAGGCCATAACAAAAATGCTTTAAATTGGGCATTTTAATGTGTGATTGATGGGAAAGAGGTTGAAAAAAAAAGTCATCGCATCATGAAAAGTATTCTATGTTATGTTAATCATGTGAATGTTCTTAATCTAAAAACTAACAAAAAGAAAAGGTTTAATAACATACTAGTGGGTGCCCGTGGCCGAAGGCCACTGTGAAAATCCAAGCCCCAAAGTTGAGATCCCAAGTCCTGAAAACCATATCCTAAAATTTCCCAGGCCCCAAAGTTGAGATCCCAAGTCCCGAAAACCATATCCTAAAATTTCCTAGGCCCCAAAGAGTGCCGGGCCGGTCAGTCGCCCACCGTGGGTACTCCCAGGCCCCAGCCACTCCCACTCTCCCAGGCCCTGTCCACAAAGTTACTGAATGGAGGACCATTCAAAAATGGTAAGGACTGAAATGGTAAGGACTGAGCGGAATTGTATAATAGATTATAAGACTTATGGTAAAACTACTTTGAAAAAACATGTAGGTGCATATATGTCCATGATTACAAAAAAAATTGAAGAAACGGTTACCAATTTAATAACAAAAATGTTGAAAGACAACCTATAAATAAAAAGGCCAAATGTCTTGAGAAGTGAAATTTTCTTTTTTTTTTGCCATAAAAAAACCTTTCAAAAAAGATGATGTTGAATAGTAAAAAAAAGTCAATTTGTGACTAAAGAACAATTGTAATAACCTTTATAACTAGAAAATCCCTAAATGGTATAATTGAAGTTGCATTGAACCTTTAGTCACAAATGATGATTTAATATTATGTCAACATATTTTCCATGGATGAAATATATGATCAACGTGTACACTTTCATCCTTTGACTAATGTATAACATTTGTAACTATTAACCATTACTTTCATATGGACTTTATTAGTTGATTAATCACCACATAAGGCCCACTCAAAATTGGTTTTTAATTGTTTTTTTCTATTTTAATATTAAACATGGAATTTTGGGACTAGGACTCTTGTTGTTTTTGAACCACTTTAACTTGCATTTACTACCCTTACCCACCCACCCATTTACAAAACTACTTATTACATATTATTGCTTAATTATTTTAATAATTTAAAATGTAAAATTGATCATTATTCTTTCATGGTTTCCAATAACTAATCAATTGGTTCATAGTAATAATTCAAAAATAAAAATAAAATATTTCAAAAATATTTATTTAATATCTAATTAATTAAGCATGTAACAAATTAACCATTTTATTTTTTTAAATATCCAAATTTTTGGCAAATATTTTTAAAATATTTTTTTCTATTTATTAAATTATTTATAAAAATAATATTTTCACCTCTGAAAATAAACCTTTTAAATTGCTAGTGATCAATTAATTGAATAAAAATAATTAAGTATTAATTGATAATCTAACAAAATAAACTATTAACTAATTAGTAATTCCTGAATTCACTATAAATTATTAGATTTCTAGTTTATTAACTTAATTAATAGATATTAAATCATTTTTAATAAACCATTAATATTAATTTATTAGTATTTATTAATTGTTAACCATAATTCTTGATTAATACATATTAACTATCACATAGTTTAACAAATATTAATAAAATAATAAGTAAATAACTAATTATATTGAAGATATTTTAACTAATTAAAAATTAAGTACTAAATATATACATAGTATTGATTTTATTTATTTATTAAGGTTCATTCACAATCAAGGTTCACAAAAATAATGTTTGACCAAAAAAATATTTCAAAGGATTTTTTTGAATATTCATAGTATTTAACAAATCACAATTATGGTGTGTTGTTTTGTTCCTATAAGTAACACATTGAAATATTAACCAAATCCAAATATGAAATCATAAATTGAATCTTACATAAGATTTTTTTTGAGTCTTTAAAGTTGTTTAGAGTCCTTGTCTCAACTTCCTATTTTTCCTTAAAGGACTCAAAAGGATGGGCTTCAAAAAAAATTCACAATAAACACATGCTGAGATCTTTAGTTATACATGTTCATTAAGTGGACCAGATGAAACAAAAAAATTGACAAGACTTCAAAAGGGGGGAAAAAGTCCTTTTGAAGGCTACAAGGAAAAGGACCCCTATTTTGGGCATTTTCCATAGTCCTTTATGTTCATTGGGTGTAGAATTGGTAGCCCCAAGTGCTGGTGACATGTGCAGGAATTTTTTATGAAAAACGTAGATGAATGTGTTCATTCAACCCCTCTTCAAACGGTTTAACTTTTCAAAATAACATTTTTGGTACAAAATGAAAAGTCCATGAAAAAGTCATCCAAACTGCCCCTTGCAAGTTTCCCACCCGTTTTTGCCGCTCATGATTTTGTTCTCCGTAATCAAAGTCGTTGGTTGGTGATGAAATATGCATCATTGGTTTTTAGATACAATCCTAGTCATTTTGGTTTCTTTTCAAATTGCATCTTAATCATTCAATTTTGATGCAATGTAAGCTATTGATATGATTTCTTTTCATATTACATCCTAGTCGTTCAATGGTGATGGAATGTAGGCCATTGATTTCAATCTCATAATCTTGACCATTGGATTACTTTAAGTCTCTCTCGTTTTATTTTATTTGTGTGTTTGCTTGCTTCAAAGTTTGGTGATGGTGATTGCTTACATAGATCATCCATTTCTAGTTAGGTTCTTATGAAATTATGATGTTTCAAATATGCAAGATGCTTGCCAATGTTGCAAACCTATCAAAAATGTCATGCTTATGACCTTTGACTATGGCATTCCACTCGCATGGCTCCAATTTACTATTAAGGTTTCATGGAGTCCTAGTTGATTATGTTTGCCAACATTGTGCAAATATGAGGCAAGTTTTAAACCTAAGTTGTCACAAATGTTGTAAATTTTTTTCAATTATTAGTTTTTTGTGAACTCCCTTACGACCTTGTGATTTGATGTGGCATATTTTTTAGTCTTTCAACTATGATCTCATGGCTAATATGCATGCTAGAAAGTTTTCAAGGCAAGGGTCTAAAGAACATTTAATGCATTCAGCACATCAAGCCATACAAAAGTCCATGTAAAGATCAAGGAATACCATCCAAAGGTGTCAAATAGAGAAATCCTTAAAGAAAAACAAGAATTGGTTCAATTACAAATCCAAAATGCAAAAGTGAGTGAAGGTGTGTCTAGGTGTGTTACAAACGTTGATAGAACTACTACAAGGTATGCAAAACAAATTGGGTTGGATCTACTTTGTTCTACGAATGTGGAGGGTGCAAAATTTCAAATGTTAGTGTTTGAAAAGTTGTTGGCACTAGCAATTTTGTAATTGGTGATGCCAGATTATGTTGTGAAGTGTGGAAAATTTGTTACAATGTGAGGATGTTTGCAATAGCCTTGCTATTGCTTGGAAGGGTTTGAAGTATGGTATAGGAAACATATATGTAGCTCGAAACATTGTAGAGGCTATTGTCATCTCTACATCATCAAGCACTAGTTTAAGAGCTGTTGGGAGTTGTGTGGGCCTCAATAGGAGAACACTTAGAAGGGCTTTCCATTAGAAGCAATTGTTAGATGCAAAAAAAAAAGGAAAATGATTGGTTAAGGGGGATAGGAAAGTCTGAAAAGATGCATTGGCAAAGGACGTCCAGGCCTTTGTTACTAAATGGTATTTTGAAAAAACAAAGGTCAACCCCAACAAGAAAGATGTCCTTCGTCATTGAGTGGGAGTCAAAAATTGGGAAACACTTGTTGCACCTTTCCTTCAAGAAAGTGAAGCAAGTTGCTTTTCAAATCTTGAAAGTATTTTGTTGTTATTTTGGACCTTAAATTTTGTACTCTACAATGTTTACATCACTTTTTGTGCTCAATTCTAACATTTGTTTAGTCCTCTAATCCTAAGATTGGGGACTAGAAATGATGTAAACACAATCCTAGCATAAGTTACCAATGTTTTAAGCATTAGGCATGCATTGACATGAATTCAAGGACATTTTTTTTTTTGTTTGGAAATGAACCTCAAAATTTGATGAATTCTCCATAGTCCTAAGACCCAAATAATTTTAATGTCATTCCTTAACAAAATAGCAAATCTTCAGTAGTACATTACTTTAAATGCTTGAGTTTTCATAATGTTTCATAGTCCTAACTTTTGGAGTTTTGAGTCCGGAATTAATTTCATACTCCTAAACCATGTTCTTTATCATTATCCTAAATGTTGAAATGTACCCCAAATTCCGAAGAGTCTTGAGCTTTCTTTTACCTTCTTGAGTCTTAAACCATTTGAAGCCCTAAAAGTCCTAAGTTCATTTTTGTTTTTGAATCCTGCACCAATTTATAAGTCTTGTGCCCTGAACCAATTTGAAAGTCCTAACTCTTGAACTAATTTGTAAGTATTTGTGTCTTGAACCAATCTAAAAGTTATGAGTCCCAAACCAATTTGTAAGTGTTATTTCAGTAACCCTTTTAAAAGTCCTAAATCTTGAAACAATTTGTAAGTCTTGTGTCTGAAACTAGTCTGAAAGTCCTGAATCAAACCAATTTGTTAGTCTTGAATCTTGAACTAATCTGAAAGTCCTACATATCATGGACCAACCCAAAAGTCCTACTTGTTTTAAACCAACTTCAAAGTCTTGAGTCTTGAACCAATCTGAAAATCTTAAATCATGAACCAATATGAAAGTCTTGAGTTTGGAACCAAATCCAAAAGTCTTGCCTATCCTAAACCAATTGGGTGAAAGCAGGAAAAAAGGAGCTAAGCAATGTGTAGATAATTCGTAAAAACTATTTTTTGAATTTTTGAAAAATCACCATAGGAACACTATATATCAAAAAATTATTATTATTTTTGAAATAAATTCCTATACTTTTGAAGTTTCAACTACAAAATTTTCATGAAAATTCACCATGTTTCAAGAGTCCTTTTATGTGTCTAAGCACTCAAGAAAAGCATGTGGACAAGTGGTTTTTTTATATCAAAAATCCTTTTCCCTTATCAAACATTCACCAAATTGTTTCAATTTTTTTGTGAACTTTAATATATTCCACAAAAGTGGATCCATGTGTTCATTCAAAAGATAAAAATACATATACCCTTTTAGATTTTAATATTCAAATGTCCTTAAACATTATTATAATTTTGAATTTGTAATCATGGTCCCAAGTAAAGTTATAACTTTGACTATAATGTAAGGTTTGGTGCCAAAAAAATTGAATTTTTATTATGTCATATGTCATATTTGGCCTCAATTTTGATATTCAATTAAAAAAATTATGTGAAAAATGCAATATAAACCAATAGACAATTACCATGTGGAAAATGCAATCCTTGGAAAGGACTTTAACCTTGGCACGATTGAACCAATCCAAAAGTCTTACCTATTTTGAACCAACTTGAAAGTCCCGACTCTTGAACCAATCCAAAAGTCCTACCTATTTTGAACCAACTTGAAAGTTTCGACTCTTGAACTAATCCAAAAGTCCTACCTATTTTGAACCAACTTGAAAGTTTCGACTCTTGAACCAATCCAAAAGTCTTACCTATTTTGAACCAACTTGAAAGTCCTAACTTTTAAACCAATTTAAAGTTTTTACTTATCCTAAAACAATATAATAATCCTAAAACTCTTGAACCAATCAAAATGTTCAAAAATTCTTCAATCTTGAATTAATCCTACAATCTTAAAAGTTGAGTCTGGATGCATCTAAAAGTCCAAAGTTTTGAATTATTTCAAATTTTTTGAAGTCCTTTACGTGCTTCAATATCCTAAGTCATCAAATAATCTCAAAGTCTTGTTTCATAAATTGCATTCAATGTTTTGAATCCTAGATTATTGTACATTCAATGTCTTGAATCTTAGATTTCTTTACATTCCTAAGTTTTAAATGACTTCAAAGCCCTTTGAAATAAAATTATTCAAATAATTGCCATATCTCGTAGTCCACCCTCATGAACTTTTAATTTGACCCATTGTTTTCAATTGAACACGCACCTTGGACCTAATTGCAAATTGATTTTTTCACAAGATTTAAGGTTCAACATTTGCAAGTGGAGATTGGGTTTATTGCCTTCCACAAGCTCAAGCCCTATTATGTTCGCAAATTGAAAGATTTCAATTCATGTTGCTATTGATACCACCAAGAAATGACAGAGATCAAAGTGGGATTCAACAATATGAAGACTTCAAATGTGCATCAAGGAGGTGATGTACCATTTTGCACTTGTGCTTGTGAATCCATTTGTGCCAATTCAGGGCATGGGGCAATAGTAGGTCTAGTTATGTCATGTTAGGCAATGAAACACACATACCAGTTCAATTTTGAGTTATGGGAAAAAATGTTGTGTCCGAGAGAACTAGGGAAAAAATGGTTTAACTTGGATTGTATAAAAGGTCATTGTACCCACTATGACATCAAGTGATTACCTATTTGTGATAAAGAGTTTGATTCTTCCAAATTGTCACTAATAAAGTGGAGAGCCTTTGAAAAAGCATAGTAATGACATTCGTCATTTTGCACTTTAAAATTCGCGAATTTACATGGTTAAAATTCTTTAAAATTCTTGCTTCTTTCGGGTTCCATAACATTCCCGCACCAAGAATGTCATAACTATGTGAAAAAATCACTATTGGAAAAACTAAAGATGGTGAAATTAAAGAAGTGGTCTGCTTAGAAACTAAGTTAACTTCCGAGAAAGAGTTTATGTTGTTTGATGCTCCCAAGATTCGAAAATTTGTCATGCAAAATTTTGTTGCTCAACGACAAGATGCATATTTTAGATTATCCAAAAAGAAATTAGAACCAAATGAAATCTTGTCCTTGATAGATTTTGCAAAAAACTACTTTTTCAAGCATCAAATGAAATCTAGGAACAACATTGGTATAATTTCCAGTTGTCAATTTTGGTACACATAAATGGTCTATAGGCTATGAAAATAATGTACTTTTGGAAACTAAAGAATTTTCATGTTTCTGTGATAAATGTGTTGATGATAAGGGATTGTGATTCTAAGTTACATATGTCCCTTGGACTTTACTAACCTTACAACCCTACAACTCTTCTGGAGTTGGTTGGGGAAATGATGGAAATAGCAATGATTTGGCTATGGACTTAGAAGTGGGAGATAATTTTGTAGTGAAAGCAGAAGTTATCAATGTGGAAGGAAATGAAATCTATGTAGTGTAATGTGTGGAGCAAATACATATTGTGCAAAAAGAAAAAGGGCCAGATTTGTATGGATTCAACATGTAAAGGTGATGAAGTGGTCATTGGTTTGTATTACAAATGGTGTGGGCACAAGGAATCAACATATGAACTACTAAGTGAAGAAGGTTATGCCTTCATTTAGTCAAATTGGGTTGTTGATAGTAAATTTGCCATGGTGCAAGCAAATCATAAACTTAGAGGGGCTAAATAAAGTAGTGACGCACCCCCAAGCTCCTTGATGGATTCAACTATGAGTTTAAAGGTGAAGACAACGGAAGGAAAAGGAATTTAAGCGCGCTACCTGGCTCACAGTACTTCAGGGGCAAAGGGGTGTGCTAGAGCTCTAGGATGGGACTAGGAAGATTGACAAGCAATTCAATTACTCACACAGACTTGCATTAACCAAATAACAAGTTGGTTAGTGCATAGTTGGGACACTTTGGTGCATGGACGAGCCACGGGCAAACATGGATTCACAAGACTCACACGACCCGGACTTGGGGGAAACCACCACCTTCCCCCTTATAGTATACTTTGTGCATGGCCACAGGACTAACACCCAAATGTCATTTTGTCCTGGGACTCCCAAGTGGGAATCACGAAATTCTGAAAGTTGGGACTTGCGCAACTTTGGGGGCCCATCACTTTGTGTGCAGATCTTTGATTGAGATGAGGTTTGAAACAAAGTCACACCCTTGTCGATAAATTTCCAACAGTATGTAACACACCACCTGCATGCAAGGAAATCAAGGCAGTTCCCAACTTTTAATGGTTGGGTGTCAAATTACCAATTTGACTCTCGGCCCTTCTTTTGGCCATAACTTGTGTTAAAAATGTCCAAATGGGTCATGCAAGTCATTTTAGACATTTAAATCCAAGAGATTTCCAATGATATAAGGAATTCCTCAATCCAATGGGTTTTGACCCTACAATCGTTCTCTGAAAATTTGGGAGTTCATCGGGAGTCCAACTCCCAAAATGGGAATTCACTTGGGAGTGTGAAGGTTCATTCCCTCACACTTTCCTACACTCTCAAGAGCATGATGTGTGACTTTTGGGCTTCTTTTTTGGCCTACACCTTTGCAAGCCCTTACCTTGGTCACGAGCCCAAGGATAAGGTTGCGACAAGTAATGTACAATGTACTTCATAATTCATTAAAACGGATCAAGGTTGCCCTTGTTAAAGGTGATCATGATATTCAATCAAAAGATGATGAGTGATGCAATACATGTTGGTTGTGTTCTTGTGAACTAGTGAGGATTAAAACCTTGTCAATACGATTGGTTGCAATATTGGATAATACACAAATCTTTGTTTCTTATGCAATTAGAAATTTGCCATGTGCAAGCTAGACATAGTAATGACATTCTTCATTTTGCACTTTAAAATTTGCGAATTTACGTGGTAAAACACCTTGTCAAAACATTCTTCGACGTAAATGTTTACCAAATGTTCACCGATTGATCTATAAAATTTGTTAAAATTCGTGCTTCTTTGGGCTTCCATAACATTCCCGCACCAAGAATGTCATAACTATGAAGCCAGAAGGCGCCAATTTGTAACATCAATCTTTGCACACCTTCTAGCCTAATCTTGACACTCTACCTATTGTTAATGTATCCAATTGTTTGATTGGTCATGAGGTTGAAAAACAAGCACAAGGTATCTAAATGATTGTGTACTTTATAAATAAACTTTGCAAGTAGGGGGTGGCATGTGTTGTTTCTAATATGTTGGTTGATGATGAAGTTTTGGTGAAAAGCAAATCAAACAAGGCTTTCAATTTGGTGAATAAAGTCTCGATACTCTGTTACAACTTGGTTCATGTCATGTGCACCATTAGTGGTTTGTTAACATTGGTAGGGTCTACTTGGCTTCTCAGGATAAAGATCTTTTGGTTTGTGAAAAAAATGTTTTGGTGTTATAAAGTTATTAGTTGGACACAAATGTGGAGGATAAAAGAATGATTGGGTTTGAAATGGCAAATAATGAAAGCTCAATGGAGGTGTAGAAACATGATGAGCCATGAATGAAGATGTAATGTTGAAACACCTCGACATTTCAAAATAAATCTCCTAAATATTCCACATATGAAACATCCTGAATGTGATGTGTGCAATCATGGGGATTTGCAGGAAAAAATTATGGAAGATCAAAGTCCAAGATATGAATGCAACACAAAATATCCACACATTCAAACTACAAGACAAATGCCAACAAATTGTTTTAAGTTTCTGTTAACTTATAACTCAAATGAGTCAAATGTTTTAAACGCCCAATTTTCTCCAAAAACAAATTCACATATATATTGAACTAATGTATATCCATATAAAAAATGCATAAGTTCCAAAAACAAGGTAAAACCATGAACAACAATTGCAACACTTAGTTTTGGACTATATATTTCAAACACTTCTTTTGTAAAACTAGCCATGTTTGTGCTACAAGCTCTTGTACTATGCTAAATTCAGTCTAAAAGATAAACCAAATTCGAAGTTTACAAAAGAACACCAGTATGCTCTTCCTTTCCTCCTTTGTAATAATGTAGTAGTTCTTCATAGATTACCTACACAAAAACCACATCTAGAATTAGTAGACACTACCTTATGTTAGAAGTGAAAATCAACTATATTGATTAATTTTTCTATAGAAAAAATTAATCATAAGATTTTAATTGATGGCGCACCTTATTCATCATTAAACAAGTTGATCAAAATCTTCCTTTTCAAAGTTTTTTTTATTGGCTACAATACTATTTTGTGGTTGTGCTACACCATTTGAAGAGTCTAACAATAAAGATTTCATATTCAACAAGGGTCCTTCAACCAACCTTGCACATTGGTGACTATTTTCAAAATTTTAAGTAGAAATTAAAAAAGGACAATAATCTATCTAAACTTGACATTAAATGAATCAAGCTTTACCTTTTGTTTGCATCTTAAACCCCATCCTTGTACACCATCATAGACAAAACTCACACCACATGCTAGTGAAACATATTTTTGGGACATCTACAAATGGAAGCCTATGCACCATGCATGGTAAGAACAAATGCAAATTATGACAACTATGTCATAATAGTCAAAGGGTAGTTGCACCCTAAGGTGGACCGAAAATGACACATTTGGAGTACATAAGTTTACTCCTATCGAACTTTTATTTTAAATTTCGTTTTCTTGCCTTACAATGTGGCCTGTCTACAAGCATCAATTAATTTCAACTAATTTTTGACAT
The DNA here is from genome assembly GCA_963920785.1 of Sphagnum contortum. Classification (NCBI taxonomy): domain Eukaryota; kingdom Viridiplantae; phylum Streptophyta; class Sphagnopsida; order Sphagnales; family Sphagnaceae; genus Sphagnum; species Sphagnum contortum. The sequence goes on along the minus strand of OY987276.1, from coordinate 22,050,638 downwards.
TTTTTACTCTAATGTCAACCATGACTTGAGATCTGTGGTCGTGAAGCTCGAAGGATTTTGGCACCTAATGCTGAAAGCTTCACATGTTTGCAATTTTTGTGAAATTCAAGAAGTTTAAAATTCCATCATTTTTTGTGGAAACAAGTCAAGGGGGATGCCAACTATTAGCAAGCCGAACAATGGAGCAAAAGAATCAAGAAAAAAGGTGGGAGTTATGCCCCTAGTCTTAGTACATAGGGTTTTATAGTGTCGTTCTATGCTGAAGTGCTAGACTTGATTAGTAGTAATGGCATTTGTAATCTTACTCAGAAGGATTTTACAAAAAAACATGACTTATGCCACAAGGGTATGAACCCCTAATAAAGTAGGATACCTAAAGGTTACATAAAAAAGGAGATTGAGAAACTGTTTGGCCTTGTTGTGAACAAAAACAGGCATCATTACACATAGTGTTCAGATCCTGAACTTATTACGAAAGTTGAGAGGTTGTGGATGATTGTGCATTAGAAGCCTTATGTTCTTGCATCTAGGATTATCAAACTTGGGATGGCTAGAGGGATTGTTTGTGAAATGAAAGGAAAGCAGCTAAATTGGGCTACGTACACCAAATGGACCAATGGGGAACAATTTTGGCGTGCAAAAGCAAAAGATTGTGTTGGGGAAAAAGGATCACAAGAAATGTTTTTTCATTAGGGTGAGGGTTTTGGTGAAGAAGAATTGGATATCAGAAAGGCAAGTGAACAAAGCTTGTTGGCATTGTTGGGCTTATTTAGCATTTGGGATGAATTTGCATGCCACTACTGAAAAAGATTTATTTGTTGAGAAGAAGGGAAAAGAAAATATGGTTTTTACTAATGTGCAACCTTGCTTGCAAATGGAAGACAACAGAAACCAACTTGTTGTAAGTCAAGCAAAGTTTGATGTGTTGGTTTTATAATTGAAGCAAAAGTAGCCAATGTGAACCTTGATGGCTCTTTAAACAAAAACATCAAAAGTTTGATTCGACAAATGAATGAACAAAGGAACACTGTTGTGTATTTGAAGTCTATTGTTGATGAAAATAACTTAGAGTTTAAAAGGGTTTGTGAGGAATTCTTACACACCTTCAACATACAGATATGCACTCACAAAACCCGCTTGGAAGTGGAACTACTATGTAGTTGTAGTCTAACAAGTACAGTGGTTCAAAGTAATGCAACGAAGATCACCAAAAATCTAATGCGTTGTGTCCACTTGGAAGATATAAAAACATTATGGGAGAATCGTAACTCACCATGATGGAATATGAAGGGCCTATGTTGATGTTCATTCAATGTCACATTTGATTGTTGAACTCTTTTTGTTCTATTCATCATAACATCTACATACAACCTCATAATCTAACATGCATTGAATCTTTGAAAGCTTAATCTAAAAGGAGCCATGTTACAAAATCTTATAAGTTTTTATTTATTTATTTATTTTTATCAAGAATTAAGCCATGGGACTAAACATCATTTGCTTAGATTGAGGAAAAAATAGACAAATTCAACCTCCTCTACTTCCGGTAAATGTAGCTCCCTTACAGCAAACTCGATGATGCTGAAATTTGGAGAGAACCTTCTACACCTCTTAAACAAGAATTTTTTCAAGTTTGACACAAATCCAATGGTGGATTTGGGAAGAACAACTATTTGAAATAAAACTCTAGAGGCTTTGTTGTGGAAATCCTTCCATGAACTCCACTACAAACACCTTCTACTTCTGGCAAATGTAGCTCCCTCACAACAAAGCTGATGATGCTGAAATTTGGAGAGAACCTTCTACACCTCCTAAACAAGAACTATTTTAAGTTTGACCCAAATCCAATGGTGGATTTGGAAGGAACAACTATTTGAAACAAAACTTCAAAGGCTTTGTCATGGAAATCCTTCCATGTTTATTTCTTGCACACATCCTTTTTATCAACAACACCTTTCCACACATAAGAACTAATCTTTTCCTCACACATTCATTCTCTTCCCTTCTCCTTCCACCAACATAACATATTCCTTTCTCCCTTGATAAGCTTCCATGACCTTCCTTGAGCTCGTTCCCCTTGACCAATGGAAGCTTTGAAATCTTTCCCTCCAATCAATGGCCTCCTCATCCATTAAGAGCCATTGTGAATGATTTGCCTTCTAATTGATTTTAGGATGAGAATTCTTGGGCCCAATGAGACACAAAAAAATTCCATCCTCCAATCAAATAGGATGATAATCCTCATGACTAATGGGATTGGAGGATTCATCTCTCCCCTTATCTTGGATATTTTAATGAGGTTCTTGAACTTGATTCTTATCCTTTCCATCCATTGACCTTCACATCCTACTTCTTCATCTTAATTTTTTAAGTAACTAACTTTTAGGACAAATTATCTGTAGTAACAAGTAAACATTCTTGAGTCTTTACTTGACTAATCAATTCAATGGTTGAAGTAACATCCTAATGTACCATTTACTCTTTTGATATCCCTTACTTATTTTTTCTTCCATGCATTAATTAACTATGTAATACATAGTAAATTGGAATTAAAATTTGCATCACAAAAACCCCCACATACTCCTAGATCCACCGTCGAAATTAGGGTTTGATAAATCCATTAGACCTAGGATGTTTGAGTTTTCATGAGGTTCCGCCGTCACTCCCACACCTTACACCTACCCTAATTTGTTAAATAAAAAGGCTTCGACCCCTTCTGAACGCAAGTACCACATTGTTTCTACTACCTTTTATTTTTGTTTATGCAAGTGATAATTTAGTCATGGCAGATGATGTTGCTACGCCTTCAAATCCTCCAATTGCACCAATAGACAAGGAAAAGCTTGAAAAAACACCGCTTGACGAAGTAGCGCTTGAGGTGAATGTCTCTCAACGGTCGCGCCAAAAAAAACCATCCAGAAGAGTGGTGCGCATTCGAGTCGATCATTCGGCATGGGATCGTCGATTATTTCCTAACCCACATGCCTTATCAATTTATTTAAAATTCGTTCCTATTCAAAAAATCATGCCAAAAAGGTTTGAAGAATGTCCATGTGAAGACGACGATGTTCGTCTTCATTTTCGAACTTAGGTTCCAGGTGATGGCCATTATCATTGGCTACAAGGCCAAATTAACCCCCTTTCCATGGAGCATCGAGTCGAATACCTAGCTCGCACCATCTGTCGCATTCTAGAGTTTTTGCAATTATGATCTATTCTTTTCAAGTTGTTTATTAAGTTATAATTCACCTGAGGCCACTCAGGTGGAAATGTTAATATTTAAGTTTGATTTTGATTCTATCTAAACGTTTGATAGAAGTGAAAACTAAATAAATATGTATTAGGATTGCATCCTATAAATCTTTCCACTACATCATTTGTGCCTGAAGATTATTCTACAGACTAACTTAATATTGTCATGGCGAAATGTTGTGAATTATGGGCTTATATTCCCAATATATCAATAACTTACATCTAATTTTACATCCCCTTTCCCTTCTTTACAACATAAAATGATAATGCACTTAAAAAGGTTTATTAGGTCCTAAAACTAACTAAGCCTTGCATCAATTTAAATAAAAGAGTCTTCTATGCTGAAATATCCAAAGGCTAATCCAACTCCTAATAATTATTACTTTAAGGTTTATCAGGATTCAAATCATTAATACTAAGGAAAACTATGGAATGAAAGTTTAACAATTTGTGGTATTATAATCCATGGCTCACAAGGTTCACAAACAAGATACAAATGCACACAATAATCCTAGGGCATTAGAAAAACACATTATTTATAGGCGACACAAAAATGTTATTCAGGATCTTCTAATGAAATGTGTGAAGGGAGTAGGTTTTTGAAAAGGTTTGCATCCACAACCTTTTCTCCCTCTTGAAAATGTTGATCCACCTCCAAAAACATGGATTGTTTTAAAGAAATGTTCTTTTTGTGGATTAAGGTTTTATCCAGTGTGGGTTGCTTGATTTGCTTCTTGTGAACATACCTATCATGATTAGTGTGTTATGTACCATTTTGGAACCTCCACTAAATGTATTCACAAAGGATGTGAACAGGAAATGCACGAATCTTTGTTGAGTGCTACAAGTTTTAAGAAGCCAGGTTCATTAGCTCTTATCAAGGATGAAGTGACGCACTCCCAACTCCTTCATGGACTCAAATGTGAGTCCAAGTAGGAAACAACGGAAGAGGGAGGAGTCGGGGCACGCTCCCTAGCTCATAGCACTTTGAGGGGTAGAGGGGCGTGTTGGAGTTTCAAGATGGGACTAAGAAGAGTTGACAAGCTTCACTCACTCACACGGGCCTCCACAAAACCCACGCAAGGTGGTTAGTGCGTAGTTGGAGCACTTTTGGTGCTAGGACGAGCCACGGGCAACATGGACACATAAGATTGACCACGGCCCGGACTTGGGGGAAGCCACCACCTTCCCCCTTATAGTATACTCTATGCCTGGCCATGGAACCCACATCCAAATGGTTTTTTGTCCCGGGACTCCCAAGTGGGAGTTCCGAAATCGCCCAAGTTGGGACTCCCCCAACTTTGGAGCCCATAACTTTACGAGAAGACCTCTAATGAAAATGCGATCTAAAGCAAAGTTGTAACTCTCGTCAAGAGCTTTCCAACGATATGTTACATGCCTTTTGTAGATAAGTAAATCGGGTCGATTCTCAACTTTTTGTGGTCGAGAGTCAAACTGCCAATTTGACTCTTGACCTTTCTTTTGGCCATAACTTGTGTGACGCACTACCAACTCCTCAAAGGACCCAAATGTGGGCCCGAGTGGAAAACATCGGAAGAAAAAAGAGTCGGAGCACACTCCCTAGCTCATAACACTTTGAGGGGTAGAGGGGCGTGTTGGAGCTCCGGGATGGGACTAGGAAGATTTGACAAGCTTCACTCACTCACACGGGCCTGCACACAACCCACACAAAGTGGTTAGTGCATAGTTGGAGCACCCTTAGACAAGCCACGGGCAACATGAACACACAAGATTCACCACAGCCCGGACTTGGGGGAAGCCACCACCTTCCCCCTTATAGTATACTCTACAGCTCGCGGCGGAGACTACATCCAAATGGCTATTTTGCCCAGGACTCCCGACTGGGAGTCCCAAAACTGTCCCGGGTTAGAGTCCCGGGACTTTGGACACCCATATCTCCCGACTGCAGAGTCCAATTGCAACGCAATCTAAAACACAGTTATAGCTCTTGTCGAGAGCTTTTCAACGCCATGTTGCACTTTCAAATCGGATGTCGGGAAGAGGTCGATTCCTGACTTTTAGTGGTCGGGAGTCAAACTACCACTTTGACTCCCGGCCCTTCTTTTGAACATAACTTGTGTATCAAATGTCCAAATGAGCAATGCGAGCCCATTTTAAACATCTACGTTTCAAGGGCTCTCCAAGGGTATGAAGAGCGCAACAATCCATTGAGATTTGACCCTTCAACTCGCCCTCTAAAGTTTTGGGAGTCCACCGGGACTCCCTCTCCCAAAATGGGAGTTGCCTTGGGAGTGTGAGTGCTCACTCCCTCACACTCCTTCGCACTTCCTTAGACTCCCGGGCTTCCTCTTGGCCCGCATCCTTCCAATGCCTTTGCCTTGACTCCCGAGCTTCCTTCCTTTTGGCTTGCAACCTTACAATCCCTTGCCTTGGTCGCGAGCCCAAAGCTAGGGTTGTGACATTGTGTGCTAGATGTCCAAATGAACAATGCAAGCCCATTTTAGACATTTACATTCCAAGAACTTTCCAATGGTATAAAGAATGCCACAAGCCATTGAGTTTTGACCCCTGAAATTACTATCTGATATTTTGATAGTCCACCGGGACTCCATCTCCCAAAGTGGGAGTTGCTTTGGGAGTGTGAAGGTTCATTCCCTCACACTTTTTTACAATCCTAGGAGTATGTGATGTGATTCCCGGGCTTCCTCTTGGTCCACAACCTTACAACCCCTCTTGCCTTGGTCACAAGCCCAAGGCTAAGGTCGCGACACCTAGTGTGGGTGTGACCACCATCCACTTGATGTTGGGAAAGACCTTGGAAAGAGAATGTGTGGGAGGCTATGGCATGTTGTGTGTGATGCGGGTGTTAAATGAGTTTGAACCAAAGGAGGCCACCAAGGTGGTGAGTCTTCACAAGTGCATTAAGCAAGTTTTGAACGAATTCCCGGATGTGATGTTTGAAGAGTTGTTCGATGAGTTGCCCCCGAGAAGACAAGTTGACCATGCGATCGAGGTCATGCTAGGAATGGCACCTCTCGCCAAGGCCCTGTATTGAATGAATCATGAAGAGTTAAAAGAGCTTAAGGTTCAACTCGAAGTACTCCTTGTAAAGGGATACAACAAGCCTAACAGGTCACCATATGGGGCACTTGTCTTTTTTGTTCACAAGAAGGATGGGACGTTGAGGATGTGTGTGGATTAAAAAGCCCTCAACAAGGTGATAGTGAAGAATTGATACCCATTGCCTTGGGTTGATGATTTGTTTGATCGACTCTCACAAACCAAAGTGTTTAGTAGGATTGACCTACGTTCTAGGTATTACCAAATTCAAATTACAAAAGGGGATGAAGAAAAAACTGCTTGTTGCATAAGGTATGGTTCCTAGGAGTTTTTGGTGATGCCTTTTGGACTCACCAATGCACCTACCAGATTTTGTACCCTCATGAATGACAATTTCCGAAAGTGGATTAATGACTTTGTGGTCGTCTACATAGACGACATTTTGGTTTATAGTAACTCCATGGAAGAACATGTGGAACACCATTCCAAAGGTTAAGTGACGCGCCTTCAAGTTCCTTGTTAGACCCAAAAAGGGTCCAACTATGTTAAAGAGCAAAAATAGTTGGAACTTGGTGTCGCTCTCAGCTTCCAGCACTAAAGGGGGTGAAAGGGGCATGTTGAAAGCTCCGGGATTAGACTAGGAAGAGGGACAACGTACTTAGTTACTCGGTCTTACATCAAAACCAACCAACAAGTTGATTAGTTTACATTCGGAAACACATTATGTCGTAACCCTAGCTTTGGGCTCGCGACCAAGGCAAGGGGTTACAAGGTTGCGGGCGAAGAGGAAGGAAGCTCGGGGGTCATCACATACTCCCGGGAGTCTAAGGAAGTGCGAGGGAATGTGAGGGAATGAGCACTCACACTCCCAAGGCAACTCCCATTTTGGGAGAGGGAGTCCCAGTGGACTCCCGAAACTTCAGAGGGCGAGTTGAAGGGTCAAATATCAATGGATTGTTGCGTTCTTTATACCGTTGGAAAGCTCTTGAAACGAAGATGTCTAAAATGGGCTCGCATTGCTCATTTGGACATCTGAAACGCAAGTTATGTTCAAAAGAAGGGCCGAGAGTCAAGGTGGCAGTTTGACTCCCGACCACTAAAAGTCAAGAATCGACCTCTTCCCGACATCCGATTTGAGAGTGCGACACGGAGTTGGAAAGACCTCGACGAGGGCTACAACTTTGCTTGAGACTGCGTTGCGATTGGACTCTGTAGTTGGGAGATATGGGCGTCCAAAGTCCCGGGACTCCAACCCGGGACAGTTTCGGGACTCCCACTTGGGAGTCCCGGGAAATATAGCCATTTGGAGTAGTCTCCGCCGCGAGTTGTAGAGTATACTATAAGGGGGAAGGTGGTGGCTTCCCCCAAGTCCGGGCCATGGTGAGTCTTATGTGTCCATGTTGCCCGTGGCTCGTCCTAGCACCAAAGGTGCTTCAACTATGCACTAACCATTTTGTGTGGGTTTTGTGCAGGCCCGTGTGAGTGAGTAAAGTTTGTCAAATCTTCCTAGTCCCATCCTGGAGCTCCAACACGACCCTCTACCCCTCAAAGTGTTGTGAGCTAGGGAGCGTGTCCCGATTCCTCCTTCTTCCGTTGTTTTTCACTTGGACTCACATTTGGGTCCTTTGAGGAGTTGGGAGTGCGTCACTTTAGATGTTGGGACAAGCCACAGGTAACACAGACTCACTTGACTCACCACGGCCCAGACTCGAAGGAAGCCACCACCTTCCCCCATATAGTATTCTCTGCGTTTGCTCATGGCACCTACATCCAAATGGCTTTTTGTCCCAAGACTTCCAAGGGGGATCCTAAAATTGTCCCAGTTTGGACTCCCAAAACTTTGGAAGCTCATAATTTTTGGCTCAGACCTCCGATTAGGGAGGTTTGAAAAAACTTGTAGCTCTTTTCAAAAGCTTTCCAACAGTGTGTCACACTCCACCTGCACACACCAAGATCAGGTTGATTCACGACTTCTAATGGTCGGGAGTCAAATTGTCAATTTGACTACCGGCCTTTCTTTCGACAAAAACTTATGCTATAAATGTCTAAATGGCTCATGTGATGCCATTTTGGACATTTACACTTCAAGGCCTTTCCAACGGTATAAAAAACACTTCAATGCAAGGTTTTTTTACCCTTGTAATCAAGCTTTGAGTTTTTGGGAATCCCGGAGGACTCCAAGTTCCCACTTTTGGGAGTGTGAGTTTCATCCTCACACTTGCTTTAAAGTGGGGTTGCGACACTCTCCCCCAGTAGAAGAAAAAGTCAATGTCCTCATTAACACTTAGTATTTTCTCTCACAATTGTAATTACTTTCTTTTGGATCTTTGGCCATCTTTTGTTGACTTTTACAGCATAGTAATGACATTCTTCATTTTGCACTTTAAAATTCACAAATTTACGTGGTAAAGCACCTTGTCAAAACATTCTTCGGCGCGAATGTTTACCAAATGTTCACCGGTTGATCTATAAAATTCGTTAAAATTCGTGCTTCTTTGGGCTTTCATAACATTCTCGCACCAAGAATGTCATAACTATGTTTTACGGCTTGGACCTTATCTCAAGCTAACTTAAGTGTCCCCAAGTTTCCAACACTTTCTTGACAAGTCCAAGAAGGTCTATTGAAAACCCTCTCCCAATGTTTCGTCAAAAGATGACTAAACTAGCCTAATTTGACAAAGCCCCTCATTTGGGAGGAACTTTTCCATTCTTCCCCTCATGAAGAACTCAAATCAAGTCTACTCTTGACCTAAGCTACTTGACATGACTCTTTTCCCAATCTCATGCCTTGGTCACAACCAAACCTTAACTAAAAGGTTTGCTTATCAAGGTACGAGAAGCAACATTTGGGTTTTGCCAAAACTTAAGTCCCAAACTACACGATTAAAGTACGCGAATGGGGTCATGACTTCCCACGTTGGTCACCACTACCAACCAACCCTTTGGGATGCACTTAAGCATGTGTATGTCCCCGCAAGCTCACCTTGCTTACCTCCTCTTTTGGGGCCAAGTTTCTTTAACCCCAAAGTAGGAGTCCGATTTTGATTTGGGCCTACGCAAGATAGATCCATTTGTCCAATGCCATTTGACAACCCTATTTGCACCTATATAAAATTCTCATGATACAATCTCTTGGAAGTTTTTTGCCTTTATTTCACTTGCAACTTGATGTGGTACATTTTATGTGACACTCTACCCCACTAAAAAAAAGGTGATGTCCTTATCACGTTCTATGTCTCTTTTTTGCCAATTTAGTGTGGAATTCTTGTATGACTTCTTGGGCATGTTCCATGTCGGATATATTCACCCAAGATGCCTCTATTGGATGATATCCTTTCCACTTACTAAGTATTCCCGCTCTCGTCCTCTTAGTTACATTTTCTTGAACACGGCCTCCACCTCAAACTTTGGTTCATTATGAACCAAGTCAGGTGGGGGCCTTGAATTATGCTCTCGATTAGGCCTTGAGGCATCACGGGAGACCGGCTTCAAAAGAGAAACATGAAATGTGGGTTGAACTCTAAGATTTTCTAGTAGTTCTAACTTATAAATGTTGAAAAGTTTCTTTTCCAACATTTTGAATGGGCCCACATATGGGCCCAAGAATGTCGCAACCCCACTTTGGCCAAGTGTGGGGGTGAAGCCCAACACTTGCGAAGTTGGGGATTTGGAGTCCTCCGGGACTTCCGAATGTTTAGAGCTCAACAGCAAGGCCCAAAACACCTCGCATTGAGGTGTTCTTGGTGTCATTGGAAAGTTCCTGAAACGTAGATATCGAAAATGGCCTCGCATTGGTCATTTGGACACCTGTAGCCCAAGTCATGGGCAAAAGAAGGGCCGGGAGTCAAACTGGCAATTTGACTCCCGACCACTGAAAGTCGAGAATCGACTTGTTCCCGACATCCGATTTGAGAGTACGACATGGCATTGGAAAGATCTCGACGAGGACTACAGCTTTGGTTCAGACCTTGTTGCGATCGGACTCTGAAGTCGGGAGTTATGGCCGTCCAAAGTTTTGGGAGTCCAGTCGGGACAATTTCGGGACTCCATTTCGGGAGTCCCAAGAATTTGTGCCATTTGGATGTAGCCTCCACGGCGAGCTGCAGAGAATACTATATGGGGGAAGGTGGTGGCTTCCCCTGAGTCTGGGCCATGGTGAATCTTGTGTGTCTAAGTGCCCGTGGCTTGTCCCAACACCCAAGGGTGTCCTGAATGCTAAACTAACCTCTTGTGGTAGGTTTTTGGATGCAGATTCACACAACCTAAGCTAGTCCCTCTTTTTAGTCTAATCTCGGGGCTCCAACACAACCCTTTACCCCTTTTTTATGTTGGAAGCCAGGAGTGTGCTTTAAGTCCCAACTTTTTGCAACTTCATAAGGTGAAACCCTCAAGTGGGTTCACCCCAGGATTTAGGGGTGCATCAAAGAACTTGTGACTTAAACCTTCTGGCAACCGAAAGTTCTTGATGTTCAAACACACTTCTTCCCCTTCTTGAAACTTCACCTCTTGTGTCGCAACCCTAACTTTGGGCTTGTGACCAAGGCAAAGGGGTTGCAAGGTTGTGGGCCAAGAAGAAGCTCGGGAGTCAAAGCAAAGAGGTCGCAAAGGTGCGGGCCAAAAGGAAGTCCGGGAATCACATCACAAACTCCCAAAAATGTAAAAAAATGTGAGGGAGTGTGAGGGAGTGAACACTCACACTCCCAAGGCAACTCCCACTTTGGGAGATGGAATCCTCCCACTTTGGGAGATGGAGTCCTGGTGGATTCCCAAAACTTCAAAGAGTAATTTCAGGGGTCAAAATTCAATGGCTTGTGACGTTCTTTATATCACTGGAAAGCTCTTGGAACGTAGATGTTAAAATGGGCTTGCATTACTCATTAAGACATCTGTAACACATGTTATGGCCAAAAGAAGGGCCAAGAATCGGGAATTGACCTGATTTACTTAACTATAAATAATGTGCCATATATCGTTGGAAAGCTTTTGACAAGAGCTATAACTTTGCTTAAGATCGCACCTCGATCCAAGGTCTGTTCGCAAAGTTATGGGGCTCCAAAGTCACGAAAGTCCTTATTAGTGCAATTTTGGGATTCCCACTCGAGAGTCCCAAGAGAGAAAAGCCATTTGGATGTAAACTTCATGGCCAGCCACATAATGAACTATAAGGGGGAAAGTGATGGCTTCCCCAAGTCCAAGCTGTGGTGATTCTTGTGTGTCTAAAGTGCTCCAACTATGCACTAACCACCTTGTGGGTTGTGTGCAAGCCCATGTGAATGGGTGAAGTTTGTCAACTCATCCTAGTCCCATCCCGGAATTCCAAAACACCCCTCTACTCTTTAAAATGTTGTGAGCTTAGGAGCATGCCCCGACTCCTCCCTCTTCTACTGTTTTCTATTTAGACCCACATTTGGGTCCTTTGAGAAGTTGGGAATGCATCATCTCGTCGAAACTTGTTTGCAAAATCCTTGTACCTTTTATGCGCCTTTTTCAAGTTGGCTTTTGCCAACTCCCACAAGCGTCGCCTTTCTTCATCAAGTTGTGTGACCATTGACACATCCTCACTTGCATCACTCGGGGGTTGTCCTTGTGCTACCTAAGTCATGAGCACAATTGGTGACGAGCAAGTCACCATTTGAAATGGGGTGGACCCAGTTGTAAAATGTTTTGAATTGTTGTAACAAAACTTAGCTAACTCCAAATGGTCCACCCAATCTTATTGGTTTGCCGCCACATAATTCTTTAAAAATTGTTGGATCACCAAGTTCACCTTCTCGGTTTGTCCATCGGTTTGTGGGCGGAACAAAATGCTTACTTGAGTTCCAACCCCATACGCTTCCACAAGGCTCACCAAAACTTGCTCGTGAACTTTGGGTCTCGATCCGAAATTATGTCCTTTGGGAAGTGATGGTGCTTGAAGACATGTGTGAAGAACAACCTACCTATCTCTTAGGCCATGGCCTCATCCTTTATGGGAATGAAATGTGCCATCTTGCTAAATCAATCCACTACCACCATGATGGCATCGAATCCCCTTGATGGGGCAAGCTTACCATGAAATCCATGGACACACTTTCCCACGGCCCTTCAAGAATTCGCAAAGGTTGCAACAAACCCGCTTGCTTTTTATTAAGGGTTTAGTTTTATTGGCAAGTTAAACAAGTCTTCACATACTCCTTCGCACTATCCTTCAAGTTGGGCCTATAGTAGGACTTTTTTAGGAATGTTGTGGTGCGCTTTGCACCACCATGGCTCGCAAGCGGTCCATCATGACATTCCTTCAAGATGGTGTCCCTCATCTTCCCTTCCGGCACATAGACTCGGTTTTGTTTATACCACAATAATCCATTTCAAAAATGGAAGCGGGACTTGGCTCCATTTTGGATGTTTTGCCTCACCTCTTTGGCAAATGCATCCCGACAACTTGCTAGTCAAACTTCCTTTCGAAATTTCGTCTCTCCCACATACACCACTCTAAGTTGGTGTTTTTGACTCAATGCATTGGGCATTATGTTCTCCTTTCCAGGCTTGTGCCGAATGTCCACATTAAACAATGTCAATGTGTATTGCCATCTCATTTGTTTTGATGACAACTTGGGCTAAATGGTAAAATACTTCAATGACACGCTCCCAAGTTCCTTATAGACCCACTTGAGGGTCCAAGTATGCGGCAATGCGGAAGGAGTTGGAACTTGGAGCCGCTCCCTAGCTCACAACACTTGGAGGGGTAGAGGGGCGTGTTGGAGCTCCGGGATGGGACTAAGAAGAATTGACAAGCTTATTCACTCACACGGGCCTGCACACAACCCACACAAAGTGGTTAGTGCATAGTTAGAACACCTTTGGTGCTAGGACAAGCCACGGGCAACACGGACACACAAGACTCACCACGGCCCGGACTTGGGGGAAGCCACCACCTTCCCCCTTATAGTGTACTCTGCAGCTCTCCACGGAGGTGGCATCCAAATGGCTATTTTTCCCGGGACTCCCGCGTGGGAGTCCCGAAATTGTCCTGGGTTGGAGTCCCGGGACTTTGGACGCCGATATCTCCCGACTGCAGAGTCCGATCGCAACGCGGTCTGAAGCAAAGTTGTAGACCTCGTCCAGGGCTTTCCAACGCCGTGTCGCACTCTCAAATCGGATGTCGGGAAGAGGTCGATTCCCGACTTTTAGTGGTCGGGAGTCAAACTGCCAGTTTGACTCCCGGCCCTTCTTCTGCCCATAACTTGCCTTTAAGATGTTCAAATGAGCAATGCGAGCCCATTTTAGACATCTACGTTTCAAGTGCTCTCCAAGGGTATGAAGAGCGCAACAATCCATTGAGATTTGACCCTTCAACTCGCACTCTGAAGTTTCGGGAGTCCACCGGGACTCCCTCTCCCACAATGGGAGTTGCCTTGGGAGTGTGAGTGTTCACTCCCTCACACTCCCTCGCACTTCCTTAGACTCCCGGGAGTATGTGATGACTCCTGGGCTTCCTCTTGGCCCGCACCCTTCCAATGCTTTTGCCTTTGCTCCCGGGCTTCCTTCCTTTTGACTTCCGGGCTTCTTTCCTCTTGACTCCTGCAACCTTGCAACCCCTTGCCTTGGTCGCGAGCCCAAAGCTAGGGTTGCGACATTCAAGGTCACATGGTCGGTCCAAACCACCACATCCTTGGAGCCTATGTAATGGCCCCAAGTCTTAAAACAATGTATGACCGCCCACATTTCCTTCTCGTGTGTTGGCCACCTTCGCTCCATCTCACTCAACTTCTTGCTTTCAAATGCCACCGATCTTCCTTCTTGCACTAAAATTCCTCTAATTGCAAAGTCGAAGGCATCTGAATGGATTTCAAAATCTTTGGCAAAGTCGGGCAACTTCAACACCAGTGCCTTCACCAAAATGCCCTTCAAGGTTTCAAAGGCTTCGTTGCATGCTTCTTCCCATTCATAAGTGACGGCGAACTTCTTCAAGAAGTTTGTCAAGGGTGTAGCTATCTTTACAAAGTTCTTAATGAACTTGCGATAATAGGAGGCCAATCTTAAAAAGGATCTCAAGGCCGAAACCAATTTAGGCAGTTCCCAATCCAAAATTGCCTTAACCTTGTGATCAAACCTTTTCAAGGAAATCCACTTTCGTCACCTCGAATTTGGACTTCTCAATCTTGGCATACAACTTGTTTTCCCTTAGCCTTTGGAACACCTTGCAGAGGTGTTCCACATGCTCTTCCAAGGAGCTACTATAGATCAAAATGTCATCTATGTAGACAACCACAAAGTCATCAAGTCATTGCTGGAAATGTCATTCATGAGAGTGTAAAACATGGCGAGTGCATTGGTGAGCCCAAAGGGCATCACTAAGAACTCATATGAGCCATACCTTGTGCGGCAAACGATCTTTTCTTCGTCCCCTTCTGTAATCCGAATTTGGTAATACCCCAAACGTAAGTCAATCCTACTAAACACCTTGGCTCCTGAGAGACAATCGAATAGATCATCGATTCGAAGCAAAGGATACCGGTTTTTCACCTAGTAATGACATTCTTCATTTTGCACATTAAATTTTTTTAAAATTCTTCATTTAGCACCTTGTCAAAACATTCTTCGACGCAAATTTTAATGAATTTTAACGAATTTTCATGTTTTTTTGGGCTTCCATAACATTCCCGCACCAAGAATGTCATAACTATGGTTTTTCACCGTTGCCTTGTTGAGGGCCCTATAATCCACACACATCCTCATTGTCCCATCCTTCTTATGAACAAAAAAGACGGGTGCCCCATATGGTGATTTACTTGGTTTGATATAACCTTTTGCGAAGAGTTCTTCCAGTTGAACCTTGAGCTCTTTCAACTCCTCATGGTTCATTCAATATGGGGCCTTGGCGGGAGGTGCCACTCTTGGCATCACCTCGATCGCATGATCAACTCGTCTTCTCAGGGGCAAGTCTTCGAGCAACTCTTCGGGCATCACATCTAGGAACTCTTCCAAATTTTGTTTTATGCACTTGGAGGAAGTCGCCAACTTGGTGGCTTCCTTGGGCTCAAATTCGTCTAACACTCGCATAACACACATCATGCCATAGCCTCCCACGCATTCTCTTTCCCAGGCTTTTCCTAACATAAAGTGGATGGTTGGTCCACCCACACAAGGCAATTCGTGTGCCTTCACCCGCACAATCCCACTTTTAGATGGGATTCTAACTAACCTATTGTTGTCGCAACCCTAGCCTTGGCTCGCGACCAAGACAAGGGGGTTGCAAGCGTGCGGGCCTATAAGTAGACCCGGGAGTCATATCACATGCTCCCGGGAGTGCAAAGAGTGTGAGGGAGTGAACCCTCACACTCCCAAGTGAACTCCCACGTTGGGAGTTGGTGAGAGTGGAGTCCCAAAAGGACTCCCGAAAGTTCAGAGAGCGTTTTGAGGGGTCAAAACTCCATGGCTGGTTGCGCTCTTTATATCAATGGAAAGCTCTTGAAGTGTAAATGTCCAAAATGGGCTCGCATTGCTCATTTGGACATCTGAAACGCAAGTTATGGCCAAAAGAAGGCCCGGGAGTCGAACTCCCGGGAGTCCGCCGATTTTGACTCCCGATCACTAAAAGTCGGGAATCGACCCGAAATACTTGGGTTCAGAAGACGTGCGACATACCGTTGGAAAGGTCTCGACGAGACCTACAACTTTGCTTCAGACGGCGAGTCGATCGGAGGTCTGCTCCGAAAGTTACGAAGCCTCAAAGTCGCGGGAGTCCCGAAAATGCGCGATTTCGGGACTCCCACGCGGGAGTCCCGGGAGTCCCGGGACAAAATGGCCATTTGGATGCCACCCCCGCCGCGAGCTGCAAAGTATACTATAAGGGGGAAGGTGGTGGCTTCCCCCAAGTCTGGGCCGTGGTGAGTCTTGTGTGTCCGTGTTGCCCGTGGCTCGTCCTAGCACCAAAGGTGCTCTAACTATGCACTAACCACTTTGTGTGAGTTTTGTGCAGGCCCGTGTGAGTGAATAAGCTTGTCACATCTTCCTAGTCCTATCCCGGAGCTCCAACACGCCCCTCTACCCCTCCAAGTGTTGTGAGCTAGGGAGCGGCTCCAAGTTCCAACTCCTTCCGCATTGTCACATACTTGGACCCTCAAGTGGGTCCACAAGGAACTTGGGAGCGCGTCAATTATGCCCTTCTATGAGCACATTGTTTTGGGTGATGAATTCCATTCCCAAAATGCAGTCCATTCCACCCAAAGTGGAAACCAACATGTCCACCTTTCCTCTCCAATTCCCTAGTTTTGGGATGGGACTAAGAAGAGTTGACAAACTTCACTCACTCACACGGGCCTGCACACAACCCGCACAAGGTGGTTAATGCATAGTTGGAACACCCTTGGTGCTAGGACAAACCACGGGCAACATGGACACACAAGACTCACCACGGCCCAAACTTGGGGGAAGCCACCACCTTCCCCCTTATAGTATACTCTGTGGCTGGCCACGAAGCCTACATCCAAATGCCTTTTCTCTCCCGGGACTCCCAGGTGGGAGTTCCGAAATTGCGCCAATGGGGACTCCCACAACTTTGGAACCCCATAACTTTGCAAGCAGACCTCAAATTGAGGTGCGGTCTGAAGTAGAATTATAGCTCTTGTCGAGAGCTTTTTAAGTGTATGTGGCACATTGTCTGCAACTAAGTAAATCGGGTTGATTCCCAACTTTTTCTGGTCGGGAGTCAAATTGGCAGTTTGACTCTTGGCCCTTTTTTTGGCCATAACGTGTGTTTTAGATATCTGAATGAGCAATGTGAACCCATTTTAGACATCTACGTTCCAAGAGCTTTCCAATGATATAAAAAAAGCCACAAGCCATTAAGTTTTGACCCCTAAAATTGCTCTCTTAATGTTCAGGAGTTCACTAAGACTCCATCTCCCAAAGTGGGAGTTGCCTTGGGAGTGTGAATGTTCACTCCCTCACACTCCCTCACACTTTTTTACATTCCCGGGAATATGTGATGTGATTCCCAGGCTTCCTCTTGGCTCGCACCCTTGCGACCTCTTTGCCTTGACTCTCGAGCTTCTTCTTGGCTCGCAACCTTACAACACCTTTGCCTTAGTTGCGAGCCCAAAGCTAGGGTTGTGACATTGGACATTTTTGGCTCTTGTGAAGGTTTATGAAGACTTAAACTAAACAATGTGTGACATTTATGAAATTCATTTAACTTGAAACATGTTTATGTGAGTTTTAGACTGTGAATTAAGTTTGAAAGTATAAGAACTTATTTCAGTTTTATTTTTATTTTTATATATAATGTTTTCATGGTGAATTTTTAGATTTTCAAAAAAAAAATTTAGAGATTGTCTACACATTGTTTAGCTCTTTTTTTCCTGCTTTCACTCATGAGTTGTGTTTCACTACGAACCATTGTGAACTAGTGAGTGTCAACTAAAAGGTGTTTTTATGATTATGATTTGTTTATGTGCACATTTTATGCATGATGAAGATTTTGGGGTAAAACCCAGCTAATAGGAGCCAATTTTGGCGTAATTAGTCCTTGGTTTTGATGTTCATAAATTAGATAAATTAAGTTAATGTTGAAAATATATGTTGTACTTATATGAAATTTTTTCCAATATATTAATTTAACATTCAGATAAGTTTGAAAGGTAATCCAATAAATATATATAATACCTTTCAACACATTTTAAAGCTCGTAACTAGTGTTTTTTAGCATAGTGAAATAGTGTAAAAATATTGTTTAAGCATTGTTTTTTAACATTATTTCAAGACTTTTCATCCAATCCCATGCTACCACATCATTTTTTTTAGGACTAATCATAGTGATCTAAGGAGGTTGTTGTTTCCTCTTTCCCCATTTTAACCCTTATAATGGAGTTTTTTGGACCCTATGAACCTTTTTTTTTTCAATTTTGTGATTTCCAAACTTTAGTGAATTCTTCCAATTTTTGGGCAATTTTTTCCCAGATTTACATTATAAAAATATAAGCTGCTAGGTTCTTGTGCATTTACATTTGTTATAATGAATGTTATTTAATTGTACAAGGGTTAGCTTGCATGTTTGAAGAGAACTTTTTGGACAGTTGTGAATGTCAACTACATGAATTAGGTTTTCATGATTCTAACACATATTAAATGGTGGCTGTAAATGTAATTTTTTATGCGTTTTCAAAAAGCCAATCCATCAATTGTGATTGGTAAGCAAGCATGTGATGCATTGCATCCATTTTGGATCCAAAAGATGAAAGAACATAAAGTATGTTGCATATATCATGGAGAAATTGAGGAATTATGTGTCAAATTCAATCATATGGGACTAAAATTTGGATTACATTCATATTTTATTATGATTGTGAAGTAGTTTGTGAAGGTGTTGATGATTCTAATACAGTTGGTTGCATGGGTTCACATGCCATTTATTAGCTACATTGCATTGTGGGAAATGATGGTTTGTTTTAAGGACCCCCATTAGGAGTGGCATGCCCAAGATTTTGCATTTGGGAGTTGTGAACATTACAGTGTCAACAACTTGGCACTTTGTCAGTTGAGGAAAAAGGAACATCATGTACCTTGGTACAATGGAAACATTTGAGTATGGAAACCATTCTAACCAAGAAAGTTGAAAAGAAGAAGTTGAAGTTGATGCACAAGTTTATAATCTCTAGGGAATTTATTCAATACATGAAACCCAAGCTACAATATTTTGTGCATCATAATTTTGTCACAAGGTGGCAAGATCAACAATTTAAAACCTGCTTTGAAAATTTTTCAGATGACACAATAGTTTTAATGATTGATTTTGTTTAAAATTACAACTTTGAAATTTAGAACAAGGTTCAATCTCTGCATCATGCACATTTTTTAGATGTTAAATCTAAACCCTAACCCAAGTGATGAGGACTTAAAGACTATCATGAGGTACCATTTTTACATTTCTAATGATAAAACTCATGATAGTTACTTTGTATAATATTGTCTACTTTTACATTGGGAGGACATGGTGAAAGGTGGGTTTAAACCTAAACAACATTGGATATGGTTTGATGGTTACAATTCCCAATTCAAGAGCAAAATCCCACTATATTTTGTGAGTTGTTACCTTCATTTAATAAGTGAATGTAGTTGCATGTGGAACTTTGGCTCAAGACATGGAAAAGGTCCCCGTGCTAAGACAAGTGCAGTTGTGAAAAGGTTTGTTAAACAAGTGCAACTTAATACAAGGTGTCCTCCATTCCAAATTGCAAAAAAGTGGTGATGTTGCTTCATGAACATTTAAGCTAGTGAGTATAACAAAAGAAAAATGGTAATAGATATATATATTTTTAATTTCAATCATTTTTAAAAATCAATATTTTTTTTGCCATGGTTTTTATCTTCAAGCTTTCTGCTTTTATATTCGGGTTTGGTATTCTACGCATTCTTTTTTGTTGTCCACAAAAGAGTAGTAATTTATGAGACCTTGAATTATCGCATTATAGCGCCAAATTCTTTCCTTTGATTTCAGATGAATCTATTTGCTTATTTTGTAGTAACAGGCTTTTTGCGTACCTTTCGTTCTTAACATCTATTAAGACTTTCAACCACTCAACCATACCTCCTTTTCAACGAAGAAAAAAAATTGAACTGATAAAGGAGTTAACAATTTATAAAAAGATATATCTTTTTATAAACTGATTTTATAATAAATTATTCTTGGATTTGAATTTATCCGAGAAAAACGGACATCATGTTTTGGAGACCAAGGGCCAATCAATTGCATATTTTGGCACATAAAACTAAATGATGTTAATGGGGTTATTGAATACACATGTACCACCATAAGAGGGACACATGACATACATTATGTGAGGTCTATTGGTGCCATGGATGTGAACAAATTAATAAAGAAAAGTTTATCTTGCTTTTGTTGTTTCTATGTGGATGTTAATTTCTCAACTTGTGAAAATGTGCCATGGATGCAAAGTTGGGAAGTTGAGGTATTAATTCATGATAATGCATCATATGTGCGTAGTGCCATGGAAAATGCCTTTAAGAAAATGAATGGGATGATTATGGAAATGATGGTGAATGGTTTGCTAAATGCATCTTCTTGGGCAATAATTTTGCAATGAATTCAAAGAGGGGAATGTTGAAGGGGTTGACTTCTACATCTTGGTGTACACAAAGATTTTTTTCATTTTGAACACAATTTTCAAATGCCCATGCGGGCAAGAGTTCAATGCTAGTGATATGGCAGTGGCCAAGAAGTATTACCAAAGGTGGGGTCAATCAGAGTTTATCTATGTTTTATTGAGGGGTGCAATCACAATAATAGGTACCATAGCAAGTGTAACATTTGTTTGGTTTTTTCATGTTTTAAAGTCATAATTTAATTTGAAGTTGAAATTATAAGATTGTTTATATAGTTATATTTTTAATATATCATGGGAACATGTGAATTAATTTGAAATTAATCCAATGAATAAAAATATAACAAAAGCATTCATTAAGCATTGTAACGTTTGTTTTTAAACAATAAAATGACTTGTAAATGGATTTTCATTTTTTTTTAAATGAAATTTCTTGCCAAATTGTTAACATGAACCTTAATAAAATAATATGAAGAAAATTTAAATTTTTTTTAAAGACTTCTTTAAAGAATTTTTCAAGAATATTGTAGGAATATTTCCCCAAAATCAATCACCAAAACAATTAAAAAGTAGGCGGGTGTGGCTTGTGTTGTCCCATTTGCACCTTAAAGAATTATCATATTGCATATATTCATGTGTGCCATGTCATGGCAATCAAGTTTTAGATGTTTTTAGCAAACCATAAAGTCCAAGGGAATGACTTAGTCTATAATCTACTCGAACATGCAAAGGATGGCATTAGGTAGGCTATTGTAGTCATCTAGAACTATGACATTTTCTGGATTCTATAATTTTTGCAATCCACATGCACTTTTTGATTGTCACTCAATTTTTGAAATATGCATATACCTACTTGTTGTTTATTGAGGTTCCATTGAAAGATTTGTTGTAAATGGCTCAATTTATGTTACTAACTTGGATTTTGTTGGCACATGATTAGGTCAAAGTTGTTTTGATCTTGTGATTATATAGACTTGTGTCTATAGTTGTGCAAAGCTTTAAACCACACCTATTATTGTGTTGAGTTTGAATTTATAAATTCTAAATTTTTTATTTTGGTTGCACTTCCCTTGTTAATTGTTTTGATTTTTGACATGGATATTTAATACATAAAAACCGAAATGAATCCTTTGCACATAATATTAGAATCGAAGTAACACAAAATTTGTGGAAAGTTCCACTGAATTCTTAGCAACAAGTCCCAATTACATCCCCAACAAGTAGCATACAACAATCCCCATAATAAATAACTAATGTTGCAACAATCTTTTCCATTTCACACTTTCAACATATGGCTAAACTTATATTACTAACTTGGATTTTCTTGGCACATGAAGGTCAAGTTTGTATGTAGATTTTTTGTTTCCTGTTACTAAATTGTGTTTTCTACTGTAAGGAACTTCATTCAAGTATGTAACACTCTTGGTTGATATGACCTCATTCTAGAATCTAAGGAGGAGATTTACCAAGAACTTCTTGAACCTCTACTCAAGGAGTTAAAGGTTGGGGATGATACTTCTCATGACTTGCATGACACAAACTCCAATTCAACATGTCCAAAGAAAACGAAAATCAAACTTGATTATGAATAAGTTTTTCATTTCCAATTTGTGTTACAATTTTGTGCACATCATGCATCAATAGTAGACTGATAATGTTGTTTCGTCATTTCAAAATTTCCATTCACATGAAATCTTGGACTTTATCTTTGTTTGGTTCCAAAGAGTTCTTTCCAAGCCCTCCCAGCAGCCTCAGTTTGCCTCAATATGTTGAAGACATTGTTGCCCATATATCTTCACTACAATTTCTTCCATCACAACCACCATTACTTGGTATAATAAATGGATACACTCAAATTCATTGATGACCAGGCTATTGAGAAATTCCTTTTGCATTTCTAATGTTTTTTTCTCCACATGTTGTAGTTCAATTCATGAATATGCTTTCATATTATTTTTAGCTCCACATCCTTTTTGACATTTGATTTGACTTGCAATGAAATCATAACATTTTTTCATCAATTTTTTACATTTAATTTTTCAAGTAGTGTAAATTAGTTAAATGAATCCCTTTTTAAAAATCATTAATATCCTAATTAATACAACACCAAACCTAGTTACATTTACCCCATAAATTTAGCTACAAAAATTGCCCTTGTGACATAGAAAAATAGATTGTTTAATGTGCAACCACCCTAGCCATCGTCATAGTAAGCGGTGGCTAACACTAGGTCAAATCTTAAATTAATTCTTAATCTCCTTCTCCTACTCCAATTTCTTATCTATTATAATAGCTTTTCATAAACCAAGGGAGGTTAGGTTTGTAAAATCAACTTTACTACCCTAGGTAATTCCTAACTACTTGATGCTAGAATAATTATAATAGTTTCCAACTACTATCCAACCTTAACAACACATATCAATTGAACTTCTTGCCTTGTGATCCACTACCAACAAATGTAATGTTGGTGTTGGTCCACCAACAAAGCTTAATGCAAGCAACCAAATAAGCTAACAATCTCTATTGCTAACATTTCCAAAAAAAAATTATGCGTTTTTTAATAAACAAAGCTTGTTCCTACATTTCTTTAAAAAACAAAATTGTTTGTTCTTGAATTTCTTGAGCCAATAAAAGGAACTCTTAAATTTTGCAACAAACAAAGCTTATTTTTGAATTTTTTAACAAGCTTTTAACAAGCAAATTCTTGATAGACATATCCTAGGTTTAGATATTCCTTCATGATTAGGTACAATATGCAATAGGTACACAATATTTGATTAGAGCCTGGATAGTTTTTCATGGTTAGTGCATGTTCATGTGTATTTGATATTAGTTTACAATTTATAAAAACTTAGTGATGACATTCTTCATTTAGCACCTTGTCAAAACATTCTTCGGCGCGAATTTTAACGAATTTTCATGCTTTTTTGGGCTTCCATAACATTCCCGCACCAAGAATGTCATAACAATGTATAAAAACATGAGTGCATTACAAATGCCTTTGCCATGTAATATTAAAGCTTGTAAAAAAATCTGAAAATATTGCCTTATAAAAACATTTTACTACTTTCAACAACAATTGCCAACAAGGTAGGTACTACACCCACTGTCATTTTGCCATTCAAGATTATAGTTTACAAAAGCAATGAAGGCATTATATTTTTCAAACTACCTTTGGTTTTAGGAAATCTTATGTGGTGGTGAATAATTTTTGGATGCCACGTACATGTAGGTATTGCAATGTGCCTTTGGGCACCTATTGCAATACTTGCATTCATGGTTAATCTTTTATTAGCAGTATCGGAAGTTAAAAGAGTAGTTTAAGGATAACAAGGGTTTTGCAATATTTGCGTCTATTGGCATTACGTTTCTTTTGGTGTCAATAGGTTTAGTTTGTCATTAATATATAGGGGCTGGGTAGGTGGGCCCGTATAGGTAGGGCCACGTTAGTGGACATTAGGTAGGGGCAAATGTGTACCTACATATTATTTGTGCGATATTCTCATCAATATGGGCATGGTGTAGTTGATGGGTAGGTAGTAGGCAAGTGGGGGAATATTAGAACTCTTGTATGTAGGGGATTTTTTTCTCAAATTCCTCAGGTACGTGCACTGGCGAGGATCCCCAGCTTTAATTCGCATTAAGTGACGACTGTCCTAGGGTTTTCTCTGAATCCTGCCTAAATCTAGGTGAGCTACACGGACTCACTATCTAAATCTGGCGATTTTTTTCTGTTTTTTCTTTTTTTCTAAGAAATATGGCAAAAAAAAATTTATTTCAAAAAAAATCCTCTGCAGAGGTCGCACTGGGTTTTTTTGGTCGCCAGTTGGCGAAATTTCGCCCAAAAAAAAAACGCTGATGTAGGCAGGTGAGCGTAAACATGTACGTCAGGGTGGTCAGAGTCAAAAGTCACAGGAAAAAAAGTCGCACGGGAGAGAAGAGCCGAGCCCAAAAATAAAATAAAATAAGTGCTAACTGTGGTAACCAAGGTGGTTACCACAGAGCCACGAACCAATGAAAAAGAACCTCTTGGCATCCAGACACCATCCATCCAAACTGGTGCGTTCCAAGGTGCTAGTTGGCTCTGGCCCTCACGCTGGGCCCTCATTCCCATAACCGCCCCGTGTTTGCTCCTTAGTCCTTGTCCTAATCGTGCAAGTTCTCACTTTGTAAAGTCGTGCCAGATCCTCTGAAATAGTCTTTGCTTTTTAAAAAAAGCTTAAGCTAGGAGATGAAAGCAAAGTTTCAGTAGATGTTAAGAACCAGAAAATTTCACATGGATGCAACGGCGGTTTGCCCGGGCACGTGGCTTGTAAAGGGTGAGTAAACCCTGTCACACACAAACCACAGAATAGTCCTACGGCTTAGATCTTGACAGTCGATAGCCTCAACGGTCAAGATCTGAGAGTCACACCCTCGCTCCCGGGCTCCTCTTGCTGTGAAGTTTTCTCCTCCTGAAAACTTAAGAAAACTTCCCTACACTTTTGGGTTTCCTTTCTCTGAGCAAAACTTCCACGGTGTTGAAGAAATCCGGAAGCTAGGATTTTGAGGTGCAGCTTTGGCCGCAGGCGATTTATTGGCAGGTGCGTTTTGTTGCCAAATTCTCTTAATGGTTGCCCACTAAGTGATGAATCCGGAGTCGTGAAGACGAAGTTTCCGGAGGTAGTCTAGAGAAATCGCATTTTGACTCCGTTGCGGATTCTGCCTTGTCATCTTGTTATGTCTCGCGGGTTTTGATTAACCCTAGTGCTTCTTAGCGCAGTCTAGATACGATTCTCAGTACCTTGCGTGGTGTTGTGTTTGCAGAAATTTGAGTAATCTGTGAGAATGTTTTGGACAGAAACTAATGGGGAATTGCTATGGATTACTGTTACAGCCTAGAGGTGTTTGAACGGATTTTCTGAATTTCTCGTGCTTCTTGTTTTAATGAAGATCGCTACAATGGCGGTTCAGTTGTCGGAGAAAACTTTGGTGGTGAAAGGTCACGAGGAGTGCTTCGCAAGAGCCAAGGAACTGATCGAGAAATTCAACTTGCCTGGTGCGTCCCGACTCCCGACCTTTGACATCTGTCTGTCGTGTCTCTCTTTTGCACTCTCCGAACACCAATCGAAATCACACACAGATTTTGTAGCAGGAAGATGCAACTCCAGCACCAGCTATCTTGAACGCCTTTGAAGGTCTCAGTACATTGAGGCGAAGGTCGCTTTTGTCTGTAACAAACTAGCAAGGATTATTCTAGATTGTCTCCATCGATGTGGAGTCAGATTACCGTTCTACGCGACGCAGGCCATAAGAATGGCCTGCAAGTCTACATACCAGAGGACGCTGATGTAATCTCTTTTTCATAGAAATTATTGTAGAAATGAGAAGTATACGGTGTTGCGTGAACACCCATCCAGGTCATAACTCATAAGCGTACAAAACGTCAAGAACGAGAGAGTGAAGGAGGACAAAAACAAACATAGAGTCCCATGTAAGTTGCCAGCTTGTATAGTTGGACTATACACCTGCAAGATGCCGTACTCAGCCTCCTCATGATGGTGTCATCATTAAGCAAAGCATTAATAGAAGTGCCTGCAGATTGCAGTGAAGAGGAGGTGACCTGAATGATAATTGGTCCTCCTGCCAAATTCTTGAATCAACAAATTACTTGGAAAACTTCAGGTAGTAGAAGCACTTCCAGTTGAGAACCCTTGTCGCTTCCTGGTTACTCCTAACTGGATATAAGCGTTTAACAGGGTGTGGGCAGCAGGATATTGGTACCTCCTTCAAGACTGGAGTTTAAGTAGGGTTTCCAATGAAGTGGAATAATGCTACTGACTTTCTTTTCACTCTTTCAGTTTGAGTTCTGAAGGTGAGGCTTTTTTTGCTGTAATGCAGGTGGTTTGTTGCCACTGGATGACATTCAGGAAGTTACTTATGATGAAGAGACTGGCTATTTCTATGTGAAACAGAAGTCAAAAACCAGCCACAGGTTTGCTCTTGCTGACCAGGTGGTAAGCTATGCTGAGGAAGTCAAGGGCTACTTGCTACCAAATCGGATCAAGAATCTGTCTGGTGTGCGAGCAAAGGAGTTTTTCTTCTGGGTTCCTGTTGGTGACATCTCTGTTGATGATCCTCCCACAGGCAAGATTCACTTCAAGACCTATGCTGGTCTTGGTGAAACTTTCTCAGTTGATGCATTTGCTCCAGGCCAGTAAAGAGCAGTGCAATCAACATCCTGTGCAAGGTAAATTGATCTTCCTAAATTAAAAAGAAATTCTTGAACAGATCTTCTCTGATTAGGTCACTCTGAGACACATCAGATAGTGGAATCAAAATGTTTTACTAACCAATTTACTGCAATACATAGGCAGAAACTTGTTCCCACCATTTCCAGTTCATAGTTGAAGCTTTGAAAAATAGAATGGGACACTGCTAGCTGGTAGGCATAGGTGAGCAGACAATATTGGCATCCCCATACCTGACCACCTGAGGTCTTATTTGTGTATGAACTGTGAATCAAAAGACTCCAGACTAAACATTTACAAGGCAACAATTGATGTGCCAACTAAACATTTGCAACTTTCTGGCCAGATCACCCTTCCTCAAAACATATTTCTGAGATCAGAAACAAAAAAAACTCCAGAGTAGAGAAAATTGTCAGTTTTAGCACAATGAACATGACAAGAATGAGTGAGATCATAACCCTGTGAGTGTCAATTGCACAAGTCTTCAAAACAGTAGGATTATGTGGGATATTTTTGATATGGTAAATTTATGGCTAAATTTTGCAACCAAAGTTCCCATAGATAGGAGAACCAGTACAGATTGTGGCTAGACACGACTAATGGAAAGAAAGATCAACCTTGTGATTGTTTAAATAAAAGTCACTAGTTGTGTAAATTGGGAAGTAAAAACAGCTCAATGGAGCAGGCAGTTAACACTGGATTACTGCTACATAGGAAATATTGCCATTGATGAATACATAATAATATGTGTCATCCAGAGAACCAATTTGATATTCTGTGAACAGATAACATCTTTCTCTCCACAATTTGACCAACAATTATAAGCTTTTCCTGATGTTGCAGGTTTTCAAGATTGAAGCAGAGTCACCCTGCTAAAAAGAAGCGGTTGTGCATCAAAAGTGTAGCAGGAGACACCCAACATTACAAAATGTAGACAAGAAATATGGGACTTGAACTTTGAACTTTGGATTTAATAACTGGGTCCCTATGTGATTCTATGCATATCACCTTTATTAGCTCAACAGTACTAACGTGCTTGATCATTCAGTGTACAGCAGCCTCAGGGAGACAGATAACTTAAATCCAAAAATGTACCTATTAGAGAAGCATGCACAACAGAATGGCATTACATTGTGTGTTATGGTATCTAGTGCTTCCCAGTTTCACTGACTGGCTGCACCCAGAGCCAATGCCTTATGTGTATTAAATTATTGTCCCTCCCCAGGCCCTGCAACATATTTGCAACCAAGGGATGACAATCACTAGAACATTCAGGTCTTTGTTTGCCCCCACAAAAGCCAAACTAATTTTGCAATTGCTTTCAAGATGATGTATTTGTGGACATCTTTATTTGTGAACTGCCCTTGACATGTTACATGGCATTTTTTCACTTGTAAAACAATGGGAGAAAGTTCCTAGTGTGTTTGCAGGGCACCTTATATCCATGAATACCTCCTAGAAAAGCAGGGAGGGAACTGGTGGTGGCTGGGTTGAATCACAACCAACCCCCCTGGGTATGTGAGTTCATAACAGTCATAGGTGCATTTTTCAAATGACCACCCCTGCCACATAGCCGGTATATGAAAAAATAGTGGTACCCACCTCTATCCCATGCTGAGGACATGAAACAAATCAAATGCTCATAACTTGGCATTACAACTAATCAAGTTTGGTATGTCAAAATCCAGCTATGTATCCAGGAAAATTTGAGAAACTTGTCATTATCAATAGAACTTGTTTGTTTGCATCAATACCATTCACCACCCAAAGTCTCATGTAAAAATTATCACCTACAACTGGGCACTTTTGAAATACATTTCTATTTTTTCATATTGTGTGATGAGTATTATTTTGAGACAACTATATTCATAGACTTTCAAATCTTGATAATTTGTTACATTTCTTTTTGCAAAAAAATATTAGCCCAAGTCTCAAGCTAATTGAATCTACTAAAATTTACAAGAAGAATTTCAAATGTGATGTACACACTTCAACAAAGATAACAAATGTTGCAAAATAATATTTGTGATCACATGTCTTTTGAAGACCATACATAGTGTGTTTTCACCTTGCGAAAAACAAAATCACATTTAGATTAGTCCATTTGTTATTGCTAATGTATCATCACCACTAGTGCAGCTTGTGCCATTGACCCAAGTGTGAATTGGTTAACCAACTATTCTTTCTTCCAAAACCATTTTTTGTAATTTAATTGAATTTCCATGATAAAAACTACTCAAAATCAATATTTCTCACACCTCAATTCTAAAATTTTCTAAATCACCGTCATAAAATCTTACTCATTAAGGATTTTCCCCCAATACCAAGAGTGCCTCCAAATTCACCTATAAATTTTTGTTTTGATTTAAATAAATTTTCAATGATAAAAATTCAATATACAATACCTTTACAGCCATAGGTCGAAACATTATGAAATCAACTTTGTGCACCCTTATTCATTGAGGCTTTCCAAAGGTACCAAGAACATGGCAATAGGCATGTGGTTTGGGAGATCTTAACATGACAAATTTAAAACAAACAACCTTCTTTCAAAGATAGATTTTTTTTTTTTTGGGTTTGTTGTTAATAGTGTAACTTTATTATCACCTCTACTATCCAATGTTTGTTTTTGTGGGAAAATTTTGTCACTTGGCAACAAAAAAAAATCCTCTATGAAGGCCCTTTAAGAATTAGGGCTAGAATTTTTGAAATTTTCACTAAGAATTGACGATGAGCAACCTAGCCATAGCCATTCAAAAGATTAATGAACAAGATTTGTCACCATCGCTATTCAAGTGAGGTGACCATTGGATGCCACCCTACGCCTCTCTTGTCACTCTTAGTCACACCACCACCTAGCTAGGGTGTTTTGCTATTATCACTTGTATTGCAAGATCAAATTTGTAAATTGCTTGCAAGATGGAGCTTCAATTTTTTATGTTCATAGTTGTTGTAGGATGAGATTTTGATCATTAAAGGTTCAGGCTTAGATATTAATATGTTTGACATTTAGTAACAAGTCCGACATGTTGTGAAAAACGGATTATGGAGGATTTGATAAACATGTTTTGCTTCAAAATGCAAGCGCAAAAATTTCTAAGTACACAAGGAAACACAATCTTGATTTTTTTTCATTTTCTGTGATTTTTTTCTTATATTTCAAATGTGGAGAAGCAAATACCAGAAAGTGGCAACACTCAAAGGAGTTAGGGTTTCATAAACCACCTTGAAGTACATAATTGCTTCCATTAGCTTTGATTTTGGTGTTTGTTGTATTTTCAATTTGTTTTTGTTTGTGTGCAACCTTGTTGTGGCTCAACATTGGAGCAAAAGTTTACATCCTAGGTGTTTTTTTGCATGTTTTTTCTTGAACATTGTGTGCAATGTTGAAGTGTTTTTATTGTGTAGTTATTATGGTTTAAAACTTTGTTGCCGAATGTCAAAATTGAAAAGGTTTGTGTAGTGACGTGAGGTGAGGGAAAATGAAATGAAATGCATGAGATGAAGTGACATGTTGTTGGAGCTCAAGGGACTAGGTGTGTTACTTTTCAATGCATAATAGTTTCGATTGAATTCAAAGCCCAAGGTAGTAATTTAACATCAATTTTTAGTTCCTTCTTTATCCCTTGCCTGGTGTTTCCAAACCATTCTATGGTTTTGTTGTTCAAGTGAACCAAACCTTTATTTATGGTGATGTCACCCTTGAAACCATCGCCAAATTTTAGATTACATTTTTTTTATCTATTTCTGCAAACCCCAAACCCCCTGCAAGCACACCAACATTATCACCATCATCACCATCATCATCTACTAGTTTGTCACCTAATCAAATTGATGTTTCTATCCACAATCCACTTCAAATTACACCTTTGTCATTTGATGTTCCTCCTAAAGTCCCTTCTCAAACCAAACCTTAGCCATTCACTTTTGATAAGGGTAAAGACATTTTAGTGCGCAAGGACCTTCCCCAATCTATAAATCCACTGAAAGTTAATCCTAATGAACCAAAGAAAAAGAAGCAAAAGAAAAGTGAGTGGGAACTAAACATGGTGTATCAGGAGTGATGGGCAATAAGGTTTTGTTGGTTTGAACCAATCTATGGAGAGGATGGGAAGATGTGCATGGTCAAATGTCAGGTTTGCTCTAAAGTAGAAAGGAGGGACAATTTTGGTATTGAAATTCGACTCTTTGGGGTAGTTGCAGGGTACACAATCCATTTTTTGATGTCACAAGGGAAGTTTCTATGGGGTTACATGTAAGTTAGGTGCTACACAATTTGGGATATGATTGAAAAATGTTGAAGGGGTTCATTTAAGCAATCTTAATATGCACATTATCAAATGTAAAAATCTAAGACTAAAAAACCACCATCTCATTATGAATTGAACTTTTGAAATGATACAAAACATCATGATCATAGTTCATAAAATGTTTTATGGACTTTTATTTCACAAATCCACATGTGGGATGTGTAAAAAAAAATCTTAATAATTTTGTGATTGTATTGTCATGCTAAAATTAAGTTTGAATGCATACTTTCATAATTCATTTATCGCCATGCCATATGAGATCACTAAAGTTGGGAAAGTCCACCATCTACTGTAGAAAAAAATTGGGGAACAATTTTTCAGGGAAAAGGGCTTTAAAGCCCTACATAACATTTGTCACCTATTAGCTTTGCAAAAAACCATTTTTTTGGCTACTAACGTACTCCACTTGTGACATCATTGAAACATGTGTTACAATCTAGGAAGTAGACCAAATTAGGGTTTGTATTTCTCGCACCTAACTTTTGAGTGGCCACATTTTGTTAAGGTTTTATCTTGTGTGCCTTGGTTTTTGTCACCCATTGCCTCTAGTCATTATTCTTTCTCAACCGTTGCTTTTCATATGCACCAACTTTCTAAGCCATAAAGTCTTGAATCTTTGCTTCTTGGATTTTTTTATCTACCTTATGTTCCTTAAGTTTTCAAACAAATGAACTTGCGCATATTGAACCTACGTTGAATTGAACACCTTCATCTGGTGTTCTTGAAAGTTTTCTTAGAGATCACAAGGTTCCTAGCAAGCAAAAATAGCTAAATTATCAATTTGTATTGTAACATCTTGTGTGCAAATATGTTAGTTTAGTCCAAAGATAGCTTAGAGGAGGTTTGTGAAGGTCACTGCAATGACTTTTCACCATTTTTTTCCATTCCTTGCTCTGAATATTAACAATATTTTTTGTGGCAATTTCATTCTTGAACCATTCTTGTGGTATTGCATTGATTATCTTGAGTGGGGAGATATATTCTTGCTTAGGGTCCCTTCAAATAATCACCATTCAAGTCTGCAAATGGTTGTTTTTTCTCCATGTATGGAACCGGTTCTTTTCAATGACTAGATAGTTTGTGTGAGGTTTTGTTATCACGAAATCAAGGTTTGTGTCCACTATGGTGGCTAGTGGATACAATGTGACGAACTCCTTAGAAATGTGCAAAATGCCTTAACAAGCATCATGGCAACAATGTGTTCAAATCGTAAGCAAATGTGGAGTATTCATGGCTTCATTTTTTCCTTTGGTTTAAATTTAATTATGTATGTACATTTCTTGCAACAAGTCGATTTGACCTAATTGTTTATGAGATTGTGGATGAAAGTATCCTTGGGTGGTACCACTAGGAACCACCTCAAGGAATGAAAAAAGAACAAAAAATAACCAAATCATTTTCTTGGGCCCTTTACTCTAAATGTTTTCAAAACTATAATTTTTTTTTTCTCATGCTTATTAATTGCATGCACTAATATATGGCTTGAATTGTATATTTGAATTAAATTTTTATTCTTAAGTAAAATGGCCCCTTCATAAATTGATTGCCTTAACTTTGGAAATTCATAACTAAATTGTACTAATTAAATTAGTTTCATCATAAAAACCTAAAAATAAAATGACTTCCAAATTATGTTTCAAATTTTTGTTCTTAATTTAAAAAATTTAAGGAAAATAACCAATGTTACATTCTTGAAACTTTTTATGAATGCAATGATTAGAAACATCAAAATACAAAATATTCTTAATATTATTGAAATTTCAAAATCTATGGAACCTAATAAATGTATTCATTAAAAATATTTATTTAAATGTTTCCTATAATTTGGGTTTAAAAAATCGAGGTGTGATGGTTTTTAGTGGTATCACCCAAGGAAATTCTTACCTGAATTGGATTCCACAAAGTTTTTACATTGTCCATATGTTTCTGTATGGATTCTTTTGTAGTCCATTTTGCATCCATGTATGATCATTTGTCCACTTGGTTCCATAAAGTTTATTGACATTGTCCATATGGTTCCATTTCCATTCTTTTATAATCCACTTGATTCCATGTGTATGTGTCCAAGTTCCAGTAGGTATTCATTTTAATCCATCCAATTAACTTGTAAAAAATAATGGTTTGTAGTATGCCCCTTCAATTGCTCTTTTTTTCATGATCATGCTAAAAACTTTGGCATCCTTAAACAAAGATCAATTCCTGAAATTTCAACATTAGGTACCGTTCACAACTTTACACAGAATTTTCTTTGAAGCTTGAGATGTGGATGTATGTTTTGTTGCAATCTGAATACAAGCAGAGGTTTTTGGATTGAATGATAAATGTTTTTCTATGAATGTAACACAACATCAACAAGTCATGCAAGTGGTTGACTAGGGAAAGGTTCCTATATCTTCTAAGAATTATAACAATGCATATGTTCTTTCCCGTTTGTCCATTGTCATTTTGCATTTGGTAAAATTAAATTCACATTGACTAAAAACTATCCATGTTGATTACTTTACAAATTGCATTAATTTTCCTATTCATTACCCATTGTCCATGTTGTGAAAAAGTTGTCCCTTACCCACTATCCGCCCTATGAAGATTTCATCCATTACCCACTGTCCATGTTGTGAAAAAACTCACTATGCATTTGGTTGGATTAAATTCACATTGACTAAAAACTATCCATTTTGATTGCTTTGCAAACTAAGTTTTTCCAATTCATTACCCATTGTCCATGTTGTGAAAAAGAAGTCCCTTATCCACTATCTATGCTATGAAAAAGCTATCCATTACACATTATCCATCTTGTGAAGATTTTGTCCATTACCCACCTTCCATGATGTTAAGAAGTTAAATGTGCATTTAGTTAGATTAATAAATTCGCAATGACTAAATACTATCCATGTTGATTGCTTTGCAGTCTAAGTTTTCCTAAGGTTCAAGGTTGCTAATGTGGGAGCTTGCATAGGGCAACAATCATTTGAGCTCCTGAAGCCATTCTTTGTGAAATCTATGCGAGATCGAAATACATGTTGTATTTACCACATGGAGTTGGATGTATTAAAAGTGGGATTGAACAACCTACAAGGACAAACTAACCATTTTTCAAAGGTATGTAATCAACATGAATATGAGGCATGTGCCCCTTGAAAAATGCTTTATAAAGCCACCATATCCTTGTGGGAGTATGTTGTTTGTACAAAAGTTGAATTTGATGAATGGCATAGGAAAGAATGCTTGTATGGAGATTGTGCAGCTTGTGGTGTAGAGAAATTGTCTTTTTGTTCAAAGGAACTAAGTGGTATAGATGATAGACTTGTGAAGTGGAGATGCTATGCTCTTGAAGAGACTAGGTCTAGAAATGGGAAGGCTTTAAAGAAGTTAACATTGGTATATAAGAAGACGTCATCATATAAATTCATTGAATATCTAAAGCCCAAGCTACAACATTTTGTGAAGCTAGATGGCAAGACAAACATTTTATGACTTGTGTGAAGTCACTTTCAAAAGATTCCATAGTTTCTATAGTGGATTTTATTGAAAATTACAATTTCCAAGTGCAAAATGAAATGAAGAACATGCATTAGCATTCCTACCAAGTTAGTATTTTGGTTCATATTACATATCAACCTAACCTTGATTTTGATATCTATGATGAGGATTCCAAGGTTCTAACATAATACCATTTTTATATCTTTGATGATTGCAAGCATGATTCAAAATTTGTTTAACATTAATTTAAGTTGCATTAGAGGTATGTTTCAAACCAAGGGGTTGTGAGAATTATTTGCACACCTTCACCATTAAGTTATGCACTCACATAAAAACCGGTTGGAAGTGGAACTACTATGTAATGTAGTCTAACAAGTAAGGTGGTTTGAAGTAAGTAATGAAATTCAAAAAAAATAAAATAAATAAATAAATAAAAATCTAATGCATTGTGTCTAAATCTCATGAGTTTTTTTTATTTTATTTTATGTCTTTGTCCAAAGTTAAGTTCGAAACTAAAAACTACTTGCTTTGATTGAGGAAAACAAAACAAACATCTCAACCTCTTCTACTTCCAACACCTGCAACTCCCTCACAACAAAACCGATCAAGCTGAAATTTAAAGAGAAGCTTCTACATCTTTAAAACTAAGACTGATTTAATTTTGAAGCAAATCCAACGGTGGATTTGAGAGAAACAATTAATCAACCAAAAGTCCAGAGGCTTCACCATGGAAATCCTTCCATGAAACCCTCTTCAACACCCTCTACTTCCAACACCTGCAACTCCCTCATAGCAAAACCGATCAAATTTAATTTTGGGGAGGGCCTTCTACACCTTCCAAACTAAGACTGATCTAATTTTGACGCAAATCCAATGGTGGATTTGAGAGAAACAATTAATCAACCCAAAAGTCCAGAGGTTTCACCATGGAAATCCTTCCATGAAACCTTCTTCAACACCCTCTACTTCCAACACCTGCAACTTCCCCTCAGTAGAACTGATCAAACTGAAATTTGAAAAGAAGCTTCTACATCTCTTAAACTAAGACTAATTTAATTTTGAAGCAAATCCAATAGTGGATTTGTGACGAACAACTAATTAAAACAAAAGTCCAGAGGCTTGCAACAAGTACTTACTACACAAGTTCTTTTCATGCCTAATTCTTACACACACTCTTTCTATGCTTGATTCTTGCACACATAAGAACTAACAACCAATCTCCATCACACTCCTCCTCCTCCTCCTTCTTGCTTTTCCACATACACACAATGCCCTCTTCCTTGGTGAGCCTCCATGACCCCTTGAGCTTGTTCCCCTTGTCCAATGAGATCTTCGAAATCCTTTTGCACCAATCAAATGGCTTCCTCATCCTTCAAGGGCCAATGAGATTTTGACAATGAATTGTCATCCAATTGAAATTAGGATGAAAATCCTTGGGCCCAATGAACCACAAAAGAGATTCCATCCTCCAATCAAAGAGGATGACAATCCTCATGACTAATGGGATTCGAGGATCCATCCTCCCCCTTATCTTGGATATCTTGATGAGGCCTCTTGAGCTTGATCCTTATCTTTTCCGTCCGTTGACCCTCACATCCCCCTTTTTCATCCTAATTACTTCAAGTAACTAACTACTAGGATCATTTATCAATAGTAACAAGGAAAAAAGTCCTTGAGTTTTTACTTGACTACGTCAATGGTTGGAGTAACATTTCCATGTACCATTTACTCCTTTGATATTCCCTACCTATTTACTTTACTATGCACTAATTAATTATGTAGTACATAGTAAATTGGAATTACAATTTGCATCACAAAAACTCTCACATACTTCTAAATCCACCGTTGAATTTAGGGTTTGATGAATCCACTGGATCTAGGGTGTTCGAGTTTTCATGAGGTTCCGCCGTCACTCCCACACCTTACGCCTACCCTAATTTGTTAAGTAAAAAGGCCTTGACCCTTTCTAAACGCCAGTATCAGCTTGTTTGTACTACCTTCTTGGTTTTTGTTGATGCAAGCACAACTAGTCATGGCGAACGATGACGCTACGCCTTCAATTCCTCCGGTCACACCCGTACAATAAGAAGAGCTTGAAGAAGCACCGTTCGACTTGGATGTTTCTCAACGGCCGCACGAAGAAGAACCGCCCAGGAGAGTGGTGCGCACTCAAGTTGCTCGTTCGGTATGGGATCGTCGACTGTCTCCTAACCCACATGCTTTAGCCATTTATCTAGAGTTTGTTCCTGCTCATGGAGCCGCGCCAGAAAGGTTTGAAGAGTGCCAGTGCGAAGATGATGATGTCCGTCTCCATTGTCGAACGTGGGTTCCCGGTGATGGCCATTATCGTTGGCTACGAGGCCCGATCAACCCACTTCCCATGGAGCATCAAGCCGAGTACCTTGCTCGCACCATTCGTCGCATCCTAGAATTCTTACAACTTTGATCTATCCTTTAGTCAGTTATTCAGTTGTAATTCACCTGAGGCTACTCAGGCGGAACTATTGCTACTTAAGTTTGATTTTGATTCTATTCCAAGTCTGATAGAAGTGAAACTAAATAAAGATGTATTAAGACTACATCCTAAAAATCCTACAAGTACATCATTAGTGCTTGAAGATCATTCTACAGACTAACTCAACCTTGTCATGCGAAATATTGTTAATTATGGCTTGTATTCCCTATATATTAATAAATCACATCTAATTCTACATCCCCTTCCCCTTCTCTACAAACTAAAAAGGATAATGTACTTTAAAAGGTTTACTAGGTCCTAAACTAATTAAGCGTTACATCCACTGAAATAAAGAATTACTCTATGCCTAAAAATATCACAAAAACTAATTCAATTTTTAATAATCACTACTTCAAGGTTTATAAGCATTCAAATCATTAGTACTAAGGAAATTTAAGGAACTAAAGCTTA
Organism: Sphagnum contortum; assembly: GCA_963920785.1. NCBI lineage: Eukaryota > Viridiplantae > Streptophyta > Sphagnopsida > Sphagnales > Sphagnaceae > Sphagnum > Sphagnum contortum. Next base: position 22,013,296 of record OY987276.1, on the reverse strand, counting down.
CTAATTGTTGAGCTATAATCCATGGTTCACAAAGGGGTTGCACCCATTTGGCATTATGTATGGTTTGATGGTTGTGCCAGCCAATTCAAGCCTTCAAAACCATGGTATTTTTTTTCTAGATAACTTAACATGACGGGGGGTATAAGATGATGTGGAATGTTTTTGGTAATGACATGGTAAGGGACCCCATGATGGAGCAAGAACTGTTATAAAACATTTCATTTGACATAAACAATTAAATCCTCTTAACACAAAACTACAAAATGTTGAAGAGGTTGTCAATTTCCTTTGTGTTAACCTATTTGATCATCCATAATCTTATTAATCATGGAAAAAAAGACCAATTCATCGAGTGTTTTGGCATGTTGTACAGAACATGTTGATCACAGTTCTGGAATTTTTACATGTAATGCCTTGGAAGGCACTCAAAAAATTTATTGTATCCTTACTATTAACAAACATGTTCTAACATAACTTTAGGTTAAACCACTGTCATGTTTTTGTGCCTTTTGCATTGATAACAAGTGGGCTTAATGTGTCAATTTTAAGTGGACATGAAATTGGGTTTCAAGGTTTCTCCAACTTCTAAACACTAGTTTTGTAGGGGATTCCATGTATGTTGCTTAGGATGGGGAATGGCAACATGGTGTTGATGGTGATGAACTAGCTGCTAGCTTGGAGATTGGCAATAATTTTGTTGTTAATGCAAAAAAAGGCAATAACAAAGGGCAAGAATTTTGGATATTGTGTTGCACCAAACCACTTCACAAGTTGAATGGTCCCTTGAACTATAAGTGGGGTATGAATTACAATGAAGGGGATGAAGTTGTTGTAAGAAAATGTTATTAAAAATGGGGGAATTCATATTCAAGTTATGTATTGTTGAAAGATTCCATGTGTATACTTATATTCACATTTGGTTAGGGTTGTGAAGTCTTTGATGCCACTAAAAAAACCATAGTGTTTTTGGCAATGATCCATTGTATGAATTACCAAGTGATGCAACTACAAGGATTCAATTTATTATTGTTGCCTTAGATGATGTAGACTAATTTGATAACATTGATGCAACAAGAATTTGTATAATATATCTTGTTCCATTATGCATTGAATAACAAGGTTTTGTGTTATTTAGTAATGGAGGAAATTTTACCACGTAAGAATTATGATCTTGTGGTAATCCTTTTGAGTTATAGCAAATAGTACAAGTTGGCAACACTTCAATTTTGTGTTGTGAATTTCAATTCATAAATAACAAATTTGGTTTAGTTGTGTTGCTTGTAAACTTGAGTGTGATTTAGCATAGTTTTAGAGTTTAAAGAGACCCATGGTAGCTTAGTTTAAAATAGTGAAGAGGTAATGTAACATTGTGAGTTATTATAGTAATGTTCATGTGAGCTTGTCTAGTGTAGGTTCTATTACACATCACAACCTTACTAATCTATAACATGTCTAATGACAAATTGGGAAGTAGTTTTTTTTGTGAAACTGGCCCAAATTATGTTGTTTTAATATGTCTAACAAGAAGCTATGCTTCATAATTAGGTTATTCCAATCTTGTTGGATTTGAAAACTTTTGGTTTGATACTTTATGGTTTTGATGTTTAATATTTTACTATTAGTTATGTATGTTAAAATATGGTCATTGCATCAACACCCAAGAGATTCTTGGAAGTGTACTTATTAGTACATGTACATTTGTTTAAGGTTTGTACTCAATGTGGTTTTTCTGCAATTTACATGTGCAAAAAATTAAAGAGCTTAGCCTTGTATTATTGAACATTTCATCTTAATAATACATACTAATTTTTTTAAAATGGACATTTGCCACACAAGAATTTTGTTGATCTTATATGCATAGGAAGTGTACAGAGCAAATTCAATTTCTTGGTGGTTGGTGATGGTTTTTCAATAATAGTAATACGTTGTATAATGGAAACTAGAACACCATGGCATTTGTTAAATTACATCACCAACATGTCCAATGTAGCATGGCCAACCAATAAGTTAGTATTGCTTAGGGGATCTTTTTATATTTCAACTTTTAGCATGCTTTTGAAATATGTAATAAACTACAACTATACCACAAGAAAAAAGAAAACATCTTAGCATAATTCTTGTCCTTCTTCATGAAAATGAAAGGCCTAAAAGGAAATCCATAATTCACTTGAAAACTTGGTGCCATCATTCAATTTGCTCTATATTTGGTTGATGTTATGCATCAACTAGCACTCAAGGAATCACCAACACCTAGCTATTGGAAACATCAACCAATTGTTTTTGTTTGATTGCTATTGTAACTGTTTAGAAAAAATCGATGATCTCCTTGAATTTGTAGTGTCCAAGATTTATTATCAATTGATACCAAATGATCCTCACAGTATGACCCCTTGTTTACAACATTGAAGCCAATCCAAACACATCACAACAACTCCCATTACAACTATAAATAAACATGATGTTTGAAAAAATAGATTGAGAATACCCTACAAAAAAAATTGGAAAAAAAAAAATTGAGGAGGGAAATATTGACAATAATAATCATACACATGTCAAGGACCTTGTAAATACATTTGCAGCTATAGGAACATCAAGATAAAGTCCAAGCCCAAACCCAAACCCAAGCTTGAGTGCAAGTTCAATCCCAGGCTGAAGTCCTATCCATCATCTAAGCTCAAGCTTAGGCTTTGATTCTAGCCCAAGCCTAGATTATAGCTGCTTAGGTTCCTACCAACATGTAGTAATGCCACAAGTTTTTTTGTATTCACCTTTTTATAGCCAAGGGGAAATGGGAAGTCCAAAATGAAAACTAGGAGTAACTATCAACCCTTCACACAATAATTGAAAAAACCTTTAATAACAAATGTTTACAACATTTTGTATAGTTGTGAAAGGGAGAGTTACATCACTAACATGCCTAGCTAGTGTTAGCAAGCTAACTTATAAATCTATAATGAATTACAACATTTATACCACAAGACAAAAGAGAATATAAACATCCACAACTGTTTGCATGGTCTAGTGACATGAAATTTGATCCAAAAGCAAAGGACTTAACCAATGTGGGATGCATGAAATTCTCTAGATCGACCAGGAACTTAAATTTAGAGAGTGAAAATCCTCAACACATGGATTCACACTAGCAAGTGGAACTCAATAAAGATGATTCACCAAAATTTACATTTGCCCGAAATTTTCTATCACTTCTAATATATGTTTATCCTCTTATGTGCAAAATGGAGTTACTGGAAAACAAATAGAAGATGTGTAGCAACATAGTCCAAAAATGATCATCCAACTTGTAGTATGTGGTATCCAATAAATCAAAATTTAAGATGAACCATGCATACATTGTTTTGTTATAAGTTATTCTTTCTTAGCTTTGGAACGAGTAAAACCTTGAGCAGAAGAACAAGTTGTTTTTGCGATAGAAACACATTCATTCTCTGGTGTTTTCTTGGTCTTATGTTTTCTTAAGGAGTTAAGCTCTCATTTCTAACCTATATTCAGATGTTCTAATGATTTGTTTCTTGCAGAACCAACTACTTCATGACTTTCACTTTCATCTTGGGTGTCATCTTTATGAGTTGAAGGTAGTAAGAAGCCATCTTGTATTGTATCATTAAAGTCTATAGCTTTTTCCTGCTCCTCTTCATTGGAATTGTCAACCAACTTTAGTTTTGTCCTGACATCTTTCTTGACATACCATTGTAGTAGGATCCATATGAATTTCAACAACCAAATGGTCATGTTTTTACCACAAGGACTTGAAACTTCAACATCAACTCTAATAGCCAAATTATGTTTATGTTGATTTTTGACATGAAAATTGCCCACACTTGGGTTTGGCATATCCTTTTTAACAATTACAATTAATTGCACCCAAGTTGATGGACTAGGGCAACTTGCGGAAACTAAAACTGATGCTCACATTAGCATGATTTCTACAACCATTCAACATCATTATCATTGTGAGTCTTTACAATTTCAAACATATAATCAAACATCAAATGATTTTGTCATCATAATAAATAAAAATGAATGTAAGATTTATATATTAAAAAATGCCAACAAAATCCCAGAACTTATGCATAAGTAAACAACAGTGATGGATTTGAGTGTCTACTTGTATAATTTGTGTAAGGATCTAATATTTATTATAGTTATGGAAAATTGGTGTATTCTAATGGATTCTTTTGTGAATTCAAAGAAGTCCATAAAATTATCTAAATACTTATTTACAATATGTGGAATCATAAGGAGAAAAAAAAACCATGAAAAGACTCCTAGTTCAATAATCACCTCTATTATGGACTCAAATGTGCATGTTATCTACTTCTTCAAGACTCTTACTATCAACAATCACCATGAAAGGACTCTTAATTTAATAACCACCACTATTATGGATTCCAATGTGCATGTTATTTATTTCTTCAAGACTCCTACTGTCAATGGTCACCATTATTCCATACTATTATGCCACTTATTTTGACGCGCTCCCAAGTCCCTTGTTAGACCCAAGTGGGGTCCAAAGAAATCAAACAACAAAATTGTTCGGAACTTGGTGCACACTCCCAACTTCCAACACTAAAAGGGGTAGAGGGGTGTGCTGAAGCTTCGATATTAGACTAGGAAGAGGGACAAGCTTTACTTAGTTACTCAAACCTACATCAAACCAACCAACGAGTTGGTTAGTTCACATTCGGGAGCACTTTCAGTGCTAGGACAAGCCATGAGCGCCCCTGGATTCACATGATTCACCACGGCCCGGACTTAGGGGAAACCACCACCTTCCCCCATATAGTATTCTCTGCATTTGCCCGTGGCACCTACATCCAAATGGCATTTTTTCTCGGGACTCCCAAGGAGGAGTCCCGAAACTATCCCAGTTTGGACTTTTGGGGCTTTGGGAGTTCATAACTCCTTGCTTAAACCTCTGATTGGGATGAAGTCTAAAGAAAACTTGGAGCTCTCCTTGAAAGCTTTCCAACGGTGTGTTGCACTCCACTTGCACATACCAGGGTCGGGTCGATTCCCGACTTTTAGTGGTCAAGAGTCAAACTGTCAGTTTGATTCCTGGCCCTTCTTTTGTCCATAACTTGTGTTGAAGATATCCGAATGGCTCATGCAAGGCCATTTTCAACATCTACACTTCAAGACCTTTCCAAAGGTATAAAGAACACCTCAAGGCGAGGTGTTTTGGACCCTGAAATCGAACTCTAAATTTCTGGGAGTCCCGGAGGACTCCCAAGTCCCCATTTCGGGAGTGTGAGTGTCATCCTCACACTCCTTCAAAGTGGGGTTGTGACATATCTACTTCCTCAAGAATTCAATGGAAATACCAAGGACCCATGATGGAATAACAACGGACTATCATAAGCAATTACAAACCTACAATAGACTTGAGATGAATGCATATAATTCTATGGACTACCATGCTAGAATTATTGCTTGCTTGAAAATTGTTTATGAACATTGTGGTATTCCTTATGTAAACCTAAGTAATTTTCAATGGATATTTGGCAGATATAAACAAATGAACATGATTTCCATATGCAACTTGGATTAAAATCTAGAACATACTGCATTGAATGAAAGGGACTCAAAGGGGCACCTCTATGGTGAGTTTGAGGTTGTTATGCCTTCATGGTGTGTTGGCCTTCATCCTTGACAGGAGTTGACGAACCTGGCTTCTTGAAGCCTGTAACACTCCACCAAGATTTGTGCATTTCCTCCTCACATCCTCTTTGAATACATTTAGTGGAGGTCCCAAAATGGTACATAACACACCAATCATGATAGACATGTTTATAAGAAACAAATTGGGCAGCCCACATTGGAAAAAACCTTGATCCACAAAAAGAACACTTCTTTAAAACAATCCATGTTTTTAGAGGTGGATCAACATTTTCAAGAGGGAGAAGAGGTTGTGGATGTTAACCTTTTCAAGAACTTGCTCCTTTCACACATTTCATCAAAAGATCCGAAATAACATTTTCGTGTTGCCTGCAAACAACGTGTTTTTCCAGTGCCCCAAAAATACTATGCGCATCTATAACTTATTTGTGAACCTTTTCAAACGTTGAATTTCCTTCATCAATGGCATACTTCAGATACACAACAATGTTCATTTGTTCAGTCACTTGTTGAGTCAAACTTTTAATTCTTTTGATTGAAGAGCCATCAAGGTTCAAATTAGCTTGCTTTCACTCCAATTATAGAACCAACACATCAAGTTTTGTTTGACCTAGAACAAGTTGGTTTCTCTTGTCCTCCATTTGTAAGCAAGTTCGCACATTCACAAAAACCATATCTTCTTTTCCCTTCTTTGCAACAAACATATATTTTTCAGCAATGGCATGTAATTCACCACAAATGCATGCCAAGTAAGCTTATAAGGCCAACGTTGCCAACAAGTTATGTTCACTTGCCTCTCCAATATCCAATTCTTCTTCATCAAAACCTTCACCTTCATCAAACAACATGTCTTGTGATTCATCTTCCCCAACATAATCTTTTGTTTTTGCACACTGAAATTATTTTGCGTTGGTCCATTTGGTGTATGTAACCCAATTCAATTGCTTTCCTTTCATTTCACAAACAATCCTTCTAGCCATCCCAAGTGTGATAATCCTAGATGCAAGAACATAAGGATTTTGACGCACAAACATCCACAACCTCTCAACTTTCGCAATAAGTTTAGGATTTGAACATTTTGTGTAATGATGCCTGTTTTTATTCACAATAAGGCCAAACAATTTCTCAATCTCCTCTTTTGTGCAATCTTTAGGTATCCTAATTTGTTTGGGGCTCATACCCTTGTAGCAGAAGTCATATTTTTCTACAAAGTCCCTCCTAGTAAAACTACAAATGCCATTGCTACTAAACAAGTCTAGGACTTCAACATAAAACGACTCTTCAAAACCCCATGGACTAAGACTAGGGGCATAACTCCCACCTTCTTTTTTGATTATTTTTCTTTAATCATTCGGCCTACTAATAGTTGGCATTATGCTTGACATGCTTCTAACAAAAAATGATGGACCTTTACACTTTTTGATTTTCACAAAAATTGCAAACTTGTGAAGCCTTAAGTGTCAAATGTCATAAGCCTACGAGCTTCATGGCCATAGATCTTGGGTCACGAGTGATGTAAAAGTGGAAAATGCCAAAAATTAGTTGAAACTAATCGATGTTTATAGACGAGCCACGTTGCAAGGCGGAAAACAAAATTTAAAATAAAAGCTTGATAGAAGTAAACTTATGGACTCCAAATTTGTCGTTCTTGGTCCACCTTAAGGTGCAACTACCCTTTGATTAAACACTCAGGGATGTGAAAGTGCACAATTGTTAGACTCAGAATTACTATAGGGCAATATTCTATTTGTCCTACTAATTCACATGTGAAAAATGAGAAGTTTTTTACTATTAGAGGTTTGGACACAATTGTCGTTCAACTTGTGAATGGGGGGCAAGGTAGAGAAGAAAAAAAAGTACATCCAATTTGTGGCAATTTGGCATCTTCTCAAACAAAGCCATCCCATGATAGATTTTGAACTTGATTAAAAGGGCTTTTCAAGTTTTTGAAGGCGGAGAATTCCTCCTGTAAACACTAGTTCAATTCCACTAGCTAGACCATGGTAGAAGTGATGCACAATGTTGTTTTATGGGCCACAAAAGTTGATGTGCAAAAGTCTCCTTTTATTTCTATGAGTTGTGATGTGGTCACAACCATTAACAACCAATCATGGTTGTTTGTTCATGTGTATGTGACAAAAGAATGGAAGAGGGTCTTAATTATGCTAAACTTGTGATGTGCGGTAGATAAAACAACTTCTAACAATCTGATTCCCTCATGTTGTGAAAAGTCTAATGGAATTTGGAGGTTTGAGTGAAACAAACCTTGTAAATAAACTTGTTTGTTTTGAAATTGATAAAGTTACCGTTTTCCAAGGGGGGAAGAATGGTGTCATAGCTTAAATTATGCAAAAACATGACCCATTTGTGAGTGGTGTGCATTGCATGGCACATCGCACAAACCTGGTTGTTCAGACATTGAGTGTTTTGAGCTTGATGTCAAAGATTAAAAATATGTTAGTGTCTATATGTATAATTGTTTTGTTCATAATTCAAAGCGCCACCTTGAGACTATTAAGTTGGTGGAAATCCTTGAATGCAAGGGTAATAAAATTTTGAAAAATATCAAAACTCGTTGGATTTAAACTATGTTATCACCCTCAAAGCGTGTTTTACAAAAGTACAAGCCATTAATTAAGAAGATGGCTAATGACTCTACAATTACTACGACTACAAAAGCCAATCATAAACTTTTGTGCAATGTCAAAACCTTGTTTGGTTTTTGTCTTACCTTTATTGGAAATAGTGCAAGATTTGTCCAAGTTTGTACAAGGATGCAAAACATTCATTTGCAATCTTGTGGCTACATTCAAGCTTTGTGAAGCAAACCTACAAGAAATGTATTATGAATTTGACATTAGGTTTTCCCCCAAGCATTTTAGCCTTTTCCTTGAGTTGTTTGAACACATCAATGACAAGTGTTTCACATGGTGGAAAGAACTTGCATCTCAAGTTGAATATGTTGCCTTTTTCATTGTCAAAAAATTATATATGTTCCATGTCACTAATCAAACACATATGTTGTTAGTTTTGTTTTAAAGAAGTTTGGTTTGAAACTATTCATTTCGTGAAAGAACAATGTTCTTTTGTTGTAGTGAGATTGATTGTTCAGTTGGAAAACGATTTCCAACATAATAGTTGTTAAATGTAACTAGGGTGATTTACCTTCAATATTGGTGGCTTGCTCTGGAAGTTGAGACCATTTTTCTAGGGCACATGGCCCTTCTCTAGCACATTGTGGGCACTCGAAAAGCTTGGGGACTTTTGGGATGTTTGTTGGGCCGTTGTTAAAACCTCAACTCCTTGATCAATAATCTTCATTTTTCAAGTTAATAATGCAAAATATTGTTAGGTTGCCATGTAGCCCCCACATGATTGCAACCCATCACCAAGATTGTGGGAAAAGCTTGGAACAAGTGGGATATTGAACCGAAGCATTTTTGAATGGTTTAGATTGGTGTGGCTTTGCATGGTATGGTGTTAGGAAGTATGGAGGATGAACGAACATTTTCCAACCTTGCCTTTGTGAAATCAAAGCTTTGGAAGCAGCTTACTTCACATTTGGATTTAGTTGTTCGCATGTATGCCCAAGAATTTTACTCCCTATAAACATTCCCATTCTACACTTTAATTTGTGCATAGAAGGAAGAGTAGTATTGTTATGGGATGACAAAGTAGGTCTTGTGTGGGTTTGCCATCTTTTTTGGGTCTACTTATATGGGTTTACAACTTTAAGGTTATGTTTTTGGTATTATACCAATTTTGTATGAAGCTTTAGAAAGAATTTTATGAACCTTGGATGGCAATTTTTTATTATTGGACTATGATTCATGTCATGTTGGATTCCATTGACTACATTTCATCAATGTTGATGACCTAATCTTGGTTGTCAATTGTCATAACTTTATTATCATTTTTATTATGACTAAAAGGTTTTTTTTTTTAAAATCATGTTATTTAATTAGGGTTTGGGTGCAGGTAGGGGTGTGAATTGCAATTTGGGCAAGATTAGGATTAAGTTAGGGTTCAAATCCCCCTCATGCTATTGGGTTGATGGGGTTTTAGGTTGCGATTCAAAATTTGTTCATGTTGTTAATGGAACCATACCAATGGAGGAAGATATGGTAAGCTTCATCTTTTTATCATTTGTTGTGCATACGGGATTTGACGAAAGCTTTTTGGATGATAATGTTATACAAAGGGACCTAAAATATTTTTTCTCCCTTGAGCTCCACAATGATGTGAGTGGTGTTGCGATGACATGTCTTGAGAGCAAGATGTGTTATTGTTTCTTATGTTTATTATCGTATCCAATGTTTTTTTTATAAAAACAATTCATAGATAATAATATGGTCTTTTCCTAACTTATTGTTATAGTTTGTCTACTCAAGGTTTTCAAGGCTTAGAGTTGCTTAATAATTTGAAATGGGGGTTTGCTAAGGTGCTATGAAGTATTACTAACAAATTTTGCTTTAAGCTAGTTTTGTAGGTTCTTGGAATTGAATGCAATTTTGGAACCAAGAGAGCCACCAATATGCAAACAAAACAAAAATTAGTCCAAACAAAGGAATGGTTAGAACAATTTGCAAAATTTATAGCAATATGTGACAATCTATAACTATTGGTCTGGAATGGATATGGGTTGTTGATCCATGTGGCAAGCCACATTGTTAACAAGGATGGGAGGAAAAGGTGGCAAGTTGAACAACAACTATTGCACATATCTAGCCCCAAATTTCATTTTTTCCACTCAACATGAGTAACATATCAAACCTTTTGTCTCCATTCTGTAATCTTCTTCAACAATTTTTTTTAATGTTGTTCACCATATGCTATTAGAAAATGTTTTGTTCTCTTGTAGATACATACAAATGGGACATATAACAACAAGTGGCAATGGGATTTATTATGGAATGTGGAACCATTTTCAAGACCTTTCTTAATTTTACTTGGTGTTTATACATCTTTTCAAATATTTCTATGCCATTTTTAAAGAGGGCAAATCATGTGCTTCATATGATAATGGAAATAAGTAAGATGAGTAAACAAGATGAAGTGGTTCCTAGCAATGTTTAATTGTTTTCCCAATTTTGTGGTTTCGAAACTTTGGTAGCATCTATTGCCCCCATTCCACACCTTACAAAATTTGGGAGCCACATGAATGTTGAGAATTCAAGCTCAACTAGTTAGGTTTCATTAATTACTAGAGTAGGAAAATAACTAGGTTAATTTCACAAGGTTGAATTACTTTCGTTACTTATTTTAGTTTGGTTATTTGTGGTTTGGTTTTTAGTTAAATACCTTGGTGTTGATGGTTTGGCTCCCTTTTCTTCATTACACAAGTTTGTGTATTTCATGTGACAAGAACCTTGGAGAGTTTGTGTTTTGTGTTGTGAGCATTATGTTGTAATTTCCTTTCAATAAAGATTTATGTTTGCATTTGAGTAGATCTCCTATTTGTTAACATGGCATCAGAGCTTAGGTTATTTGGTGAGAAAATCGAAAGAGATATAGAGCTAGAAAGTTTGTAGAACTAGAGCTTGAAAGTCTCTAGTAATATCATAAGAGTTTGTCAAATGCAAAAGAGAAACGAAGAAAAGAAAAAATGTGAAGAGAAAGAAAAGAAAAGAAAATAGGTGAGAGGAGATCAACATATCAAAGTTGTGGAAGTCAGATCTTAAAATCTAGATCTAGATCTACCGTGAAAATATCTTGGAGTGAAACTTGGAGAGGTTATAGAAGACTATAAGATGCTTCTATTCTCAAATTGTCAAAAGAAAAGGATGTGCCAGATCTGGTTTTTTGGTCATATCTCCTTTGTTTAAGTTTTTTTGGATTTGTAACTTTGGGATCTTATAAATCATATAGGAATATATGTGTGAGAGAAATTTCATGCCATTTGGATTTTTATTGAGAGAGATCCAAACATCTGAAGTTTTAGTCTCAGTTTTGAAGTGAGTTTTTTTTTAAAGTGATATCTCTTTGTGGTCATCATCAATAGAGCTGAAATTTTGAACAGATATAGAAGACATATATCTTATGTGTCTCCCAAAATCTCAAGAATTTTGGAATTGCTGAGAGCGAGTTGTAAGTCATTTTGTGTTCAGGTCCCAGTTTGAGGTGACTTCAAGGAAGTAGCAAGATCTCTCTCACTTTATGAAGTTAAATGAGCTGAAATTTTGAGAGAAGGTAGTAAACATAGTTGTTCATGTTTTACCAAAATTTTAGATCGATCCAAGGTCATATGTGAGCAGTGTAGCTTTGCAAAGTTGCTATGATAGAAGTTTGTTTTGAGAAGACATTAAAGCAAAGTTTTGAAGTGGAGCAAATACAACTTGGGAGAACTTGAAAGAAGGAGTTTGAAGATTGGGAAGCGCAAATACATTATCAAGACCTTTGTACGAAAGTGTGGTATGTAATCATGTACTTCATACCATACGAAATATTATACGAGATACGTACCTATACGTAAAACCTATGTATAGTATAAAATTTCGTATAATATTCAAGACATACATACATATGCAAGGTCCATCTTGTTCAGCCCTAACCTTAACCTTAATCCTAGAAACCTAAGGAAGGGAAACCCTAACCCTAATCCTAAAAACCCAAGGAAGAAATTAAAATCATTATGAAACCCCAAGAAGACATTGAGTGATGCCTTGAGAGATGGCGGACGGTCTTTCTTAAATTGCAATTGAGAAATTAGACAAGAACAATTTCCAAGTGTGGAAATTTAGGATCATGAATTTTTTGATGGGGAAAGGCTACTGGGAATTCATAACTAGTGATGAGAAAGAACCTCTTTTCCCAGAAAACCCCACACAACAACAAATTCAAGCCAATAAAACTTGGCATGAAAAAGCAAGGAAAATCTTGTATTGGCTTTTTTGTGAGTGTGTCCAATTCCATGATTGTGCATATTCAAGATGCAAAATCACCCAAGCAAGCTTGGGATACATTGGTGAAGATGTACAACACCAATACACAAGCCCGCAAAATGCAGCTCAAATAAGAGTTGCATAATCTACAGAAAAGTAAAATGAACATCAATGACTATTTTACAAAGGTGAAAAACCTTGCAGATGCTCTTGCATCTATAATAGCCCCTATACATGATGAAGATTTAGTGGTTGTGACCTTAAATGGACTTGGAAAAGACTATAGCCAGTTCCGTACTTCAATTGCAGTTCGAGAAACATTTCCCAACTTCCAAGACTTAATAACACTACTTATAAGTGAAGAGATGAGAATTGTTGGTACTTCATCCAATAGAGGATCACAAGAAAGTGCTTTCTATTCAAATATCAATAGAGGTAGAAGTAGAGGTGGTAAAACTTCATTTCGAGGTCGACTTAGAAGCTCGCATGGTGGACATCATCAACATGAAGGTCAAGCTCATGGAGGTGGACGAGGAAACTTTGGAGGAAGAGGAAGTCGAGGAAGTCATCGAGGTTGTGGTGGAAGTCATCGAGGTCAACAACTAAATAGCGATTCAAATTGTTACTACTGTGGGAAACCTGGGCACATGGCAAAGAACTATTATCAAAGGGAGCATGATGCACGAAATGGAAAGTTATAACAGGGGAATTATGCATCAACTAACAATCAAGGTGATGAGCAACTGTTTGTGATGCAACACATGGCAAATTCAATGATAGGAGGTGTATTAGACAATAATGTCTGGTATGTGGATTTTGGAACCTCAAACCACATGACTAGCCATGGAGAATGGTTTAGAGACACAAAGGATTTGAAGACACTAGGGTTTGTGGAAATTGGTGATGACACTACGCATCCCATCACACAAATTAGCAAGGTGCCATTGTCCATGCAAGATGGGCAAACAAAGTACCTGAAAGATGTATTCATGTTCCAACCATAACAAAAAAATTGGTCTCCGTAGGCCAGATGGTGGAACAAGGTTTACATGTGACATTCAACCCAAATGGATGTTTTGTGGAAGACATGAAGAACCAAGGCAAATTGATTGCAAAAGGGGAAAGGAATGGATGAATGTTCACCTTGGATGTGAACATGCTTGAGGTGAATTCCATGTTATTCACACATGGAAAAGGAGCTGGAGACATTGGAATTTGGCACAAGCGGGTTGGCCATGTTAATCTCCAACATCTTAAGCTCATGGAGAAACAAAAACTTGTTGGAGGTCTTCCCAAATTTGGAGCAGAAGAGGTGATGTCAGATGTTTGTGAAGCATGCCAATTGGGGAAGCAAGCTAGGCATCCATTCCCAACTCAAACAAATCATGTAAGTTCCAAACCTTTGGAAATGATCCACTCAGATGTGTGGACCACGAAGACAAAATCCATTGGAGGATGCAAGTACTATGTGAGTTTCATTGATGACCACACAAGGAAGGTGTGGGTCTACTTCATGAAACATAAAGGTGAAGTGTTTCAACATTTTTTGAATTTCAAAGCAATGGTGGAGAAGGAGAAGGGTGTGAGCATCAAATGCCTAAGGTCCGATGGAGGGGGAAAATATGTTTCAAATGAATTCAGTGATTACTTGAAGGAACATGAGATTCAAAGGAAATACTCATGTAGTTATTCCCCATAGCAAAATGGAATTGTTGAAAGGAAAAACAGGCACATTGCAGAAATAACATGTGCCATGTTGAATGAAAAGAATTTGCCAAATTACTTTTAGGCTGAAGCGGTAGCAATTGCAGTCTACATCATGAATCAAACACCCACAGCGGCAGTTCATGGCATGACACCTGAAGAAATATTCATAGGCAAAAAACCCGATGTTTCACACCTCAGAATGTTTGGTTGCATTGCATATGTGCATGTTCCTAATGAGAAGAGATCAAAACTAGACCCAAAAGCTAAGAAGTGTATCTTCATTGGATATTCCTCATAACAAAAGGGATATAGATGTTTCAATCCTTCCACTCAGAAGTTACAAGTGAGTAGAGATGTTGTGTTTGATGAAATGGCTAGTTGGTACTCACCACTGAAGGTAGTAGAAGATGAAGAAGATAGAAATGGTGATGTTTCATCAAATGTGGAACAAGAATCACAATTAATTAGTGGACCACAAGAGTTTTCAATTAGTGGGTCAAGTAGCACTCCATGGAAAGGAAGATTAAGATCTTCAAACATTGTACATGGTAGTTCTCAAACATCATCTAGAAATTCTCATGTAGATGGTGAATCAAGTGAGTCAGAGAAGAGTGAAGGTGAAGAATCAATAATCACCTCAATTACTACTCCTAGAGCTCAGATGGTCAAGAAAGCTTTGAAAACACTTGACAACAACAGTGGAGTGGAGTACGAAGATCCACATGAGTCAAGTACCCTGTACAAATACTCACATATGATGGCTTTGTAGCTCATCATTACCCATACATGGTGAGAGTTATACAAGAGGTTGAACCCATTTGTTTTGAATAAGCGGTTGGAAACCCTAAGTGGGATAATGCCATGGATGAAGAGATGGCGGCTTTGGATGCGAATGTTACTTGGGAATTTGGTAGCTTTACCAAAAGACAAGAAAACAATTGGGTGCAAATGGGTGTACAAAGTCAAACACAATGCAGATGGATCTGTGAGCATATACAAAACAAGATTGGTTGTCAAAGGTTATGCCCAAACGTATGGCATAGACTATGAGGAGACCTATAGTCCAATTGCCAAAATGACAACTGTAAGACAATCATTGCTATGGCAACAACAAAAGGATGGTCTTTACATCAAATGGATGTAAAAAATGTTTTCCTTCATGGAGATTTACAAGAAGAAGTGTACATGGAACAACCCACTAGGTTATGTGGACCAAACATATCCTAATTTGGTTTGTAGGTTGAAAAAACCTATGTATGGCTTGAAGCAAGCACCTAGAGCTTAGTTAGACAAGATAAGTCAATATCTTGTCACAAGTGGATTTCAAACATCCAATGCAGATTTTTCACTATATGTGAAAAAGACAGATCATGGGATTGTAGTCATAGTCATCTATGTTGATGACTTGATTATCACAAGAGATAATGATGCAAACATCTCTTATTTGAAGAAATTTTCGAAGCAAAAGTTTGAGATGAAGGATTTGGGAGAGTTGTGTTATTTCCTCGGCATTGAGGTAATCAAGTCCCCTAAAAGGATATGGTTACTACAAAGGCAATGTGCCTTGAACAAATTGTCCAAATATGGGATGACGAGTTGTAAACCCATTTCAATTCCATTGGAGCAAAATGTGAAGTTAAGTGCAAATGAAGGAGACCTTGTGGAGGATACCACTATGTATAGACGCATAATGGGGAGTTTGATTTACATGACCATCACAAGGCCATATTTGAGTTATGCAGTTGGAGCAGTGAATCAATTCATGCAAACACCACAAAAATTACATTTGGATGCAATGAGGCGTATACTGAGGTACATAAAACATACCTTGTAGTGTGGAATTTTTTATGAAGCCAAAAACCAGTTATAAGTACATGGATACACAGATGCTGATTGGGCTAGCAATGTTTCAGATAGAAGATCAACCAGTGGTTTCATGTTTTCTTTTAGAAGTGGTGCTATTAGTTGGAGCAGTAAGAAACAACCAACAATTGCATTAACAAGCACGGAAGCAAAATATAGAGGTGCAACAATTGTTGTATGTGAAGTAGTTTGGTTACAAAAACTACTCTCAGATTTGGGACAGTCAGTGCATGCTCCTGTTGTCGTCTATTATGATAACATTAGTAGCATACTACTTGCTAACAACCCGGTCTATCATGCTAAGACAAAGCACATCGAGGTGCACTACCACTTTATTAGAGAAAAAGTTCTAGCAAAAGAAATTGACCTTATTCATGTCAGTACCGAAAATCAAGTTGCTGACATTTTCACAAAGGCTTTAGGTACAGACAAACTAAGGAAGTTTAGAAAAATGCTTGGTGTACTAGAAGTGGATTTGAACTTGAGGGGGAGTGTTGAGAATTCAAGCTCAACTAGTTAGGTTTCATTAATTACTAGAGTAGGAAAATAACTAAGTTAATTTCACAAGGTTGAATTACTTTCGTTACTTATTTTAGTTTGGTTATTTGTGGTTTGGTTTTTTAGTTAAATACCTTGGTGTTGATGGTTTGGCTCTTTTTCCTTCATTACACAAGTTTGTGTATTTCATGTGACAAGAACCTTGGAAAGTTCTTGATGTTGTGTTTTGTGTTGTGAGCATTATGTTGTAGTTTCCTTTCAATAAAGATTTATGTTTGCACTTGAGTAGATCTCCTACTTGTTAACAATGAATTCAAAGACCTAATAAAAATTTGTAGCCACATGAACATACAACAAGCTTTAGGTCCTCACAACAAGTTTATGAACATATGCTACTTAAGATAGCCAAATATGTAGAAAAAAATATTTTTATGTAGCCAATTGGATTCACCTACCTTAAAAAAAAAACTACCTAGGCATACCACCACACACACATAGTAGCCATTCCCCTTACCCAGAGAAAATGGTAAAAAAAAAAACCCCTACTACTATCACTAATATATATAATAATGATTTATAAAAATATATTATGATAACATCCAATCACTTACCATATACATCAACAAATTGTTGATTGTTAATACATCATTAATCAAATTATACATCATTGGATAAAGTCCTAACCACATTTGATGATTTCATTACTAATGTGCAAGTTCATTTAATGGCCACCTCAAGATGATCCAAGCTACCTAATGTGTATTTGTTCATATCAATGTTGGGTAATTTTTCACAAACAAGACTAGTTCTCATGTTAGTTATCAAATTAATTTTTTCATTAAGAATTAATAATTATAATTTTGGTGAAAGCTAACTCCTCAAAAACCACCTAGGGTATCATTTGGCCTCAACTATGATACCTAGGGTAATTATCATCTAGACCACTAGGCTTGTTTCTCAACTTACTAGAAGTTTAAAATCTAGGAAGTTGAGATAATAGATATAAACCTTTGTGAAATGGTATTTGAACCCAAGATGGAATGAGATATTTTAATATCTTAATTTTCTTGCTAATTTTGTGATAGTCTTCCTACATTTTGGTATAGTTTTATGTTGTTTGTTAATATTTTTGTTTCAATCTTCTTACATTTTAATGTGATTTTACTAGATTTGGAAAAAAATTATGTTCTTAATTATGCTTATTTTGTTTATTAATTTATATATATAGTTTTTTTCAATGAAAATTTAAACAAAACATCAAAAACTTTGCAAAAGAAAATGAAGCTCTAAAATTAATTTCAAGTATAAGAATGATGTTCAACAATTTCAAAACACCTTTTTTTTTCATAGTATGTATCATATATTGAATCCCTATAAAAACATTGAAATGAAATCATAACAAAAAATGCATTTGGATGTTAATGCAAAACTTAAATTAGTCCATATATCCATTTTGAAAGTCCATTACTATACGATTGGTGTGTGTTTCTTGAATTCTGCCCCTTAATAAATGTTTTTATTCAAGTTGGCAATCTTAATCCATAAATTTTTGTCAAAATTGATGATTTTACAATGCATTTATGGCATTTGAATAATGCATACTCTATAGAAAGCACTAAAAGGAAAGTGATCTTTTGCTACTTGATTTATGACTAGGTTGTTAATCATGAAAGACATTTATGACTACATGACTATGTAGTCGAATAGGACATGTCATTTAGGACACCTAGTCGCTAGTGTGGTTTAGTTGCAAGACAAGTTGCAACTATGACTTTTGCGATTATGAAGTCATGGAGGTCATCAATGCTTGATGAAATCCATAAATTATGGCCATTGCATATAATTCATTAAATATGAAATAAATATGTTCTTCACCCATGCCATGTAGACACATGGTATAAAGGTTAAAAACCTAGCTTATATGTTAGGAATGTATGCCCTAACCTACCTAGGAATGTAGGTTAATTTAGCTAGCAAGTTAAACTAATTAAACTAGTTCATTAAGTTGCAAGTGTGAGGATTTGAACCCCTCACCTTCACATTGAGGGAAAAAGTCCTTAATTGCCATTTAACCATTGCACCACATGACAAAAATTGTCACCATATTGTTATAAACATTTATCTCTAACCTATTTATAAGTTAGGTACTTAAGTACTTATGTAACAACTTATAACCTACCTAGTAACCTAGTAGGTACGTACTTTGGTAGGTAATAGGTAAGCAATACCTAAAGGTAGTAATAAGTGGATAATAATAGGTATGTATGTACTACCTACCTAGTAAGTAGGTAGGTAGGTAGGTACCTAGTAATAAGTATGTAGGAGATAATTAAATAGGTATGTACTACTTATATCTAGGAGGTAGTTAGGTAGGTATGTATGTACTACATAGTAGGTAGGTAGATAATAGGTAGTACTAGTCCATAGGTACTAACTATTTTATAGGTAACTAGTAAATAGTTAATAGGTAGCTAACACGTAGTTAAACTATTAACATCAGTAAGTAATTAATGTATGTGGCTAGTCATGTAGTTGTAATGTAGTCTCAAAATAGTCCTAATCTACTCATGTACATAATGCAATTGTAATGTAGTCACAAATTTGAATAAAACTATATGACTAAGGACATATGACTACATGATTAAATTATGACATTAGTTGTAAATGTGCAAGTCATGAAAGACACATTTTGGCATTGTGAAGTCCAGAAGGTCACAAAAAGTGAACCACCAACATCTACCCTTTTAGTTGTTTATGGTTTCTTCAACATTTGGAGTGGCGCAATGGTGAGCTACCAACATATTTTTGCTTTTGAAGGTGTGCATGAATTTGGATTCTTTTTAATTGTAATTAATAATTATGAAATATATTTACAAGTTTTTGAATGTCGATGCATCATAAGTTCAAATGTTGCAAATTACAACTATATGAAGTTCTAAAGTGCAACTTGCATCGCGTTCATTGTCCAAGTTTTTCATTGATTTCAATGTTCATTATTTTTTTTATGTACATGTCTTAGTTTTCTTTCTAAGTTTGATCCCACCTATTTACAAATTGTAATTGTTGTGAATGTTCTACGTGTCATTTGAAACATGTCTTTTAAATGTTGCGCAAATTTTGTGTTGTGCAACTTGAGTCTTGTGCGAAGCATAAGTGCATTATGCCGAAACTTGAACATTTGTGTTTGTCATGCATTGTTTTAAGGTTTCATTTCTTGACTACAACACCTTTTTAGGTTTTGATGAACTTGAAGTTTTGTCCTTTTTTGAAGTTTTTTGCAACCATTGATCATTCTTGTAATAATGCAAACCTCAATTATCAAAATGCCATAGAACCTAATTTGTTACCCAATGTGATTTCAAATCTTACTACATTTAATTTTGTGGGTAGTGCATTTTGAAAGGTTTGTGAGGAAATTGTTTCATACTCTTTTGGAGATCCTATAAAACTCACAATTAATGAACCAAAGAAGAAAAAACTCAAAAAATTAAAGTGGGAAATTTATAAAGTTTATGAAGATAGATGGTCTACAAGGTTTATTTGTTTTAAACCTATTTGTGCTAGGATGGGAAGATGACATGGTGAGGTGTATGGTTTGTTCCAAGATTAAAAGGAAAGATAAATTGTTAGTTCCAAAGTTTGGTTGTCTCATTAAACACTTATGTTTAAAGAAATGTTATGTTGCTAGACTTGAAATGGTTGTTGGTGGATATAATGTGAACCCTAACAAACAACATGTGAAGAATGAAAAGTTGCATCGTTCCATAAGGTGTCGCAACCCTAGCTTTGGGCTTGCAACCAAGGCAAGGGGTTGCAATGTTGCGGGCCAAGAGGAAGGAAGCCCGGGAGTCAAAGCAAAGGCATGGCAAGGTTGCAAGCTAAAAGGAAGGAAGCCCATGAGCAAAGGCAAAGGCATTGGAAGGGTGCGGGCCAAGAGGAAGCCCGGGAGTCATCACATACTCTCGAAAGTCTAAGGAAGTGTGAGGGAGTGTGAGGGAGTGAGCACTCACACTCCCAAGGCAACTTCCATTTTGGGAGAAGGAGTCCCGGTGGACTCCTGAAATTTCAGAGGGCGAGTTGAAGGGTCAAATCTCAATGAATTGTTGCGCTCTTTATACCGTTGGAAATCTTTTAGAACGTAGATGTCTAAAATGGGCTCGCATTGCTCATTTGGACATCTAAAACGCAAGTTATGGCCAAAAGAAGGGCCAGGAGTCAAACTACCAGTTTGACTCCCGACCACTAAAAGTCGGGAATCGACCTCTTCCCAACATTCGATTTGAGAGTGCGACATGGCGTTGAAAAGCTCTCGACGAGGGCTATAACTTTGCTTGAGACTGCGTTGCGATCGAACTCTGCAGTCGGAAGATATGGGCGTCCAAAGTCCCGGGACTCCAACCCGGGACAGTTTCGGGACTCCCGGGAAAAATAACCATTTGGATGTAGTCTCCGCCGTGAGCTGCAAAATATACTATAAGGGGGAAGGTGGTGGCTTCCCCCAAGTCCGGGTCGTGGTGAGTCTTGTGTGTCCGTGTTGCCCGTGGTTCGTCCTAACACCAAAAGTGCTCCAACTATGCACTAACCACTTTGTGTGGGTTGTGTGCAGGCCCGTGTGAGTGAGTAAAGCTTGTCAAATCTTCTTAGTCCCATCTCGGAGCTCCAACACGCCCCTCTACCCCTCCAAGTGTTGAGAGCTAGGGAGCGTGCCCTGACTCCTCTTTCTTCCGTTGTCTTTCACTTGGACTCACATTTGGGTCCTTTGAGGAGGTGGGAGTGCGTCATAAGGCATGACACAATTGTTGATTTAAGGCACATCTTTGTGAAATTTGGTTGTGAAGTTTATACACCATCACTTGCAAATATTACTACCATACATTGTCTATTAGCTAGATTACTTGTGGAAGTCTTGAATTTTTTTCTATTTGCAAAAATCTACTTTACTAAGGAAAAGGTCAAATTTTTAACATGCCCACTAAGCAAAAATAACACACATTCTTCGTTTCATTCCATTTTTCTCCCCCTATCCCCATGCTTTTGTGTATGTTTCATAGACAATGGAAGATTGGGAGCCATTCCTTTTTCTAATTGTCCTTTTTTCTTGATTTATTAGAACTTTTATTGTGTGATACAACCTTGCAAAAATTTATTAATATAAACACATTTCAGATTTGGAAAATGTACAAAAGAATAAGAAAAGGGAAAGGGGAGAATTTACAAGATGTCTAGGTAGTTCAAACTAGATGTCAAAATATCTTTGTGCTAAAAAAAGATCGCTTGTAATAGGTCAATGTCAAAAACCAATTGCTTGTAATAGGTTAGCTGTGATGATGTGTGTTTGAAGGGGTGGAAGTTAAGACACAATTGGACCTATGGCTACCACCCTACTTAAGATGAAGGATGCTTGCATCTTTTATAAAATGATTGAAATTTTTGGACAAAAAAAAGTAATCAAGACAAAAAGATGAAGGCCTTCTGGCCCCTTCAAGCTCCAAATGGCATTGGCATAAATGTGTAAAAACACATTGACCCTATTTGTGTGGACATCCAAATACTTCAATTGCTAAAAGGAGGAATTGATCAATGGGGTGTTGGTTGTGATAACTCTTTTCTTTGGCTTGAATTGTCTCGGAGGCATCAAATCCTTTAGTTGCACAAGACCAAGGAAGTAAATCCATTTGCATTGGGTCAACAATGATAATGTTGGTTAGGTGCGAATGCCATTTTTGGTGAGCACAATGTTAATTCATCAACGAAAGGAGTTGAACATGGTTGAAGGAAGCACATGTAATTATTCTTATCATATGTGAAAGTTAACATTTCATGCAATGCTGGCCTAGGTGTCATGAACTAAATCATGGGTTATTATGTATTCATTACCATGAATGCATCGTAAGAGGTGGATACCCATAGGGTTGATGGGATGCATCCACACACATTGATGGATACTTGTAATTGAAGGATGGGGTAATTTAAATCATGTCTAAAGTGCTGTGGAAAGAAATGGGGAAGATAATCAAAAGGTTAAGAAAGTTGGCCGAGTGGTAAGTTAAACATTTGCCCTTGGGCAAGAACATGGTAAAATTTGAGCATGATGGGCTTTAGATTTCTTGTCAAAGAGCATGTTGGAAAGGGTATGATGGTGTAAACATTCTGAGATGGAATCTTGAAATCAAACCATTTGTTATTTGATGAGTTGTTCAAATGGAAGAAGACATGTGCAAGTTGAGGGCAATAGATTCCATGCCACCCTGAAATGTTGTTATCAACTCATGCTAAGGTTTCAAGAAGGAAGGACGTTGATCAACCACAAATGTAGCAACTATGATTGAAATTATGAAGGCCCAATTCCCTAAATAGGTTGTTGGGGTGATGGTGGCTATTGGTATGAGCCCGATGCCACCAAAAGTTATTGGGAGATAGGCTTGTTTACAAGTTAGAGGTCTTTCAGGGCTATCAAAGGATTTTGGACCCAAGAGGTGCCCAAACATTTGAAGGAGGAAAACATCAGAATAAATAAAGGATTTTATGAAGGTGAAGGAGGGAGGTGTGTACCATAAGAAATAAGATGACCATTGTACAAAACAATGAATAAGAATTCCAGAAGCTACCTAAACATCACCCATTCTAAGAAGAAGATCCACATGTTGAACATCTTTTAATAAAACATCTTTGATGAAGGATGATGTGAATGATGAGGTGCCCAATGAAACACCAAAGATTCTAATTCCTTTCAATGGGTTGGTAAACTAAGATGGGGTGTTGAATCAGGTGGTAGGCCAAAAGGTGACCATGTTACACAGTTCTGAGGTTGGATAGAAAGACTTATTGCATATAAAGTTCAAACTGGGAATGCTCATAAACAGATGAAAGGACCTATGATGTGTGTTATTTATAATGGATGGAAATACACAAGAAAGGAAACAACTAACTATAGAATGTAAAGCCTTAAAGTGGGTTAATGCGAATAGTGCCCCTCCTAAGGGATCACCTTGACGAATTCCCATGGTATATGGGATGACCGTGACATCACCTTCATGATTATGATGACTATAAAATAGGGGAGATTCAAAAGGGTAGAATGCATGAACAAAGGGGATGAATTATATGATGTCTCCACCTGTTGGACAAAATTATTGAAATATGACCCTTTTTGACATTGAAATAAAAACGTTTGCCATGTCTAATTAAAAAAAACCCAGTTGGGATGAAGGTCTAAAGTGCATTTGATGTCGTGCACTACTATTTCACAATTGCCTCACTAGTAGGAAAACCCTTTTTTTTAACTTGTTTTAGGCAACTAAAAGTGTATTTTGCGATTATTGATCTCTAGATAGCGATTACAAGGGTCAAAACCCATTGAATTGAAAAGTTCTTTAAATCATTGGAAAGTTCTTGTAATTTAGATGTCTAAAATGGGCTCACGTGACCCATTTGGACATTTAAAACACAAGTTATGGCCAAAAGAAAGGCCTGGAGTCAAATTGACAATTTGATTCCTGACCACTAAAAGTCAAGAATCGCCCCAATTTCCTTGTGTGCAAGTGGCATGCAACATATTATTAAAAAGATCTCAACAAGAGCTACAATTTTGTTTTATAATTCATCTCAATCGGAGGTGTGCACACAAAATTGTGGGCCCCCAAAGTCACGGGAGTCATAATTTGGGAGTCCCGAGATAAAATGACATTTGGGTGCTAGTCCCGTGGCTAAACACAAAGTATACTATAAAGGGGAAGGCGGTGGCTTCCCCTAAGTTGGGGCCATGGTGAGTTTTGTGAATCCGTGGTTGCCCGTGGTTTGTCTATGCACCAAAGTGTTCCAACTATGCATTAACCAATTTGTTGTTTAGTTTGTGAAGGTTCCTGTGAATAAGTGAATTGCTTGTCAATTTTCCTAGTCCCATTTCGGAGTTCTAGCACGCTCCTCTACCCCCAAAGTGCTGCAAGTCAGGGAGTGCGCCCCAACTTTTTCTCCTTCTGTTGTCTTCATTTTTGGATTCGAAGTTGTGTCCATCAAAGAACCTGGGGGTGCATCAAATGGTGCCAAAACACAAGTTGTTCAAGAACATTCCCCTATGCGTTCAAAACCTAAATTGCGAAGAAGACATTTATGAACTAAAGGATCATGTTAGGGAGGAAACACTGAACTTGAAGTTACTGCCAAAGCTTGGGCTCGTGAAAAAAAAATTTCTTGCAAGTTTTCCTAGTTGCTTATTTGAAAGTGCTTCAGTTGAATCCACATTTTCCTATGCTTTATTGCCCCACCATAAGGGGGCAAAGTGAGAAATTGGGGTAACAATAGGAAGAAAAACCAAAATGTTACATCATAAGAATCATGTGCTCACTTATCCAATGGGAAATGAAATGCGACTTGTACATCACATCGTAAAGTGATAGGGATATGATTATATAATAAAAAATGAAAAAAACCCTAAATAAAAGGAGTTGAGAAAATCCGATAACAAAACCCAAATCTAGGTTGATGCATTCATTTAGATGTGTGACTTGTTTTCTTTTGGTGTAAGATTATGCTAATCCTTTTTTAACCTTTTCACAAGCAAAAACTTCATTCAGTAAAGTTCAATTGCATAAATATGTCTTTAAATAAATTTAAAAAACCAAAAATATAAAATTTGCATAATGATTTAAGTGCTTTGTTGTGCATGGTTATTACATAGAGTAATCACATATCGACAACTCTTCCCATTCAATAACACATAATCTTCCATATTCAAACATATGTCACCATAATATCACATTGCTCAAAATCCTCAATCAAACTTAAATATTGAATTTTTTAAAACACTTCATAAAATTTGTCACCAACAATATATGAACATACACACATCATGAGAGCCACATCCAGAGAGAAATATTCTCTATGTAACCGATTAAATGGCCGCCCCCGTCCCCCAAAGCCACCGTGGCATACAGGCCCCCACAATTTGTATCCAACCAACCTACCTCACAATTTTGAAAGAAAACACTGGTAGGGGGGACGACCAAATAACACGAGAAAAGCCAAGGAACGAAGCGAGCGTACGTCGACGCTCGTTTGAATAGACGTTACTCCGTGTGAACGTGTGAACCCTGGCCGTCGTTTCAAGTTTGCACCAAAACAATTTCCGTTCTTTTATACTGAACATACCATAGGCTAATTTTTTTGTAAATTTCTTTTGTGCCGTTTGCATTGCGCAGCTTTTCGTTTGCATTTTATGTTGCAGTTGTGGAAGTGTCTTTTTTGGTCTTCGGAAGTGGGCTTTTTGCTCTGCGATCTGTTTTGAAGAAGTGCGAAGATGCTGTGGACCAGAAAAGGTGGGATTGTTTTGTCGAGTTTTCCCTTTGTTTGAAGACAGTTTGTTTCGGGAAGATGTGCGTGAGCCTATGCTTGGAAGCTCGAGGGAGGTTAAGAAGTTTTGCCTGTAGTCTGGTTGGAAATTATGGGGAAGGCCGTGCATAATGGCTGAAGCTCTCACCTCCTAATGGCGACAGTTTGGAGTGCGGCCCATCGTGTGGAGCTCCGACGCGCTATTCGTCATCTCCGAGATCGAGGTCTCTACGCTGCTGCTAAATGGTATGGTGCTGTACATTTTCAAACAAGTGAGCTTCACCCTAATGCTCCCTCGCTTGTGTTTTCTTCTCATAACTTTTACAGCAATGGATACTTCCTTACTCCCAATTTCTGGCAGCGTTCATAGTCCCTTCTTTAGGTTATGTTCGTTTCTGAAGTGCCCAGTCACTTTTTCTCCTCTCTCTATGCGCCTCTTTCTGTTTTGAGTACTGAGTTTAACTGAAGTTTCAATCTGGTCCACTATTCTCAACCTGAAGCAAGGTCTTCGGTACTGGAGAGCTCATGAATCCACAAATATTTGCTGCTTTGAACAGGGCTGCTGAGCAGTTAGTTGGCCTTCCAGAAGAAACAAGCAGGAATGCAGGCCCACCCCCAGCTCCTTATTCTGATTCTGAAAAAACAAAACTAAAGAGACCTTCAAGGCGGAAAGACAGCACTACACAAGTAGGTCCTGGATATGCAGGTTCAGGAAATTTGCGAGAGGAAGATGAAGAAGAAGATGATGATGTTTTACTACTTGCAAAAGCTTTTTTTGACATGCGAGAGTACAGGCGAGCAGCACATGCATTGCGAGGATCAACTGGCAAGAAGGCATTTTTCCTCCGCTGCTATGCCACATATTTGGTAAGCTTTCCTGTTTGCAAGCTAACCATCTCAATTTCTGTATGAAAATCTAGAGGGTTGAGTCTAGTTTCTATGACTCATTTAGCTCCTCTGAAGATGTCAGAGCTAGCATTCAGAAGGTTTAGGGTTTATGATAATTGAACTGTAATAAACGGTGGAAGGTGCTGTTGTTCTGGCATGTGTCTTTGATAGGTCAAAGAGTTTGACAATACACTGGAATGAATCTTTGGATGGAATGTGCAGCCCTCATGCATTTGATTTTAAAGATAGGCTATGACAGAATCTGTCAAAGTTCACCCATCCTAAACAAAATTTCTGAGGCTACTATAAACAGTAGTTACAATCTCCCATGTTCAAGAGATGCAGGTTGACTGGATCTTCTGTCAAAATATGAAGCTTCATCTGGTGCAGATGGGATATAATCAAGTGGCTCCTGTGTAAATGAATGGTGAATGATGAGTGGTTATGGCCCCATTGGTATTGAGGCTATATAGCTCAACAACTGGCTGTACATGAATTATCCCTGAGTGTCAGTGTCTATACTAACAAATAAAAGAGTTATTTGGTGTCTAGGCAGGGGAAAAGAGAAAGGAGGAGGAGATAATTGAGTTGGCAGGTCCACTGGGAAGAAGTGATGCAGTGAACCCAGAGCTTGTTGGATTGGAACAAGAACTCTTTGCTCTGTACTCAAAGGGAGCATTGGATGCCTTTGGAAGCTATATGTATGGTGTAGTACTGCATGAAAGAGAGCGAAAGGCTGATGCTTGCACCGTGCTATGTGCATCAGTAAATGCTTATCCTTGGAACTGGAGTGCCTGGCTTGAACTCCAGGTCAGATTTCCAAATCAAGCTAGATGACAAGGCATGTTAATTCAAATACATTCCAGAGTCTTTCAATTAAAGTTTGGGAGAGTGCTTCTTGTGATTTCATGACCAAGAACAAAGTGCTGAAACCTGAATCCTGCTATAGGCTTTGTGTACAGATCCTGACATTTTGCCCACTCTAAATTTGAATGATCACTGGATGCGCGACTTCTTTTTGGCTAGTGTTGACCTTGACCTACAAAGAAACTCTGATGGGTTGGCACGATATCGAGCTCTCTACGCCTTATTTCCTCGTAGTGACCACATATTGGCTCAGACAGCAACTGCCCACTATAATCTACGCGACTTCGATGAGGCAGAAGGTCTTTTTGAGGAGCTTCTTCGAAGTGATCCGTATCGTATAGAAGGTTTTTAGACCTGACTCCTTTTCCTACAATTTGCAAGGCATTGTCAACCCAGTCAGAGTGTTGAGTCTCAGCATGTGATGAACACAGAAAGCATGTCTTGCTGGACATGCTTTCTCATGAAAGCAAATGCAAGCTTTTGTTGTCATGTTCATTTCATGGTGTTTTTTACTGTAGATATGAACTCTTTGGAGTTCTTACTTTTTGCAACTGCCAGGTATGGACATATACTCGAATATTCTATATGTGAAGGAGTGTTTTGCAGCACTCAGCCATCTAGCTCACAAATCTGTCCTTACAGACAAATACCGGCCTGAGACCTGTTGCATCATTGGAAACTACTACAGCTTAAAAGCACAGCATGAGAAGGCAGTGCTATACTTTAAACGTGCATTGCGACTTAATCGGAAGTACTTGTCAGCATGGACACTGATGGGACATGAGTACGTGGAAATGAAGAACACACCAGCTGCAATTGATGCATATCGGCGGGCTGTTGATATCAATCCTCGGGACTATCGTGCATGGTATGGGCTGGGGCAAACTTATGAAATTTTAGCAATGCCTTACTATGCCCTCTACTACTACAGACGGGCGACACAATTGAGACCTCATGATGCTCGAATGTGGTGTGCAATGGGACAATGCTATGAAACTGAGCAACTAAATATGCATGATGCTGCAATTCGATGTTACAGACGTGCGTTGAGTAACAGTGATAGAGAGGGTATTGCTCTTCACAAACTTGCAAAGCTCCATGAGAGCCTAGGGCAGGCTGACCAGGCTGCTTTTTATTATAGAAAGAACTTGGAGAGGATGGAGGCAGATCAAAATGAGGGACAGGATTTTTTGGATGCACTTCTTTTTCTTGGCAACTATTGCAAGAATAAGGGTTCCCTAGAGGAGGCTGAGAAGTTCTGTGACCGACTGCTTGATTATGGTGACCCAGTAAGCCTCCTAACTCTTATGTCTCAATGTTGTGCAGATGTCTGTTCATTATGGGTTTCTCGGAGTTAATGCTTCCAAAACCTGGTTGAGAACCTTTTTATCATAGAACTCTACATACTGTTCCAGAAAAAAGAATGTCTCTCATGGGAAAGAAGACCCTAGAAATGATATATCATGAACAAGCTGGTGAGTGGGTCTTCTAAATCAGTTTTAAACCATATGGTAGTTCCCTGATTGCCAATGAGGCTTTAGAACTGCCTTCAAACTCTCCAATTGTAGAGCATGTTAAGTCATCAGTTTCCTCTGTTCATCAAATTGTAAGAATTCAAGGAGGAGAAGACATTCTCTTGGAGCAGTGGCTTGCTGATTTATGAGTTGTGATTCTGTGTTTGCTAGTCAAAGATTCATTTTGTAGAAAGTAATGAGAAGCCATTTAAAAATCCATTAAAATAAAAAGGATGCTGCAACCTTTTGTTTTCTGTGGCAGAAAAGCCAATATTTTCTGTTTTAAAGCCCCATATATGTTGGAGAGTCAATTGGCCATTCAGATTTAGACTCTTTGTATCAACAACTGTTAAAGTGAAGAACCTGGCCTTCATTTAAGACATTAAAATGGAAATTCCTGTTTGGCTTCTACCTCAACAAGACCTTTCTGCCTTGTGAAAGTACCTCCAAAAGGTTGTTTCTGTATAACATGAAAGTAGTTCATAGAGAAGCTATGTATTGTGACAGACCATCTTGAAACTATTTCTGTGTGTTTCTGTAGGCTAAGGAGGATGCTAAGGCGTTGCTTCGCGAGATTCGCAGTGTACAGCAGCATACAGCAAATCTTCCATCTATGGACCTTGAGCAGTATACCCCATGATTCTTTGTTCATGATTGTGAGCAGTCAACATCTGAGTACTAGAGTCTGTAGTCAGGCTTGAGTTTCCACTGTTTACCCCTGTCCATTTGTTGTCCCCAGTCCAGCGGAGGAGAACTCCACTGTTTTGTTGAATTTAAAAGTAGCTCAATTTTCCCAATATGAAGGTTAATAATGAAATACCCTCAGTTTTACCTGTCACATCCTCCTGAAAATCATGCCACTCTTTCCTGTCCTTTCTGGTTAGGTCTACAGTCACAAGGCTATATTGGCAAAGAGCCTTACAAGAGCACTTTAATATCTATCCCTCCTCTCCCAACTAAGTTGCAGCCTCAAGCTTCAGGTTATTCCGAGTCTTGCCATGTCTTTAGATAGTACTCTCATGCTTCCTGGTATTAAATTTGAAGTAATGGATGCTTTTGACTCGTTCATCTTCTCAGAGAGTAGTTGCCTTTGTACTTGCATTGAAGATTGTGATGTCACATTATCAACACAGAATATGAGGTGATATTACCTGATAACGTACTTATGTAGTTAGAAATATTCATCATCATCATGTACAAGCTTTTTACCCAATGCAAGCAGATGCCCATCACTCCCTTTAACATGCAACTGTACAATTGCTAACAGTAAGTGAAATATCCCCCTGGTTTACTCATCTTATAGTGATCACTGCTTTAAGATATGTTGGACAGTTTTCTCAGGGTTTTGCTAAACTAAATTTAGAGTGAGCCCAGCATTGGCATGAATTTCAGATCATTGGTTCCAATACAAGTCTAGGTGGAAGTCACCATTACCCACAAGAAACCCAGAAACATCTGTCCCACTTTCTGGTTGCTTTTGTCATGAAGTCCTTGCAGCACTCTTGGAATGGAATTACACTTGAGCACAATAAGTGCAAAGCTGCAATGGCCACTAAATAGTTGCTTCCAAGCAAAACAGGATTGATTTGGTTAGTTCTACTGTTTATAGTGCTTGCTGCAAAAAGTGGGCAAATGGTAAGGCAAATTAGATATTCTAAAATTATTGCTTTCACAACCTGCTGATCTTGTTACTCCACATCATTGCCATTGATAGTTGGGGATGTTGTGACATTTGTGATGGAGGGGATGGCTGGGATGATGAGTTTTTTCCCTAGTCTGTTGAATATAGAACGCAAGTGACCTATTTCGTCATCTTTTGATTCTAGTATAATAATTGGAAATCATTTATATGAATTAGGTGTTGGGTTCATTGGTGGTCATCACTAGAACAATATTGGACATCAACCACTTGACATTTTTGTTGAATAGAATGGAATGGAACAATGTCTTTGTGTTCTTTCATGTCTCAACTTCATATAAGAATGAATTAGTGTCTCACATTTCAAGGACATTTGAAGAATTTGTCTTATCCTTGTCTAAGTGAAAATAAAGAAGATTTATTACATGTTATACATTGCATTATTATTATTACCCTTTGTCAAAAAAATATTTATTTCAACATGACATGTCATTGACATGTGTTGTCTAATTAAGCTTCAAGTGCATATTTTGACATACAATAGATGTCAATGCAAAAGGTGAGAATGGAAAGATGCTTTTGTGTTTAGCATTTGCAAACGACCATGATGGAGTCATCTTGATATTATGCATGATACTCAATTTCCTATATACTGTTTTTTTTGTTTCATAAATCATAGATGTATGAATTTGTATGATTTCTTGTAATTATGTAAATAGTATGTGAGAATTATATGCACAAAGGACAAAAGGGAGCAAATGGGAAAGCATGTTTTGAGTTTGGTAATGATCCAATGAAAATTATGTGTTGACCACAACACAAGAATGAAATTCAACCATAGAATTAATATTAAAATTGTGTAAAATTGTGTTTTCTTCAAATAAATTGTGATTTTTGATGGAGCATTTTTTGTCATGAGTTTTTAAATTTTTTGGACATGCACACATTTTCTTCTCTTTTATTGTGGTTTGCACTATTTTAGAGTGTTACATTACACATGATGCTCATCTCATTATGTAGAAAAAACTATTGAACAATTTAGTGAACCAAAAAAGGAAGGATATTTTTCTCAATGTTTTTTTTGGGGTTAAAATTTTATTTTGATGATTTGATTATGATTTATGCATCACATCATTATAATATAACACAAGACATATGATAACAAACCATTTATACCTTTACAAACATGTTTTTATACAACATGGGTATTTTTTTATTATAAGAAAAACATAAACATAAACACTTAAAAACTTACATATTTGTCAAATTACTTAAGCAAGATGAAGATAAATAAAACAACTTGAAGACACAATTTAATTAAAACAAAATTGATCAATGATTGAAGAAGTATCCTTGTAAATAATATTATTTTTGAAATCCACATTTGATATTTTGTTATATCGTAAAATTGAACTTCAACAAAATTGAATAAAGATTTATGGGGGTTTAATAAAACATTATACATGCAAAATGCCATTGGATCATTATTACAAGATTGCATATATAATATGAATAAACAAACTAAAATAGCTTTGTCCAATGACAAAGTTAATGGTTACGAACTAACTATCTATTGGGATAATGACATGTTCCCTATGCCAAAACGTGGCATATATTACACATATTATCATGTTTATGGTAATATAGGTGACATATTACTACGTGATTATAGTAAAATCGAATTCCTGGATTATGCCACTAGTAATAATTTTGGTCACAATAATTTTTGCCATTAATGATGTGACTTTTAATATTACAATGAGAAAATATAATTAAATAGTAGGTATTTGTTGACTTATGAAAAATAACCACATGCTTAAGCATAATAAAACCATGTTGACAACCTAGCTACCTATTCATTAACATAATTTATGACCCTTGCCTAGGCTAAAACCCTAATTAGCAACCTAGGCTAGTTTACAAAACTAGGCTCCCTAAACTAGGTAACCTAAAGATCTAAGCTAAAAGCTTAAGTAGGTAAATAGGTAAGTAAGCAAGGTAGGTAGGTAGGCCAAAGTAGGTAGGTAATATAAATCCTATTTATTTATTTGGTCACAAGCCTTTTTAATTGGCTCATCACAAGTGGTAAAATTCCACTTTGAATATATTTGATGCATGTATTGTGTGTAGATTGATATTCTTGCTTCTAGTTATATGGTTTACAAAGTTGAACTTGTTGACAAAGGGTATAGGACAAATTTAATGAAAGGAAAACATTACAACATTATCCAACATCATCTTTTGTTTCATACAAAAATAGTCAACTAAATAACTATTGTTATCTTTTTCATATTTTGTTCAAATGAAAAAACAATAAATTTCAGTTTTGAATATTTTTCCAAGATATACATATGTATACATTTTTTAAAAACAAAATATTAAATGATTTGACTGAAAGTGCAATTGAATCTTCAATACCATACTCCCTAATTAGATTTGGCATCAAATTGCCCAATAATCAATAAAATTTTAAATCTTAATTTCGGCATTTGTTTTTTTTACTTCTGAAAATTTCAGCATGTAATGGTTATAAAAAATAATAACATAGTCTCTTCAAGGTTATGAAATAATTTAATGTGTTTAAACTACTTCAATCTTTAAGTCCCAACACCTTAAGGTCTATGGTTCAAACCTAATAGTTGAAATTTTGTTGTTTCTTAATTTTACTAGAATCTCGGCACAAAGAATAAATAGTTTTTCAGAAATTCAGAAAATGTATTATAATTTATGCCAAAATCATTAAGGTATTATGGTATTTCATACCTTTGAACAACAATGATGTCTTGAAGATTTTATATTTTTTTCTAATAGAATTTGTAAATAACCATATTTAAAATCAACATGGATTTTTTTTGGAATTTGAAAAAAAATAAAAAATTAAATTTCAGATCTCCACACCTTTTAAACATATAATGAATCAATAAATGTTATATAAATGTTATGTTATATTTATTTTAATTTAATTTAAAAATAAAACATGTACTTGATTGAACATATAATATTATGTACAACATTTTTAAATGTTATATAAAGTACTAAAACTATGTAAGTTTCACAATTATTTAGTTATACACATAAAAAATTTGGCATAATTTTATTAAAATTTATTATGAATAATAAATTTTCATTTTATTTTAAAGGTTATTTTTAGTTCATTAAATGTGATTTAATATAAATTATTAAAAAATTCCAAGTTGTATGAACAAATATTTTGAGAAATTAATAAATAAATAAACTTGGATCAAACTTTATATTCTTGACTACTAATTATATGGAGACTTGCAAAATAATGCGTTACCTAGATTTTTGTACAAGGTAATTCAAATTAATAGGTTACAAAATTTGACAAGTGATAGGTCAACATGTTAGGTGATAGGTAGTTAAACAATTGGTAGACAATAGAGCTCAGGTAGTTGATAGAACAAATAATCTGCAAAATAAATAGAAGAATAGGTAGTTAGGTTTTTAATAATTTTGGACTTCTAATATATATATTAGTTAGTTAGTTATATATATATATAATATTTTTAAATTTCAAACTTGCAATGGAAAATAAAGCATTTTTATTTCAATATTGTTTTTGAAATTTTGCAACTTGTGTACATTTGTGTACACTTGAGAATATAAAGAATTCAAGAATCTTGATGGGAAAATATATAAAAACCTATTAATAGTTGGGGACCATGCAATGGATCAAAATTCAATTTATTTCCATTCAAAATTTTTGGTTATAATCATCAAGTAGTAGAACATAATTGAAAGCACTATCATTTACAAATTTTGGTTTGTATTATGTTGATAATTATTTTTGTGTAAATTCCAAGATAATATTGTTATTTTTGTTCTATGTTGAAAAAATAATAGGGAATAGGTTTTAGTGCAGAGTTTTTGAAGGAAATCAAACATCTTATTTATAAAAAAAATTAACAACAATTTTTGAATGTTAGGCAGAGTTGATCTAATTTTTACATTTTAAATTATTTTTTTAGAACCTATTGATTTCAAGAAATGTCAAAGTGGTTATAAAAAGTCTTAGAAAATAATTAGATTAAATTATACATCAACATGTATTAGAACTTGCACAAATGTAAGACGAGTAATAAATGCAACCTATGGGAAATGAATTAGTGAATCCACCAAACATGGATGCAACGCAATGGGTAGAAACTAATGTAAAATTGTGAGATCTAGCAACCTAATTACCATCAAGGAAAATGTTGCCAAGTAGACATGAAATAAAAAGAAAAATGGAAAGACATGAAAGTGAAACTTGTCTTTTATTTGCTTACCATCCTACAATGCCTACTATCTTACACCTACTATCATCTATAGATTTGAAATAAGACCCATAATCACTTGCAAACCTCCTATAGCTTCTACCTATTGTTTATAACACCTACAAACCTTTTGTAATGTTGTCTATTGTCTGTAGTCCCATGTACAACTTCTAATTATGTTGCCTATTGTTTACAACAATGTTACTTTCTCTATGGACCTCAAATTTCAAGTCTACCTCCTTGCTATTGCTTTCCAATGGCAGCTACCATCTTTAGGCATAATGTAGTTCTTACTGTAGAAACTACCATAAAGAGTAGATTGTATTTTTAATCCTATAAAAAAATGCAAATCTAACATATGAGCACAACAATATTCTATATAGTCTTAGTATGAATTTTGATCCTATTAAGGGTAGAATTATGTTTTCCTTATTAGATAGGCTCAATAGAGGTAGTATTAACATGTGACAAGGTGGACAAAGATGCAACAAGACAATGCAAGCTAAGTGAATTAGAACTTATGAAGATTGATGCAAATTGAAATTTTTGGTGGGAATTTGAGGAGGATTTCTAAGAAGTTTTATAAATATTAAAATAGGACAAGAATTATGATTCAGAGAAGAGGAAATAGTTTTGAGAAATGGAGAAGCTCATGTTAAAATTAAAGAACAATTTTGATGAAGAAGACACAAGGATACTATAATATGATTTGTTTCATTTTATTTTTTTTACCCAATATGATATGGTCTATTTTTGAAATCATTGCAAAGGCCATAATTGTGCCAATATGTATTCTATAATGCATTTTTGGTTGAGTTTTATTTCTGATTTTTGTAGTTGTTATTAAATAGACTTTATATGTTTGAAAATAATATGTTAAATTATAGAATTGTAGAATGAAACAATGTTAGAATGTTAGTATTTACCATTTGGCAACCACCCCCATAACTAAATTTGGGGTTGAAAATTCAAATTTCTATGGGTTGTTTTTTGTGAAAAGCACAGAAAGGTTTTTGTGAAAGATTTTGTTATTTTATTTAGTTTTATAAATTCATAATTAGTTAAAAAAATTTAAGGATTTTGACCTAATAAAAATAGTTGATGTAAGGATTTAAATGTGGCAAATGTTTTTTTCCAAAGAAGATCGGTAGAATGGTGACAAAAATGAATCACATGGTGATTTGAAGTCTACATAGACAAATAGATCAAATTGCAATTCAACAAAATGAAAATGAAAATGTAGTAGAAAAAAGAACTAATGTTATCAAATGATGTAGCACAATTTCACATTCCAAAAATATATGCTATACCATGTCAAGAATACCCAGGATAGAGGAGTAGTTTACAAGGTACAAGATGTTGATTATAATAATTATGGAACCTCAAAAAAAAAATATTGGTAGAATGATGAGGTGACCTAGTATCCAAAATGAGGTTGTTAATGAAAGTAATACCTTTAGACATTGAACCATAAGGATGGGGAGACAATGCAAACATGGTTACCCCTACAAATTTGCAATGAAGGGTACTAGAAAGAATATAAATGAGTTTTCATCCCAAAGACATGGTAATTTGTACAAATTTGAGGAGATACTACATGTCCATGAAGAAGTACAAAAAGGGTTAAAGATAAGATACACAAACAAAGGTTTTGTTTAGTAATATGTTTCACCTCAGTACCATCAACCCCATGAAGAGTGGGATGAAGACATGGACAATGATGAAGTTGAACAAACAATACCACACTATGCCGAAATTGCATTTTAGATAGAGGATTTAGAGGAGCAAGCTTTTGTAACTAAAGCATTTTACTAATCAAGGTTGGAAAAAAAATATGAGCACAACAAATCTCCACCATTAACAATAATCCATACTCGAATGGAGACAATAACCAATGCTAATGTCTTGTAAACTGATGAGTCCAGGGTCAAACAAAGTCAATACAATGTAGTTCTACTTGGAAAATGGGTATAGAGTAGATCTAACCAAGGTGTAGATCAAGAACCTGGACCTACACGTGATTGTTGTAGTTTTTGCAAACAAGAGGGCCATGTTCTCATAAACTATCCTTTCATTGAGAAAAATGTCCGGGATGTAATGATCAATCATTTCCAAACTAAAATGCAAATTAAATGAAACCTGGAGGAAGAACATAATTCAATGATCATGTAGCAAAACTTTGTGATTTACTAGTACAACCACAAAACTACAAAGAAGCATATCACCTTATAGAAAGGTGTGTTCATTACAAAGGACTCCTTCCAATGTTAAGGTACCTCAAACCCTCAAACAACCCAATCTTACTTCAAAGAGAATTAAGATGATTATAACCCATCTTACTCTAAATGATGTAAGAAATATAGGCTTAAAAGGTATTAGATTTGTGCCTAGAATAAACAACAGAGGAATGTCACACACTATAATTGAACATTATGTAGTGTATCATTTCATGATGGAATGGTTGGTATAATTACACAATTTCTTATAGTAGTTAATAATTGCATGCATGGTCTAACCATAACAACATAGATGTGGGTACACACAAAGTAGCCAACGGGATTACTTTACAAAAGGATTATGAATCATTTTTAGTCATTTTTCACTTTTTCAT
The DNA here is from genome assembly GCA_963920785.1 of Sphagnum contortum. Taxonomy (NCBI): domain Eukaryota; kingdom Viridiplantae; phylum Streptophyta; class Sphagnopsida; order Sphagnales; family Sphagnaceae; genus Sphagnum; species Sphagnum contortum. The sequence continues at coordinate 21,975,587 of OY987276.1, read as the reverse complement.
ATGAAAGAATTTTTGCATGAAATCTTTTGCAACTTGTTATTAAAAATACATATAGTTGCCCCAATAGATCACATGTTTTTTATTAATCGTTGTTGGATAAATATGAAAATTTCAATGTATGTAAATTTTGCCAAATTTTGCGTTTCGTCTTGAAATTTTATCATGATTTGGAATCATACCAAAATATGTTAACTACTTTAGGTTTTTGTTTCTTGTATCATAAACTACAATTTGGTTTTGTAGGGAATCCACATTACACCCATTTACATGTGGTCCAAGACTCTTGAAATTTTTTTAAATTGAAAAAAACTTTAATTTCTAAAAATTTCAAATTCGATATCTTTTAAATTATGAGTGTTTTTTGAACATGGGTAGTAGGTTATTATCATTTAAATTTTTTAACCATCAAAATTATGTTATTACAATAGTCCTTTAATTAGTTAGTCCTTTATAAAATTAACCACAATCTAACACATCACCCATTCAAGTTCAAATGCCTTTTACTAAAACCAAAATCCAAAATTTAATTTAATGAAATTTGAATTTGAATTCCTCAACATCCATATTAGTCATTTAGCACAACTTGGAATGATTAACATAACTTTAAAATGTCAAGAAAAAACATATGTAAAAAAGCTCACAATTTTCACCATTATTCGACATGGTTTTTGGCTCCTAAGTGTATACTTGCACCCAGCTGCATACCAAAATAGGTCTATGCGTGTTAATGAAGCAAAACATTCAATATCTATAAGGAACCAATGAATTTCTATAATATTAGTTCATAATTATTCATTGCACAATTGGCATATATTAAACCTATTGTGACCACATGGAAATTAATCACATGGTCTTAAAATAGTAATAACTAGTTTTGGATTAAGGAGATTTGTAGTATTTGAACTTGATGTAGAGGTACTTGTGTGTTTAATTACAAAAATACCATCACATAATATAGTTACTATTAAATCAATACCATCAGATCCAAGAGCCGACCCTTCAAAACCCCTAGGAAATAATGTAGTAACATTTGTGCAACGTGTAGTACCCTATTTTAGTTTTTTCAATAGACCTCTTAAACTATCCTAAATATAACAAAAACTCTGATCTAGATGTTCATGTAGGAATATTCAAAGCCATTATCAAAGTTAATGATGAACAAACAAATGAAGAGATAACCAATTTTTTCAACTTTACGTTAAAAAAACAATGCATCAAATTGGTGCAATAACTATATGTGAGATCATCCAAACTATAGATTCACAAATTTATAATAAGCTTTTTGTAGACAATACGAGATTGTGTAGCATGATGAACATGTGTATATGCAATTAAAGAATCTGAAGTAAAAATCAATAGAACAAGTAGAGGTGTACTATAAAAGACTATTAAAACTTGCCAATAGTTTGCAAACCCCTACTATTGACAATTTTCTGACAATATTGTTCCATTTTGGATTACAATTTTACTTGCACATTGCTACAACAAGAATGAAGTGAGAAATTCTATGACATCATAAGGAATCTGCGTTGATGTGTGAAGAAGATATTTTTATACCAAAAGCACAAAAATCATTATCTATACCACAAACTTCAAGAACAAGGATTTTAGCTATCGAAAACTAGATATTTGTTAAACTAAATATGTATTGTACAAATTATCATTGTATAAACCATAATGTGGAAACATGTAGAAACAAAAAAAGGAACCCATAGGTTAGCAAACATCAAAAGACCATTTTAAATTATCCTTTTCATATTTGTGGGATAATGGGACACAAATTAATGAATTGTTTGCGGTTTAATGAAATGCAAACCATGTGCAAGGACAAAGGAGGTAAAATTACAGAAACCAAGCCTATAGCTAAAGTAAAAATTGCTAGTGCTTTAGTTAATATGGTTGATGTTCATGTGACCACTCAAAGTAAGGCTAGTGAAGAATATGTGTTCAAAGATTAAGAATAAAAATTTAAAAAACTATAGTTGATTAGGAAGTAGAAGAGAAGCTAAAGAAGTCTATGGTGGAAACCATACAACAAATGTAAGTAGCTAGTCCACCACTTGACATACCTACCATTATAGTAGGAGAATGCACTATTAGTTGGGCTAGGATGTTAAGTTCAATAGAACTTATAGGACCAACAATACCACAAGAAACATTTTCTACAAGTCTCCAAGCAAACTCATTTGTATTGAAAAGAATTTTTAGGATCATATTAGTAAACAAATGTTGGAAACTGATTATATTATCATGGGCACAAAAACAACCAAGTCTACATGATTTCTAAACCAAGACAAGAACAAAGGCATGTTTTATTACAAATCCAGATTGCGAAAGAATAAAAACAAGAACAAAAACATGACATGTGCAAGACAAGAATCTAACATTATTTTATTGACAAACGAAAGAAGAATAGAACAAGTCTGTGACAAGAAAACATACATTAGGAAAAAGCTTCAAATATATGACTAAGTTTATGACTATAATTTCAATCATAAAAGACAAAAATAATTAAGAACCTTAAAGTCAAATTGGACAAGTCGTTGAGGACAATAGTTGTTTAAGACATGATGTGGCAAAATGATGTGGCACATATCATCTATTAATCATAAAGGACATATGTGAAGTCATTAAGATAGTTTAGTCGTTGAGTATTTATTATTTATTATTATATTCTAATTATATGTATTTTTAAAATAATATGTATTTGCTATATTTATAATAATATTTTTTAACATTCATATATATTTTTTATTGCATTACTTTTTATCCTATCAATTATTGACGAGTGTCATTATTTAAGTTAAGCTAAAAACCTAGTTTAAATAACTAGGTAGGCCACCTAGGTAACCTATGTAAGTAAATAATCTTTAGTCAACACTTCAACATTGACCATAACTCATGTCACTTTTAAGGTTTGATCTTTGAATCTCAAGGATGGAGTCCAATTCACTTACTATCAAACCACCCCACTTATTGTGAACATAATTTAGTGTGCACTCAATTTACACCATATTTCGTTTAAATATTATGCAAAACTTCAAATAATTCATATATTATTTATTATTTTTCCAAATGAGAATATTGAAAATTTATTCTTAACTTTTTAATAACGTATATATATAATAAATTATTTGATTTCAAAAAAAATTTGAATATCGCTATTGAATAACATTTCATTGACCATTCTTTGAAAAACCAATTAAAGTTCACATGATTTATAAATGGAATTTTCTTTGTGGTTAATATAATAAGAAAAATTTCATAAATTACATTTCAATAGATTTTAATTCTACTAATATTTTTGAATTGAAACATATATGATATATAATTTATCCATATGAAATATTTATAATTGGATTGTTTGTATATATATGAAATTATAAATTTGTGCATTTTTATGCACATAATTTAATATAAATGAATAAAAATATAATTTTAAAATTACATATGTAAAATAAATATATTTATTTTATACATATGTTATTGAACTTTTTTCAATTTTATACTAAAAAATTAATGTACAAATAGTCCAATATTTTATATTTCTATCATAATAATTAATTTGCTTACTTATAAATCTAAAAAATGCATCATATATCAAGTTTATTCTATAAAATTTTAACTATTTTTTTTAATATTACCTATATGTACATTATTAAAATATTAGTCCAAATATTAAATATTAATTATAAAATATTATGCAATGTGTTATAATTTCATTTTATGAATTATTATCAATGTTTTAATCATATTGTAGTCATTTAAGTGCCATGTCATTATTTTGAAATCTTTTTACAATCTGCATGAAACATGTGGACATGTAACATCATTTGGTGAAACCAACATAAAACTTGAATCCAAAATCATGAAGGTCACTTTTTAGTCATGGGAAAAAACACATGGGCATAATAATGCAATTGTTTTGTTTGCAGGACCCATAAAAGCCAAAAATAAAATATAATTCGACCAAAAATATTTACACATCATTAAAACAACTAGCATCATTCTTTTAGTCATCAAATTGTCATATGTATGTTGTGAACACTAATTGGAAACAACTAAGACTTCCACATCAACTTATTTCCTGTTCATATAACTAATAATTACAAAAATGGATGAAAGATGGTAAAACAAATCACTAGTAGAAATTAGCCAAAATGTAACCACTCCATTTAGGACTACATGCGACTTGCAGTTGTTTGTGACTAGATTCGGAAATATTTGCAACTATAAGATTAAATTTCAACTATTTTGGTCATTTTCACAATTACGATGCAATTATTAAAATTTTCATCCTATTGATTGGATCGATTTTACATTTATTTTCATCCATTAATAGGTGGATATGTCCCATTAGTCGTAATAATCACCAAATTAGTTGCATCCTAAAGGTATTCTACAATGACATAGGGGTGTATTTTAATGTATGTACTAAAATTATATATATAATATGCAATACATATGTATATTGTTCATATAATGAATCTCAAAATAAATATTTGAACTTTGAATTTTTTATTGGAATCTGAAAAATTTTATTTCAATTTTTTAAAACATTATTTGAATTTCAAATTTTTGATTTGAATATGATATTTTCAATTTAAATTCAAAAAGGCTTATTTGATCTAAAAATTGATATTTGAATTCTAAATTATTATTCTTGAGTTTAAAAATTAGTATTTCAATTCAAAAAACATTATTAAGTTTAATAATCGACATTTTAATTTTAAATATTTTTATTTGAGCTTAAAATTTCATGTTTGAATTATGAAGTTTTAAATTTTAATTTTAAGAAATTATTTGACTTGAAAGTTGAAATTTGAATTCCAAATTATTACTTTACATTCTTGAAATTAATATTTCAATTCAGAGAATTATTAATTGAGTCTTTAAATGGAAAATTTAATTTTGAATATTATTATATGAATCTGAAAATTGACATCTCAATTCTGTAATTTGTTATTTAACTTCAAAAAACTTATTTGATCTAAAAATTGATATTTGAATTTTGAATTACTATTTTGGAATCTTAAATTTATATTTTAATCCAAAAATTATTGACTCAGTTTGAAGGGTTTATTCTACTAGTGCTATCCATAATAAATTATTTAAAAAAATATATAAATTATTATGTTTATTAAATCTAAGTTACATTTTATATTAGAGGATATTAATTAATGTAATTAATGTGACAGTACTTTAAATTCATTGCAATTACTTCATATAAGAATTAATTATGTGTGCATAATTATTTTCTAATTCAACAAATTTATTCACATTCTGTAATTTATAACTTCAAACCTGAATTGCAAATGTGGAAAAATTATAGTGTAGTTAAAATAATTATTTTACTGATATTAATTTCACGAATTATATAATAATAATAATAATTATTATTATTATTATTATGTGATTAATCATTTATGATAAATATTTTATAATAATTTTATAGTAATTATGAAAATTAATGTTATGTTTAACAAATTATTTTATTTATAATTAAAAATTACCAAGAGAAAATAATTACTTGACCTATAATTATTTTTACCAAAATAAATGTAATTATAAAACAAGTAATGTAATTAGTTGAATGATAAATTTTTTAAAAATCATGTAAGAATTTACTTTCTTGCTAATTTATTACTTATAATTTTAATATAAATGTTTTAATAGTTATTTTTAAAATTATAGTCATTAAATTAATTTACATTAATTATATTGTATATAATTCGATCAGATTCTTAAAAATAATTAAAATTTTTAAATTTTTTATTTTTATTTAATTATTTATGAATTATGTCTTAATAACTTGTGAATAAATAGATAGCTAGTTTGTGAAATATTAAGAAGTTATTTCTTATTTAAGTAATTAATAATGAATACTGAATGTTTGTAATGTATAATTTATAATTTAAATGTATGTAGATTTAATCCTTATTAATGAAATGATTATCTAATTATCTAGTACTTGATTTGTTTAAAAATCTAAAAATTAAGAAAGTAAAGCATGAAGAATGTTTTGGAATTACAACTTAGTTTGTGAGCAAGTTATAACTTTAAAAGTTATCCCGTATTATTTGTTGTTCATTCCCATTTTGAACAATATATAAACAAGCGGGTGTTGTCATCCAATTTCAAATTAAAAAATTTGTGCACATGGGATGAGTTAATCAAAAGGCTCAACCCAGAACAAAAAAAACAAATTATGCACATTTTTAAATTACTTAACTTCCCAACCTACTTAACTACTTAGGTAGGTAAGTACTTAGTTTGACCTACCCACCTAGGGCGACTTATGTACCTACCTATATGAGTAGGTATTTAACTTAGGAAAATAGAACCTACTTACCTATTTTTTGACCTAAGTAAGTAGGTTGGTATGTAGCCTAATTTTGTAAGCACTTATTTATGTACCTACCTAGGTACCTACTAACCTTTTTAATGTCACATGGCACATTTACATTGGGTCACGTGTCATAATAAAAGATCATCCAAATATTTAAATTGATTGTCATAAATTATTTGAAAATAATAATAATAATAATAATAATATAAATAAGACATTTGGCAACACATCATTTGCCTTCAATTGTGACCAAAATAGTTGCATCTTAGTCGCATGTGATAATACGTATACAACAGAGTGAAAGGATGAAATGTATTTGTTGACTTTTTCTTTCATACAATATTTTTTGTCATTTGTGACCAATTTATCACATGCAACTTGTCTTAAGGGTTTTAGTTGCAAAATGTTTATTGTGACTAGTTGAAAATACATGTTTTTCTTCTAGTGAATACACATGTCCAATAGGAATTCATCCCATGTAGGACACCTAGTCATTATTTGACTAGTTGCATAGGACACAATTTCTTCTAGTGATACCCAAAACTAATATTGAACAAACTGAAGGTAATGGGGAATTCTAATTCTATATATACCCATTGGGCACCTAACTCAAGGAAGTTTCTCAAAAAACTTTCAACTTACTTGTGGCCCATGTCCACCTATGTGTGAATTATGAGTGAATTAAAAGTTAACTAGAAATGAATTAGAAATGAATTTAAATTTAATTGGAAGTTAATTAAAACTAAATTAAAACTAAATTGGGTACAAGTTCATTACAAGTCATGGATGGACATTCATATGAATGAATTCCATAACATTGACATTTATGACATATATAATGAACCTTGGGTAGTTACTCAAAATAACACTAGATTAAAAAATATATCTATGGCAAAATTTGAAATTGGATAAACCATAGACTTACATTAAGCCTATGACCAACAAAATAACCTAGCCTATCGTTCCTAAGATTAACGTAATAGTAGTCATTATAAATAATCATACGGCCATTATTCAAGTACAAGTAGGAAAAAACATTATTGATGATGTACTTTTGGATGGAGGGTCAAAATTAAATATAATCATAGAACAATTGAGGGTTAAGTTAGGACTACTTAAACCTAATCCTGCACCTTATAATTTGCAAATCGCAAATCAAACAACAACAAAACTAATAGGATTGATCAAAAACCTAAAGATGTATGTGCATGGTATACCATACATATCCACCTTTATAGTCTTACAAAACATTGTTATTCCATGTTGTTTAGTAGACCATGGGTCAAGGATGCCAAAGTGGCACATGATTAAGGTCTGAATAACATTATTACGATACAAGGGAACGGTATCATTATAACTATAACAATGATTAAACATTTGGGTATCAACTTGAAAAGACCATAAGTATTATATTATGCTTTGATTATTTGAATGTCATCACAAATGAGGAAGAAGACTTGATGTTTGTAAATGAACTTGAGTTATTTTCTACTAATACAATTAGTTTACCTTTAAAGGCTATGAGTGTAGTTGCACTAAACATAGGTTAAATTGAGAGAATAACAAAAATATTAAATTCTGTTACATGCCTACCCCAAACCACTAAGGTAGTGTAAAAATAGTCATCACTAAAGAACTTAAAGTAAATATTGAAAACAAGGTGTATCTTGAAACTTATTATCACCATAGACTCAATCAAGTATAGATTAATGAAACATTAACAAATGTCAAAGTACAAGAATTATAGATTGTAGGTTCAACATTAACCAAAGACCAACAACTATTGAAGATTGACCTTGGAATAGTGGACAATCCATAGACAATTAGGGTAATGCCCAATTGGTTGAGGAAAACATGAGTTCTTTGAAAAATTTGTTATTGGAGTACAAGGATGTCATTCCATGGATTTATAAAGACCTAAAAGGCACACCTCTAGAATTCGCACAACATCATATGGAGGACACATCAATTCCACCAACACATTGAACTAGGTACAAAATGAATCCCAATTATGTTGTAGTTGTTAAACATGACATAGACAAATTGTTAGCACCCAAATTTATACACCCTATAGAGGAAGCTACTTGGTTATCACCAATAATGGTAGTTCCCAAGAAGAATGCAAAATTTAAAATATGTGTAGACTACAAAATTTTTAATTCAGACCCAAAGAAAGATCCATACCCATTACCTTTTATAGATGAGGTTCTGAACACAACTCTAGGGCATGATGCTTATTCCTTCTTAGATGGATACTTTGGATCATAGTAGTGACATACTCTCAAATTTTTCAAACATACGCGTATTTTACATTTTTTTGGGCTTTTTAAAAAATACTTGAAAATACTTGATACAAAGGCCAATTTTCAAGGCTTTGTATTTTTATAATGTTTTTAAAAAAATACTTGAAAATACTTCTTTTTGAGCACCTTCGAAAAATACTCGTATTTCATATGTCACTACTATGCTTTGGATATACCATAATACAAATACAAAATAACTTTTGTAACAAATTGGGGAGCTTTTACTTGGGTAGTGATGCCTTTCGAAGTGAAAAATGGACCTCCTATTTACCAAAAGGTAATTTAAGTAAGACCTTCAAAGATTATTTAGATAAATTCATGAAGATTTTTCTAAATGATTTCAATAGTTATAGTGACATGGATTTTCATTTAGATAAACTCAAATTGTGCTTGTAGAAGTGTAGAGAATTTGGGATTAGTCTGAACCCAGATAAATGTGTTTTTACGATATTTTCAAAGATGATACCAGGGTTTATAGTATCAACAGATGGTAAACTACCAAATCCTAAAAAAGTCCAAGCCATAGTTCAAATGCTTACAACCACAAATCCACAATAGATTCACGTATTCAACGGAATGGTTCAGTTCTATAGATGCTTCATTAAAAAATTTACATTCATAATGGTCCTAATTACTAAACTTATGAATAAAACAAAACAATTTATGTGGACTTAAAATGCTAGACAACTTGGGAGTTTGATAAAGTAAAAATATATAGAAACATTTATTCTTATATTTCCAAATTGGGATATAATGTTTCATGTTCATGAAGATGCATCATTATTAACCATAGGTGTTATGCTAGCATAGAATATGACAAAGAAACATGATCAGCCTATTGTTTATGCTTTTAGATTAAATGAACAGAGTAGAGAGAAACTACAATACCACAAAGTGTGAGGCTTTAGTAATGGTATTCACACACTTCATAAGTTCAGACATTAACTACTTGGTAATAAGTTTGTGTTTTTATGTTGATCATATGGTTTTGGTCTATTTATTGAACAAATTACAAGTTTTAGGTTGTATTGTTAGATGACTACTTTTGTTTCTAGATTATGAATTCACAATAGTGTACAAGCCAGGACATACACATGTAATGGTAGACACATTATATAGGCTAAAAAATATTTGCCCACGTCTTGTCCAAATCTTGTTTTTTTGGCTAAATTCAATTGGGCAATGAAACTTGTCGAAAGGTTTGAGTGTTGTTATTTGTGGATCTATTAAGACCTTCTATGCTATTTGTAAGGGGTTGAAAATTTGAACCCTTTCCATTTGAGATGTCGAAGCAAATTTTCCATCCATTGAAGGATTCGACATTTCAATGGCCACGTTCTTTGTTCAACCATATGGGATATGGGTTGGTATTTCCATGTCATTTAGTGGTGGAGGGACAAGCCCAACACATTGGGGAAATAAGGCTTTCATTCGTGGATGTGCCTTTAAACACATTACAATTCCGACTTGCTCATTGCCATCATATCAATAGCCCAAATGGAAGAACATTATATCCTTGCGATATGAAATAACATTATTGCAAAACTTACATTCCACCTTCCTTGACTTGTCCTTTGGTATCAAATACCATGGATTCCACGCATTCTGTTTTCCCTCCATCAATAAACATTATACACAAGAACAATAGGCTTGATTAATATAATTAGGTATTCAATAATAAGATTGGACTTCACCTTCAAGGTTACAATTGAAATTCACCAACAATTGCAAATACAATATGACGATCTAAAATTCAAACACACATAAAGGTTTCACCCCTCCTTTCTAAAGTATATGACAATGGTTGGGGTTAAACAAAACAAGGCCCACACACCCCAAAGGAGAAAATGAATATTGACATGCAAGGTTTACATTTTATTACAAGGCAAAACCAAATTTTGTTGCCAAATCAATGGTGGAAATCAATCCACTATTAATCAGACAACCGACATCCAAAGATATGCGGCAATTGAAAAAACTTTAGTCGCCACACGATTGGCGATGGAATGCTTTTAGTCACCATTTGTGTGGTGACGGAAAACTTTTGGTCATCACATGCTTGGCAATCGAAAGCACTTCGTTGCCAATCATGTGGTGACTAGATTTTTTTCAATTGCCACATAATTGGTGATTGAAAATTTTCAATTGTTGTGGGGTTGACAATAAAAAGATTTTGATCATCGTAGGCTTGACAATTGAAAATTTTCAGTTACCACAAGGTTTACAACAACCAAAACAAGTACATTTTCAATTGCCCATAAGCGTACCTGGGGTACCCTAAGAGTGCTTTTGACTTAGGTTGACCCTAGGTTGACTTCAATTGACCCTATATTGACATGACATAGGGGTGCATCTACGTTAAGATGTGTTCACCACATCATGATGAATGCACAAACATAGTGACAACCCTGCCTAAAAGGACTAATTTGAATTTGTTTTTGCTTGTAAAATTTGAAATGAACCTGAGCTCAAACACATTGTAACGACTAGAATCTTACCTTGTTTTTTTGTATTCTTGACAAATTTTGGCTCCATCTCCCCATGAAGAGCAATAAGGGCTTTCACATTGTAATCCTTCCAACTTTTTTTATTTTCTTCATCTCCATTTGCTTCACCTTCTTCAACCTTCACCACTTTGTTTTTTGGATGTAACCTTTTTTTGAGATTTTCTTTTTTTGGCTTCAAATGGTGTCACAACTTGAACATTCTTCTCTTGGATGTCTTGAAATTGTGAACTTTTTCACTGATTGATTTTCTCTTGTGCACAAATTTTTCTAATCTCTTCGAACCCACCCTGTTTGAAAAAATGTTATTTGAGGTTAAGATGGGCAAATTAACTCTTGTAGCTATAGGCATTTGAAGAGACAAATTAAAAGGCTGAAATGAATGAGGACCCACATTTGACACACCATTTTTCATGAAACACTCCAACATCTTCCATATCCCAAGTAGAAAACTCAGAAACTTCTTTCATCATTCACAAACAAACACAAAAGTTCAACAAGAAGAAAGTAAAAAGGAAAAAAGATGAAATATAAAAGAAGGAGAAAATATAGGGTTTGATCTAAGGTTTAGTTTGATCCTACGATGTGAATTTCATCAAAATAATAATATTTTACTAGTGGGTACCCGCGACCTTCGGTCACTGTGAGGCGCCCCTGCATTGTTTTACTAAATTCGCCATATTTTTTATTTTTAAAAATGCTATAGCCTAAGTAGGACCGTCATCATTTAATGCTAATTAATGCTGGAGATCCTTGCCAATGGACCTACTTAAGAAATTTGCCCCCAAAAAAAAAAAACCTTGGTATTAACCAATGTGGGGAAAAGGGCGGTGGGGGGGTATTACATACCCGTCGGTTCTATGTTTATTCAGATCAAATATGGGTATGGAAGAACATACCTGCCTACACAGTGAACCCGTCGGAAAAGGGCGAAAAAAAAAAAAAAACCCTCGTATTAACCCTGGGCAGGCCGTCGGAAAAGGGCGGATTTTTTTAAAAAAAAAACCTTGGTATTAACCCTGGGCAGCCCGCCGGAAAAGGGCGGGGAAACTACAGTGGCGGTGGATTTGAGGTAGCATCGACGACGGCAGTTGCTAAGCGAAAACGGACGTGAACGACAAAGAGGTCATGTCTGTCTGTCCGTCGAGGTCCTGAAACCCAGAATCGAGACCTCGACAGATGGACAAACACACAAACAGACAACGCAATTAATATAGTAGATTGTTGTAACATTGGCCCCCAGGGTTGCAAATTGGCCTCTCAAGTTGATAGGTATCCTTTTTCAGCCGTGGGGCCAAGCCAGGGCCATAAAGTGGTAGATTAAAATCATTTTCAGCCTTGACTCCTAGTGTAAAGCCCTTGAGGCTGATTTCAGTGAATGCACTAATAGGAATGGTTTGATTTGATTTGAGCTGAAGTTTGGCCTTGACTCCTAATGCAAAGTGAGCCTCAGTATCAGGATGAGAGATCTCATCTCATCTAGTGGACAGAACAGTCAACTGGTGCACTGCTGGGTGCTGGTTCATGCTGGCCCAATTGATGGCCTATTGGTAGATGAAGGGTTATGTACATCTCATGTTCATAAGTGAAATCCTAAAATCAAGTGAAAGTCAGGTATATAGATTGAATGTAAAACTATTACTTGGACAATGGGCAATATGGGAACTTCCATAAAAGATTCTGTGATCTCCCCCCCTCGCCCCTCTTAAATCTGTCCCTAAAGGTCTTGTAAAGGTTTATCCCAAACCTAGGCCTAGGTTTAGGCCAAGGCCAGTTCCAATTTATTCTTGAGGTGGTTCAAATTTTATTTTTCTTATTTTGGTTTTTCCTTATTAACTTCTCAATGTGTTTTCAAGTTCTCAAAGAGTTTCCCAACATATTCCGAAAAGTGACACTAGGGAACAACTAGCAACAATGGTCTCCTCTCACACATGGGCCTACTTGGGACTTTATCCAGCATAAGGGAACAACCTACAAAACATCACAACATATTTGTGTGAAGATCATTTTAGTGCTACCATTGGAGATGCTTTTATATATTAAAGCTTAGGGTTATGACCTAGGTCCCTACAACTTAGACATAAGACCTTAAAACTTAGAGACCCTAAACATTATCAAAATCTAGGACTCTACCCCTTACCTAACCTTGTAAAAAAAATCTAGAACCTGTAAAACAAACCCCTTGTTCCCTAAATGTCAAGGTGAACCAAATTTAGTCTTTTCAGTGTTATATTGTCTTCTTTTAATGTTTAAGACAAGAGACCCGACCGGATCCAATCTGTATCCATGTAAACTCATCAAAGTCCAGTTCTAAGGTTAGATACAGGTCCATGTGGAACCATTAGGTCCAGTTCTTGACCAGTTCCAAATCCATGTCGACATGCTGGGTCTGGTTCTTAAACTTGCATCTAGATCTTGACCAAGACCCTGATAGAACTTGAAACCTTGAAACCAGCCAACACCGGTAACAATCCCCAAGGTCATTACAATTGCCATTCGCCAACTTACCATAGTCTTTTTGTTCGTCAAAATGTGAGGCAAAAGATCAGAACCTAGAGTTTCTTGAACACATCTAGTAAAGATGATCCTTCAACCAAAGATATTAGACAATTCTCTTATTGGCCTTGACCACCAAGGCAAGGATATTGTGTTCAAATTCATTGTAGAGTATAGTAGCTTAAGGGATTTTGGCCCCTAGGTAGTAGGTCTATTTTTATACGAGGATTTTTGAAACATGATATGTAGGCTTGTGTTGAAACTTGAGATCAGTTATAGAGTTATGACGTCTTGAAAGATTTTGATTTCTTTTAGAGGATTTTTTTAAAGATTGTAATTTTTCATGGTGAAATATTTGAATTTCCATAATTCTTCTTTTGCCTTAAAATATTTTTCAACTTAAATAGCAAGGCCACAGTCTGACACACCCCTTGTTGAACTAGAGTGTAATTATGTTGCTAGGTCTACACTATTGTTCTTGGATTAACTTTCTAGTATTTACAATCTAAAATGCATAAATTAACAAATCAATAGTTTGCAGCATTCACTTATTATAAGGGTGCGTTCACACTTGGTGTTAGGGATGCTAGTGTCGAGTCATACTAGTACTTTAAGACTTTAACTTACTTATCATGAAGATTTTATGTTAAAATAACATTCACTTAACATTAAGCTATCGCCCATTTAACATTGGGTGTCACCTAGACTGCCATCTAGATGTAACATTGATTGAACATAAAGTGTGAATGCACCTTAAATAGTATGAAGGACCATCCCCTATCATTTCATTTCTTGCAAAACTGTACAACAAAGGTTGAAATAGAAAAAGTAATTTTACCCTTATTAAAATTTGATGTGGGCATTTGTCCTCCAATCCAACTATGTTTTTCCAACATATTTGCTAGGTGTTTTTACATATAAAAACATCAATTTGCTACAATATATTTTGTGAAGATTTTACTTGTGTTAAAAATTATCCAAAATTTGTAAAAAAAATCATTAAATGGTTGTATAAATACTTTAATGTTTCTTTTAAATGAAGCAACTATATAATTGAGAAATATTTTCAGAATAATAAATCCAGTTTGTCAAGGAGGAGGACTGGGCCACAGTGAACCAGCAACTACCAGTGCACCATCCACTGGATGACCATTATTACTCAGTTGTGGATGAACCTGAACTGAGTTAATATTTGGTTTCACCTTGGTAACCAATTCTGTAGGAAATAGGTCTCAAATATAGGCAGATAGGTAGGAAAATAGGCAACTTCCGGGTAAGTAGATGGTTTATACTTTATACATAGCTAAGGGCTGTTTTAACTACCTCTACTTACTAATGACCTGCATGTGGGATGTTAGTAGATAGGTAGAAAAAGAAAGTAACTGAGCTAACCACCATGGTTAGCTAGGAAACTGAAACCCAACAGATAATTGTTTTCTGACCACTTACCATTCATCCTTCATGGTCCGCTGCTGGGTGCTGGTTCACTGTGGCTGGAGAACTGGAAATCATCCACAAGAAGAATGAGCCAAATTTGGCTAGAGGTCACAACAAAAATATATATATATATATAGATTCTTGCCTAGTTCTGGCAATCAATAGGAACTCATTGTCTAAATATGAAGACAAGTGACTTTTTTTTCACTCAAAATATGGCGAATTTTGCAGTTTTTTTTCTTTTCTTTTCTTTTTGAAAAAGCTCTTGAAAAATTCACACTGGATTTTAATTTATTGCTACAGTGCGAAAATCGCCACAATAAAAAAAACACTGATTTACAAAAAATGTAAATTTCCTTTTGAAGAAATTGATGATAAAAGGGCTATTTTACTATGATGGATTTTGGAGTCTAATTTCTGAGACCATATATATATTTGTTTTTCTATAATTTGGGCTCCGTGTTGCTTCGCACTATCCATGACAATGATTTTATTTTTTTTATGGACATAAAATTTTGTAAATTTCACTATATGTCATTTTGTTACATTAATTTTTTTTACATTCTTGATTTGGTACGCAACATGATAATGAAACTCCAATTCATTAGATAAGTTTACAACAAGATACAAACTAACAAAATAACATTGAAAGGCTGCAAGACAGACAACAAAAAACGATTCTAAATTGAAATTTGATCTATGACGAATTATAATCGGAAATGACTCTGACATTGTCAAAATGAGGATTGCCATAATACCCATCCTACATTAAATCAGGTCTGATGAAACATGTGGAATATTTTTGGCTCAAAAACCTTTTTTTTTGGTCGTTTTTATGACGGTCTAGATTTCATTTTCGGCCAAAATCCGAGATCGGCTGTCAATAATTGGAAATAGGTACTAGGCATACAGAAAGATGAATATGGGAGGCGAATTCATCCATCTGCGAGGACAACATGTTGTTCATCCGAGAGGACACTATTGTACCTTGATTCCCTGGCTCATGATTGAAAGTTCAGGGCCTAATGGAGTAGTCCCCGTTCATTGCACGGGTGGCGCGGGGTGAATGGACCAATCAAATCATCGGGTAAGTGGGGTTTGGGGGGGGCCTCGTAATCTGCTCCCCTGTGATAGGGACATTTGCAGGGATCTCACAGCAGGGATCCAACGGTAAGGATAAAGACCTCACATTGTACGGACCCGATTCATTGATATTGCCCGAAGAGACTCCGGATGGTTCAATAGACGGATCAGATCGAACGATGGACCTTAACGGGGCGGGGTAGTGCAGGTGCACACACAGCGGAGCAAAAGAAAGGGAAAGTGCAAAAGATGAAAAAAGTGGCGTTAACAGGGGTTAAAGAAGGAAGAGGGATTTGGGGGTGGGGAAAAAGAAATGAGAGTTAAGGGAAAGAGAAAGATGCGAAAGTTCATATAGAAGAGAGTGCTTCTCGCGCGTTTGTGCGCTGCCTCGCTTGCGCTCTTTGAAGGCCTTCGTTGTTGGCCGGCTAGTCTCACCGAATTCGCGTCGGGATTTTGTACTTGGGTGGCGCTGGAATCTCCTCTTGTGGCGTAGAGGTGACTCCCAGCTTTCCGACGAATGTTTTCTTGTGCAATTTGGTGCATTTTTTCGTGAAGAATTTGTTGTTTTTCGCTACATGGATGTCATGTCGCTGCTGCACTAATGTTTTGCAGGCACTTGCTCAGGTAGTCTCAATTCCATGATCAACAAGACGGTTCGGTCGTCGTCTTCTGCGCTTGAATAGAGATGGATGACGATTCGGGACAGTCCTCGCACAAGCGGAAGCTGCACCAAGTACTCCCGGGTGGCTCCTTGAAAGGAACTTCGTCGAGGAAATTAGTCAAGATGACTTCGATGTCTAGCGCTGCTGCTGGCAACACCAGCTACACCACCTCCACCAGCGACAACGTTGGATCCCAGCTGCTTCTGGAAGAAGAAGACCAACAACAACAACAGTGTCACCACCACAAGAAGTTGCAAAGCTCCAGTTCATTCACACTAACTGGCAAGTCCACATTCACAGGTATAAACACAACCGAGTCGAATTGCTTGCTAACAAACTCAAGACAGGATCAAGATCATCACCACATCTTCCAGTTGCTACTGCAGAGCTCAGCTTGAGAAAATTTGTAGAGACCTGGCGACATGATCTGGATGATGAGTTCTGAAAGTTCCATTGCTCAATTTTGTTTTGCAGCCATTGTTGGAACCACGTATGAGATTGATCAGAAATGTCTACCACCAGAAGCTCCCCACGACATCCAATGCATTCGAGCTGTCTTGGTGAGTATGTGCAGACGGAGAGTTGAACGAGGTTCAATGTCGCGCAATGCATGTACTGGAACCTTGTCGGTATTGTCAAACAAGACATCTTGAGCCTCTCCAGGCAGAAAATCATGGACCCAAAACAAGAATTGCGAATGTCTGCTGTCAGAACCCCGATCAGGATCCTGAACCAGATTTGCAATGCCACCTTCCTGAATTAGATGCAGATTTGATGCATACAGTTTAACGTGTTTGCACCATGTGTGAAATTTCAATTGGTAAATTCTTCTGTCTCTCGAAGATTCTACTTGAACTGCAATGACGAGACAATAGTAGTTTGTCTGGTGGTCTGATCATGTGCAGATATCAGAAGTGACAAAATTACACGTCACTGTGAGTTACCCAAGCGCAATATCTCTGAAGACATTCTACTCGAAGATGCAGAAGTATGATTGTATGGATCATCATGTGCACAACACCCCAAGAAAGCTTACAAGATACATGATGCAAATGGGCATTGCCGAGCCACTGATGGGGACAAAGCCTGAGTTGGACGTGAAATTCATCATGAGCCAGAAAGTAGCAGAGAGAGTTTTGGTGCGACCAATCTCTTGCACTGAGTATCTTCACCAGGCCCATCTCAAGGGGTTTTGGCTGACTGGACCTGACTCTACCCAGAGCTCTGAGGCAAACTGCAAGGTTGATGTCATGACAAGTCTGAACCTCTTAACTAAGCATGCCTGGGGTGATGGTTGTAAAGAGGAGGAGGAGAAGATGCATCTTCAGAAGCTGAAGTTTGCAAGCTGTGTATTGCAGCAGGAATCATCTGCTGTCAAACACCAATCATCATCTAAAACAGTCCATAAAGATGGCAGCATTGATGCTATGGCAGCAGCAGTGAAAGGGGAGGAATTAGTGAGCAGCCAAGACCCATGTGCAAATTGTGCTGATGGTCCCCAGGTATCAGGTTCCACAAACTTCAAGCAACATGGAAAAGGTTATACAAATGAGGTCAAAGCTTGGAGAAGTGCAAGTTCCACATCACCCAATGATCCGGATGCAAATTTTCAGAGTGGAATTACTACAGAAGATCAGATGAAGCTGGAGAAGGTCCAGGAAAGTTCAGCCTTGGTGACAGTAACTGCTGCAGCTGAGCTCTTGACCCAGCTAACAAACACTAGTCCAGATGCTGCAGCAGGTGGTCACATTACTGCTGCTGTTACAGAAGAGACAAATGCCACAGAAGTCCAGCCTGCATGCAAAGAAGCAAGTGATGATCAGCCATTTATTCGTTGGGGGTTCAGGAAGAAGGTGACCTTTGAGAGTAGGACACGCAATCTGGACTGCACCTCATGTGGCATGGGTATGATGAACAGCAACAATACACTGCACTCTCCCAAGGACAAAACCCCAGAGATTGCCCATCCAACAATGGAGGAACCTGAAAGTGAACACAAAGCTCCAGATAAGTATGTCCCCTACAACTTTAGTAGCCAGTGCAGCAACTGGCTGACTGGAGCAGCAAATCCAGCTGGTCCAACAGAATTGCATAGTCGGAGATCCTCAGTCGGAAGAGCCAATGGAATGAAGCGAATGCTGATATCTCATGCTGCAAACATTGCTCATACCGGTGTGAGAGTCAAACAAAACAGACCTCCGAGCCATGGCACTGGCACTCTCAAACTCCCTAAAGATATGCAAGGCCGATGGTCAAGTGAGAGGTCTGTCAAGTCAGGGCTCTTCTCAACATGCTTGTGCTCTGCAGCATTTGGTGATGTATCTCTTGATTGATTTCATTCAGTCTTTGCATAGTAAGACTTGGAAGTTCCATGTTTCTAGGCCTCTCTGGAAATGCCAATGTGATGAAACTTCACATGTCAAACACATGTAAAGAATGATTCATCTGCCTGATCTGATGTCCCCAGGTACAAGTCAGCGCAGCTGAAGCTGATTGGCATCATGCATGCGCGTGGAACAGTACCAGGCAAGCCAATTTTGAGGCCTGCACTGAGAGAGGAGGCAAGAAAGCACATTGGCGATACCGGCCTACTCGACCACCTTCTAAAACACATGACAGACACAGTTGTGAGCACAGGGGAGCGTTTTCGACGGCGACATAATGCTGAAGGGGCTATGGAGTATTGGCTTGAGGATGCCAGCCTGATGGAGCTACGAAAAGCTGCTGGTGTTGAGGACCCCTCTTGGCTTCCTCCTGCTGGCTGGAAGCCCGGTGACACACTTCCTGGAAGACCTTGGGACTTTCGTTGGGGAATGACTGCATGTGAAGCAGCAGAGATGAAGCAACTCAAGCAGGCAGTGGAGAAGCTCAAGAGGTACTTAGGGTCAAGTGGGTCATATCTTTTCAGCTCCATATAAACTGTACTCAGTATATGCATCATTTGTTTTTCTCATGATTCTTGATTGACAGCACCTGTCATCATGTGCCAACTTGAAAGGAAGAGTTGGAATCAGTCTGTGTACATGCAGATTCAGTAGATCATGAACTTGTGTGTTTGGAGAAATCAGTAGTGATCTTCTTCCCACCTCTAGCATACCATGCTACTGGATCAACATCCATAATGCCTTTTCTCTTGTGGGTTTAAGTGAGATGAGGTTTCTATGCGGGCGATTCAAAGCTGGATCGAAACGAAAGCTGGGAGCCATGGCTCAGAGTTCTGTCACTGTTCAGAAGAAGCTGCTGTCTGACAACATTGACAATCTTCCAAGTACAGGGGATGGCAGTAAAATGGATGCAGCACTGACAGAGGTATGATGGCAACTTCATTCATACTTGACCAAAACTTGACTGATTCGACCCAGACAGGTTTTCTTCAGTGTTTTAGATTGCTTTCCATGCATGCATCTCTAGGTGGTTTTGATTTCAATGTGCCCTTGGAACACATTGACTTTCTCTTAGGAGCGATGTTTCTGACTTCACTTGAACTCATCCACTGGACTTTCTGTTTTGCAGAAGATCAGGACCAGGACAGAAATGGTCAATTTCAAGACTGAATTGACAAGTCCAGTGCATGCACAACAACATGACCAACAGACTAAGCCAGAGTAAGTGCTGACTCATGTGAATGTTGAACTGCTATTGGACTGAGCAAATCTTGATAAGCTGCATGATCTTTCATTTAGAGATCTCCAAGGTGTCTGCAGAGAGAATCACTCAAGTGCATTGGACCCATGATGTTGGAAACAGATCTTCTGGTGCCATTACTTTGGAACGCTTTCACACTCTTGAAAACCAAGTACAGCAGCTCTCTCAGGTATGCTCCAGTCTATATGCATCTTCAAATGGATACATCTAGCTACAAGAATTCCACTGCATAAAGGCAAGATATTCACTGGCATCCAGGTACTCAAAAGTGCAGCACATTCTGAAACCCAAAGGAATATATAGACAAGAGCAAGTCCTGTGTCTGATGTTTTGGCTCCTGCTAGTCCTCTACATGACTATAGACCACAAAAAGTTGAGGCTCAAGATAAGATGTGATAGTGGTACACTTGTTGCAGGAGTGCAAAATGCAACAATTAGCTGGACAATCAACAGCTGTAAACAGTGTAAACAACATAGAGTTGGAAGAACAACTTCAAGATGCACATCGAGCTATTGCAACCGTGCAAGTATGTGATTCCTCTTATTGAGTTGGAGTGTGCACCCAGGATGTTTTTCCTAGAGGGATTTGTGTGCTAGAATACCTGCAAGGTGGCAGCTCACCACTGTGTTATGTTATGAACTGGATCTTCTGTGAAAACCAGGAAAGTAACTCATCATTGCACTTTACAGGCACAAGTCAATTGCATAATGAAGTTTCTTCAATTCTCAACATATCCAGATGTTGAAGCAAGGGCAAGTCTACCTCTAAAACCACTTGATGTGAGTGCTGAGATCACTCCCATGCCTTTGATATGTATTGGGGAGGGTGCCCAATGTGGGGCAATTGCAAACCCACTGTCTAACAAAGCCTGCCACACTCCAGCAAGCTCTTGTGTCCATGGAGTTGGATCAGTGCCTGTCAAGCATGATGTGTCCCTGCCAAAGCCAACATGCAAAGGTCTGATCAGTAGTACCATAAGTAGCAGCAACACCAGTGCCCCTGCAAGTGTAGATGACACTAATACAGCAAGGCTTCAATGTCTGGCAAGAGTTGATTCATATTGCAATCCAGAAGTGGTTAGCCACCCCCTCCAGATGCTGGCAGCCAGTGAAAACAGAATCAAAATGGACCCAGTTGCAAATATGGTATCTTCTTCTCCTGCTGCTCCTCATTTCTACACTGCTGCCACTTCTCAGCAAAACCAATGTAATCCTTCTGAAGGGATGAACACTCAAGGCACATCATGGAGAAACAGACCAACTGGTTTTAAAGTATGCCGTCCTCCAGGGAGTTTTATTTGGCCAAACATGATGTCTGTTAGCAACAGTGATGAGAAAAACACTGGATTGAATGCAGCTGCTCAGGTGCCTCAATCAGTAGAGGATGTGGTAGGCAATTTGCCAAGGATGTATGGTGGATGTCTGCCTGCAATGATCTCATCCATGGGACAATTGGCCAGCAATTCTAGTCAATCTGCTGGGGATTCTTGTGTTGCTACATCAATTCCAGGAAAATTCAGTTGCATGCCACAAGAATCAGCTGCTGCACCTGGACCTCCAAAGCTGGAGAATTTAAAGCACATGACCCAGACAAGCGCTTCCTTGTGCCGTTTAGTACAAGTGCAACCAAGGTCAATGAAGCGTGTCACTCACATTGAGCCAAGAGCCAATTGGAGTGGATTACATAATCATGCATTTATGGAAAAATCCATGTGTGCAGGTGACATGTCTAGCCCAGTTGCTCAAACATCCTTTCCAATCAATCATCCAACAAGGGTTCCAGCAGCACCAGCAGACACGGGCATTGGCACTTTGGAAGGGGCTTCTCCATTGAGGTCTCTGCCTTCCTTGAGTATGGCAGGTGAGTCTGGAATCATGCAGCCTATGGTATTGCCTGGTAATCATTGGACAGCATCTGTGCCTTACTCTACAGGTCCAGTGCAGTGCCCAGCATCTCTCAGAAGCAATGCAGGCCCTTCAATCTCCCTCTCATTGTCACTATCTCTCTGCTCTCCAGCTTCTACTACTGACCATGTGGGTAAGCCAGTTGTGGGCAATCTTTCCCCTTGAGGTAACTACTGTCTAGCAGTGCATTCTGTGTATGTGTGTGGGATATTCCCAATCTCAAAGATTGATTTTTTTTGGCAAAATAACTTCTGATTGTATCAATCTGGGAAAGGTACTTTACATTCAAAGTTTCATACAAAGGGCTATCTAGAGACGTTTTGGACTGATCTTCAAACAGCTTCAACCAGTGGGCTATACTGGAGGAATGTGCTCAGACATATGGAACAATTCTGGCTCTTGATTCATGCATGGGTCACATTGCCCCTTTACTGTTGTAATCCTTCTCTCTCTCTCTCTCTCTCTCTAAAAACTACTGTCTAGACAGTTTTTCAGACCCTCAGGACATTGGTTATTAAAGTGTGCTCTGAGCAGCTACAATTGTCTAACCGCTGGTGTGGTGAGGCTTGCTGTGTTTGTGACAGTATCTACTACATCTGGACACAGTTTCTTGCTCCTCTAAACAGCCTTGCAGATTGTTTTTTTGGTGTTTTGGGTACTGTGGCTAATTTGCTCTCTCTCTCTCCCTCACTCCATGACTTACTGTTGCCAATTGCTTCTGGACTCTCTCCACATGTACCATTGTTGATTTGGAGTTATCAGCAGTAGTGTGCTGTTGTTGTGCTCTACTGCACTGCAGTAACGAGCAGCTAATTCCAACCTTCCCAAGTGATATCCTGACAATTTTCCTTTTCCAAAGACATGTATCATATTTGAGTACTTGATGAGGATTATGTTATTGATTGCCCTTTTTGGACAAAGTGAGTTTTTTTGGTTCACTAATTATTCATGTTTGGATTTGTGACTTCTGTTTCCAATTCCTTAACTGAAAGGGAAGAAGCTGGCCAGCAGCGTTGTAGTGATTCCTGAGGTACATGATCACAAAGCTTTGACTTAAAGAAGCTTTGACATGTTCACAACATGTTAAAGCCTTGTCTCAAAGTACCCACATCTTTTTCTTTCTTTCAATGCTGAGTTTTCGTTTCAGTTTTCAACACCAAGAACACACTTCAAACACATAAAATCTTCATGAAAGATAGCTAATTTTGTGAAGAATTTTCTCTTTGCAATCTCTTAACGATTTTTTTTGTGGTATAGTGATGCAATTTTTCATCTTTGGGAGTTGCATCAAAGGTAATGCTATACATGTACAAGAAATAATACCAATTATTTAAATCCAAACATGTGGGCTAACCTGGTGGGATAATGCTACTAAAGAAACAAGTTATGATTGTTACCAATCAACTGTTGTGGTTCGAATCCCTTTCTTGAACTCTTTCCATATGAAGTGATAACAACTCTTCCATAATAGACCACAACATCACATTGATGTAAATCAATCCAATTTGAGTAAAAGCAATTGATGTCCAGATTTGAGATATGGTGAAGAAACAATATGTCATGACTCATAAGCAGCTTAGGGGGGACATGTTGAACACCATAGTTCTAAATATTTGACATTACATTATATCATCTACATTTATATTTTTAGTTGGTGTAAATGTAAAGGGCAAGGCAATATCACGTGACAAGTGTTATCAAGCGAATTCATTCAGTTGTTTCTTGGGCCCTTTCATGCAACGTTATGCATTGGCTACACATGCATAAAATGTCCGCATTGAAAATAACAATGAATAGAAAATTAAATCTAGTGAAGCAAATGCTACAATGTATTTTTCATGCAAGTTCACAATGACCAACCTTGTAAAATCACGTTCAATTTTCAAAATGTCCAAAGTGGTTGCAAGAAGGTGCATTGTTAAAGACTTAAGCATTATATGGTTGGACATGAGATGACAAAGAATGTTAAGACAATTAAGATGGAACAATGTACACTCACTAATTTATATAGGAGGTTTCACCTTGGAAACAATTGACCTAATGCTATAAAATAATATCCAAACCTTGAAGGAAGGGTTTCACTAAGAAAAATTAGATTCATGTGGGTGTGTTATTATCATTATGCTTGTAAACATGAACCAATAAAAGCTTATTTGCCAATAACTTGAGGGTGGTTAAGAATATTTAGCAACAATTACACAATGTTTTCAAATAAATGACAACCCTTTCAACATGGAGGACATATGGTATGGAGAGTCTAGTTCCTAATTTTTGGACCTTGAAAACTCTAGTCCTCTAAAAGATTTTAAAGAATATGTTTTGCATAATGTGACGCAAGAGCTTTGCTAAGGTAATGAGTAGTCTTTGGTTCTAAGCCCCATATGCTCTAAATCATTGATGTGCAACAATTATTATTATGATTATGTTCCTATTCAAGCACATTGCTCTATCCCCTAAATAAACACAATTGATTCATATATGTTGATATGGGATCTAAAGGGGAAGGATTTCCATAGCATCCAATTACCATGTATGGCCACATGGTAATTACAAAACACTTTTTCAAACCTTTCGAAAACTATTTAACAATTTTCATTCATCTTTTCCATTGTGTCAACATGACAATTCCCCTTAAGAAGAACACTTCTAGAGAAGTAACAAATAATTACACATTGCATCATGATGAATATCAAAAGATTCTTTTCTTGCAATTTTTACATAATGCAAAATCCAAATGGTATTTTCAAACATAACCGTAAAGCACAAAATTTGATGTCGAGACAGTAGGTTACAAACATGATCTGTTCAAGACATACCTATATGCATACCAATATTTTAGAATAAAAATTGACTAAAGATGAAACAAGAGTAATATAATTTTTTTGTCCTTTGTGAAAGGACATCCATATTATAGCCGAATTTTAAAATGTGTGTTTATTCACATATGTTATTCATATAATAAACATATGGCCAAAGGTCAAATATAGCCTTGCAAGATATATGTCATCAAGGTAGGCGCCAAAAATAAACATGTCATCATTTAACTCAATGATTTTGAATGATGCAAAAAATGAAGAATATTAATGAAACAACAAGTTGGGGAAAACATAGTTGATTATACATTCATATTATATTTCCTTGCAAATAGATTTTTCTTTTACTTGCATAGTTCAAACAACCTAGTTGTGCAGTAGATGAATGAATTTCATGTTGTGGGTTAGCACCATGGGCTTAAATTCAACAAGTTGCAAACCTTGTTGGAATGATTTGAAGGACATTGTTAATGTCTATTCATTGATGTTTATGGTCCTCAGCGAGTTAAGGTATTGAATGCTTAATGTACATCATGAATTTTGTGCAAGTTTCAAGCATGTCCTACAATAAGCAAATCAAGCTAATGAAGACGAAAACAATGTGGCATAAAGTGTCGTGATGCAAAATTATACACAACTTAAGAAAAAATGGAAGTAACTTCCTTTAGGTGTGTTCATTAATCAAAACATAAAACATGTAATGAGCTCAAGAAAGTCAATTCAAACTTGTCCCATATTTGGTAATATGTACAAATTACATACAAAAAAATAGAAGGTGCAATTGAACTATTGACAAAAAAGTAAACTTTATAATTTACTTAAATGTATAGGTGTTGGGTTGTCACATCAACATCTATTTGGAGGCGTTGCTTTGTTCATCAATCTTGATGCATAGGTTAACATTTTCATAATTAAAAACAATTGAAACAATTGTTACCACTACCATGTTCCCATATTTAATGAACAAATGTTTAAATGACCTCATAAATTACACACATCAAAATTTGGGCAAACAAATTTGAAACTAACCATAATGTACCACATGAACAATATATATGCAACTATAGTTACAATTTCACAGATAGAATTTTCACAATTACTTCAATTTTTTTCCATTGTCCATATTACAATTAATCAACTTTCTATATATATGGTTAAAATTTTCATGCTTCATGTCTAGTTCATGTAGCAAATTTTGGCTAAAACTTTGTATGTAGGATCACCATTTTTTCAACCACCTCTCTAGGAATAATTGTCATTTAAGCTACATTTTTTTAAAAAAATTTAAAAATTTTGTTGCTTATTATGCATTTTTTTTCATTAAATATGTTAATTGCTATAAAAATTTGGAATTTTTTCCAAGTGTATGCTTGATGAATTTTGTTGACTTTCTAGGGAAATAATTACCAATTTTTCAATATCACAAAATTGGAAAACAAACCTTAGTCCAAGCACTATTAGTCACAAGCTAAAGGTTGTAGATCATGGGTGCCCATGTCTAGCTTGCAACTAAACATGTTCAACTTGTGATCAAATTTTGGTCGCAAGTTGCACAACAATACCCATGATCTCCAACTTGCAACCAAATTTCAAAACTCTTGGACCACATCCCTTGTCATGCCTTATCAATCCTTGCAAGCCTAAGGCTAATCTCACAACATATATTATTGATATATTTGTTTTGGTAAAAACATTTTGTTACCAATTGAATATTGAGTTTTGAAATTTTTGAAAATGTATCTACGCAATTTTTAATTTTAATTATGAAAATTTGGAAAAACAACAATGGCAATTCTTTTTAGGTCATTTTGTCAACTTTTCTCATCTTCCAATTTTTTTATTTTTTTATTTTTTTAAATAAAATATATTTTTTAGCTTCAAAAAGTCCAAAGTAATGGAAAGTTTCTCTTAAAAGCCTTTATTATGATTAACGTTTCTTTTTAAAATCTTGAAGAACATAATAGTAGACCCAATCAATAAGTTGTTGGCAGCACACCCAAGTCAAGCCCAATGGCAAAAGACATCATGATAATGCTTTCACATCCTCACCATCAAGTTTGAAACCCAATATCTTTGTGCTACCAAAGAGTATTTGTGGTCAAGGTTCAACTTCACGTCTTGCTAATGTAACATTCTTTTTTGACTCAATCATCAAACTTCATTTGTCTCTTTCACTTCTAAACTTGTAGGCTACACTTCAACCATTTTTTTCTTTTATCTTTGGCTACCTTGCATTTTTTTTTACTTCTTGTGAATCTATTCAATTACTTCTTGTGCTTCTAACTTTTTTCATTGCAACTTGAAACCATTCGAAATTTATTTATAACTTGAAGATTGAAAAGTATTTTTTTCTTGAATGTGGAACTTTTAAATTCACAAGTTGTTTGTGATTGTGCACTTTTTCATGTGACATGAATTTTAATTTCTAAAATGAGGTTAACATGATGTTCTTTCCAACCTTATTCACACATTTTGTTTTGTCAATGTTTAAAAATTTTGTAACTATTTGTCATCCAAATGTAAAGGGAATTTGTGTAATAATAATTTGAATTAATTGAAAAATATAAATTTTTATGGGAATTTTTTTTGTTTTAAAAAACCTTTCAAAATATTAAATTAATTGTGATTCAAATGTCTAATTCATATTTCAATCCAACATTATATAAAACATTTGAAAACTTGGAGTGTTCATTAAAATATTAAAAAGTAACAAATTACAAAATGAAATACATAATAGTTTATGAAAATTACTCTTTTATTTGATTAAGAAAAAATAATATAACTTACTAACAAATATCTTTACATACAACAAGGAATAGATGTAAAGAATCATTTGATTTAATTTTGGAACATATTTTAAATCAATTTCAATTGTTTAATCACATGCATGGCCATCTTGTAATGCACTTGAATAGAGTTTTGTAGAATTTTATTAAAATTCCACAAAAACATCAAGGAACATTTATATAATGAATGAAATTATTAGCTTATATGTATGTCTCTTGTTCATACCTACATCTTTTCATTTATTTCCCTTGCCCACCTATATGGATATAAGAAGGCAAATTAACATGTGCCTTTTCACATCTATGCTATCTATATTAAAACAATTCAATAACTTGTTTCTTTCAAGCCTATATCTTAAGTTTTTTTCCCTTGCACTACATGGACATGAAAAGGCACAATTTTGAAATCTAGTATTTAAAGTATGATGAACCATATGCGAACATAAGAAAAAAAAGAATAGAGGATGTGGGAAGGGGGAATTTTGTTCAATATGGCATAGAGTTTTCTTGTACCAAATGCACAAATGAAGCGACACTAGGATCCTTCTCTAACATCAGTTTGTTAAAGGTTGTGGCACATTGCATGCCTTTGGTTCACTTTGTGTTTCCACAAACTATTTTTTGGGTAGATGTTGAGTGAAAAGGCTTTATGTACAAAAGAGTCCCAACTTCCCTCAACCATATGGCTCGAGAAAGGACACTTTTGAATTGGGTTTATGATTGTTGCTTGAGTATACATAGAATTGGATTTTTTTGTATAATGTCAAGAATAGCTATTGGAAGTGTTGTATATTACTTACTAAAATCTATGAAAGAATCTACTTGAGAATTTCTTGTTCATGGTGGAAGAATTCACCATTTCAATCTTTGGTTTGCAAAATTCTTTTGACCTAAGTTCAATAAATGTCTAAGAATTTGTACATAAAATGTAACAACACTCATGTCAAGCTCTTTGTATTTCTACATAGTTTTTTCTCTATTATATAATAATTGTGAGTTTCTTGGGTATTCCCATTTTATTTTTTTGTGGAACATCATTCAACTTCAATCCTCTTTTTAACATCTTTATCAAGTAACCCCCACACATATTTAAACCAATTGTGGAGCATGTGTGTTATTGGTTTTAACATACTAGATTTGACATAGCTTTGATAAAAGAAGAGTCTTGATCCTTTTGAAAAATGGGTAAAAACTTTGGTGTAGATTCATGGAAAGAAGGAGCTCCCTCATGGGATGATATTAACAACAAATTGTATTTGACAATTCTCTTACTAGAATCATGTGCTTTAAAGAGCACCCTACCATGCCTCCAACAACAAAAAGTTTGAAGTATGGACAATGTGTGAGTCTAGTTCCATACAATCATTGGGCAATTTGAGTCACTTGGAAAGGTCAACAAAAACTTGTAAGATTTGGCAAGAAGGTGGGTGCACGAAACAAGAATCTCTCCATTGCCACATTCATGTCATCACAAATTTCATTTGTGATACAACAATGTTCAAAAACTTTTTGCTTCAAATCCATGAAGGCTTCATCTTTATGGAACAACTCTATGCATATAGTTCATCATGTATAGCTCGTCATTTTTGAAATTTGAGCTTGTTTGGCTAAGATGGAATTTTCTTGCATTTCAAATAAGTATTTTTTCCTCACTTGAACAAAGATTTTATTGCATTATGATATATGAATGATTATGAATTAGGAGTATGTGGTGTATACTAATATTGATCAATAGACAAATTGAAGTGTTTTGGACCATGATTATTGGGTCTTGTTTGAACTCAATAATTCATGTTCTCACTTTCTATCCTCCAAAATTCAGCTACAAAATTATATGCAACCTACTACCCATAAAGTATTTGAAAAGTCTTTTGATTGTGAAAGTAAATCATTGTTGCTTATAAATTAGATGAAGAAGAAGTTGGTTATTCGATCTTCCTACCTTCCTATCTCTTCAATCTTTAGCTCTTCCTAATTCTATCCATATAGAAAATATGAAAAATGTGTCTTTATACCCATGAATGCTACAAATGTTGCAAAGGTTCCCATAATGTATAGAAAAAATGGCGAACCTTTATGAACTTTTTTTTTTCTTTTATTGATGTTTTTTCAAGGTGACAACTTTTTTCTTTTTGTTTTTCATCTCATGTGTTTTAATTTTTTGGTTAATTCAAATTTTGTAAGAATTCCAAAATCATTTTGAACAAAAAAATTTGTTTCAATATTTCCATGTCAACCAAATTATGTTACATTGAATCATAGGTGGTTTCATGATGGAAGGGGGAATGGGTATTTCAAGATGGTGAATTGGTGGTAGAAATTGTTGCCTATGATCACTTATTTCCCATTTTTTGAGCCTTTGTTTTGATGGTTTTAACGTTGGAACTATGGAAAGATATGCAAGAAGTACAATGCAAGAGAATTTTATTTTATTTTATAACAAAAATGAAGGAACATTATTCAAATCTAGCAAATCACAATCAAATATGTAGCAATATTCTAAAAGATGTTATATAATATTTATGGTATCAAAAATGGCAAGAAAGAAAACATGATAAATGAAAATTTGAGAGAGTATAAAATTAAATGGATATTTCATAACCAATTTTTAAAACAATTTGATTCAAACCTTCAAAAACAAGTAGATTAATAGATTACACAAATTTATTACTTCTTTTTTTTTAAGTTGTGAAATTCCCATCAATTTTGTAAAATCATCTCATTTTCAACACATTATGATTAATTACAAAGTATGGTCTCAAATATAAAGTTCATAATGATGATAATTTAATAAAAAAATTGTTAATTGAAATGAAAAATGATTTAATTAAAACTTTGGAAATTTATATTACTTGTGATGGATGGACAAATACATTAGTTAATATAAATTTCTTCAAAATTTAAAGTGTGTGACCCAAAAGGAAATTCTTATGAAGAAAATTTGCCATTATTGATTTTTCAAAAATAATTTGTTGTTCAATTAATAATTGACAATGTAACCATTTGCATATTTGAGTGGAATACAAATATGGACTATATTTTGAGATGAGGTTAATATGAAATTGGTATTGGCCATGGAAATAATGCTCAATTTTTATTTTAAAATTGACCTTTTGGCTTTAATTTTCTTTTTTTTGGAATGAAATTTGTCGTAATTTTTGCAAAAACAATCAAAACATTTCAATAATCAATCTTTTAGAAGAACATGTATGTATGTGTGTAAGAGTGTGTGTGTGTGTGTGTGAAGAATTCATACATACCTAATATATCCCATGCAAATGTAGCTCCATGCTTACACCTACAATGTAAAAAAATTGAATTTTGAATATTTTCATCACTAAAATAGCAATTAAAAAGTTATTTAAAAAAGATATTGGGGGTGTGGTGATCATATCTTTGGCAAGCCATTGATGAGTGCATTGAAGTGGTTATGTAACAAGACTTCACAACACCAAAATGTGTCTCTCATGATTAGGACATTGTTTAGCTATGTCCTAATTTAGTCATGTAATCATATGTCCATTAGTTATATACATGTAGTCATCTTTGCAACTACATTATGAATACATGATTACAAGGTGGATACCTAGTTAATATATTCTAACTAAAATTAAAGTACTTTATTTTCCTCAAGTTACTTCACAATATTTTCAATGAAAATAACTTATTTATTAATACATTTAGCCTCCATGGATTTCCTTGGTGAATAGTTAATTTATTTTCATTTTTTCCTTTCTTGTAGCAACCAAAATAATTTTCTCAAATGACAGCAAATGGCCAAAAAATACTAAATCATGAGCATTCACAACTAAAAAACTTATGATACCTACCTTTTATATGGAAGTATAGGTTTTTTTTTTTTACAACAATTTTTTTTCTTACCAATGGCACTTGTATGGTTATTTTATTACTAACCTTATTGATCAAAACAATTTTTTTTTTAACTAAGGGGTTTTTTTTTTGGGTTTAAATTGATTGGATGGTTTATCTAACATGTGGTTAAATCAATCATCATAGTTAAATAGAATGGTTAAAAAATACCCATGTCTTTCAAGGCCCTAACCTTTAGTCAAAATGTAAACATGGTTGGTCAAACATGAGTATCCAATCAACTTGCATAGTTTAAAAAACCTAGAATTTTAATAGTGTATGTATCTAATTTAGGTAATACTGTAGTTAATACATACTAACAAGGTAGGTACCTATAAGGTAATAAATACTCAATAGGTACTTAGTGAGTACTTATTATTTTAAATACATATTAGTTAAATAGGTACCTACTTATTTACTAAGTAGCTACTAGTAGGCACCTAGGTAAATATGTACCTTGGTACCGACCTTGGCTACTAGGCAGTAGGTACATACCAACCTAGGGCACATAGTAATTATTTACCCACATTGGTACATACTACATACTAGGTAGGTGCCTACTTTAATTAGGTGGTTAAACCTACCAAGGTATCTCTTAGGTTATTAAGTTATATGTTACTAGGTAGGTACCCTAGTTAGGTAATTAAACCACTTAAGTAAGTTTTTTAAGAAAATTGTTTATGATAATATGGTGACAACATTTATCATGTAAAATATTGTGGTGCAATGGTTAATGACCATCCCTCAATGTGGAGGTGAGGAGTTCAAATCCTCACAATTGCAACCTAGTCCTATAAGGCTAACTAGGTTAGGTTAAGTTGCTAGTTTAGCCTAAATACATAGCCTAGCATAGGTTGCTAGCTAGATAGGTTAGCCTACATTCTTAGGTTGGTTAGGACTTACATTCTTAACACGTAGGCTAGTTTTTTAGCCTAGCAAAGCCTAGACTTACTGAGCCTAGACTAGTAGGCTAGGATAATAGCCCATTAACCATGTTTTCATGCATGTAGTTACAAACGTCATAATTGTAAAAGACATGTTCTTCATGACTATAGTCGTAAAAAACATTTTTAAATAGGTGTCCTAATTGACTACACAACAATGTAGTCATGGATGTCCTAAATGACTAACAACCCTATCATAAATGGAGTCATGAAAAACATGTTTTGGCCTTGTGCTTGTTGGATTTTGAATTTTTTTTTAAAAATACATTATAATATGTGTTCAAACATAACATGTCACATTAATTTGTGCATAGTGTTCATACCAATTCAATACATATATTAGTTATCAATGTGTTTCTAAAATTAACATAGTACATTAACATACAAAAGAGTTTTTTCAAACATTCATATCAAGTTAATACATTGTATATACATCAATGTATTTGTAATAAGCCTCCATATCACAATAATGTGTGAAATGCAAGGTGTACAAGCAAGTATTTTTATACAAGACTAATATGAAATTAGTATTTCCCTTAGCAATAATGTTCATATTTGTTTAGATATTTGTTAGCCTTTGGAAAATTTAGTTTAATCTTCAATTACAAGTGGAGTGGAAATGGTTTACTTTGTAAATCTAAATTCAACCTTGTCATTTTTGCAATAAAGAAATTATGTGCATGTATGTTTATTTGTTTGTGCAAGGACATCATACCTACCTATAGACTTGTTGTATCCCCTTACAAACTTACTTACATGCTTGCGAACCTGTCATTTTTTTGGAATCACGAAAATGAATGGTAAGTTAGTTTTATTCCAACCTATTTGTCCTTTGCAATGTGTGGAGAATTTATTTTTTCTTCCAAACCTCTTTCCCTTTGCAATTTGGATGGAGATTGTTTGTTTTTTTTCCCCCCTTCAACCTCCCTCTTTGTTCAAATGATTCTCTTTTCGCACACATAAATAACTATTTTTGGTTTCCAATTCCTCCTTATCTTACGGAATGCGTGATTCATTTATTTATTCTAATCCCTTGTATAATCACATTCTCCTATGTAATAGTTGGCTACTTTCCCAACCTCCCTCTTCTTTAGAATGATTTTTTTTCACCCCTCCAACCACCCTTTCCTTTGAAATGGGTGCACTTTCTTTCCCTTCCAATCACCCTTTATTTTGGATTTGATGGACTTTTTTTTTCCTCCCTTAATCTCCTCCTCTCTTAAAATGGATGGTTGCCCCCTCAAATCCACTACATGAAGAGTTAGATAAAACATGTTAATTCATGCATACCTCAAGTGATCTCATTCATTTTCATGTCATTTAACTTTTAAGTGTTTCTTCACCATCCCAACTAATGTTAAAGAATGATTTAACAATTGAAAATTTCCATAATCCAAATATGGGACAAGAAAGGATCTCAAATAGTAATTTAGTTTGCCCCACACTAGCAACCATTACAATGGGCTAGCAACCAATACAATGGATTAGCTTTGTCTATGCAACAATACAACACATGATTACATTCTTAGGGGGGGACAATTGAAAATTTTGGAAGTTGGCAAGGATTTTTACATGAACACAAGTCATTTTCAATGTTTTCATTTCACAATTGATAATACCTATGAAGGTGATAAAAAACATAGGGAAGAAAAAGGGGAGTGGACCAACAAATGGGAGGAAAAGATTTAATGTGAACCATGTCAAGTTCTAAAAACATGTTTGGACATATGGTTTTTTTTGGCATTAAAAAGGATATATGTGAAAGGGATGTTGCATGTGAAACTTTTGCTTTCTATGCTTGGCAATGTCATATTGGACCTTGCAACATAAGATTGTGAAAATATCATGATCTTGGAACAAAAGAGAATAACTCAAGTCGGAATAAACCATTTGCACATACATTAGTGCATTTCAACACTTTGGAATTTGGAGGAAAGTAAATTGTGTTCAACTACTTTGCGAAATAAGGGATTATAGTTGAGAATGTCAAGAAAATTTAAAGGCTTGCTCAAAAGAAAGAATTGCACATTTTTTTCTTCATGACTAAATATACAAAAATGAAACATGGGAATGAAAATTAATTGCTTATGCATTTTACTAATGTTAGGTCCAATTTCCACAATTTCATGGTGAACATGAAGTAAATGTGAATATGGAAATCAATAATGTTCGCCTACAATGGAAGGTTTCAAAGTAATTATTGAAGCATAGGTAATAAGAAAATTTCAATTTGATGTTATGTGACAAAGATATTAAATGTTGAGTTGAGAGATTGATCAACAAATTAACAACATATTGAAAAGGAAGGAATTGCCCAAAATGCCTACATCGATGTTACTAATGAAGGAACCTATTCAATTGTCTTCCATATTGGAACCATCACAAGTGATTGCATTCTCCACACTCACAAAAATCATTGGCACTCTTGGGCCTCAATCACGGTCAGTGGAAACACTTGAAAATCTTCTTAAAGCTGGCATGTCAGTGGCTCGTTTTGATTTTTCATGGGGAGATGAAGCCTACCATCAAGAGACTCTTGAGAATTTGAAGACGGCAGTCAAGAATACTCGTCGTCTATGTGCCATAATGTTGGATACTGTAGGACCAGAACTCCAAGTTGTGAATCCTAGTAATGAACCAATCAATTTAACACAAGGGGACAAGATACTACTCACACCTGACAAAAAAGTGGTAGCATCTTCAAAGATTTTACCAATGAATTATCCAGAACTTTCTTATGCAATTAAGCCAGGAGATGAAATTTTTGTGGGACAATACCTTTTCACAGGAAGTGAAAGCACATCTGTTTGGCTTGAAGTGATAGATGCAAATGGATTAGATGTTGAATGCATGGTGAAAAACACAGCAACACTTACAGGGACACTATTCACAGCACTTGCTTCCCAAGTTCGCATTGCGCTTCCTACGTTGAATGATATAGATAAAACCACATTGCAAACATGGGGAATGCGTAACCAAATTGATTTTGTGTCTCTTTCTCACACACGACATGCTAATGATGTGCGTTTGGCACGCTCACAACTGTCTAAACTAGGAGATCTTTATCAAACTCAAATCTTTGCAAAAATAGAAAATGTAGAAGGTTTGGAACATTTTGATGAAATTTTGAAAGAAGCAGATGGAATCATTTTGTCTCGTGGAAACCTTGGCATTGATTTACCAGCTGAAAAGGTGTTTTTATTCCAAAAAACAGCAATACAAAAATGCAACTTTGCAGGTAAACCTGCCATTATAACTCGTGTTGTGGATTCCATGGTTGATAGCCCTCGACCGACACGTGCAGAAGCAACTGATGTGGCCAATGCAGTTCTTGATGGTACTGATGGCATAATGCTTGGAGCTGAAACTCTTAGGGGCAATTATCCTGTTGAAACTATCACAACCATTCGTAAAATTTGTGGTGAAGCAGAGAATGTGTATAATCAATCATTATATTTCAAAAAAACAATCAAAGCTGTTGGAGAGCCTATGATGCATTTGGAATCAATTGCTTCATCAGCTGTTAAAGCTGCTACTAAAGTGCAAGCTTCTGTGATTGTTGTGTTTACATCATCGGGACGTGCTGCTCGTTTAATTTCCAAGTATCGACCAACAATGCCAGTGCTCACAGTTGTGATTCCAAGATTGACCACAGATCATTTACGATGGAGTTTTACTGGTGCATTCCAAGCAAGACAATGCCTCATTGTTCGTGGCCTTTTCCCCATGCTTGCTGATCCCCAAAATCCAACTGATTCCTCAACATCCACAAATGAAATGATTTTGAAGGTGCATTTGTTAACACAAAGTTGAATTATGATTTCATTGCAATTTGTTGACTTTAAAGTTTAGATGAACTTGGACCATGATAGTTATTTGGTGGGGGTAAATTTTGTGCAGTTAGCTTTGGATCATGGAAGATCAATAGGCCTTATCAAAGAAAAAGATCGAATTGTGGTATGTCAAAAACTTGGGGACTCATCTATGGTCAAAATTGTTCAATTGGACTAAGTTAATCATATTCTCATTTTGATAAGCATAACCCTTGAAGCTCTCGTGCTTCCATCATGTTGCACTTATAATCAACTCTTATTACTCACTTTATGTTTCATGGTGCCCAATCTTATAAGCAATTCCTTCACCAACCTTATATTGTAAAAGCAAAATTTCACCTATTGATTTCATCTAGTGAATTTGTTAGTATAACTTCACTTGTTATTTTTTGTAACACTCAAACATGCTAGATTGTAAAGTTAGTCTTCTATATATAAGCATCTATAAGATCTTAGAATGTCACAATTTCATGCAAGATGAAGAGTTGGAAGGTTTTGAATGAATTTTGCACTAACTTGGAAAGCTTAAAAAAGAAAATAAGAACACACCTTTTTGAGGAGTTGGAAGATATGTTTGTTTTTTCAATATTGTTAATGAAGTTAACATGCATACGTGTCTTTCTTTTTTTGAATAATTGGAGGAATGTGTCTTCTTAGTATTTTTGATCATGTTATTTTCTTTTGTTTTTCTTTGTGCAAAATAAGCTTCTATATGAACTCATGTACTTAGTTTTACACTTCTTATCATGTAGTTTGTTCCTACAACAAATAGTCATTTTTTCTTCCATTATTTTGTTCATTGTTGCATGCTTCCAAGGACAAATAGCCGAAATTAGATTCTTCATTGTCAAGCAAATGTAGTGATGATATGCAGTTTAAGCCTTGTCAACAAAACAATTCAGACATTTTTTTTTTGCTCAAATGATTGAGTAAAATAATCCAAATTAAACATACATTGTTGAAAATTACTTATGAAGATACTAAAATGTTTTTCCTTGACCTTGCATTGCAAAAATGATAGGTTATAATGTGATTATCTTTCAAATATCTAGTACAAAGTTCTAGCTTGATTAGTAGTAGCCTTGAATAAATTTGGAGCAATTAGACATAGTGTGATGTTTCAATTTAGCAACTCCAAAAGATTTGGTTGGCTATTCTTATAGTGAACATACAAAGATAATAACTCGTAAGACATGAAACATTAATTAATTATATTTTAGGCTTCATTTCATGTTAGCTCATGCTCCTACCAACAATATTAGAAACTAGTAGATGAAAAAACACACTTCTTGTTGAAAAAGGTTAAATTTTACAATGTAACATTTTGAAATACACAAATCTATCAAGGTTGCCAAACGGGACATCCTAGGCTAGGGATGTCTTTAAGCCTACGATGCAACTAGAGATATTTTATAACAACCCAACTTGGTACCTCCTAGTGTCCCTAGCAAAGGTTTTAAAAAAACCTATGATTACCTTTTTTGTTTGGGCAAAAGTTTGAACTTTCTTGGTCATGGCCCTCATGGCATCCTTTAACATCCTTCAATGATTTTTTGACCTATTTCCCAACACCATTGGCATCCCCCAATCTCCTTTTCCACATGTTTCTTAATGTACCTTGTCACTTACAAAAAATTAAATGTCCAACTTCCCCTTGATGTCCCTTTGACACCTAGGGTGTCCCTTAACATGAACTTTAGTACCCTTATCATACCTTGTTACTCAAAATTATAATAATTTAATAATAATAATAATTCCATTTCCAATATCCTCTAATGTCCTAGCACCCCACACAATCCTTTTCAATGCCCTCGTCATCCTTCAACATGGAAAAGAAAATTCCACCTAAATGCCCTAGGTCCCATGAAGTGCAAATGTGAAACCAATTGAAAAAAATTTGTGTCCGTCTTGTAATAAGTAAATCAGTTTTAGGAGTTAAGTGTCATAAATGTTTTGCACACAATGAGTTGTCACAAATTTGTAAAATTAGTAACCTTCTCCCCATAAGAAAGGAAGGAGTTTGTTTTTTCATCGTTATTCACAAATCATCCCAACACCCATCTACACAAGTCATAGTTTTTTCAATGTTGAAATAGGTAGTACGAGAGATTCATTTCATTTAACGATACACTACATGGGACAAATTTGATAATGTTATTTAGATTTACAATTTAAAAATTTATGTTTGAAGGCTATAAATTGAAGAGGGTCCATAAATTTTGTAGTTATATCCATTTTCACATTAATTACCATATGACTACACTTCATCATTTCCCTAACAACTAATTCATTCCAACAATGATAACTTTTATCATCTTATATTTGCAATGTGGGTGTAAGAAGCCTCTTCTATGCATGTAAGGTGCCTCTTGCACCAACCATCGCATAACCTACCTATAATTAGATTCATCATAATCACCTTGCATTCTTTTATGGGTAAGGTCCACAATTGGGAAACATTCCCAAAATGTTCTTAGGCCCTTATTTTGGGAATCCTCTCACCGTGGTGCAATATTTGGACATAAATAATGTGTGCACATACTCAACTATCCTTTAGACATTGAAGTAACATTTGCATATGAGTCCACATGGGAAAGCCTTTGGAAAGTTCAAGATTATAATTCACAAATTAAACCTTATAAAAGAAAGGGAACTTGTGATCCAACTATTGTTTTAAAAATAATTTTATAGCACCTTGCTCTAAAAGACTTGTGAACTTAAATTTTTTTGTCATACAACATGAAATAATTAGGTTATTGATGTTAATACCAATTATTCGAAAAAAAATATTGTTAAAGGAATGTCTTAAACATAGGTTGGATGTAATGGATTTTGTTTTCAAATGTTTAGTATAACATTTACCTATCCTTTTTGTCATGTGAAAAAAAAACAAAAGTGAAAAAGTAAGAATCATGATGAAAAAAGGTATGAAAGAAAGACATACCACTAGATTCACACCATCACATTCAATTATAGACACATACACCATGACCCAAACTTGAAGAGGAGCCACCACTTCCTCTCTTCTAGTATATATTTTATGACCAAAGGTTTAGTAGAGCTTACATCTAAGTAGCAAAAACTCCAAGTCCTTTTGGGAGGGAGTCCCAAATTTTTTCAATTTTGCCCAAATTGTGAGTCCTTTAACTTTGCATGTTCATAACTCTTGAATAAAGTCATTTTGATTGATTTTCAATTCAAAGGTCATTTGATTAATGTTTCTTAGGTTTTAATGGAACTCCCAACAAAAAAAATTTTAATGCATATTTTTTATATTTAAGTTTCAAAAAAAATCTAATGGTTTATTTCACCCAATTTGAACCATATTTGCCATGTACACTTTTGTTTCAAAGATTGAAAATTATGTAGGACTTCAATTCCCAATGTGAGAAAACCACTTACGAATGTTAAAACTTTCTTTCACATTTGTGAAAGTGTGTTTGAGTCCTAAAACATTCTCCCAACTCATTCCCACTATCAAGCTTTAGTCTTGGTCATGAGCCCAAAGTTAGGGTGCAACACATTCATGCATTAAAAGATAATCATATTGCAACCATCGCTAGGAAACTTGTTACAAGCCAAGTACCCTAGGCACATTAAGCACATGCCCATGCCACATTTTTTAATAAATATTGCCCTTCGTTACAAAAGTTAGTACTCAATTGGATGACACAATTCATTCACATTGCACATAACCATGCCTTCCTATTTGCAAGCTCTAATGTGCATTATATTAGGTTGACCAACTTGGTGCATATGGGAGCTAGAGTATCCATGGAAACCGCACTAGACTTCTATGTTCTTAAAACATCACATAACCTTCCTTTTTATTTCACAAAATGTGTTTTATAACTTGTTTTACTAAAAGAAACACATGTATTTTCGACTAGTCTTTGTGATTAAATTTTAGTCGCAAGAGACATTTTACAATTAAAATCTTTTTAGTCGCCTAAGATAAGTCGCATGTGATAAATTAGTCACAAATGACAAAGGGTATTGTATGAAAGAAAAAGTCAACAAATACATTTCATCCTTTGACTACATTGTATACATATTGTCACATGCGATTAAGATGCAATTAATTTGATCACAATTGAGGGCAAATGATGTGTTGTCACGTGTCTTAATATTTGATTATTCAAATTATTATTATTATTATTATTATTATTATTTTGAAATAATCTAGGTCGTTCAATTCAAATACTTGGATGATAGGTGGCCCAATGTAAGTATGCCACATGGCATTACAAAAAATCAAGTTGGTAAGTACCTAGGTAGGTACATAAATAAGGGCCTACAAACCTAAGTTATATACCACCTACCTACTTAGGTAAAAAAATAGGTAGGTAGGTTTTACCTTCCTAGGTAAATTATCTACTCATATAGGTAGCTACTTAGGTATGTAGGTATATAGGTCAGCCTAGGTGGGTAGGTCAAACTAGGTACCTACCTACCTAGGTAGATAAGTAGGTTGGGAAGGTAAATACTTTTAAAATGTACATAACTTGTTTTTTTGTTTTGGGTTGAATTTTATTATTTGTTCATCCCATATGCACAAATTTCTTAATGTGAAATTTGATGATCACACCCCATTATTTATATCGTGTTCAAAATAGGAATGAAGAACAAACAATATGGGATAAGTTTTGAAGTTGTAACTTCCTCACAAACTAAGTTGTAATTCTAAAAACAAATTCATGCTTTACTTTTTTTGTTTTTAGATTTCTAAACAATTCAAGTACTAGATAATTAAATAATCATTTGATTGACAATGATTAAATTTACATATATTTAAATTATAAATTATACATTACAAATATTCAGTATTCATTATCAATTAATTAAATTAAATAAACAATAACTTCTTAATATTTAATAAATTAGTTATCTAATTACTCACAAGTCATTAATACATAACTCATAAATAATTAAGTAACTAAAATATTTTAAAATATTTCATTAATTTTTAGAATCTGATCAAATTATATATAATATAATTAATGTAAAAATAATTTAATGAGTATAATTTTAAAAATAAATATTTTAAATATTTATGTAAAATTATAAGTAAAGAACTAACAATTGTTATTACAAAGTAAATTCTTACACGAATTTTTTTAAATTTATTGTTCAGCTAATTACATTACTTATTGTATAATTACATTTATTGTTGTAAAGATTATTATAAGTCAAATAAGTCTTTTTCTTGGTTATTATTAACTATACATACAATAATTTGTTAAACATAACATTAATATTCACAATTCCTGTAAAATTAGTATAAAATATTTATCATAGATGATTAATCACAAAATTTTTAATAAAAATAACAATAATAATAATTCCTGAAACTAAAATCAGTAAAATAATTATTTTAACTACATTATAGTTTTTCCAAATTTTTAATTCAGGTTTGAAGTTATAAATTACAGAGTGTGAATAATTATGTTTAATTAGTAAATAATTATGCACATACTAATTAATTCTTATATGAAGTAATTGCAATGATTTTAAAGTAATGTCACATTATAATTACATTAATTAATTTGTTCTAATAATTTAATAAACATAATCATTCATAATTATTTATAAAAGTGATTTATTATGGATAACACTAGTAGAAACCCTTAAAACTCAATCATGAATTAAAATATAAATTTAAGATTCCAAAATAGTAATTTATAATTCAAATATGAATTTTTAGATCAAATAAGTTTTTTGAAGTTAAAGAAAAAAAATCAAAATCGAAATGTCAATTTTCAGATTCAAATAATAATATTCAAAATTAAAACATCCATTTAAAAATTTCTAAATTGAAAGATTAATTTCCAGAATCCAAAATAATAATTTGGAATTCAAATTTCAACTTTCAAGTCAAATACTTTTTAAAAATTTAAATTTAAAACTTCAGAATTTAAACATCAAATTTCAATTTCAAATAAAAATTAATCAAAATGTCAATGTTTAGACTCAATAAGTTGTTTTGAATTAAACTACTAATTTTTAGATTCGAAAATAATAATTTAGAATTCAAATATCAATGTTTAGATCAAATAATTTTTTTGAATTTAAATAACAATTTCCAGAATTGAAATGTTAATTTTCAGATTCAAATAACAATTTTCAACATTGAAATGTCCATTTTTAGACTCATTTAATAATTTTCAAACTGGAAGTATTAATTCTGAGAATCCAAAATAATAATTTGGAATTGAAATTTCAGGTTCAAATCAAATGATTATTTAAAAATTAAATGAATTTTTTTTCAGAGTTGAAATATAAAATTTCATATTCATGTAAAAATATTCAAAATTAAAATAATCCATTTTTATAGTCAATTAATAAGTTTATGAATTGAAATACTAATTTTTGGATTCGAAAAAATATTAATTTAGAATTCAAATATCAATTTTTAGATCAAATAAGCCTTTTTGAATTTAAATTGAAAATATCGTATTCAAATCAAAATTTTGAAATTCAAATAATATTTTTAGCAATTGAAATAACAATTTTCAGATTTGAATAAAAAATTCAATGTTTAAATGTTAATTTGAGATTCATTATATGAACAATATACATACGTGTATATATATATATATATATATATATATATATATATATATAATTTTAGTACATACATTAAAATACACCCCTATGTCATTGTAGAATACCTTTAGGATGCAACTAATTTGGTGACTATTGCGACTAATGGGACATATCAACCTATTAATGAATGAAAATAAATGTAAAATCGAACCAACCAATAGGATGAAATTTGTAATAGTTGCAACATAGTTGTGAGAATGACCAAAATAGTTGAAATTTGGGCTTGTAGTTGCAAATATTCCCAAATTTAGTCGTAAACAACTACAAGTCGCATGTAGTCGTAAATGGAATTGTTACATTTTGGCTGATTACTACAACAATGCATTATGAGTTTTGTGGGTCTATTTTTACAATTTTTTTTAAGGTTTGAAAATTGTTCTAAAACAAATGTGTGGAATATATGTCAATAACAGGATGATCCATGATGTTTTTTTAGTGGCAAGTGATGTTCATTCATGGACTTGGGATTGTGAAACCACAAATAACATGGACATATGAACATGGTTTTATTTGCTTTGAGGCAATCCCCTTAAAATATTCCTTAAACACTTAATTTTTTAAATCACTTGTACATCCAACTAGCATATACAACCCAACATCACTAGCTACCTAACACAATCACCACCACCATATCCATTCATTATAAACAAGATTGAAACTCTAAAAGACATGGATCTTTAAATCCATTTAGATGGAGCCACAAACACCACTAAATACCACTTCCATTGATTGGATTCAACCTCTCCACATTGCAAAAGACATGAAAACAAAAAGAAGATTC
Organism: Sphagnum contortum; assembly: GCA_963920785.1. Lineage (NCBI taxonomy): Eukaryota > Viridiplantae > Streptophyta > Sphagnopsida > Sphagnales > Sphagnaceae > Sphagnum > Sphagnum contortum. The sequence continues at coordinate 21,931,570 of OY987276.1, read as the reverse complement.
ATTGTAGCAGAATCGAGGTACATGCACAAACCAATTGTCCCTCTTCATTGTTATGGAATGAAACAATGAAGAGGTTGGGGGCCTACTAGCTATTAATAATTGGGCAATGAAGGGGGAAAAAGAAACCAATGGGTGATCCAATTCAATTACCATTCTATTGGTGCTAATGTTGGTTTTGCCAACAAAATCATTTTTTTATCAAATAAGATAGGAATGTAGTGAACCTAGTTATGAGACAACACATACCACAAGAACATGACATCTTCATCTTTTATTACATGTATCCTTAGGCTAAACAATCAATGTAGTAATTAATGTACATCAACTTACATGAGGTTGAATGTTGGACCCACTTCAAGTGTAACAATTGCTTAATTTTACACTTTTTAAAATGCTAAGTCAAGTCAATATTTAAAATATTTGGTAAATGTATACAACAATGTTTTTAATACATTATGGAAACACTTGAAAAGTGACTCCTTAATGGATTTTAAATGACATATTTTTGGGACATTATTTAAATCAAACTTTACTATGATTGTATAATGCAACATCTTTGTGAGTCAAAAGGACTTTTTAAAGATTTTGTTAAACTTCCAAATGAAATATAAAAAGGATATTTTGGGGATATTTTGGAATAAATAATCATTAAACAAAACACCAAGAAGGTGGGTGTGGGTCCTAATAGTGTGACTACACCCATAAGTTACATTGGTTAACCTAGATGGAGTTATATTAGTATGATTATAAGTTAATAAGGTTATACCTATAGCATTTAGTAAGGTCAATTATTTGGTGGTTTTGTTGGCCTTGCCTACATTTAAGAAAAATGATTCTATTAAAGATATGAATTAAGGTACATATATGAATCTAAAGATGTGAAACAATATTTCAAGCTAGAAGATGTTGTAGAAAAGAAAAAACAAGAAGGGACTATTTAATTGGTTTGGAATTTTTTTGTAAATACGATGTCAAAGGTTGTAATCTTAATATTTTAATTAGCCTAATCTCTTAATAAGCTTAATTTATTGGATGGAAGTTGAACATATTATCATCATCCAACACTCCCCCTTTAGCAAGTAATCACCAATAACCTTCAATTGGGTGCAAACGAGATACCATGAACCAACATGATTATTTAAGAAAAGGAATACATGTTTTTTTGCCCAATATATATACTTTCATATTAATGAATTTTGGAACAATTGCTTTGCAATTTGTTATAATAAATGTTTATAGTTGTTTGAGTACATGACATGTTTTTATGTTCATCATTTTTAATAAATATGAAAATTTGAAAGTGTGTGATTCCTTGTAAATTGAGTGTTTTATTTTTTTTAATGATAAGAATTTCAATTTATAACAAATTTTTTTTCCCTTTTGTAATAAGTTAAAATTTTTAAACACATCATGTAAATTATACCCCATTTATACGTGGTAAAAAAATTTAGTTCTAAGTTTTAAAATTTTGGAAAGTAATTTTTTGAATTTTTAAAGTTTTAGGAATCCACATTACTACGAAAGTGGGGGTGCAGTTCACTAACTTAAATCACTATGGGACTTTAAAAATGAAATAAGTTCATTGCATTTTATTGATTTCACCCTAGTGAAAATTATTTCACTATAATATCATAATGTAAACATCATGTTTCATTACTAGTTAACATAATTCATTATTATAATTTACTATCATAAATAGGTTTTTTTGTTTTTAAAAATATTCTATATATGCTACTTTATGATATATCCTATATTATTTTAATCTACTTTAGTTATTCAAACTTATACCTTATGTTATTATAAATTATTGTACCCTAAACTATTATACGTTATTTTACTTTAAGGTATTTTAACTAACTTATTATAAGCTTTTAAGTTATTGTAAATTAAATCATTCAATTAACTTTAAGCTATACCTTATGTTATTTTATTTTAAATTAATATATGTTATTTCAAGTTATATTTTAAATTAGTGAAGATCATTCTACTTTCTGTTATTATAAACTATTTTATCTTAAGTATAATAACTTAAAGTAATTTAAAATAAAATATAATGACCTAAGGTAAAATAACTTAGAATAGGAAATAATAACCTATGAAAAATAATTTAAAATACCTTATAATATAATAACTACCAATATCCAATGATACTATAACATATAATATGCAACAATAATTTATAATAGAATAATCCCATTAATCGTAATATAACATATAATAATTAACAATAATTATAATACAATAACCGTTAATAAAATATCCACCAATAAAATATGCACCAATAGTCACTAATATAATTACATTAATAATCATCAATATCCACCAATAAAATATGCATTAATAGTCATTAATATAATTACATTAATAACCATCAATATCCACCAATAAAATATCCACCAATAGCCATTAATTTTAAAGTATGAATGTTTTTTGAATTTGGCTAATAGGTACCCTCTTAATTTTTTTCTCATCAAAATGTTTTTATTATATGAATCCTTTTGATAGTCCTTTGCAAAATTGACTCCTTTTGACGCAATAGGTGTTCATTTTCAAAGGTCTTAAATCAAAACTTAAAATTTTATCAAATAAATTTTTGGTTTGAATTCCTGACATTCGTATGAATGAATAAACAACAACTTGCTATGATTTCCATGGTTTTAAATGGTAAAACATACATAAATTTTCTAATTTTTTTTTTTTGGTATCTAACACCTTTTTTGGCTCATTAGATTATGATTACATCCAATTAAGGTTCAAAATGTATGAAACCAATCTCACAAAATAAGAGATTTTGTGACAAATCAACCCACATAAGTTTTGTAGTTACATATTCAAGTTCAATTTCATGTCTTTCAACTTTTTCATGCAAGAAGTGGTAAAAAAAATACATGTTTAAAACATTCATGAAATTTTGGACTCTTTGCTAAGGCAATGCATGATTGGTTGTCGTAATAGAGGATGTTAGCTCCTTGTTGAAAACTGGTATCTTTGAGTAATTGTTGTAACCACATAGATTCCTTAATAACAATTAGAACAACAATGTACTCAAACTTGGTGGAAGAAAAAACAACAGGAGCTTGTTTATGACTTTGCCAAGAAATGGCCCCACCACCAAGGAGGAAGACATAACCACTAGTAGAGACCTTCTTAGATCTGGGCCTCCTACCCAATCTATGTTTGTGCATCTGTTCAATGTATTTAATTCCAAAATTCTTTGTAGTCTTCCTTGCATACTTTATGCATACTTTGTTAGTGGATTTTAGGTATCAAAAAATTCTTTTCATAACTACCTGGTGGAGAGGTCCTAGATTAGACATAAATTGGGCTACATGCCTTACTAAAAATGCAAGATTGAGTATAGTGCACATGATTAGGTCCATAAGGCTCCCAATGGCATTTGCATAGGTTATAAAATCCATCTCAACTTCTTCTACATCAGTTGTTGGTTCCATTGTGATTGATAAATGGATTTTAGCTTGTAAAAGGATACTCGCAGGTTTACAATTTAAGATATTAAGCTTCTTATGTACATTGTTGATATATTTTATTGTGACAAATAGACCTCCTTTGTGAAATGGTTATGTGTCAGTTGTATGCCAAAGCAATACTCAATATCCCCATTGTTAGTCATAACAAATCTTGAACAACTAAAAGCTTGGAGTTCGTTAAATATGATAGTCATTTGAAACAAGAACATAGCATCAATATAAAGTCCAACATGGCTATAAATTGTTTTGATGATTACTTTAAATATACGTTGGAATTTGATGGACATTTAGTGTAGCTTGTTTTCAACAAATGGTTGTTAAACCTTTCATACCAAACCCTAGGTGCTTGCTTTAATCCATGAATGGACTTTAGTAGTTTGCACACCTTATTTTCTTTTCCAAATTTCACATAATTTTTAAGTTGTTCAAGGCATATCTCCTCTAAATCATATGGCCATGAAGAAATGTGGTAGTCACATCCATTTGATGAATGTGAAATTCATGAGTTGTAACCAAAAAAATTAGAACTCACAAGGATGTCATTTTCACAACTATAGAAAATGTTTTGGAAGAATTAATTCCCTCACATTGAGAGAACCCTCTTGTAATGTGTCTAACTTTAAACTAAGCAATGGTTCCATTTGAGTTGTACTTTCGCTTAAACAACCATTTACAACTCACAATTGATCTATTAGGTGGCGTTTCCATGAGTTTCCAAGTTTGATTGTGAATAAGTGAATTGTATTCAATATCCATTGCTACTTTCCATTGTGCATTGTGAGAACCTTCTAAAGCTTTAGCAATAGTGTTAGGGTCTACAACATGTCACATAAAGGCGTAAGGAAAGAAATTTTCATTTTGAAATTTGGGATTCAACCATGTCCCCTACTTTGCTCTTGTAAATCTCCTCATGGTACGTGGGGACTTTAATTAGGGTATAACAACTGTGATAGACTTGGATTTGTTGTCAAATATTTTGAAAGTCTTTGATTTAATGGATTGTTTATCAATGAAAATTTTAGTGTATGAAGAAAGATTGGTGAATCAGGTGGTTCTTCAAGTTGTGGCAATGGTTTATGTTGAACAACTTGGTTAGGGTTTGGAAGTAGTTGTTGATGTAGTTGGTTGTCTTAGGCACTTCATACTTGTCATGTTCATTGTTGACAAGTTGAGATGAGTTGTCCCCTAGAGTTGTTGCACCTTCCACGCTTTCTCCCTTTGTAGGTGGGAAAACAACATTTTCGTCAAAGGTAACATTTCGACTTATAGAAACTTTCTTTGTGATTATGTTATATAACCGATAGCCTTTCACTCCTTCAACTTGTCCATAACCAATGAAGATGCACTTGTTGGATTTTGGGTCCAACTTCTTTTGGAGCTCCTTGGGTAGATGTTCATATGTGGGGCACCTAAAAATCTATAGGTGTTGTATGTCAGGTTTAAGGTTTAGGGTTTAGGGTTTATATTTCAAAAGGAGTCTTCCCCTTAATGACAAAAATGTATGAAATGTTTTGCAAATAACATGCAATGGCAACAACTTCATTCCATAATGAGTTTTTTTAACTTGTCGATTGAAACATGATGCATGTAGATTCTACCAAGGTCCAATTCTTGTGTTTTAGAGACACCATTTTGCTCTAGTTTATCTGGTGTGATGTATTGCTACAAAATTTTATGAGTTTCAAAAAATACCTTGAATTCATTTGACATGTATTCCCCACCATTATCCGACCTCGATGTCTTTATTTTTTTCCCTTGTATGGTTTTTAATTAGAGACTCATATGTTTGTAACTTCTAAATTTCAAAAATTTATGACGAAGAAAATAAATCATTGTGAATTGAAAATGATCATCTATGAAAGCAAGAAAATAAGTGGAACCTCCCAAGGATTGTGTCTACATTGGACCACAAACGTCACTATGCACTAAGTCAAGAAGGCTTGAAGTTCTTGATGATCCTTTAGCCAAAAAACTAGATTTATGTTGCTTTCCATAGACACAACCTTCACACAAAGGTAGAAAAATATCTAACACATTTGGAAGGTTGAAGTTCATGCCCTTATTTTGCATTTGTTTTATTGCATAAATATATGCAAATGACCCATTTTATGATGTCACCTCATGGTTTCCTGAATATTTGAGACTTTTGTAAAGTAGATATCAATGCATTTATATGTTAGGTTTTATTGTACAACCTATACCAACGAAATAAAACTTCTTGACTTGAGCACATTGAATTGAAATTTCTTTATTACTTGGAGTTCTTCCCTTAATAATACAGGACCCACAAGAGAACTTTATGTTATTACTTTTGCTTGTTATTTGATTCATGGAGAGTAAATTCTTAATTAATGCTGGTACGTGTAGTTGTGTTAATTTTAATATACACAAACCCAATATCTATTGCCTCTTGCTACCCATCATTCCCCATGTATATTTGGAAGGTTGTTGCAAGAGTCTTATAACTATGAAACCATTTTCTTCTTGGTGTCATATGATGTGTAGCAAAATCAAGGAACCTTGTTTCATGGAAGTCTAGGGTAGATTAAAAGGTAATTAGAAATAAATGTATCACATCATCATATGTGGATACATATATTTGTTTAAAGTTTATTTGAACTATAATTCCTATCTCTTGCTCGCTTTCTACAATTTGGGGCAATGTGACCTCTCTTGTGATAATAATGATAAGTTTTATTTCTATTGTCAAAAGGTAGTATTGAGAAGCTTGTAGGATTGAAAGGAAAGAAGGGAGGGTTTCCAAAAAACCTTTGATTGTCTTTCTTTTTGGAAAATCTATTGTAAGTATTCTTATGAAAAAACTCGTTGATTTATTGGTAGATGAGGAAATATAATTAGATTGGCACATGCTAGCCTCTTGTAATATTTTATTAGTCAAATTTGATAGTGTTTGGTTGGGAAGTCATCCTTGTGTTGTGATGAATGCATGTCATGAAGGCATAAGTGTTGACAACAAAAACATACAATTTTGGGGTTTAATAAATGTAAGACCAACAATAGTTGCTTCATCTCAAATAATTTTCCATGCTTCCAAAAGAATTTATATAGGTTGAAACTCTGATAGAGAAAGTGACACACGTTTTTTGTGAATTGTTGTTTGTGTTGCATACTAGATTGTTCATATGTGGCTTTCAATTTATCCCAAACTTCCTTTGAAGTTTTCAATGTTCTAACTAATTGAATTTGTTGATCATTGCAATGTAAGATTAAGTCAAAACAAGCTTTTGAATCCTTTAATTTCCATGTTGCTTGTGAGGCAACATTTGCAATTCTAGGGTTAGGATCATTTTCATCAACCATGGTCCACAATTCAAACCAACTAAACAACATTTGCATCTTGACATTCCAAATTAGACATTTGCTACTAGACAACTTATCAATTTGGTAAGCACTATGCACATTGCTTGTTGTAGTCGCCATGAGTTATCTAAATTGTGAGATTAAACCTTGTCAACGACAAACAATATTTGTCTTGCTTCTTCAAGCAATGTGTAATTTGGATCTAAACTCAGATACCAACTTGAAAAAAGTAATTCAATTAAAGATATGAATTAAGGTACATTAACAAATCTAAAGATGTGAAGCAATCTTTCAAGCTAGAAGATGTAGAAACCAAAGAACAAGAAGTAACTACTTAAACAATTTGGAGAAGTCTTTAGATGTCAAAGGTTGTAACCCTAATCTCTTGGATGGAAGCTGAACATATTATCATCATCCAACACCTAGTAAGGCAAGGATACTGTGTTTAGATTCATTATAGAGTATAGTGGCTTAAGGGATTTTGGCCCCTTGGTAATAGGTCAATTTTTATATGAGGATTATTCAAAGTGGTATTTTGGCTTGTGTTCAAACTTGAGAGTTATAATATCTTGAATGATTTTCGTTTGTTTTAGAGGATTTTTGAAGATTATATTTCTGCATGGTGAAATATTTGAGTTTCCATAATTCTTCTTTTGCCCTAAGATACTTTTTTAATGTAAATGGCAACGCCACAGTGTGACACACCCCTTGTTTGAATAGACCTGTAGTGTTCAACTCAGTAGGGTTACATCAGTTAAGTTGGATTGAATGACAAATTTTTAGATGTTACATGTTATTGGAATGTATTGCATTTCACATGGTTATGAAAAGCCATCCAATTGAATTTTTCCCTTTGAATAAAACACAGCAAAGCTTTCATTGAAAACGTGGTACAAGGAATGCTTTTAAGCAACCTCCTGCAATATTTACTTTTGGACTACTTGCACAAATAATCTCTTCCCAAGTACAAGGGGACACCCTCTAAGAACAAACTGCTAAAATTGCAACATATGAAGCTCATGTTGTAAATAGGTGTCTGATTTTTTTTTCAGTTAAATGTTCAAAACAAACCATGAATCCTCCCCAACGGACACTGAGTATCAACTATACACCATGTACTTAATTGTGTCTGATAGTCAAGGGCTTCTCAGCTAGTGCTCTGTTGAAAGGATGGAAGCTGCATGTAATGGTGACTTATGGTCAAAGGTTTCTCAGCTAATGCTGTTGTGAAAAGACATAGGCTGTATGCAATGATGAATCTCTTTCACCTCCTTAATGATTGGCAGGTGGTGGCATTCGAGAATATGCTCACCATGAGCTGGTGGCGTACTTCCATCAAATGGCCTCAACCTCTGGATTCACCACCTGCATATCAGACCCACACAAATGCTTCATGAAGACATAATTTCAGAGCAGTCAGAGTCAGAATCTTCACAGTGTACGAAAGGTGAAAGGAAGAGACTGACCTTGAGCATCTACAGTGCTTCCAGTGCATGCTCTTGCATCTGATCAACAACAGCAGGCACCATGACTTTCTCATTCCTTGATTATGTAGCTGCAGAGGGAAGTTTGGTAGAGAATTATGAACAGAGGTGTAGTGTGTAACTCTGATACCAATGTATGGTTCATGGAGCTTACAATGGGCATGCTGTTTCTGAGACTTGTAGCTGATTTGCAATCCTTCAACATACAGGCCTGGCAAATTTGCACCATCCATATATTCCCATTGGGGATGGGCTGACCATCTCCATTCAAGTGTGAATAAACTCCCGTATCCATTGTACCCTTGGGAAGATGCAGAAGACAAATCAATATCATGTGAGTTGGTACTTCCAAACATCTCGTAGTTGGAATCAATGCACATTCAGTAGCTGCAAAAGATTGCTAATTATTATGGCAAGAGATATTGCTATCAATCCCTCCATACATTAAGTAACCATCATCTGTGTCTATATAATGGTGAGCTCCAATATGCTCTCAACAACAAATGTTGTCAACCAAACAAGAGGAGAAAGGGAAAAGTCTGTTTTGTGTACTTGGGGCAAGATGACCGGAGTGAGATCATCATAATCAGGATCCTTTTTTTTCAGGGACAATGAAAACCACAGGCAGAGATTATCAGGGCCCTCTTTGATGATCAGATGGAAAAAAAACTTGTGACAGTATTACTGCCAATGACCAGAGAGAATGCAACAAAGAGTTTCTGCACCCGTTCCCCCAGACATCTGATCTGTGGGGTGATGTATTGAAAATTTGCAGTGTGCAGTCATCTGGAGAACAAGCCAATGACAATGAGTGCCACTGCCAATACCCACTGTAACAAACAGTTCTTGAAATAACACACCACGTCAAGCATCCAAATTGTGATTCCACACTGATAGACTTGGAAGCAACATAATTGACATCCCAAGACCCTAAGACATCAGGCCCTGCTATTCAGTTGTAAATACATGACAAACTTTGGTATAAATGCAGAGTCAAAAGCTAAAAATAGCAGCACTCGCAAACCAGGTAACTTGCTGTGAAATTCAAAATGCAGAGAAAATTCTGATGCACACAGAGGTTTCTCTTTCAATTGAGAAGGGCAGGAAACAATACATTGCCAAAAAAAATGGAACAAAGATCTGCCTCCTCTTTATTTTCCAGTGCCATAGCTGCACCTGCTGGATTTGTATTGGGTAAATACAATCCTGTGACATTTCTTGTCCATGCATTGTGATACATATCCCTAGAATCCAATCCTAAAGTACTCTCAAAGAAAGTTGAAAGTTAGTTACAAAATGTGTTGTTGAAGTCTCACTAGTCTTGGCCATGAGTTCTTCTAGTTCTTTGAAGTTTTACAACAGTTACACAGTTTTGTGCATACAGTTTCATGCAGTATCTATAAGTTGAGATTCTTATCAGACATTACCTTGAATAGTGCTCATCTCTTTCTTGACTTTAGCTTCCAGGTCATAGAGTGCAGCAGCTTCCTCTCCCATTTCATTCAATCGCTTCTTCATCTCTAGAGCCTCTAGCTCCTAGGAAATTGCACAACACAAAAGGAAATCATCATGTGTTCATTGGTGAGAATGTGTTTGGCAGCAGAAAAAATAGTGCAATACACCTGCAAGCAATATTGGCAGGTTTGGACAAGAGTTAGTGTTGTGCCAGAGAAACTTTGGTCGGTGACCTCAATGCACATAACCTTGGGGATGTCTTCCAAAGCTGCCGCATGAAATGATACCACATTAGTCAAAGTCCAATGCACTTCCTCACACTTTCACAAGTTCACATCAAATTACAGAGCACTGCTCTGAGAAGGATTGTCTTTATTGTGCAATGCAGAATTCAATCAAATGTCTTATTGCCACTACTTCAAGGGCCACTTCCAGCCAGAAAACAACTCAGCAAATGAATGTCTACATCATGCAAAACCCTACTAGCACATTACAAACCTCCCATCAACAATGTCCATCATCCTTCATCCTCCTTGGGAGAAACCTCATTAGAGTTAGTGTCCATGTTGAACCATTTCTGAACCATTCTCTTATAATCTCCGGCACTACCATAATCAAAATCCCATAGATCCTCATTGACGTTCCTGGGCAAACTCCCTCATTCCTTGGATAGTGCTATTGCTTGAGTGGCTTGGAACTGCAAAGCCCTCTTATAAGGCCTATTGGCATTTCCGAACTAAAATATGGTGCCTTCCAGGTCCCTAAATGTCATGTCCCCTAGAGCAAATTTGGTTGGGCCAGCCAGCTTTGGAGTGAGAACCAACCTCTTGTCCAAGTACTCAACATCCAAAACATGGAGTCTGACAGAACATCATAAGAAAAAAACCCTAGAATCATCAAAAGCATCTTCAATGGGTTTAAGTAACAAAAACCCATTCCTTTGAGAATCTAACTCTTGTTTTCCCAACAACTTAGGTGCATAGAATCTCATAGCATAGCCAGCATAGCCAATCAAGCATGCAAGCATGGCATCCTTTGGAGGTAAAACCAAACTGGTTAGCATGCAGTCAATAGACCTTGTCCAAAGTGCAGATTGTTCTACAGCTTCAACTATGTCAATTCCATAAAAGTCAATTAATTTCTCTTTGAACACCTCATTCCCAGGTCACTCTGACTGCTTACTAGTTGTGTGATGCAACTGCCTCTTCACACTAATAAGTGATATTCCCATGACATCCTCATTATTATGAAGGGCTTCCAAATTTCTTGCCTACCTTCCATCCACATCAAGGCTTCAGAATTCTTCTGCAACAATATGGTGATTCTGCTCAAGACTGCATTAACATACAGTAACATACACTAAGAAAAAACTAGAAAATTGTACAGTAAATTGTAATATTTTAAACGAACAAAGACATGCAAAAGGAACTGAATAAATCTAAAGGAAATGTATACAAACCTGTAAGATTCATTGAAGGACTTGTTTGTAAATACTTGTACTCTCCTGGTTGTAGGGAGCTCTTGTCCCCAACAACTACATGCTCCATATGGTCGAACAGTACTCCAGGTCCATAACCAACCTTCAAGGTCTTTAGCACTGCATATGCAGTTTTCTCTGCTGGTAAACTAATTGGAGAGTATGTCCCATCAGAATTGGTGACTATACAACTAGTGGCTTCCATTTGTTTCTTCTGAAGTTATTACAAGTATCCACAAGTAAAAAATCTGCACAATCTGCACACAAATACATGCATTATTGCAAGCATTCCCAGCAGATTTCCATTCAAAGTTGGAAACAGAAGTTTTAAACAAAAATATCCAGTCTGCATAATTTTGGTTAAAGGTCTGATGACAACTAATTAATCATCAAGGAAGCTTCATAAACTGATGATAACTGCAAAAATCCTACCATTGATTCTTCCTAGGTCAAGATGCTAATCAACAATTGCACTACCGGCTTGAAATCTTCACAACTTCAACTTAAGCAAATGCATCACTGCCAACAAGTCCGGTAGCCTCCACAATTAGTGATGGTGTGAGGTCAATGCTGCCTGTGATTGCTGCATATTCTTTGTGATATTGCAGTTCAATCTGCATGTAATAAAGCAGTCTGAGACCATATAATGAAATGCAGCAATAGTCAATGTAGTAATCATCAGACACAAAACAATTGTCTATGTATTGTGGTTTGCATTGACCATCTTTTGTCCATTTGGACTATGTAAAAATGAATTACCTGGTTGAGTTTGCTAGTGCAATATAAGACGAGTAAAAAATTAACAGGATATATTTCAAATCATTGGAATGGCTTCCAACGAAAATGACAATTACAGCACAAAGGAACCACCAAGAAGGGCAACACACTTGTAATCAAGCTACAGATCATGCATTGTGAGAGGTATTGCCAGAATTGTGGTCTAGAATTGTAAACGAAAATATACTCTTTTCCCCCGCTGCAAACTCATCAACTGTGATGGTTGTAATTGTCTGCCAAAAGGAAATAAGCTGTTACTCAATATCTTCAGGAATCAAGTCAATGCAACCTCCCTGCCACAGATATTGACACGCTATCCATCTTTTCAAAATATCTGGCTATATTTGGCTGTGTCTGGCTATATTTCAAACTATGTGGCATCCAACTTCCACAAACACCACAACACATGCCTACAAACAGGACAATGATCATCACCAACATTATGAAATGGTATAACATTGAATATTTCAAGCCTAGACGAGTTGAAAGGCAACAAAGAGAGCTGCTGCACCCTCAAATATCAGCATACCATTCAGTGAGCAACCAGTTTTGACTCTACTGAGAATCAAAAAAATGGCATTCATTTGTCAACTGCAAACACTCCAGCAAACTCTGTGGCAAAACAAACTCAAGTGCCACATGGCTACAAGACTGCATCATCCAAAACACCCCATGAAAATATTGAGAAAATCTCCATACTTAGCAAGACCAATCCTTACCATGATCCCCCCCTGTTTCTCTCTAGAACCTTTGGAAATAATGCAGGATATGTACATTCACTTCAAACTTTCCAATCGAAGTTCATTTTGATAACCAACCCATCTGATGAACATCTTCTCCAAGCCCATATGATTTCCAGCATCCTCCACAAAGTAGGCAAAAGTGACAAGTGATAACTCCAGTACAAACATTGAGTGAAATATGCAGACAAAGCTATACCACTGTATCACAAGTGAACACAGCAGGCTTCTCATTAGGATTAGAACTTGTTATAAAGTAGCTGATGTGCCCCTTCTTATGACTGCAGACGTATGCACCAAACTGTCAAAAAGAAATTGAGCCCTGAAAAATATTAGTGGATGAACACTGGTAATGTAAAGAGTCAAACTAGTATGGGGAGAAAAAGATTGTAGTGGATAGAGTAAAGAAGCTAAAATACCAAATAGTCTTGAAAGCTTTAACCCAGATATTGGAACTTATTGGAAACTCATCATGGTGCTTTATAGGATGTGTGCAATCCATTCACTTTGTCCTTCACACCTCCATATACTTTCACATCCTTTAGCAGTTTCTTCAGACCATTGTTGCCTCCAGCATGGTCCCTGTCCAGTGCCACACGGATTAGGTTAAGAACCATGCAAGATACTATGTCTACAAATGTTGAACAGATTTTTGGTATCCTTTCTAAACAATCATGATTGACAGCCATTTGTGCACTCTTGCAGAGACTTCCAGGAAAGTTTTGAAGCCAATGAAAATACTATTGCTGGATCTTGGCAAGAAGACAGCTGCCATATTTTCCGAATACCATTGGGAGATGAAGAAACATATGAAAGAGAGATGTGATAAAGGTATGTGATGATATGTAGTAAGAACTGCCTTCACATTGGCACCTTCAGCTGGGCAGTCTGCAAGACCTGCTCAGGCCACACTGGATCAACAGCCACAGCAACCCAAAACAGGAGTCAATGGGCATTCAATTCCTGCACCTCAAACATTTAAATCTATTTGAGAAACCTGAGAAACCCTGATACAACCCAACAACTGAGAATACCTCAAACTGTGTCATTTGAACAGTTCTGGTCAAACCAAATGGAACGCAAACAAACATGCATGTGGTCATAATCGTGAGTGTATTGAACTCACAAAACTATCGTACCATCACCTTCACATGAATGGCAATGATTAGCTGCCATTCCTCCTAAATTGACTTCATCATCTGCTGAACTCTTCGGATTTGGGCTTCCTTGCCATGTGTTGTGTGTGTATCTCTTTTCAGGATAACTTGTAAGGAGATTGTTGTAAGTCTGAGCAATAGGAAATGCATACATTCAGAAAGCGAGTTCTGTTCAGCTGAAAAAACCTTTGCACGTCTTTGTTACCTTTGGGGACTATCAAGGATTGAAAACCAAAGAGATTATGCCTGCAGACTGTAATCTTCTTGAGTCTGTGGGGGTTATGTATTTGAGATATGTAGAGGACATTCTAATTAGGGTCATGGACAAGCAGTAGACAGTGGAGAAGCTCATAGCAACGTCTAGCTTCAGAGGCACTACTGAGACTGGCACTGCAGTAGAGAGCAGTACTATAAAAAAAGATCAAAATGACCTGAATAGGTACACCTGTTGCGGTTCATCTCCAATTGATTCAGTTTTGAATTAGTAACAACTGCAAGCTGCAAGGAGCCATCTGCTCTCTGTCTGCATAGAACCTGATGATCACAAACGTTTCGGGTTGGTTTGTATTGGTGATACTAGCCAATTTGTTCATCAACCTGTCCTCCTTAAGTCACACTTGTGTAATGTACTTAAACATGGGATCCACCCTCAATGTGTGTGCACACTCATTTCCAATTTGCCTTGCAACATCTGCACTAAGATCCACTTCCTAACATTTCCCAGGGCCATCCAGGCATATGGCAATCTTCTACCTCATACAGATGTCCAGCATGCACAAACAGATCAATCACACAGCTGTAGTTCTCCAATGTTCCAGAAACATTGTGATCTGGACCCATGGATTCCACATTGCACGAGCCTTTATGCACTAGACCTGCATGGCTGCAAACTGACAGATGTCAAATAATATTGACTTATCCAGCTGCAAGCCTTCACAACAGATGGATTGACAATGTGCTAGTGCTTCTTTGCCTCACCCATGAACATTCTTCCAGCATAGCACTCCAATATAATGTACCTTGGCTGGGCATCCTTTTGAGCAGTCTTGCCTCCTCTATGCCCCCACATTTGGCGTACATGTCAATAGAGCTATCATGAAGAAAGCCAATTCCCTTCTCAGGTCTATGATCCCACAACTGTGAAAGATCTTAGAAAAACTCCTGCCAAGGTGTCTCTACAATCCATGAAATGATAGTTGCAAGGGAGACAAAGTCACTACACTTTTCAGGCCTTCTCAAATCTATGATCTGACCACTGCAAAGGATCAAAGAAAGCCTCCTCCCAATATTTTGTACAATCCATCAAGTGACAGTGGCAAGGGAGTCGAGGTCACTACTCACATTCAACCACAGAAAACACATTTACCCCATCACCATAACCAAGGACATAATACTGTAATGCCTAGAAAACCTTTCCCCAACACAAGTTGTAGTAATCTGACTAAGTGTGTGAAAGGATTGATGAAACTTAAATCTGTGACATATAGGAGAAGATTGAAAAAAACCATCTGCTAAAAAATTCAATAAAAAAATGCAAAAGCTTGTCTGTGTTAGTTGCATTTCTGTAAGTAATGGCAAGACTCTGTCATGAAGCTGGCTAACACCCAAGTGACATGGCTAATACACAAACTCAATTGTATCCTCATTCAAGCTGCAACAAGAATGTGAGGGTAAGATTCATTATACTCAGCTTGCTACTCATACAAACATGCCCTGAGGTATAGAGAGGCGAGGGTTCGATTCTAATATCACAAAGACCATTCACTAGAGTATCACCCTTTTTACCCCAAGTGAATAGTCCATATCACCCTAAATAATCTTTTCCTTTCACTTGCCTTGAATTTGATCTTCACACTTTTGCTCTTGATCCAATGAATACTATTTCATTAGTCCAACTTGCTGGCTGGATCTTGTTTTTCTTTGCCTCTAATTTCTCTTGCACTGTAGCTCTAGGTACATCTTTGCTTTGATGCCACTTCCTCCATGGTCAGTTTCCCTTTACACATAATCCATTACACCATTGCAATGATGAAAGACCTTCCAACTTGTTCTCTACAAATTGGATATGCACAATAAAAGAAGAAACATTGTTACACAATCTTTCTCAACTTCTCCAACACCTTTGACTAAAAGAAGTTGCTGAGATGGGTGAGCAGCCAGGTAAGTTCAATGCCGCAACCATCTACAGTTGCGTCAGAGGTATCTGCAGCATTTTCAAGGCATCTGTGGAATAGAGACCAGTCTCTCAGCAATGCATAATATCTGAAAACAAAGGTCTTTTTTCTTTGAGACAAGGGCTTTCCTCTACAGTCATGCAAAAAGAAAGTTGCTTGACTAGGACACTTGATTCTCTGGCCACTTGAAACAAGCAGTGCTGCTGTTAGAAAGTATCTATGGCTTGGCACCTCCTACACATTCCTACAAGAGAAACATCAACATGACCACCAAATGACAGATTGTAATTGAAAGAAAACAGCAATCTGGATTGGCAAACAAAGACATGTAGCAGATATATACATAGAATTTTTCAGACCATGGTAGGCAAATCCAGAGAAAGATAGGCTGTGGGACTTGGAAGGTAGACCCCACAGAAGATGAATTTCCACCCACCAAACCACCCCTGAACCAAACTAAGAAATTTATGTAAGTTCGCATCTAAACCTACTCGATACAGCTGATATCTTACACGCCGATCAAAGAACCCTCCAAGACCTGCCAGGATTTTCGGCATGTCCCTGATCCTTGCCACTGTAGCCGTTCAAGCAGTGCTTCAGCACGGCTTGCATCGTCTTTACATCTGCTCACCCACTCTTTATTCTTGAGAGCAAGAGTCAGATAAGTCTCAGCTTCAATTTTCTCCTCAAGAAGCACACACACCTGGGCACAGGCTCCATGTATCCTACCCAGCAGTTCAGAATACACTGGCATGTTCCTGGAGGACCCACACTCGTCTACACATAGCTCCACACATGGTGAACTTTCTTTCTCTCCTGCCTGTTCATGGCCATTGGGCAATTGGAACACCAAAAGCTTTGAGGTATCTTGCAACTTGGAGACAGAAGGCCTACAAAGGGAGCTGTCATTTGAAAGGCCGGATTTTCCCTGTAGTAAAAAGGCAGCAGCCTTCAGATCATGTTTCACAGCTTCCAAAAGGACCAGTTGTTTTGCATCCCCCTGTGATCTTGACATGGACTGATTCTTCCATGGACCTTTCAAATGCAATGTGGTCTGCAGCACATATCAGGAGAAGTGATGGAGCATAAGCAATAAGGCATGTGAGACAGCTGAGGTGCGGGACGGCAGTGCTTGGAGGATGAATAAATCATTACTAAATACAAACATCCACATCAAAAGACACATAATGTGCAGGGATACAATAAAGAGACCCACAAAAGTAAACAGAGGGGAAAGTGTTGGCAAAAAGGAGCCAACCTTCAGGGAAGCAAGACAAAAAAGTGCCTCAGCATGCTCATAGGGTAGGTCACACACACTGAAGCTGTCTACAGCTGCTTGCAAGCTCTTCAGATACTGCTCTCCCTGCTGCAGATTTGCGAGGAGCCTAGACAGGCACATACAACAACAGCAGAACAGGCATAGACTGAACAACTGCAGAATAAAGGTGGATTCTTCAAGAGAGGTTCTACCATTCCTGTGCATTGGAGATGCAGCTTTCATATACAACAGCAATGTCAATTTGCCAACTTGCCAATCCAAGTCTCATCCCTTTCAAATGCACACACAATGGGCCCTTTTCCATGGAAATATTTGGTGAAAAAATTTCATTGCAACCCACCTGAGACAACGAGCCTCTTCAGCTTTGAGTTGGAGCTGACGGGCTGCCACAAGGGCTCCCAGAAGCAGTTTCTTTCCTGCATCCACATTGTGCCCTTGTAAAGCTGCTGCCCCAGCCAGCCGACCAGCCTTGACAACAAGCTCTTTGAGTTCATCATTATCAGCTTCGTTGTTCACCTCCTTGTCCTCATTCTCCTCCCTCTCTGCTTCACAGTCTGTAAACAGGCAAAATTATGTAATTCGTAAACTTTCCCCAAAACCCAAGATGCATACAACTCAAAACATTCTTCCTGCCCAAACCTACCAGGCCCCCTTTCTGTTCCCATTACTACCCCACCCTCAAGTCACCCACAAAGGTACCAGGGACTTTTCCCACAAGGGTACCTTCCCATTACTACCCCCCATTGCTCTTCCTCAAACTCCTCTTGTTCTGCACAAACTGGGCATGTGGCTCATGCCCAAAGGTTAACAAAACACAATATAACAGGAACAGCCTGGACAAGATCATTGCCCACAAAATCATTTCCCCACTAGCTTTACAGCATTTTAAGGACATCTTATCTCATCAGATTTCCCTCTTGTTGTGCTTTGCCCAAAAATATTCAACAGAAACACACTATCCATTGGACCCCAAATATTAAACAAGCACTGCCCACCTTTAAAGAGCAAAATAGCTGCTGTAAAAAGAGCATGAGCCCTGTTCCACTCTCCCCGGATTAATTGGCACTTCCCAGCCTCCAAAAGGCATTTCCCAGCATCAAGCCTTAGGCCACTTGACTGGCATGCACGCAGCACCTGAAGATGGCACTTCTCAGCCCAACAAGTATGCCCAGTTTGAGCATAGAGAGCTGCAATAGAAATCCATGCTGCCACTTGACCTCGAACTGCTTGTTTGGCAACTTCCTTAGATTCTGGAGCAGCATCCTTCAGGACACTTCTTTCAGCCTCTCTGTGAGAAAGAAACAGGAGAGTGTGTTCAGATTCCTGAAATTGTCTGGACACAGTGGAGTCAACACTAAATCAATCCTCCAAATTGAGGTCTATATCATCAGATTCAAAGCGGCTGCTATTAGACAAATAGAAGTCAGCATACATAGAAGTTGGCATACCGGAAAAGGCGTGCAGCTGCTTCATATTCCACCATGGCTCCTGAAGGCTCCCCCTACAGTAAGCAATCCAGAAAGTTATACCACTAGCTGCAAAACAGGCACTTTGTCAATCTCAACAATTAAAGAATTGTGAAACTTTTGGGTCACCTGCACAGCCAACTTTGCAGCATGAATCATGCAGCGCACAGCACGGTGACAGGATTCTGGGAACCCTGCTGCCATGGACTCATTAATCTCAGGTCGATCCACAAGCAATTCATCCATCTGTACAACCAGGTCATCTGCAATAGGAGCTTGGGGTGGAAGGACCACTTGATTGGTCCCTGTGTTTGCCATGGGCTCTCCAACAACACCACCAGCTCCATCATACAGCTGGCTATTTGCAAAAGATGGACTGTCATTTTTGAAACCAATTGCAAGCTCTTTAGGTTCAAGAGAATCCCAGGCCTGCCCATTTGGTGTGCCTGTGTCCATCTCCGGGAAGCAGGTTGATGAATATTCTTGGACACTTGAGTCTGAAGTAGCATCTTTATGGACAAGCTTGCCATTGTTGTGATTGTTATCATCAACACACTCTTCTAACAAAGTCAATTCAACTGGGCAGGCAGCCACTTCAGACTCGCTCAGGTGAGCACACATTGGTACCTTATTCACAACCTCTGTACAATGATGAACCACATCATCAGTTGACAGACTGTCATGAAGTGAAGGTAGAGGTTCTTGTCTTGTCTGGGCTTTGAAAGAACTAAGTGTTTCAGCCAACTGATGAGGGCCTGGAGAAGCATGGGATCTGCACAAACCAACACAAATTTCAGCTGGAATGTAAGGTCTATCTCAAGGGCCTTTGAGGCCAGCCGTCACATAAACATACACAATCATAAGCAGAGAACTTTCAATTCTAGAACTGACTATGGGTCTGTCACTTCATGTCTGCCCACTGTGACATACTAATGTAATGAGGACACAGGCAAAACGCACACCAGATAACAAAATGATGAACCTATCATAAAAAACCATCCAGCCACACAGAGCATAGTCTGCTGAATGCCAGACTTAATTGAGAACCCACCTAGCATTTGAACTTCCAACACACTTCTTAGCTTTAGCAATGGATCCCTGCTTCTTTCCAGATGACTGTGAGTTGGACTGGCCTTTGTTCTTATGGCGGAGGTGTTTCTGGTAGTTGTGACGTGACAAAAAGATAGGCAACTGCTGATTTTGTCCCAAGGTGTGTGACACTGTGCTACAGATAGGATCATAAACATCTGGATGCCAGTTCACATGAAGTTTGGGGCGTGGTCCAAGACCAATCCCTTCATGCCCTCCACGCAAAGCTGATTTCAGAGGCTCCAATATAGCCTGCATCCAAAAAGTATAGTCAACAAGTATCATCCACTGAAATTCAGTGTGACAAGACCACAGCAGTCATACAAAGCTAGGGAACATGGGAAATAAGGGCAATCAGTGCACAGATTGATATGAAAGCCCTAGCAGGCAGATTGACATGATGTAAAAGCAAGAGCAAAACAAAGAGAAGGAAACAGGAAGACGTCATTTCTGGATATAAGGGAAGACACAAATGCTTACTCTTGTAGACTTGGTCGCGGACAAAATTGGGCAACTGTGCTCTGAAGAGCTGGAAAGGGACAGATCTGTTGTCTCTGACTTGTGCATTGAGTTTTCCCCATGGTTTGAAAGCTTAGACTCCCTCCTGATTGCAATATTTGGAGTTGAAGGCTTCAATGAGGAAAGGACACTGCTAGGGAGGGTGCCTCCAGCCCCTTGTTCTTGCTGAGATGTTTTGAGTTCAAAGTTGTTGTTCGGCGCACATTCTGTGGCATTGGAAAGGGTAATGCTGCCCTTCCCTTTTTTCTTCTTTCTTCTCCGCTTATCCTTCAGAGAATAGGTTGGTGGTAAGGAATCAAAGACATTGCCCCTGCTGTCCTGGAGCTCGCTGACATCTGGAGATAAACCAAGATGTGAACTTGACCTCCATACTTTAGCTGGATTTATTGCTTCTGATAACAGATCACCACCACCATGTCTGGATTGAGCCAATACCAAAGGCACTGATGACAGTGTGCCAGCAGAAGGCAACAAAACGCGCAGATGTGAACTCCGTGAACTTTTTGCGTGATGGCAGTGGCTATCACACTCAAAACACAGTGCAATTCCACAATGCTCGCACCATAGCAACTCTCTCGCTGCTTCTTCACAGTCTTCACAAAATCTCCCTCCTGCGAGGTTGTGGCATGCCTGCTTAATGGACATCTGCAACCATACACATTCATTCGCAATGATAATAGATTCGGAAAAAATCACGATCTTAAAAAGTATTCAAAAGCAGTTGCATTCTTGTTCACGCACCATCTTCCCTCGCAGAACTTGATAATCGCCATAATAACGATGTGGTTGGCTAACTACGGTGAGACGACAAGCTGCAGGTGCATCACAAAAAGACACGTTCTACTGAATATTACTTAATGACCGCAGGGGTGTCCTTTCCAAAGACACCAATCGGATGCTGCTCCGGCTGCTGTATTCGACGGCTAACCCTCACGCGTTCCAAAAAAAAAAGCCACGCACAAATACTCATTCCCCCCAGACTCAACAGAAGTCCAAGAAACGCATAGAAGAAGGGACAGAGAGAGGGAAAAAGTTCAAAAACGATGGCAGTGGAAGGTACCTCAGATTAAAGCCCGTGATGGAAAAACTAGAGGAAAGTTTTTCTTCAATGATTCGAAAACCTTCGCATCAGTCGAAAGGAAACAACGGCCAGCGGTATGGGAGAAATCTCGGATCCTAAAATCCTCACGAATCGCAAACCTCTCTCACGCCTGTCACCAGGTCCTACAAAAGTATGGCCATCGTGGATAATGGAAAAAAAGTTCGCAAAGACATGCCCCAGAAACAAAACGAAAGAAGCAAAATGAACCGAAATTTTTTGAAAGCATTTCACAAATAGGTAGGCACCTATGCAGACGTGAAACTCGTTTCCTCCATGGCTGGTTACTCACGGATCCGTGCGACAAAGGAGAAGATGGTCGCAAATCTCGTAACCCTCACTTTGTCCTCTTCTTCTTCGCGAGGAAGCTGCACTGCGCACGCAGGCACGGACTCCGACGAAGTAAGACGACGACACGGGCGTTATACAGGACATTCCGCAGTTTTGGAATTGTCTTTTACCACGTGTCTGTTTTCTATTGCTGGAATGAGTGGAATTTTGCACTCGGATTTGCACAATTGGCAACATGCGATTTGCATTATGAGTTCGAGAGATTCCGACCGCCCGATGACGATGTCGAGTACTAAATCGTCGACAATCGGGGTTTCGACCGTACGATGATCATCGATTGTCTTCGACAGTCGGTTTCGATCGCACGATGATCATCGAATGTCTGCGACAGTCCGTGTCGACCGCACGATGACGATGACCGACTTAATTAAATTGTCGACGATAAGTCGGTGTTGATCGGACGATGTATGAAAGTACATCGTCGATGATAGTTGCTATCTGGACGAGGAAGTTCGTCAAATGTCCACTTTTATCGTCTTCTTTCGTTTGGATTCGCAGCATCATGAAATAATAATAAATAAATAATTTAATGCGTTCTTGCGTAGAATATAGTAGCTTCCAAGACTTTTGCCTTGCATTTCTTAAAATATTTATTATTTTGGCCATGAATGAATGAGGATGTCATTTTTAAAAAAATGCATAACCTTCATGTGCTGCATTTCTTTGATTGTTTGTTTGACTTTTATGTTTATCTATTTATTTATAGTCATATTTCAATTCACCTTTGAAATACTTCAAAACATAGTGTAGAAGGTGCATGGAGGATTTGTGTTATTAACAATGCGTGAGAGCTTAAATTGTTATTATTTTAATGAAAATTTTAAAAAACAACCTTACAGGTTAAATTTTGAGATTTACACAATGATATTCACAAAACATTCACAGCCGCAAGATCCCTTTCTCCAACAAAGTTCAAGGGCATTTTAATAATGTGTACACTTTGGATAAACGACAAAGAAAAATATGAAAGAACATGCTACTGACCAAGGCTTGGTTTTTTTGTCGGCCTTGCTTGGTAGACAAGGATATATTGTGTTTAGATTCATTATAGAGTATATAGTAGCTTAAGGGATTTTGGCCCCTTGGTAATAGGTCAATTTTTTTATAAGAGGGTTATTTAAAGAAGGTATTTTTTAAATGTAAATGGCAAGGCCACAATGTGACACACCCCTTGTTTAATTTGATTCATGTTTTCATCCATATGCACCTTTTCAAGGGGTTTTTTTTTTTTTTTTTTCCCCCCCCAATTTCCTGATGTTGCCACATTGGATATCATCTCAAAGAGGAAATAACCAAAAATTAAATTAAATACCAAATCCTTGTGAAATGGTGTCAATATTTTTATGTTCATGGTTTGTGTTTCAAGCTCAATCCCCCCAAAAAAACCTAAAAAAGAAAAATGGAAAAAAAAGGAGTGAGAATTTTGACCCCCAAAAGTGTGCACTTGGGCACTTTGTTCCCCAAAGTTCTCTTCCGCTTCGACTTCATCGTCATTTTCTTCGTCTTGTCCGACCCGCACTTTGTTAGGGTTTGGGGTTTAGGGTTTGATGCGCGCTGTTTGTTACATGCCCATCAGGAGGAGTAGCAGCAAGCAACTGCGGAATCAATCACCAGGCATGGATGCTTCTTTCCTGTTTGCGGGAGTGCGTTTCGATAGGAAGCGCTTCGCCGCTGATGTCAATCGCTTTAAGGTACTCTTCTCATGATACTTTGAAACTCACATCTGCCCGTTTACAAGGGTTTGTAAGGTTTACAAGGTTGTCGTCGTCTTCTTCTTCCCAATGAACGACCTTAAACCGATAGCCTAAAGTGATTACGACTCGATGGCTATCTTTTTTCGCAGTTTTGTGCAAATTTTGTCTAATGACTTTTGGATCATGTCGGTGTTTCTTTGATAAAAAACGTCTGAACTAAGCTATAAATGTAGCCTTTGAGGAACTCTTTAGTGCGCCAACGTCCGTAAATCTAGCGGTTTATGAGTAATTGCAGTCGAGGTTGCGGAATCTTCTTGTCTCTGGTACGCGATTGCAAATCGATCGCCTTCAAAAGATTCGTAACTATGCTCAGGAGACGACTCAGTGGCACTTGTTGGGGGATTCTTTTCTTTTCATTGACGACAATGTAGTTATGTGTGTTTTGTGCCCGTCTTTGGTGCGAATTAGGTCTGTTAGTTCTTTTGCTAAACCATTTTATTCTCTAGTTCTACACATCTTTATGCCTTAGGTTGTGGTTTTTAGGGTTTTTCTCAAGTTCCTTTGGTAAGAAAGAGAAAACTTGAAATGATTGCTTCTTGGGTTTTTTTTTGGTTGGTCATCTTTACTGACTCTTTGTGGCCTTTTTAAATTGTTGGGGCAATAGCAACATGGTGGTCCTCTTCTTGCTGATGAACATGATGATGACAAGCATGGAGGCCAAACACAGAATGGATCAGATACTATAGCTTCATCAAACATGGTCGAAAGCACAGGTGTCCAGAAGAAGAAGAAGAAGAAAAGAAAGCTTAAGCATGAAGATGGTAAGGTTCTGAGCATTAGTGTCCATCTATTGAATGAATTTGAGTACTCTTTAGCCAGCTTTCAGCTGCTCTCTCAACAGCAGTATCCTGATTCCTGGCTAGTTGAACCAGCTGCTCGACCTTGAAGCTGGTCCCTGCTTTGTTGAATGGAAACTGTGCTGTTAGGGTTTAGGGTTTTAGGATTAAATTAGGTTATTCATTGATTCAGGTTGTCATACAGTGTAGGGGTAGAAGACATTATTTATCCTGTTTGGAATTTCGGTTTTTGGCATTTTCAGAATGATTTTGCTTCGGGTCAGGTAAGTGGGGAGCTTCTTGTAAGCCCACTTGTTCTTAGTCTTCCCCTGTTCTTTTCCCTTTCTGTCTTTCTTTGTTTCTTTGTCTGGTCTTCATTGTGGGGTCTGTTGCTAGCCAGTAGTATGGCTGAGTCTTCCCGTTGCTTCCGGAATTGCAGCAGAAACTCAGTTCGCAGGCTGGTGCTTGTCACTGTCCTTTACCCACTGTAGGGAGCTGATGAAGTCAGTGGGGAAGATGTGATAGTTAAGTCCCTATCATACATGCTACTGTTGATGGTCCCTGAACAGGTGTGAGACTGGCACTTTCGTTCATACCGCTGTGTGTTTTTCGTGTTTTGTTTTGTTTTGTGTCTCCCCTTGTCTGGTTCTTTCTGTGGCTTCCTGAAGAAGTGTTAACCTTGCTGTTTCCTTCTTTATCGTGAGAATGGAAATTTCTCTATTCTTATGAAAGATATATTTATTCTGGGGGCAATAGCTGAAGTTGAGCACTGTGGTTTTGCCTGCATGTTATAGATGAGCTTCTAAAATTCTTCTCTATTTGGCAGGACCAGAAAGTTCATTTAACATATTTAAGCCACCCGAAGTTAACAATGATAAATCTGAGCAAAAGCCAAGTGAAAAGAGGAAAATTCCAGAGGCAGAGGTATTGTTGGCTGTTTCTCTTCTATGTACTGTTTCCAGTCTGGTCAATTGCTCAACATAATATTTTTATGCTCAACATAGTCCTGGATTTCTTTTCATATGTTTTATGTAATGGATCAGATTAGATTTTTAAATGATTGACCACGGTTTCATCACTCCAAAGGTTTGGCTTATTACTACAAATCAGTGTGGAGGCCAAGACCATGCCACACACATGTTTAAGAAGAACCATGATTTTGCTCACTACTGTAGCTGCTGTAGATTTGAGTTAAGGTCGATGTACATCTTGCTCACTTCTTAAACTTATCTTCTTCTGACCCAGCAGCTGCCCCTACCATAATCATCAGTGACTCAGATAAACACAGGTTCATGTAAGATATTTTAGCTATCATAGACCTGCTAGATGGGTGCTCCACATTTTGCATGATCAGCAAATTAAGGTGTCTAACCAGTCTTCATAACATAGTTGCAGGTAGATTTTGAGTTGTTGACTGATTTCTTGTTTTTTATGGAATTCCTCCCAGTTTGTTGGACTGCAAAGGAAGATGTATCGCATTCATGTAGCAGGACACAACATTCCTGCACCTCTTCTTGACTTTGACCAGCTAAAGACACAGTATCCTGCTCTGTGTGCATGACATAAGTTGTATTATGGATGAGAAGTTTACAAGAGAGGTATTTGAGGCTTACCTGCTGGAGTCTTTGGATATTACCTGGAGGATTTCAGATTTCCTGCTTCTAATTGGGAGTTATGGGGTTTATGGTTTTGCATTTGCATGTCCTGTAAGAGTGAGAGAGATTGTCAATTTTATCCATGTTGGTATCTTTCTTTGACATAAGGCAGATTCCGCTGTAAGTCATATTTGATGCAGAACATTGCTAATGCTGGATATAGGGAACCAACCCCTATCCAACGACAAGTGATTCCAGTCCTACTTGCGGTATGGACCTACTTATTGGGATTACTGATGTTGTGTTTCTGGGTAGGCTGGTAGAGGGGTTAATGTCACTTCCATTTGAGGTTATAGGGACCAAGACAGTTGGCACATATGACATGTGTCCTGTGGTAATGTCATGATGATGGCTCCAAACTGTGTATTCTTGTGGGACAGGGCCGGGAGTGTTTTGCATGTGCTCCAACTGGATCTGGGAAGACCTTGGCATTTCTTCTCCCTATACTGATGAGGTTAAAGGTGGGCTGCATCGCACTGTGTTAACCCTAGCCCATATCCCTGGCATGAAAACTCTCTTTGTCCGCTTCTACTTAGGTTTTCTAAGTTTAAAAGATCTGTTCCTTTGCAGAAGACTTCAAAGTGTTGAGAAACCCTTCATTCCATAGGTGCCATCCTGCATTTATCCACAACCTTGTCAGATAGAATGAAGTCAGGGGAGGGTTTGACCTACAGCATTTCTTTTATACTACCCACCTTGTACCCAGTAAACCATACACAATGCTAACCCTTTCTGTACAGTTTACTGGGTACAAGGTGGGTTCAGTGAATTCACATTTACTGCAGGACTGAAATCATGTATGGGTTATCTACCATCAAGTTGTGTAGGTGGTGGTGTTTCTTGTTGAGTAGGTGCATGTACTCAGTTCTATTCCTCTTGCTGTGATGAGGTAGCAATGAGGAGTACTACATGATTGTAGGTGCCCAGTAAAGATGGAGTCCGGGCAGTTATCTTGTGCCCCACACGAGAACTTGCTTTACAAACAACTCGAGAGCTGAAGAAACTTATTGTTGGGAAAAAGTTTCGGGTCAGAGTAATGACCCAGTCTTTGGCACGATGCAGTGATTTCTCCAAGCTGCCTTGTGATATCCTTGTGTCAACTCCTCTGCGCCTGGATGCTCTGTTAAAGGAGTCAAAAATTGACCTTGGCAGGTACATATCCTCTTTAAGTCTTGAGAGTGTCTGCAGGCTGTGTTGGTAATCAGAGGTCACCACTTGGTGATCAGAATGCCCTTACTACTAATGTGCAATCTCACAATTCAGCAAGTGCCCAAATTCTGTACAATGACTTTTGGGTTCTGGAAATTGGTCTTGAAACTAGTAGGTCCAACCTTTATTTTTCTAGGTTGAGTAAATTGAACTTGTCTTTGCTGCAGGGTTGAGCATTTAGTCATGGATGAATCAGACAAACTCTTTGAGATGGGATTTGTAGAGCAGATTGATGCTGTGGTGGCATCTTGCACCCATCCATCCATCACCCGCTCACTTTTCAGTGCCACATTGCCAGATTCTGTTGAGGAGCTTGCACGCACTATTATGCATGATGCTGTCCGGATTGTGATTGGGGAAAGGTAAGGCTTCACCTTCCAAATATTGGAATATCAAATGTAACCTGTCTTTAGTATGCTTTGACTGCAGAGCCAGTTTGTGGCTGATTTTCTCCAAGTAATCCTGGGAATATTAGTGAATATGTGGGATCATTCTGTGGTGGTAACTTTGACCAGCAATTGAGCACTCTGTGACTAACCCTTTTACAATGCTAAGTCATGCTGATTGCACTCTTGTAAGATGAGCTGCCAGGCAAACAAATTGTTACAAATTGATGTCACAATGGAACAAGGCTTGTCTTTGACCCTGCACTGTGTGTTTTATGCAGAAACTCAGCTGCTCAAACAGTGAAGCAGAGATTGGTATTTGTTGGAACCGAGGAAGGAAAACTACTTGCATTACGCCAGATTTTTAAGGAGGTTACCCTCATTCTTAGCTTTGTATTTGCATAGCTGCTGCCAGATCACTCAAAGTTCCTTTGCCCTTGCAGGAAAAGAGAGGATGTATTGTGATATTATTAGCTCTGTTATGAGTTCAGTCATGGGCATAAGACAGATTGGAAGAATAGTTTACATTCAAGCTGTACTTTATCAGATCTGCATGGAATTATGCATGGTATATCCTGTCTTCTTGTAATGCATGTTGGTATCCTTGCTCTACTTGGATCCTGGCACTGAAGTCCCACTTCAGTTGAACATTTTGTCTTCTGCACAATTGTCTCACACATCAACCTTGAAGTGTAAAAGTTTGAAAGTGGGCATGCTTGCAGAGCTTGCAGCCCCCAGTGCTGATCTTTGTGCAGAGCAAGGAAAGAGCACAAGAACTCCATAGGGAGCTGGAAAATGATGACATCAAAGTGGATAGCATTCATGCTGACCGAACTCAAGCCCAGGTAAAGATACCCTCCAACCACTGGGTCACTCACGGAAGCAAAATTGGTGATGGTGTTTGGAATGCATGTGCTCATTAGCCTTCTTAAGATTTATGGTTGGTAGGGATTATGGGCTTTCAGCTGTTATATGACCATGCTCTCAACCAATTAGCCAGTTTGTGAGTGTATCATATATTGCTTTTATCTAGATTGGTTGTCAACTGAGCTTTAGATTGTCTAGCACAGGATCTGTTTTATATAGAACAGCAGGAGTTTCTTCACAAAGTGCAGGAGCATATGTCACTAATCTGGGGACATTGGTTTTCAACCAGAGGGATGCTGCAGTGGAAAAGTTTCGAGAAGGGAAGACATGGGTGCTTATTGCAACAGATCTGTTGGGGAGGGGGATGGATTTCAAGGGTGTGAATGTTGTCATCAACTATGATTTCCCCCACACAAGTGCATCCTACATCCACCGAGTTGGTAGGTAGACAAATGTAGTGAGCATCTTTCACCTCTCTCACTATCTTGTGACCCAAAATTAAAAATAAACTCTCCTCTGGGCATGTTCCTTATTATCATGGCTCTACCTGACTGATGCAGGCCGAAGTGGGAGAGCTGGGAGATCTGGACAGGCAATTACTCTGTACACAGAAGAAGATGTGCCTCTGTTGCACTCTACAGCTCATATTATTCAAGCATCTGGATGTGAAGTTCCTGGCTGGATGCTCTCTCTTCCAAAAGGCCCAAAACGAAAAGCTCCTACTTCTCGGGAGCCAATAAGCACTAGGCCTCCACTGGAGGCCAAGGTCTTCAAGCGAAAGTCAAACAAACCATTAAAAGTCAAACCTGTGCCTGATGCCAAGGGTACCAATGAGAACCAAGTCAAATCTAAGAAGTCCAGAAAGGTTCAACATATTTCTGATGAGGAAGTTCTGACTTGAAGCAGCCAACAAGCATCTGATCACTATAATGAACATCATGTGTTGGTAAGTCCATTGACCTAATTCTGAGCTCATGTTCTTGCATAACTGCTGTTGCTATCAGTTTTTAAATGTGTGCAGTCTCTGTTGCCCTGTGAGATGTTTTAGAACAGTATGACCATAGTATATAATTAGCACTAGGTCCAGTTGCACAGAATTTCTTTCCTTGCAGTGTTCACTGAACACCATTCCTTGTCTTAACAAAAGACCAGGTTGGATGGCTTATTATCATGTGGAGGTGATTAGTTTGATTTGTCTTGCTTCAGTCTCTCTTGTTTTGTCCTATTGTGTGTTGCAGTCCTATGGCATTCTTGTTGTGTGTTTTGGATTCACCTAACAAACATATGTTATGGAGTTTCTCTGCAATCCCATAGATGTATACACTGTGTTTTGCAGGTCCTTTTGCTGAATTTCTTATTGTAGCCACCAACAACCATGTTAAACCTTGCTGTTGTGACAGAGGAGCAACCGGTTTAATTTACTGTTTTTATTTTTGCAATGGATACTTCAAGCAGCACAAGTGGGCTGCACCAGTCACAGTGATTGATCTAGAATCCAGTAGTCCTGCAATTGTAGGTATTGCAGTGACCGGGAAACATCAAATAGCTTCCCTATTTGATATAGTCAGGGGTACCTGGACATACTTGGATCAAGGTTCATGGGTGGTAGTCAGGAGTCCCAGCACGTGCTCGGCCAAGGGTCAAAGGCAGGAAGCTCACAACATAAATGGAGGAGAGTTATTTTTGGAACTGTATTCTCAAAGGTCAGGTGCACATACTGTTCCTTCTTGAGTGCCGCTAAGTGAATGGTTTAGTGAAGCCTCATCTGTGATTATTTCACACATCCAAACTTGTCATCTGGATTTATTTGAATTGATCCCATGCCTTTAATTTCAAGTAATAGAATGAGGTGTCAAAACTTTTAAATGCTCAGATATCCAAGGGCATAAAACAAAAGATGGCATTAAGGGTAATTAGAGTCAAAATTGTGTTATGGACTCATCATGCACTCGCACAGACTTCACCATGCCCTGGACCAGTATGAGGGCATCACATTTTTTCAGTTTAATCCTTTTATGTTAATGGGAACTACACACCAGCAGCAGAATGAAAATTCAGTATCATTAATATGTTTGTTTGAATACATCATTATAGTTTGTGTTTGTAAGCTTGTATTGTTGCCTTATTCCATCCGCTCTGGAGTGCCTCTTTTGTCATTGTGGTAAGTTGTTGGTGTTCTCCTAAATGGTTGGTGTTTCTCTTAAATGGTGTTTCTCCTCATTCAGTAACTATTGGACTTTGTCCTTGACTAAAGTCACAATCCTTTTTTCTAAGACTCATCCTTCCAAGGGATGCTTCCAATGACTCATCATGGAAGTCCCATTTCATGATTCCCATACAATTGTTCATGTGCAGCTAGTTCCAGTTGTGATGCATAGCAAAACAAAATGTTAATGTTCTTTTTAGGTGATGTGGAGCCCTAAACCCTTGAACAGTTGCACAATGGCTGCATTTTGGTGAACCTCTTCCCCCACCAGTCTCATTGCAAAACCTACAAGTTCATTTCTCAGATAAACCTCAAGCTCCACTTCAAGCCTTAGTTGCGACACATTCTCCTTTCTTTATAAATTCAAACAATTGCACAACACTGGAATATACATATCCAGAAAACAATAACTTAGCTAGAACTTTTCTGAAGGATAATGTCACAATCTCTCCAGACAATAATACTAACTACCTATCCCTGGAGTAATATTGGAGCTCTGAAATAGCTACACATTCTAATTGCCCATAACCAGCTTTCCCTCTCAATCTGCCTTAAGAAAATTTATACACAGCACAATGAATGTGTGAAACACAAATTTGCATTACAGGAACTTGAAGATCAAAAACTAGAACTGGTCCCTACTCCCGACATGAAGGAGCCCTCTCATAGCCTTACACAATGACCGTTACTTGGACATGGCAAATTGAGATGGTGATGGGAAGTGGGTACCACATGTCAACCCAATAATGTTGACTTTAACATGGCATAGATGGCGAGTTAGAATGAGATAGTCACATTCCAATTATTTGCTTTCGGTTAGGATCAAGCCAAAATTCAGTTTATAGATATTTTCTTAGTTAATATCTAATTGCTACCGCACAACACAAACAGGTAGTTGCAAGAAAATATATGTGAAACACCTTTGACCTGCTTATCCTTCAATGAGGGAAAATTTGTTCAAACTATCCCAATTATGCTGATTAAGAGATGAAATAGTGATGGTGTACCATTCACAAGAGATAGGCTTCATTTATCTCAATGGACGACATACTCATTTTAAATGATGATGTGAATGACTATCACAAAAAGCAGGTTGAATTTATTTCAGTTCCCAATGTTTTCATTTAGTCATGTCTGCAAATGATAAGGTGAAGATCAACCATCACACTCACAAGATAATCTCCCATACTGAAATGAACTCAACCTGAACATAGTCTTTTGAGTAACTATCCCAACACAAAATTACGATGGCCCACATTTAGACAACTACATGAACAAAAGGTCATGTGTGAGTTCCATTTGACACAAGCAAATAGGTGGTTCAATTGAGAAGGGTTTTATTGACAATGATATATCCAAAGTTGTTTCATTCTCTCTATACATTTTTACCAAGAGTTTACAGTCTATCTCAAATTATGCTTGGTGTTATCTCATGAGTAATTTCAGGCCTTTTTCTACAATGACTCTCTGATGCTTTGCACATCATATGCTCCATTTAGATAACCTTGGGGTAGAGAATTAAAAGGTTATAAACTCCAACAAGTTAACTGAATCTACTTAACAAGTTCATTGGTCTTATGTCAAGGACATTTTTATTTGTGTTTTTGATGTGGTTCCTTTATCATATCGGCTTGGACATGGCAATAGGTTGGTAAAATACTCCACAATTTTTATTATTGGAGAAAAATGATGAATACCTCAAAATATCCTACATAATTGTTTGTTTTTTTTTTTAAATCCCAAATTATAGTGGGATGCAAGAATTGTGGTACCTTAATATTGACTACTTATAAACGTATTTTTGTGGGGGTATGTATAATTGGGTTAAATCCAATTCCCAACTCAACAAAGGAAAACACAAAGTGATCCCTTTCAATAAATTAGTATTTATAAACAACATCAATATAATAGCCAGAGTGCCAGGGACTCATTAGTGCACGCTCCAATTCTCTAATAGGTCATGATGCTGAGTGTTAGTTACAAACCCAACTATAATACTATGATCCCGCAAGGAGTCATTTCATCATGGTTGATGTTGACCTAGAGTCACTATAAAACTGGGAAGGAGCCCATACCATTCTTCCTATCATACCTTGGTAGCCTATCCTGTAAACCCTACTATACTTCCACATCAAGTTGTGTGCACAAAGGCCTCGGTTATGCATTTACCAAAAATATCTCCCTCAAGTTCTATAATGGTCGAATATATGCGCTTTCACAAACTTCAAACATTAATTGGCTTCAACAAAGGACTATGTACCTAATTTTAGGAAAAGACAAGTAGCACAAAACAAACATTCAAAAATCCAAAACATTAAACATGTCTATAATCAAGATGAAGATTGAAAACACAACAATAGCCTCAAATTTCACAGAAGAACATTTAATGTAATCATTGGCCAACTTTTAATCATGGTAGCTTTGATGTCTACCTAAGAGAAAGAATGCAGAGAACTAGGAGACAATGAAGCCCTAAACCCTAAACCAAAGAGGTAATAATCTGGAGTTTATAGGTGTAACCAAGAGCTGCTTTCCAGTGGAGATAGGTAGCATAATCACCTTGCTTTGGCACTTTCCTTTTACAACCTATCACATTGCTGATGATAATAATGATGTTGTTGATGTTGACTTATAATGTACAATAATACTAACCCTAGAAAATATGAAGGTCTCTGACTCTCCCATACTTCTTAAATGGGTATAAAACAGCTTGCAACTCAAAGGAAGAGAAACCCAAAACAGATTTGTAGTACATTATGTTTGCTTGCTACTACAGCTTTGTAACTTGATTGTTCAGAGGACTGCCTCTTAAGAAATGGAGGAAGGTACTATGCCATAGATATTGGATTGCCTGGGTATTCTACTCAGGCATCTCACAAATAATTTGTGTGCTTTTTAAGTCTCAGATTGTCTGCTTCTGATGATGGTATGATTGGCTTGCCTTACCAGTTTTCATGCTTACAATCCATGCTGCAGATTGCCTTGTAGAGATTGTGGTAAATGACTACACATTTGATGGATGCTCCAAAGAAATTTCAGGTACCAGATTCCCTCAGGAAATTGGGCTTGATCTACAGTTCCATAAATGACTTTGCTATATTAGGCTGCTACAATGATCACAAATTCTACTGTTGAACAATATATGCTCTATATATTTTCAAAGATCAATTGGTCTAATATGATGGGTGTGGGTGCGGGGGGTGTATTCAGGATTGGTATACCACGATCCCATTGCAACAGTGTTTGTCATGGAGTGTAACCCTCCAGGACAATGACAACAACCAAAATGAAAGAAACCAACTCACTGCTCATGTCAGGAGCTTCAAAACTTTTGGATCTGTAGGTCACATGCAGAATTACACAAAAATTGCATCAGACTTAGACCTGCTGCAGGTTTATGGAAGGTTATCTTGAAGCAGTTGTTGCCTACAGTTTAGAAATGTTGAGAATGGATCAGGTTGTGTGACTGAGGTATGAACCCTAGTATTCTTTGGAGCATAAATCAAGTATGTAGTTATATACGCTAGCTCTATGAAGCGTCCTGCAACGTCGACAGTAACCACGAGGACTTGTATTGGGACGTCTGGTAGTCCATATACTACCCATGAAAGCATACGGTTAAGTAGGGTACACATGTATGTATCTGTGGACATGTTTCTTCTTTTATAAAGTCCTGGTAAAACTTAGGCAGCAGGCTCAAAAGATGTCAGTAACTGTACAAACGATGACTATAAATGCTCACGTATTGGGTTGATCATTTCTTCATGTGTGTTTCTCTTACATTTTGCAGATTTCCATAGCAAATTGCTGAGATGGTTATTGCAGTGTATAATGTTTATGCCAACAAATTGAAAATGCCATGGCTCATAAGGTAGAGAAAGTTTCCACCCAATGGAAGGAATGTTATAACTACTACCTGGAGCTATACAGTGAAGCAATCTAATTAGAAATGGAGTAGGACACATTCTGAAAATGCTTGAAATTAGGGGCATGCAGTGTAAGAACAATGCTGGAAGTTTGAGCTGTGTTAGATACTTAGGGTGCCACATGGTGTGTCTGGGGGATTGACACATCACATTCTACCAACTGGGTACCAAGTTGCTGGTGGTTAATGTAGGATATTTTAGGGTTAGGGTTACACAACGTATTTTTTCTTGACGTATACTTTAGAAACCTTGAATCCGTATATAAAAACCGTTCTGAGAAGGGGAGTATGGCATTTTTGTAACACTTTGCACACTTAAGTTCAAGAAGGTCTTGAGAGCGGGTTTAACATGATTTTTTCATTATATGATCATTATAATATTTCAATTATTAGTTTTTAAATAAAACTTTTACTAGTTCCCAACCAAAGTTTTTTGTTTTCAAATTTGTGGAATGGGTTGGTGATCCCTTCGAATAGGACTTAGCCAAATTTGGTCAAAGGTGAAAAAGAGAAGTAAAAAAATTTGGACTCCCCCCCTAGAAAATGGTGACTTGTTAGAGCCTATTGTGTAAATATGGTGACTTCAAACCTTTGATCCTCGTGATGTGGTGGTCCCTAGCCTGACTAAAATCTTATTGAATTTTTCGTATTTTTGTCACATTTTGTTACATGCATACAATTGCATATTTTGGTATCTCAATATGTCATTTCCATTGATATCTCTTTCTATCCATTTTTTTTTCATTTTGGCATATCTTTCCAACTTTTCCGACATTTTTTCCTCATATTTTGCCATTTTTTTTCTGTCTCTCCCATATGACCACAACACAAAAGGTTTTGTCTTTTATAAAAATCAAAAAATAAAAATGACATTATATGAATGGAGATAATATTGGTTTGTTACTATAAATTGGAAGTGTGCCTGGTAGTTTGAATGCCATATAAATAGGTTTGTGAAAATTTGCCAATATGCTTTTGAAACAATTGATTTGGATTCATTCCCTAGCACATTTGACCATATATGGTTTAATTGTGATCCAACTTTTGTTGTGGTATTTCTGAATTGGGATTTTAATTTTAATTTATTCATAAATTATTATTTTTTTGTTTATTCTCCTTATGATTACTATCATCTAAGATATTAAAAGCTCTTGAAACAATGAATGGGCAATCATTTGAGGACTTTTGAATCAATGTTTCTAATGTGTTCAAGAACATAGAAATCAAAGAAGAATGACTTTTGTAAACACATATTATATCAATCACTCTTCGAGTTCTTATGTTAAATGTAGCAAATATAAATTATGATCCATTACATGTTGTTGTGTAGTAAGAATGTAAGAGCATTTGTGCATTGTACATTGTTATCAAACCATGGCCATCATAAATTGAAATGTATGAATATTTTTATGTATTTATGAAATTATGAACATCATTTGATGATTGTATTCTAATTTTCAAAATGCAAAGAACATATGATACTTGTAGGTTGGGGTCATGATTTATATCTTGGTGATGTTGTTTTAAAGATTTTTTGTTGAAAGCTTGTATAATAACATGTGAATGATAAAAGTTTTTTAATTGAGGAACAAAAGTTGTCCAATTTGCAAAAGTTTTTAATCTATTCATTTCTTCAACTACACATTGATCAACGTTAAAGTTTTGATGTTGGAGTGGAGTTAACAAGTATAATCCTTCTTTTGTTTGAATGCAAGAAAAAACAATATATGATGGTCCATGTTTTCTTACATTGGTAGGATCAAAAGCTAATTCATCTAATGATAATCCTTGTGATCAATGAATGGTTCTTATTGCTACTAATTGAATTGGAAATTGAATTCTTGTTATAATATGAGATTGATTTTTTCCAGTTTTTTATGTCTTTGATAATTGACTCAATTGGTGTCCAATTGGATTGAATATTGTTTGTATAAAAATGGGTAGACTTTTCTTTAACTAACATTTTTATTTTTGGATTTGGGTAAAATATCCAAACTATGGTTTTGTTATGATAAGATGTTGATATTTTGAATACACCATTAGCTCCATTAACAAGGCCATCATATGTTGCATAATTTCCAACACACAATTCAACTACCATATATTGTTTAACATAATTTATAGTATGTAAGCTTGCAATTTTACCTAGATCATCTAGAAGTTTATATGATGAAGGGCACGAATGATGATGAATGTCTGTAGCCTCAAAATTGAATGTTCAAGTAATTGTTTTGTTAAACACAATTTTATTATGTTTTTGCACTAAAATAATTGTATAAAATAAATGTGGTGTAGTCAAAATGTTTGGTATTTCTTGACAACAACTTGAATTGATATATTGGACGTCTCTTAAATTTTGTGTGCACGTGTGAAATTTGCTTAATGCTTTTGTAAATTTTGTATCAAATTGTCACATAATTAAAGTTAATTCATAACTTTTAACATTGTTTTTCCAAAAGTTTTAGTGTTCATGCATTTATAATATCGTTAAGGGAATAAAAAATCCAACAATCTTTAGCGGGGGTGTTTAATAAAAGTCACATAGCATGATGACATCTAAACCACCGAAGAATTTGTTTTGAATATGTTTTATTGCCCTTAATTGGTGGTCTATTAAATTAAACATTTTAGAACCTACAAGAGATATTTCATCTATTACAAATAGTTGCAACTATTCATATTGACATGTGAGTCTATTTAAAGAATCTAACGATAAATTTGATAGACTTGTTAATGTTTGTTGAACAGGTATGTTCAATGCTAAATGTATTATTTGACCATCAATATTAAATGCAACTTTACTTGTAGATGCCTTAAATAATGTTTTGATTTTTGTTAGGTTTGATAATAAATCCTTATTTTATATTCATAATAATCTTTGAATAAATAGTTTCAAAGTAAAAATTTTACTAGTTCTAACACTTCATGTCAAAAAAAATTATATATATATATTGGAATATTTAAAGGATATGTTTGTTTTCTATACATGATATCGTCAAAAAATATATAAATCATTTAATTGTTTAAGCATATTTTGACATTTTAATTCATGTATTATTATAGAATTTGATGATATTGTGAAACCATCAGTTTCAAAATTTTGTGTTTTATAGTCAAATGTATTGCACGATTGAATGATGACATCATTTTTCAAATCATATTTTTCAATAATTAATGTATTTGTGATGGGGATTAAAGGACACGTGATCATTCCATATGTTTTGTGGATGCAAGGATTTCGATTTTAAATTCATACATTCATTTTCTTTATTTATATGTTTGTTTTGCATGTTGTATTTGAATTTGGATATAATTGTGGATTTTTTTCTTTTACTTGACAATAGGCATCATGCCACATAACATGTGTTCCTAACAATGAACTTTTAGAATTTTTAAATGGTGAATATAAAAGAAGTTTTCTTAACTTATTTTTTATATCTTTATGTTTATTATAGTTTACAAATTTAATGATTTTTTGTTTGTAGCATTTTGATAATTTTTTATTTCTAATGTTGTAATAGGAGGCAAATCCTCCTAATGACAAAGATTCATAAGTATTTTTTTTATTTAAATATTTGTCTAAAATTGATGCACACAATATGTCAATGGAATCAAATTTTAATTGATTAAATAAGGACTAGGGTTTTAATGCAAAAGCACATTCTTGGTATGGAGAAGTATTGATAAACTTAAATGTTTGTGATGAATGATATAAGAGAATTGAAATAACTAAATAAGTAGCAAGTTGGGCAAACATTTGTTGAACTTAAAAAAAAACATTGCCTAATTTTTGGATTCTTATGTTAGCATCAAGTTTATCTAAAACTGCACTTTTCTATGATTGAATGCAATTTTGAAGTTACAAATTTGTCAAATTTAATCATATATGATGTATAATATGAAACAATTGCATATCAATCTAAAACAAATTGAATATTGACAAACTTTTCCTTGGGTGGTACCACTAGGAACCACCTTACCAAAATCACAAGAAAGATGGACCCAATTTTTAAAATAACTTTTCATCTATTTATACATTAAGTTATTTGATTGGACTAGGTGGGCTATGTGTTCCCCGCCTATACTAACACGCTCCTTGGTCCCGGGGTGAACCCACTTGAGGGTTCACCAAATGTCAAGTTGTGGAAAGTTGGGACCGAGGGCACGCTCCCGACTTCCAACTCTAGAAAGG
Organism: Sphagnum contortum; assembly: GCA_963920785.1. NCBI lineage: Eukaryota > Viridiplantae > Streptophyta > Sphagnopsida > Sphagnales > Sphagnaceae > Sphagnum > Sphagnum contortum. Next base: position 21,892,724 of record OY987276.1, on the reverse strand, counting down.
GGTAGAAGGTCGAGTTGGGAGCCCCGGGATTAGACTGAGAAAAGGGACTAGAAGATCAAGCTTGAATCTGCATCCAAAAACCAACCACGGGAAGTTAGTTTAGCATTCGGGACACCCTTTGGTGTTGGGACTTGCCACAGGCACTTGGACACACAAGACTCACCACGGCCCGGACTTGGGAGTAAGCCACCACCTTACTCCCTATAGTATTCTCTGCAGCTCGCCGTGGAGGCTACATCCAAATGGCACAAATTCTCGGGACTCCTGAAATGGAGTCCCGAAATTGTCCCGGCGGGACTCTGGGAACTTTGAACGGCCATAACTCCCGACTTCAGAGTTGGATCGCAACGAGGTCTGAACCAAAGTTGTAGCCCTCGTCCAGATCTTTTCAACGCCATGTCGCACTCCCGAATCGGACATCGGGAAGAGGTCGATTCCCGACTTTTAGTGGTCGGGAGTCAAACTGCCAGTTTGACTCCCAGCCCTTTTTTTGTCCATAACTTGGGCTGCAGATGTCCAAATGACCAATGCGAGGGCATTTTCGATATTTAGGTTTCAAGACCTTTCCAATGACACCAAGAACACCCCAATGCGAGGTGTTTTGCCCCTTGCTATCGAGCTCTGAACATTCGGGAGTCCCGGAGGACTCCAAATCCCCAACTTTTCCAAGTGTTGGGCTTCACCCCCACACTTGGCCAAAGTAGGGGTGCGACATATACACACACTCATGAAAAATAATGAACACCCAAAAATGTATAATATGCATTAACATTTTGATTCCTAAACCAATCCTAACCCATTCCTGACCCAATTCCTAACTTTTTTCTTTCAAGTGTCCTTACATTTACATAATACATATTTTTTCTTGTTCATTTATTACATGCATAAGGGAAATCCAAACTACTCATTAAAACAATAAAAGGTGAAAATAGTTATCATTTGTGGTTTTGACATCAATGGATTTTTGGGGCTTCACAATCTTTATTTCAAAAATTCATAACTAAATCAAAATTGATTCAATCAATTATCTATAAAAAGACATCAAGTAGGTTGGCATTTGAAGTAGTATCAAAAATTAACATCCAAAAAAAATTCCCAAAAAATAGATTCCTTTTGTGTTCCTAATCAAATAAATCCTTCATGTGACATTCTTGAAACTTTTTCCTTATGCATTCATTTTCCTCATCAAAACACATTCTTTTGTAAATTTAAATAAAGTTTTGAGTTCTACATGACTTGGGTAACCTTTTGATAAATAATTTGGAATGAATTTTTTTTTTATGTGAGTCCTATGTTGTCCTAATGTTGGATGGGTCACAAAAATTTGGTTTGTGATGCTCCTAATGGTGCCACCCAAGGATAAATTTACCGATATTTGTATTTACAAACCATAAAGGAGTAACATGTATGCTAACTACATTGGTTTTAATATTTGATAGTGTTTGTTTTTAAAAAAAATGTTTGGTTTCATTAATTTACTTCTGAAATATAATATGTATGTTTATTCATCAAGATGTGGTAGTTTTAAAAATTCAAAAAATGTAATGTTTTCATAAGTTTTTAAATCTTTTAAAATCTCAAAAAAATTTGTTTCTTATTGTTGCAATTTTTTTTGTTAAAAGGTAAGTCTTCTTTTAATTAAAGTGGTTTTAATATTGTTGTTTTACTCATTGAAGGTAATGGATAATGGAATCTACAAACAATATGATTTATTTCTTACATGTTCTAGTGTGTTGATGTTGTTGTGCATTTTGTAATGTAATTAGTAATAATGATACATCATATGAAATGTATCTATTAATAAAATTTTCAATTTATTCATTTGTATTAATTCCATATATTGGTGCATCTTTAATCCATTAATCATAACCACCCAAATGTGCCCCCACCCCATTAAAAAATGACAAGAACAATTTAGATTCACTTATACAAGGACATAAACATGCAAGTCTAATGTCATGAGCATGCTAGCACCCTCACCACTTTAAAAAAGGACACTATCATTTTTAGTTCCCTTCACTAGTAGAAATTGGCCAAAATGTAACCACTATATTTGCAACTACACTTAGACCTTTTTACAACTATTTCTTGCGTTGGTCATATTTGCGATTACAATGCAACTAATTTGCAACTATTTTGGTATTCATCCTTCCATGTGAACAACATTTTGTGTAGTTTTCATCCAAAAAGAACAATTTATGTCCCACTAATTACAAATGTGACCAATTTAATTACAACCCTATGAGTATACAAAGGTGTATTTTGTGAATTATAAAAAATATAATTGGGTATATTAGGATTTATAAATGTATGTTTTGAATTTATATGAACAACCATATTAGATGTGTATTCAAATATTATTATTAGCATAAATGGTTTTAATATTATGATTACACTGAAATAATGTATATTTTGGGTATATTAAAACTTTATGTAAGATATTTGCTAAATATATTGTGCCCATATTACAGGTTTATCCAAACCATTTTATTATATTTCCTACAATTATTACACATAACATGTATTATTATTTATATTATTTACACATAATACAAAATTAAATATCAATATTATTTTTAACTAAAAATTTAAAATAATAATATCTTATTACATACTGATCATAATGATGATGATGATATTATAATGTTTTGAAAAATAATTATATAAGTACTGAAGTAATTATTTAAAGAACATTATATTAATATTAAATTATTTTCAAATGACTAATGTATTTCATAGGAATTAGGTTTTATTTATTATTTTTAAAAATGTATATTATAATAAACCATAATAGCTCTAACAAGTGACATAATGATATGTAATAATAATAATAATAATATAGCTAACCTAGGCTAATTACAAATTACATTACTATTGTTGCTGTTATTATTATTATTATTATTATAAGTAATCAATTATGAAGTGTTATTAGACTAATATAATAAATTACTAGGAAGTATTAATATATAGTTTTAAGTTTTTATATTTCAAATTTCAAATTGATATCTATTAATTTTTATTAATTCAATGATTATAATCAATTATTGATTTTTTAAATTTTCAGTTTTATTATTTTATAATAATTAATGTATTTCTCAAAATGGAAATCTCGTAAATTATTGTACAAATGTAGAAATTATTTTTGAAGGAAAAATATAATTATTAAAAATATAAAATATTTATTATAATATTTCATATGTATTTTTAATGAATGAAGTAGTAATATGAATAATAAAAATAAATTAGTTAACCTTGGCTACCAACTAACTACAATAATAATTGAATTAATGTTATTTTTATTATTAAATACTTACATTTATATTTATTATTGACTATATAAATGAAAATAATAATGGGAATAATTATAATAAAATAATTAGTCTAGGCCAGGTTTTAATTATATTAATAGATATAAAAACATTAATAGTCAATATTTATAATTTATAGTTGATAGTTATTAAGTACTGAATATTTCAGTTATTATATTAATTTATTTGGTTACGAAATCAATTATGTTAGTTATTAATAATTAGCTATTTATTCCAACATTAGTCAATTTTTCATTAATTAAATTGGTTGATAGATTATTATAGTTAATATGTATTCAAAATTAAATATTATACCTGTTTATTTAGCTAATAAATTAAGTAATATTTAATAATAACTAATAATATAATTCATTTAGTAATCATAAAATATTGATGATTATTACTATAAATAATTAGTTAGTTAATTAGTTAGCTAGTTTGTTGTCACTTACCTAATTCATTATATGCTTTTCAAGATGAGAATGAAAGCTAAACATATGGGATAAACTTTTTTAGTTACAAGTAGTTTGCAACTAAACATTCTCATCTTGAAAAATATATAAACAAGGTGTTTTATCTTATATTTCAAATTTAAAAAGATGTACATGTGGGATGAGTCAACAAAAACAACTTAACCCAAAATAAAATATAAATATTCTTGTACTTACATGTAACTACCTACTTCCTTAACTTGTTGACTTATTTTTCTACCTACCTACCTACCTAAATATGTATTTGGCATAGGTGGGTAAATAGCTTCTATTTAGATAGGTGTTTAGTTTAGATGGGTAGGTAAATATATAGGTAGGTAGGTACCTAGTTCAACGTACATACTTAAATATTGATTTAAATTTAATTTGGAATTTTTCAATTAATATGCAACTTGGCAAATTTCTATTGCACCACGTGTCACAATCTAAACCATCCAAACATAAAAATTAAATGTTTTAGATTATCTTACAATAATAAAATATTTTTAATTATTAAAAGTTGGGACATGTGGCAACACATAACTTGTTCTCATTTTTTCCCAAAAACGTCGTATTTTAGTTGCAAATGACAATATGTATATAACTAGTCAAAGGATAAAAACATATTTTTTTGAATTTTTTTTTCATCCAAAATTTGTTGTCGTTTGTGAGCAATGTTAATGTAACTTATCCAACACGACTATTAAGATTTTAGTGCAAATGTTGTTTGCAACTAAAAATTAGTCGCATGGACCAATTGCAAAATGGCCATTTTCTATTAGTGCTTATATAAAGACATAAACACCCAAGCCCAATGTCATAAGCATGCAAGCACCCCACCCTTTAAAAAAATGACACTAACATTTTTAGTTGCCTTACATAAGGACATAAACACCTAAGGCTAGTGTCATAAGTTGCAAGCACCTCCACCTTTTTAAAAAAGGACACTAACATTTTCAATCCCTTTATACAAGGACATAAACACCCAAGCCCAATGTCATAAACATGCAAGCACCCCCGCCCCATTTAAAAAGGACATTAGCACTTTTAATCCCTTTATACAAGGACATAAACACCCAAACCTATTATCATAAGCATCCTAACATTCCTCACCCCTTTCAAAAATCAAACAAGCACCCCTACACATTTAAATAACGACACCAATACCCAAAGCCCACTTTCATAAGTACACAAACACCCTAAGTCCACTTACATATGACCCAAACACCCCAAGCCCAATTCATAAGCACCATGATAGCCACACCCATTTGAAAAAGGACAAAAACACTAGTTCATTTTTACAATTAAACATCATTTGAAACCCCAACACTTTTCAAAAGGATATCAACAATCCAAGTTCCCTTAGTTTGTAGCATACTTATTTACTTTAAAAAATGAATTGTACACTAAAATTGTAACACTGATGTAAAGACAAGTTCTTCAACTAACTGAACTATAGTTATATGATACAAAACATCGTTGAATGTATAAAAGCAAAATTGATTGAAATGCATTTGTGAAACTTCAAGATACTGGCAGGCATGCTTCTCATCTAATTTGCAACCAATGGTCTAACTTACAACATCCTTTTTGTTAGGGGATATCATAGTCTCATTTATCCACCATTTACATATGACAATGTCTTTGACTTCTTATGGTACGGAATCTGACCAACCTAGAAAACATCCTTCTTTGTGTCAAGTTGAAGACAAGTTTCCATGGCCTTCTTAATATTACGCCTATCAACATCCAAGGCAAACCCATTGATCTTCTTACGTCCTAATTGGCTTGATGCAAGCATGCAAACAATGTCTTTAACAACCACAATTTGATATTTCTTTTGTCCAACTAAATAATTTGTAATTCCTGATTTTAAGTTGGACATTACCTCTTGATTGTGTTTCATAGTAGCCAAGTTGTTGAGCTAATTGCAACTAATATCAATTTCTCCTTAATCTCCACATATTACATGTTTTTACAAGACCAAATAAAAAGGAGCTCCAAACCTACTACAACTTCATCCAAAGTATAATGTTGAAATAATTATACTGTTCTTGATGCAAATATTGCAACTAATGTTACTAAATCCAAATTGGCCATGACCTTGTAATTATCAAAACCATGCAAAGTTCCTTCATTTCCTCTTTTTTTTTTCATTTTCTTACTTTTTTGCATCATTTCATATCAGTTTTTTTTAATGTATGTCTTCTATTGTCGGAAAAAATCATGCCACATTTCCCATTTTACATCTCCTTATTTTGATTATCTCAACTTTGAAATGAAACCAATGATTTATCCTTAAACATATTTTTTCATATTGTCCTTATGCCTCTTCTTCCAACCAATAGAGGGCCTTAGGGCATTAGTGGTTTGTTTTTGATACCTCAATCAAGTGTGGACATGTTTCATGACTAACTTGTGGATTGATAATCCACAAAATATTGGACAATCATCACCCATCACCGTGAATTGCACCAATTAACTACCATTATTCCTCACATTGACTTTCAACTATACTTTGGCCACCAACAATGGGTGTGTACCCAAAAGAAAAGGCTAGAACTAAAATGTATATGAATGAAATAAAAACAACACAAGCCCACATAAAAACAAAAATCTATTTCATTTGACTGACCTACACTCACACTTCTGAATTCTTGACAATTTTTAAAAAAAAAACTACAAGCTTGGGGAATCATGTTAATTCTAGTTTTCTCTCGATGAGCGGGCATTGTGTGTGACAACAACTGAAACTTTCCCAATTGCACAAAAAAATCACCCAAAAGAACATTTTGCAAAACCTCACTTCATGTTGAACAAAACAAGTCAAATTTTGGAACCTAAAATTTTGTACCCAAATTTCAATTCCCACAAATCCCTTAGAGATCCATTGGTAGGCTCTCCATGCTCAACACAAATGGAAGTCCCACCTAAATTACAAAAAACACAAATCCTCGCATATGCCATCAAATCATTAGCAAAATTGTGGTATTTTCATCATCTCCCCCAATTGGCCTCTAACCTCAACAATCTAAGAAAAGATCCCATTATGCAATGCCTTAGAAACTTGTGTAGTGGAAATTAGATTTCAAAGGCAAAGCCAGTGAAACCCTTTCCATAGAAACAACATTAAATATCTTTTTTTTAAACTACCTATTTCCAGCTCTTGTAATCTATTTTTTAGAAACAATAGAAGAGAAGAAGTGCCTTCCCTAAAATGCAAACTCACTTTAAGAATTTATTTACTTGACCTCCTCACCATTTGCAACCTTATCCGCAAAATCCTTTCATCAATTGCAATAGAACAAAAACATCCATGCAAATCCTTCCCAGCAAATGAGGTTTCAATCTTCATTGCAATCAAATATCCAACAAAACAACAACATTCAAGGCATCGCCACAATCACTTGCAAAACATCAACACATAAAACAAAGCTCCATCTATTTTAGAATAGAAACAAAATGACAACCCTAATCTTTGCTTAATCATGTCCATGACATTATGATCCTTACAATTGCACTTCTATTGTCAACCCCAACAATTTTTTCATCCATTATCATTTTAGTTCACATGTGTAGGTAAATGCATAATAATATGTTTAAACTCAAGGGCATCTAGAATCATTTAAAAAATCATGTAGACCACCTATGAAGTTTTTGTTGCAAATCTAAAGAGGCAACCCAAATTACCACTTGGATTTTTTATTTTCAAATTCCTTAACAATCCCTAAAAAGTTGCCATGTATACTAAAAAAGAAATTTAATGTAATCAATAATTTAGCTCATGATCAACAAAAGAACATTTGATCATGTAATGCTCCCATGAACAATGGACAAAAACAGAAAACCTAATGAATAAAAGTCCTAATGAATATGGTAATAAGTTAGCAGTGTCAAATCAAAGCAAGATCCCTCAATATGTGGCAAAAATGGGTCCTCTTTGTTCGATCAAATGTTTTCTCATATACATATTCTCATTTCAATCGATTCCAAGCACCTTATTTTCATTTATATATATATATATATATATATATATATATATATATATATATATATATATATATATATATATATATATATATATATATATATATATATTATATATATATATATTTTATTTTATTTTTATTATTTTATTTTTTTAAAATTTTTTTCTCATGTTATTTTTTTAAATGAGAAAACTTCCCTTAGATTTACCTACATTGTTAAAGTGGAATTCATGATGGTTTCCAACTCAGTGAATGAATTCAAACTCTTTCCAAATAATACAATTGTAGTAATGAGAGAAAGAACAAATCTTGGAAATCACCAACATTGCAAAAATAAAGCAAGAAAAATCAACTTAGTTTGAAACCTTAAATCTTGGGCAAGAAGTTCAAGATTGATAGTTGGTGGAGTGACACAACACATGATGGGCAGTGATTAAGCCCAACAAAACTTTGTCCCAACTAAACTTACTAAACCCAATCATGGTATCTTCCTAGGCCAAGTTTGAAGTCCATATTAGAAACGTATTTCTTTGGGTCAACTTTAGAATCCACATCAAAAATGTATTTCTTAGGCCAACTTTGATATGCACATTAAAATCAATTCTTGGGCCAATTTTTGAACCCCTATGGAAAATGTGGTTTTAATAATGGGCTAGGGTGTTGTAAGAAAATAGCTTCATCTCTATGTATTTTTTTCTTTTTCTTTTTCTTTCTCCTTTTCTTTCCTCTCCCTCTTCTCTCCCCCATCTTGTCAATTTCAACAATTCTTCTCTTCCAACTTTGTCATGGATATAGATCTCTTTTCTCTTTCTCATGTTACTAATTCCAACTCTTCTCTTCATGCTTCACCACATCTTATAATCAATTTCAAGGACTCTTCTCTTGAAGCTATGTTATGGATAAATATAAGCACACAAGTTTTATTGTTCTTGTCTTCTTCAAGGCATTCATTTAAAAAAATGCAACCCTTATTGGGATGATGTGCAATTGTTGCATAAAATCAACATTAAATGATAATAGTCATATTCATCATTAAAAAAAAAAAAGATCTACTAAAAAAACAATGTCATAACATCATTGACATTGACATTGTGCATTTTTTAACAATCAAATCACAAAAAATATTTTCAAAACACACAAGGTTAAGTCCAAGTTCACTGTTACATACAACAGTACCTTGGCAACTTTAACACTAATTATAATTTTTTTTAAAAACATTTTGTGAAGGAAAAAAAAAATCTTTGGAAAATTCAAAATAATTTACATTTCAACATGGAATCTTCACACTAAATTAATTGTTCAAGACATGTGTTGAAGTTGCCCTTGTATTATAGTACTTATGCAAATTATTTGTTTTCTCAAATGAATACACTGATCACAAAAAACATGTTGGTCCTACCATTTTCAAAGTTAGGTTTTGGTAATACATGAAAAATAAGTGACAACTTGTATGATGTGGTTAGAAATACTATTTATTTAGTATCAAGAGTTTTTTATGCAATAATTTGAAACCAAAATTGAGATAATTTGTTTTTTTAAAACTCCTAAAAATGATCATAAAGTGCAATGACAATAAAATAAATTATGTGGGTTGCTTCCTAAGGTGACATGATGGATTGTCATGTCAAATCTCTACTTAAACAACATATGCGTAATTCATAGAGCAAATTATAACATAAATTGAGCCCAAAAAAAAAACATTTTTTAAAAAGGTGTCAGTAATTACCAAGGAATGAATATTTTCAACAATCAATGTTGACAATGAAACATATGATTGTGACACTATTACAAAATCATGTCTTTTATGTCTTTACCATTGTGATTCCAATTATTAACATAAACAAGCTTACTTGTTTGAAATGACTACAAAATATATTTCCATCAAAATTTCCCTTTTAAAAATTAACATATCTTATTTGGCTAGGTTGACTAAAAACTTTAATCAAATCAGACAAATGTTGATTACATATAGACTAAGTCATGCACATGTGGCATTCATGTTTATTATGGTGTGATTAATTCCAATCATTTCATGAGTAACATGGTTTATTACATATTATAGACCAAATGTTAAACCAATGAAAGTGTTAAATATATATGTGTGTGTGTGTGTGTGAACTATATTAACATGTAAGCCCTTAGGAATA